>BSBK01002566.1:0-670000 GCA_027943335.1 Chamaecyparis obtusa | reverse complement strand
TTCACCAAGCTAGTCTAGATAGGGTATGGTCCAAATCTATGTGAAAGGAAAGGAAAGGGAAGGTCCCTTTATAGTCCATGATACTAGCCATGTGTTTTTGGGTCCACACATGGTGACAAAAATATGGGACTACCTCGTACTCCTTGTGGGAGGTACCTAACTGTGCTACAAATGAGGCGTACATACCCTATCGCCAATGGGATTTGGACTTTTGACCTCTCTTTCAAGAGTATAAGTTCTCCACCACTACGACAACTTAGGTTGTACCATAGAAATCAAAATAGGAGCATTCCTATCATAAACAAACCCACCTAGGTGTGTTGTCACTGATGGTTCGACCCCACAACAAGCAAAACACAAATTAGGAAACATTGTAACCATTCATTGCATCCACTCAATGGTTTTTGCATCAACAAAAAAATCATTGGCACAAGGAAATGACTTTGACTCTTGAACATTAGAGAGAGGCTACTATAGAGAGGCCTCATGTGATCCTTTAGGTTCAAATGGTATGTTTATTGGTGCTAAAAATTCCAATAAACAACCTGTAAAAGTTCAATAATCTTTTTGCACTTAGGACAGGAGAATGTGTCAATATGATATGACCCAAAAAATTGTGACAATCAAAATAGAAAAATACATAGCATAAAACCAACCACTCAAATGTGTTGGCATTGATGGTGCATTGGCGCGATGAAAATAATAATTTTATGCAATATTGCAACTTTCTTACTAAATAAAATTAACATTTTATATAAAATTGAAACGATTATTATGCTTAAGTTTATTAATGCCAATGTGTTGAAACTTCTACCCATCAAACCTATCGATACTTCAAACCCTTTACCAACTTATTTCAACCACAAAGCCTTCTTCCAATACCACTACAATCCATTCATTATACTAAAAAGTATTTTAGGTTGAAATATCTTATGTAAGACCTTATAGATTCCAATACCATAACTATAGAGGGTGTTGATGATAAAGGAAACAAATATGTAGAACCTCCTAACCTAACAAGTAAATCTTCACTAATCCCTTGTCTTCTCATTCTGCCAATGTTATTGAAGCTAGAAACTTGATGACATATAAACTAATACCAATATGTGATATAACTAAAAATGTTGTGAACCTTATTAAGCAACCTAAACCTAACCTAAACCTCACATAACCTTAATTTCAAGGAAACTGTTAAGGCACTTGATGGACCTCTATACATTACTGCAAAAATTAAAGGAAAGATTCTCACAAAGTGCTCATTGGTCCAGCATGAATGATGAATGGACTTATTGAAGAACATCTCTTTACATGAAAATTAAATTAAGATACATATGAAAAATCCAATATTATGTCATTAAGGTGCATGATGTTTTACTTGTCCCGCCATAGTAACTATCACCCTTCCTATTGAGGTTGGAACTAAGTTCTTAGATGTTACCTTTTCCATTATCCCTACCTTCGATCAATTTTTGGAAAATTATGACATCTTTGGCTTAGTTCCATGAAAACTATACCTTCTACAATCCACAAGTGTTTAAAGTTCTCTCGTAATGACCACATTATTACAATCAGTCATATTCTTTATACACCACTAACAATAAGTGGAAACTCACCCTTGACTTCTTTTGGCCTAAACAACTTGAACCATTAAAACCCCAAGAAAAAAATATTTTTCCTATCACATATCAAAATCTGAAACATGAAATGTTGATATCAAATTTGAGTAAACCTATGGATATTCCACCTCTTCATCTTGGACATGGACTCCTTCCTACACCTTGTATTCCTCATATATATGATTCATTCCAACATCTTACATCTTAAAAATATCTAACATATTCCATCTCTCAACCTATAAAGGCTCTTTTTATTCCTCCCTTTACAAAAGAAAGAAAAAGAGTCGATGTGATGAGTGATCCTAAATCTTCACGAATTTCCATCCAAAGAAAAAGAAACCGTGTAGTGCTAAAGGCTATCGAAAAAATGTTGTGTTAAGGTCTGTGAACTTTCCTCCCAAAAAATTGCCTCCTCTAAGACACCAAATGATGTCTCGATCCCATTTTCCCAACATTTTCATAGCCCAAGGGAGGAAGATAATCTCAAAAAGATAAAATTGTCAAAACAAAACAATTATTTTTTCACATTAAAGATCCTATTCTGATTAATTTGGATGATGATATGGACAATAAAGTTTTCATGCTAACAATATTGACAATAATAATGTTGATTCGAATGATATGTTGAGGTTATTAAACTCAAAATGAGCTTTCTTCAATATTTTCAAGCATTAATCCTAGCTCCTAGTGACAAATAATGTGACTTGTCATTAGAGCATGGTCTTTGTTTGAAAATCCCAAGTAACTCAATCTACCATGCTTTATGTTTCTCTTTTTCATCTTGTCCACCATCCCCAAGTGATGTTAAGAAAGATTGGGAGGCAGATCATATGCTCGACTAGCTTCACTTGTGCAATAGTCTCTTTTATGTGTTTTCTTGTGCATAATGTGCTTCCTTCGTTATGTGCTACTTGATGTCTCCGTGTTATATTAAGCTCTCTTTGAATGACCCTTATTACTCCATTGGCACAAGGTGATGAATGACCAAATGTATCATGACATTCTTTTATTTATATATCAATTCTCTTATATGTCATATCTATATTATGTTTTACATGTGCTATTGTTGTCCATGTGCTTTTGTGTTGTTTCCTTAGGGAATATGCAAACCATTGAGATCTATCTCATTTTGGTCTCTACCATGTTGTCACAAAAAGACTCTGATTTGGTCACGTTATGTCATCTTCTTCCATTGTGCTCATACTTCCACTACTTATGTAGGGGTAAGGTTAATTCATTTTAATTATACTTGATTACATGAGTTATCAAATGAACATACTAACCCTTGTTAGTGGATGCCTTATGTGCTCTTTTTTTTCATGTGATCCATTAACCTTCATTTTGTACTTGGGGGAATATCATTTTGGAAACATACTTGTCTTTCAGATGTATATATGCTACCTTAAAGCTATTGCTTTCGGTAAGGTGTATGCAATTGCTTTAACATGAGGGCAATACACTCTATTTTTGTTACATTTATTGCACATGCCATAATCAATCTTTGCAGCCAATTTTTTTCAAGTTACTTAGCAAATTGTGCCTTTTTATTTGTAATATTTTACATTATACCACTTCTCTTTTTAGATTAACTTATGAATAATGCCTTTTTTGTTATTCTTTGCATCAATAGTTTTAAGAGGAGTTTACTAGCATGACACAACTTGCTATACCATTCAATTCTCCTTGTACCAATTCTCTGTATGACTCATAGTATGCATAACCTTAACAGACTAGTATAGTCACGACTTCTCTATTTTCTATTAATGTGTTTCTCCTTTTGTATTGCTATTAGATTGATAATATCTGAGTTTTGTTAGGGTCTTGGTGTTTCTTTCCTCTTTAATGCCTCAAAGAAATCTTTTCAATGTTGCATTCTACTTTATTGAGAGTATGAATGTGGATTCGTACTCTTGTAAAGTGGGGGCCTAAATGTAGTGTCATAAATTGTATCTACATATAATTTTGTGCTAATACATGCCCCACTTTTAGTGTCTGGCTTTGCATACTTAATATGCTTGATTTTACTTGCACGAGTTTTAAATTCTAACTTTGGAGCTCATAGCCTTAACCCAAAATTTTTTAGGAGTTCAAGGTTACCTAGGGTGACCTTGCCCTAGAATAGGGTTTCTCGAGGTGATCTTGGCCCGATAAATAATGTAAAAAAATTAAATAACTTAATGACTAGCTTGCAAGAGTGGTGAAAATTTATTTTGTGTCAGTTGGCTTTGAAAATACAAACCCAATTCCTAAGAAGAGGTATAAAACCATATCTTCAAGCTCAATTGATTAAAATCGTTTGAATAAGTGATCAAGCATCATTTAATACATTGAAGACAACAAGTAAATTTTAGATCTAAGGCATTCATAATGACATCCATTATCAATTTTCTTAGATCTAGCCTTTGCTACATTACAACACACTTTCATTTCCAATTCAATTTATTTCGGTATTCATGGTTAATTATAAAACTAGGGTCGCCTAAACAAAGCCCCATAAATCCAAGAAATTCCTTTATGTGAGTAGGTGATAGTCTACGATGACATAAATTTGGATTCAATTGAGGATACGAAGCCACATATTAACCTTTCACAAATCCAAAAAAGCAGGGTCATGATCATCCTTGAGTGAACAAGTACTAGACACTTATGATAGTACTTTGGGGGAAACATGCCGAGTAATAAATCCCTTCAACCCAAGAAATTTATTTATGTGAGTAGGTGATAGTCTCGATGACATGGATTTGGATTAAAATTGAGGAGACAAAGCTACATATCAACTTTCAAAAATCTAAAAAAGAAGGGTCATGATCATCTTGAGCGAACAAGTACTAGACACTTTTGATAGAACTTTTGGGGGAAACATATGATGCAGAGCATCTATCAATTTCAATCAATCTCCTAGGATCCTGGAGATTCAATCAACATTTCATCATAATCAACAATTATTTCAACATATTAGAGGCATCATATTATTCCATAACCATATAATCAACTTCTCAATCAGTAATTGTTTCCCGGGATTCAATCACAAGACAACAATCAAACATCTCTTAAGGTAACATCATAGCCATCAACCAATATATCTATGAAAAATTATATCAAAAAAATCACCATCACATTCCTCTTGTTCAAGGTTACCATTAAAAACTGATTATTTACTGATTCCAAAACTTTTAATCAACCCTTACCATTGGTTCTCAAGGTCCTACTTGCAATCTGATTATTAATAGAAGTTTTAGGCCTCAAACCTATTTAGGCACAACATACATTAGTCCTGATCAAGAAATGATCATTTGATTTTCCAAGGAACCTACAACATCTAGAAATACACCATCCTTATCCCACTATCCCTTCATAACCTTGGTAATCAGAAAACAAAACATATAATTGTTAGATAACTGAGAGAGGGGGTGAATCATTTAGTTCTTGTTTATCTTATAGTCCCAAATATATTAGATGTATATATTCAAACTTTTCAAACAAATTATCAACTCGGTAAGCTATCAACAATAATTTTCTCTTCATCTACCGATTGACAGTCAATTCAATATTGTGTTAACCGATCAAACTAAATATAAAATGTGTAAAGTAAAATAACAATCCAATCACATCAAATACACATAACACATAGATTTTTAACTTGGAAACCCTGTTAGGGGAAAAACCACTTGGGACCGGTAGCCCAAAATAATTCACTCTTCTGAAGTGAGCTGGGTTAGGAGCCAACCTTGTCAAAGGTTACAAAAACACACTGTGAGGTGTGACCTGGTTAGAGGATTTATCACTAACAGTTTATCCCTTAACTAGTATTCACTATGGGGTCAACAAGAAAACCAACAACATTCCTTGAATATCATATTGAAATACAAAAATATTGTTAAGTCCACTTGGCTAAGAGATTTTGTTGTAACAATGGTTAAACAGATACAATAATGATCCAATTTAAATACAACTACGATTTCAGATTTTTAGATCTATGCTAAGCTCAAAATACCTCCTCTGATAAATATTCAATTCAATCCTTCATATCCTCCAACTTGTTTAGCTCAGTGAATAATACCCTGACACTCGGTAATGTCTGCAGTTCACCTTGGTTCTGTCTGTAACCAGTTTGATCAATGGTGCATGAAAACAGTCCTTTCACAAGAATTCTCCTGCAATGTCAATAAGCTCCAGACTCAATAATGAATCTCATGTCTCTTTAAATAGACTTCATAAACCATTTTCTTATCATCCATTATATTTTTCCTCTTAATCTCCATCATTCTTTTTGCCGCTTCAAGATTCCTTGGTAGATGTGTCTATAACACATTTCATCCTTCTCCATTTGATCAATCTTGAATTTTGTCAACTGTCAGATCATCATAACAAACTTTATCATTTACCTCAGAATCATAAGCAATTGTCCAACTCATCAATACATTAATTTGTCATAAACTTTATTTGTTTCTCTCACTCGGTCAATATAGAATGTTTCGGTGATAACTAACTCGATTATTATTGTTACTCTACACTAGCTTGGTGTATACAGAAATCTTCAATTACCGACCACATAAACTTGTTCAGTTCTGATCTTTAATACATAACAAATTCATGTAATACAATCAAGTCAACAACATGATGCCATAGAATCATCAATAAGTTACCCAATGTATACCTTAGCCATATCTTCCACATCCATCTCATCTTCATGTAGATATCCATTCTTTTATTATTTTTCTTCTTCAGATATTTGTAACTATCATGATAAGTACAGTCAAAACTAGTTGACATCAATGACAATACATTGACTGATTTAATTGCCTTACATATCACTTTAGTAGCTCGGTGATCTCTAATCATTGTCTTTCACTTGTCCATTTAGTTCATCAAGATATTCAATTAGTTGTAGGTCATCAATCTCTCCCTTTGGCATTGATGGCAACACAAATATGAAATATGCCATAGAATACAAAACATTTGTACTAAAACTCTATAGATAAATGTTGTAGCTCGGTAAGATATCCCTAGCTTGTTCATTTTATATGTTTAATCACTACACAACATTTCATGCAGGCTCTCCCAATGGATTTGATCTTTTTTCTCTAATTCTTCTCTCTTTTTCTGATTCTTTCTCTCCCACTAGATAGATATTTTATTGATTCATTCTCTCCCTTTTACAACAATTCCAAAAGGAGTAAACAACTTTTTAATAGCCAAAATATTATCTCTGGTGTTCGGTTCATATCAAGTACCTTCATGTACCAATATAGAGTGTTCTTTGTTCCATCTTTTCACAATCTTTAGGAAACCTAAAGTGTGAATAATATGCATCGACATCATTTGATATTTTGATAAAGTATAGGTTGATGCAACCTCCTGATCACCTTAGTGACCGATAAACAAGAGATGGACCCCTAGTATAGTCCTCGAGTACTCAAATGTATCCTTCGATAAGGGTTTGGTAAATATGTTTGCAAGTTATTCTTTTGATTTCACAAACTCCAGTTTCACTTGCTTTTCTTGTACTTTTCCCTCAAGTAGTGATAATTAATAGATATGTGCTTAGTCTTTGCATGCATCAATAGATTCTTGGAAATGTTTATAGTACTTGTGTTGTCACAATATATTATCACTCGATCAGTGATCTCTTCATTCATTCCTTCCAAAAGTTGTTTTATCCATGCAATGTTTGAACAATTAGCACCAACAACAACATATTCTACTTCGATAGTAGACTGAGAAATACATGTTTGTTTCTTGCTTATCCAAGTAACTAGTCTTTCTCCCAAAAAGAATGCTCCATCGGTAGTGCTCTTTCAATCATCAATATTTCCAGCCCAATCTATGTTGGTGTAAATTTGTAGTTCAAAATTATCCTCTTTCTTGTACCATAAATCATAATTCTCTGTATTTTTCAAGAATCTCAGAATCCTCTTAACAGTAGTCATATGTGATTCCTTAGGATTAGCAGAAAATCTTGCTACAATCCCAACAACATGTACAATATCAGGTCTACTATGCACAACATACATCAGTTTTCCAACCATTGATATGTATAGTATTTGATTTACCTTAGTTGATTGATCATCCTTTGTCAATTTGCATCATGTGACCATCGGTGTACCTACTGGTTTTGATTCTTCCATTCCAAAGGTCTTCAACACTTATTTGATATACTTTGATTGTGTAATGAATATCCCTTCATTTTGTTGTAGAATTTGCAAACCAAGAAAGAATTTAATCTCTCCAAACATTGACATTTCAAATTCCTTTCTCATTTCATTAGCAAATGATTTGCATAGATTATCATGTCCTCCAAATATTATATCATCAACAAAAATTTTAGCAATAAGAATCTTGGCATCATTTTCACCTTTCAAATATAAATTGCTATTGTCACTTGTTCTAACAAATCCAATACTGATAAGATATGCATGTAGTCTCTCATACCACACTCTTGGTGCTTGTTTCAGTCCATACAGTGCTTTGTGCAACTTACATACCATGTTCTTTTGATTCAAATCAGCAAAACCTTCGAGTTGTTCAATTTAAACCTCTTCCTCAAGTATCCCATTCAAAAATGCAGATTTAACATCCATTTGATATACTTTAAATCCTTTGTAGGAAGCATATGCACGTAATATTCTAACTCCTTCAAGTCTAGCAACTGGTGCAAAAATCTCACCATAATCAATTCCTTTTTCTTGTGCATACCTTTTACATACAAGTCTTGCTTTGTTCCTAGTGACTTCACCATTCTCATTCAACTTGTTTCTGAATATCCATTTTGCTCCAACAACATTTTGATCACTTGATCTTGGTACCAATGTCCATGTTTTGTTCTTCAATATTTGCTCAATTTCCTCATTCATTGCTTTGATCCATTCATCATTCTCAAGTGCATCTCTAACATTTTTAGGTTCAAATTCACAAACTAAACATGTGGTGTTTCTCAACTTACTTTGTGTCATCATGCCAACTTGCTTGTCTCCAATAATTTGATTATGTGGATGGTGTCTTCTCACAAATTTTGCTAACACTTGTTCTCTTCTTTGTTCATTAGTCGATGTAGGATCAATTTCTTCCTCGGTATCTACTTCCTGATTCTCGATATCTATAGGCTGATGCTCGGTGTCTTTATCCTATTGCCCAGTAGCTTCAACCTGTGACTCAGGTAGAATGTCAGGTTGCTCAATGAATGTATATCTACCGTAGTCTTCTAGTTCCTTTTTTTTTTCTTCATCATTTTTCTTAGCAAACTCATCAATTCTCACATTTTCACTTTCAATCATTTTGTTAGAAACCTTATTCAAACATTTGTAAGTTTTTCTCTTAGTAGAATATCCTAAGAATATTCCTTCATCACCTTTAGAACCAAATTTTCCATTTCTATCATCTTTTAGAATGTAACATCTACTTCCAAATATTTTGAAATAACTTACATTAGGTGTGTACCCAAACTATAACTCATAAGGTGTCTTGTTTGAATCTTTCTTTAGTTGTACTTGGTTCAATATGTATACAACTGTGCTAACAATTTCTCTCTAGTACATTTGTGCAACATCTTTCTCAATCATTAGTGTTCTAGCACAATAAACTATGGATCTATTCCTCCTTTCTGCAATTCCTTTCTGATGTGGTGTTCTTGGTGCATAAACTTGTCTTTTAATTCCATGATCATTACATAAGTTAGTGAACTCATCAAAAATAAACCCACCTCCTCTGTCAGATCTTAAACATTTTAACTCTTTTCCACTTTCTTTTTTCACTTTAGCTTTATACCATTTAAACATTTTGAAGGCTTCAGATTTCTATTTAAAAAACATAACTGTCATCATCCTAGAATAGTCATCAAAAAATAAAATAAAATATATTTCACCATAATAAATCTGAGTTCTCATAGGACCACACAAGTCGGTGTAAACCAACTCCAAAATAGTTTTAGATGAATAGGTCTTGCTCTTGAAACTAGATTTTGACATTTTTCCCCTTTGACATTGTTTGCACATGACATGGTCAGGTTTAGATAAGCTTGGTAAGCCTCTAACTTTTCTTTTCTTATTGATCTCAATCATGTTGTCAAAATTCACATGACATAACCTTTTGTGCCACAACCACACATCTTCAGTTCTAGCCATTAAACAAGAAGCTTCAACATTGTCAAGATAGAACAAATTACCTTTAGATTGTTCACCAGTACCAACCAACTTTCTAGTCTCATCATAGGTTTTCACCTTTCCGTTTTCAAATGCAACTCAGTGACCTAAGTTATTCAACTGTGCTACACTCAACAAATTATAGTTAAGTCCCTTCACCCAATATGCATTCTCACATCTAATCTTATTATTCAATAAGATAGACCCCTTTCCTTTTACTAGACAAGGTGTATCATTCCCCATTTTAACAGATCCTCCATTATAATATTCAATGTATTCAAATTTGTCTTCATCACCAGTCATATGATGAGTACAACCACTATCACTAATCCATGTATCATTCTTGCTAACTTTAGAAATAAGTGTTGTTTTAACATACCTTTCTTCTTCTTATGAGTCTTCTTTCAGAGCTACGAATACCACCTCAATGTCTTCATCAGTGTCATCATCATCTTCAACAAGGTATCATGCTTTCTTGCCTTTGTCTTTGTAGTCTCAGTTACTTATTCTATCATATTTTTGGTTGCCTCTGCGATCTCAGTTATCTCTTTCGTCATACTTTCTATCACCGGATGGTTCATTGTCTTTGTCATCATCTTTTCAGTTATGACACCTAGCTGCAATATGACCAATCTCTTTACAATTAAAACATACCAAAGGTAATTTACCTTTATATCTTCCTTTACCTTTTTGCAATCTCCTAGCCATTAGTGCTTCAAGTTCATCAAGTTCATCTTCATCACTGTCACTATCACTTTCATTTCTTATCATGTGTTTACTACTTGATTTTCTAATTTTCAAAGACAACAAAAATGCAGACTCAACATTCAGTACAATACTATTATCATAGTTATTTAACTCAATTTACCGATTAGGCTATCAAGTGTAAGAGTGTTACCCGAGGCAAATCTCATTTCATGAATTGCAAAGATTCTAATAGCATAGATTGACAGCAAGGTTCTAAGAATTTTACTCACAATAGTATCTTCATCAATTATACCTCTTGCTCCTCGGATAGCATTGACAATCTCCTTGATTTGGTTATTGTACTGTGAAATGTTCACACCTTTCATTTTCATATCATCAAATTTTCCTCTAAGACTTTCAGCTCTTGCTCTCATCACATTCTCATCTCCTCCGTGAACTAGTGTAAATTTGTCCCACATTGCTTTGACAAATGTACATGTCGTGAAATCTTCAAATTCAGCATCTGTTAAGGCATAAACAATCTCTATCATTGTCAAGTTATGTTCATGTCTATCTCTCAACTGATCAATAGTCAAAGGTCCAGCCGATTGGATATAAGCATTGCTCAAGTAAAATACTGCGGATTCTCCAATTCTTGATATGTGCAACTTCATTTTGCTTTGCCATGTCGATAAGTTGTCTTTGTTCAACTTAAGCACCTCTCTCTTATACATCTTGTGATCTTTAGCTCAAGTCCTTTAAACTTTCCTTCCAAGCAACCAATATGCTTTGATACCAATTGTTAGATAACTGAGACGAGGGGTGAATCAGTTAGTTCTAGTTATCCTATAGTCTCAAATCTCCCAGATGTATATATTCAAACTTTTCAAACAAATTATCAACTCGGTAAGCTATCAACAATAACTTTCTCTTCGTCTACTGATTAACAGTCAATTCAATAATGTGTTTACCGATTAGACTAAATATGAAACGTGTAAAGTAAAATAACAATCCAATCACATCAAATACACATAACACATAGATTTTTAACGTGGAAACCCTGTTAGGGAAAAAACCACTTGGGGAATGATAACCCAAAAGAACTCACTCTTTTGAAGTTAGCTCTGTTAGGAGCCAACCCTGTCAAAGGTTACAAAAACACATTGTAAGGTGTGACCTGGTTAGAGGATTTATCACTAACAATTTATCCCTTGACCATCATTCACTATGAGGTCAATAAGAAAACCAACAACATTCCTTAAATGTCATATTGAAATACAAAAAGACTGTTAAGTCCACTCGGTTAAGAGATTTTGCTGTAACAATGGTTAAACTGATACAATGATGATCTGATTCAAATACAACTAAGATTTATAGATTTTCAGATCTATGTTAAGCTCAAAATACCTCCTTTGATCAATATTCAATTCAGTCCTTCATATCCTCTAACTTGTTTAGCTTGGTGAATAATACCCTGATGCTTAGTAATGCCTGCAGTTCAGCTCAGTTTTGTCTGTAACCAGTTTGATTAGTGGTGCATGAAAATAGTCCTTTTCACACAAATTCTCCTGCAGTGCCAATAAGCTCCAGACTCAATAATGAATCTCACGTCTCTTTAAATAGACTTCATAAACTGTTTTCTTATCATCCATTAGATTTTGCCTCTTAATCTCCATTGTTCTTTCTGTAGCTTCAAGATTCCTCAACAGATGTGTCCACACATGTTTCATCCTTCTCCATTTGATCAATCTTGAATTTTGTCAATTGTTAGATCATCATAACAAACTTTTCTTTTACCTCGGAATCATAAGCAATTGTCCAAATCATCAATACAGTTGGTTGTTATAAACTTTATTTGTTCTCTCACTCGGTCAATACAGAATGTGTCGGTGATAACTAACTCAGTTATTACTGTTACTCGGTATACACTACACTAGCTTAGTGTATACAAAAATCTTCAATTACCGACCACGTAAACTTGTTCAGTTTCGATCTTCAATACATAAAAAAATCATGTAATACAATCAAATCAACAACATGATGCCATAGAATCATCAATAAGTTACCCAATGTATACCTTAGCCATATCTTCCACATCCATCTCATCTTTATGTAGATATCTCATTCCTTTATCATTTGTCTTCTTCAGATGTTTGTAACTATCATGATAAGTACAGTCAAAACTAGTTGACATCAATGACAATACATTGATTGATTTAATTGCCTTACATGTCACTTTAGTAGCTCGGTGATCTCTAATCATTGTCTTTCACTTGTCCATTCAGTTCATCAAGATATTCAATCAGTTGTAGTTCATCAATAATGTCAAATTCCAAACATGACCATGACTTTCCTACATGACAGTTTTGATAGTCTTGTATTTTGTACCCAATAAATTCCATCCAACACATCATTTGTCCAATCGATCTAGTAAGAATTTAGGAAATGAGGTTTTCCACAACATATTCAAAACACATCAAGATCCAACGGTTAATTACATAGTTATGTTGTCTGCACCGAGACCCTTTTTACTGTCACAAAGAAAACTAGAAATGTGCATATCGAGTCCACCTGGGGCATCAAATTTATCCCATGTACCACAAAAAACCCATGTGAGACCAAATGCATCTCAAATCATAGTGAGTATACAAAAATATGCATACTTTTATAATTTTCCAACGGTTAAAACCCAAGATATGATCAAACCCTTGCGTATAACTATCTTATAGAGGGTTTCAAACTAGTTTTCACCAAAATTGCAATAAATTTTACAAAAATGAGTCAAACCATTTACATTGGAAAGCTAAGTCATCCCTCTTTCCAATAATATAAGTTTATGTTCCTTTTTATTAAACATACACAACTGTAAAACTTGTTGCAACATGACTGTTACATAGAAACCTAGAAGTTACAATCAATGAATTGACCATAACTTGTAAAATACAACATGAAAATACACAAGAATGGATTCATATAGAAGATAATTTATTATTATACCATTAAAAATATCTACATAATAAAATTATATCAAATACGAGCCCCCAAGGCTCTGCAACTGTTGCAGACCTATCAAGATTGCATGACAGTTTGAGGGTTTCAAGATTTTGCTTTGTCAAATCCCCTCCAAACTGCTCCTCTTCCTTGATTTCAACCATACATGGTTTTATAAACCTTTTAAAACACCCTAAAACTTACCAACCACCGTTTGAACCAACTCATTACATTATTGTAACCCTTTTTGCACATTTTGCAAAGTTGCAACATTTCAACTTTTACATTTTTGCTACATATGACCCCAAACATTGCAAGAACATTCCAAACATATTAGGATGGACTAATAATGAATTTTTACAACCATTTTAACCTTCCATTGGTCTTTTATACAAATTTAACCTTTTGACCGACAATTCAGGGCCTTGTTAGGACAACTGACAACTTTTACAAATGGCTTGCATAACCTTTACATACTAACTTGTCAAGACTCAAAATACATTGATAAGATCATATAAACTCAAATATTAATTCCATTTTACTTAATGTGAACTTTTGACCTCCTAGTGCTTAGGTGCCTTTGCACCAACATCCAAGTAGCCTTCTGATACCATATCTTCCAATTTTGTTTGCATTTGGTGCTCCTAGGTCAAGATCACCCTCGATGAACTAGTCCCTTTAATTCTAGCCTAAATTTTGGCAATAGGTTTCTCTCTGCTATATCTATTTTTTGTAGTTTTTTATATGTTGAATACCTTCATTTTTCCATCTTTATGCCTAGATTTGACATTAATTTTACATAATAGCAATATCATTTCCAAATCACCGTAAAGGATTTTTTAATACACTTTGCTCCAAATCTCTTGAGCCAAGTGGCTCATTTTCCTTCTAATGGAATCAAAGTAGGAATAGACCTAGTTTCCTAGTTTGCATGCATAAGCAAGTGAACCTTATTTCCCCATATTAAACATGAAAATGTTTTGTTTCTAGTGGTCTCTGATTCGAGTGGTTATCTATCCCTGAGCTCTTGGACTATCCTGGGCAAAGCCTCCACCTCTACCCTGGAACTCCACATATCAAGATATTAGAAATTTTTACTAAGGATAAACTTGCAATATAGTTTTATCAAAAAATAGAGTGACACCTCATAATTATTAGGAGCCTAGTTAAAGACCATCCATTGCCTATCCCAAAAATTAGATTCAATGTCATCATAATTACACCAATGTATTGGAAACCTCTTTGAATTAAGAGAAAGATTCTCATTGGTTCTAGTTTCAATGAAAGGAGCAAATATTTGTGCTCTGCTTATTTCTTTATCTTTCATGACATCACATGACAAGCTATCTACAAAGTGCTCATGACACAAATCCTTATAATTTTTCCAATTAGTTATTTGATTGGTAATTGCCTTAACAATTGTGACCACCATTTCAAAGGTTGTGATAGTGGACGTATGATATTGGTGTATTAAAGCCTTCAATCTAGAAACTAACTAAGAAATAACAGCTTTGTTTTGTTGTAAATGCACAAATAATTCAACTTGGGTGTGTTGTTGGGGGTTTCTTGGAGGAGTTGGAGGGTTACCAATCTTGGGGTTTTCCTTGAAATTTTCCTTAGGGTTTTCATGAGGCAAATTTTGTTTAGTTATAGGATTTTGAGCTTTTAACATTGAATTTAGAGAAAAGCACAAAATTAATAAAAAAACAATAATATATTAGTCAAAATTTAATAAAAATAATTAAATGCATAAAAATGAAGACCTACCTCTTCAACGCCATGGCATAACAATTTGGGTTATAAATGACACAAACCCGATCATGTTTTTGATGATATTATGAATGAGGAGTGTTAATATTATGAGGGCAACAAGTTGAAAAAAACCTAGTCAACCCTCCTATTTAAAAAAACTTCAAATCAAGAAAACCCAATTGGTTTCTTTGCTTTAAAAATTTTGATCAAGTTTTTGTCACTACTTTAACACATACGGGGTTTTAAAGGTTAAAACCACGTGTGTGGTCTTGATTTAAATACCTCATATGTTAGGGCTCAAAGTTTCCAAGCCATAATGCATTCAAGATTTTTGAATTTAAAAAAAAAAACTCAAATTCATTGCCTGCATTTTTTGTTTCTTAGGCGAGTGACCACTTTTTTGTTCACCATCTTGGTGCACATACCCAAGGATAATTTATTTGTTGGGTTTCTTGCACCTCACCCTGAGTTGTTTTAGAGTACACTCCAACATTACTTGCTACTATTGAACCTTTCAAAATTTATAATTTAATTTTAATTTTTCTCGCTCAAGCTTCAATGCCGAAAGAATTTCTTGTTGCATTGTCACACGTTTCTTTAAAATTATATTTTCCACAAAAGACTAATATACTACTACAATCTCATGGGTTTTATGGTCTCTTTATTCCTCATTGTCTTCCAAAGGCACCAATCTTGCCTTGGTATATAAGATTTCTTGCACATAGATATTTGAAGACCAAGTAAGGGGTGTAAAAGTGGTTATACCTTCTCCACTTGTGTTGTCCTTAAACCTTTTACTGTTTGACAAAGATTTAAACTTATGATTAAAAGTAACATTCTTTTCCTTTTAAGACCATTTTCATATTGCTTGTTCTCATTTAAAGTGAGCATGCCTGCACTAAAATACCTTAACATTGCCTTGCATTTATCCAAATCTATTTTTCACTTTTTTTTTTTCTTTCTAATGATTCAATTTTTACTTAAGTGATTTGTTTCAACATAAACTTCCATTTCTTTTTTCACTTTTCACATTTGCAGTATTTCGTTTTCTATTGCCAAAAAAGAAAAAAGGAAAGAGGCAAACAAAAGCTACCGAGAAAATGTAAAGGACAAACCCACTTCTACCAACACTAAGTCACCTCTACAATAACCCGCTTTTGAAAACCCATTGTTTCCTACAAGATGAACACTAGGTCATGCAACATCAACCATTTTAAGGGGAAGTACATGTCTTTCTCAACCCCACTATTATGGAGAGTCTTCTATCTCCATTGTTGGCTATCTCCACTTAATGAATCTTAAAACCCTTGCATTATTATCGACTATCTTGCAATTAACAAAGCCATATAAACCCTTGCAACATTGTCAACTATCTCATTATTAAATCAAACTAACTAAATGAATCCTCTTTGTTTGCACATAACACAAAAAAACAAAAATAAAATAAAATGAAAAATAAAATAAAATCATAAATCCTTCTCTCCACCCAATATGAAGAGCTCTCGAACAAATATATCTAAAGATGTTCATAATTACTATAGAGACATATAATAAATATGGTCTCTTACCCAAGAAAGAACATGGATACTCGAATATCCCCATCCTTTAACCTTTGGAGTGGTGTATTAGGTCTTCAATCTCCACATCAAACAAGAGTTGAAAATAATGAGAATATCCCATATCCCCCGTTATTAAGCTTAGAGAGTGGCTAGCGATGCATGTATCCCTCCACATTCTTTCATGTTTGTGAGCAGGAAGTCTAAAGAGAATGTGGACACGCTGAATAGTGTGTACGCCCACGCTTTGCCCCTCACAGCAGTCACATCATACCTTTTTGACAGGCACTCCTTGATTTCACGCGTCTCAAAATATTAATTTTACTTATTTGTTTTTTAACGTACCTGCAGTAATTCTATACTTTAGTCCGTAGACATCGGGTAAAGTAAAACCAGTAATTATTAAACTATATCCCAATCTTACCACGGTCGCATCTTAGCTGGATCTCGATGTTACGTATGCGCAAGATGTACGCACAAAATACTGGAAGTAAATTATTTGTTCAAATCAAATTTCCTGTTAAGACATTATAATTGCAAATTAGATTGTCACTAAACACTAATGGAGCTGAGGACACTTTTTATATAGTATATCTTTTCCACTCGTCTTTTCAGTCTCTGATTGTGTGTGCGCGCTTTGTTCTTTCCGGGAAGGAGAAAGAGGGAAAACAAGTACAAAGCAAGGAGAAAGAAGACGATAATTAGTATCATAAATGATGAGCAGGATGATCCCCTAGTAAGATTTGCCTAAAACCCCAGCCTTGCTGTATATCTGGCGACCAGACGATCAAAATTAGTGGAGGTTGAGGGAAGGTGTGAGATTGGACGCCATGGCTGGAAAGAGCAAGCTACTTAGCTCGGGGAAATCCAAGAGCATCGAGCTTCAAGGCAAGCGGAAAGTAGATAATGCCTGGCATGACTGTGAGGTTTCGTTGAGGTATGCCGGAGAAGCTCTGTTCACGCTGAATGTTTTAGCTTTGCTGTCTCAAATCTTGACTTGCTTGATACCTGCTTGTGCTTAGATTTTGTTGAATTTAGTGCATCCAGCTTTAAAAGTAACACGATTTTCGTCGCTTGTAAGTACTCCGTGCGTCGTAATAGTGAAATATTGCGGTATCTTCGCATATTTTGCGAAATTTAAAAGGCGAGTAGAAATTACTTAAATTTTTGCCTCGTATTTGTGAGTGCGTGGTTCTGTTTTTTTTCGAGCGCGTTGATAGTATAAATTTGACCGAAAATAGTAGTAGCTTTTGGTGCAATTTTAATAAAACATTGCGAAAATATGTATTTTAAGTTTTATTTTCGGTACACTGTTTTTGACTTTTGCTGATTCTTCGCTGGTTATGCTATGAGAACACGGGCTTTATTTCAGATCTCGACGTTTGCGCAGCAATTTATGTTGCTAATGAATGCTCTGCCTTTGATAGTGTATTAGTGAGGTATTTTAATTGTTTGCTTGTATTTTATTTAAGCGATGAATAAAAGGAATCTCCGGTGTTATGTTGTTATTTACCGATTCTCACTCATAGGCTACCAAATAAATTCATTTGTCGTAGAAGAACGAATCTTGCTTGATTATAGAGAAAATCAAACGGATACCGCATGGTAATTTTGTTGTATATTAAAACTTTTAAAAAAAGCATTGTGATCAAAGCTGGGAGGCCAGAAGAGGGGGACCTCAGCCCCGTTTCTTGAGGAAATTGAACTCAAACACCTTAGGCGTTCAATCATTGACAACTTGGCCACTATAACGCCCATGCGTATGTCTAAAAAGCAGTCCCTCTTTTACATGTCTGCTACCTTGTATAGACGACATAGGTTTTGATTACGATCTGCTGTCGAGTGGTTAAAATAGTGGCGCGTTCCCTTCTAACAGCTTGGGTTCAATCCAGGTTGCGCTTAGAGACCCTGTGAGTGTGGGTATAAAGCAGGAGCTTGACCTGTCCTATTCTTAGGTAGCACCAGGTAAATAGAGAGCCAATCCGACTATGTTCTGTAATATCTCTGTATAATCGAAGTCTAATTATCGCTTAAATTAAGTAGATATCCTCAGCTATAGAATATATCTTTGATTTGTAGTTAATTCTGATATTAAGCTATGGATTACAACGTTTAAGTTAATCCTGCTTCCAACGCTCAACTACAAATACCAGAATACAGTTATGTATCAAAAAGATCAAATTTTATCTCTACAAGGAAAAAATGTAACATAAAATTGTTAGGCATTGCTACGAAGTTCACTTTCCAATAAATAAAACTGAGAGGTTTTAAGTTTTAGTTGGAAATATCAAACAAATTGTGCTTTTGAATTTTTCAATATAGAAACTGGAATGTAACTATGGTTTCAGACGTCAAAGCTAAGGCATCTTGCTTTGCTTCTGTGGCCACTCTGCTAAATGCTGACATAAACTATTCACAACAACAAATTTATAGAAAGGAAGAGTCAGAATGCAATTTGAAAGTTTTGTTTGAACCTGGATTTAGCTGGATTAGAATAACTAGATCCACATGTTGGGCAGGGGTTAAAAAGTAGACAGAAGTCACTCAAAAACTGTTCAGAAACTCTCAGAGACATGCAGATTCCTTTTATAATAATGTTGCATTTACAGTGCAACTGAGATACATTAAAAGTGACATCGAATAAGAATTTTGTTTAATATGATCCAGCCTTTTACAATTGGATCAAGTAGGAACTTGGCAAATGGATTTGTTTGAAGTCTAAACCATCACTAACCCATCACTAACCCTTTACGATTTTCTCCACCGTAAGGATGTTTTGCTCATTATCATGAATGTTTTGATCAATATCTGTTGTTTTATAATTTAAGTTTGTTACTATTTTGCTGCAACTCTAAGCTTCGTTCAGATGAGTGCTCCTGTGTTGTTGACTATGCACTCCAGAAAGCCAGCGTTAGATCTCTCGACCTTAAATCATCTTTATTTAAGATTCTTTACATTCTAGAACTATTAAGAAAATCAAGATTTTCTTTTTTCATAAGATGCAGTTCAAACAGGATAAGAAAGCAAGTGAGCGAAGCATCCTGTAACTTTCATACGCATAAAGCATGTAAATAATCCATTTACAAACAGTAAATTCATGGCATTACCTCATGATATCACTCCTCAAATTTGGAGCAACTTTCTATATGTAGGCTGTTTCAACCTTTTCTGCTGCTTAGTTTTCATTTTTGAGAACACCCTTGGGTTGGAAGGACCAAAAGTTTCTTTTATATCTTGTAGGTAATTTGCACCAGTGGTATGAAGATATTGAATAGTATTATTAACGACAGTGCTAATAAATCATTCAACTCGTGACCATGTTACTCCATATTTATGTATTGATTAAGGAGATGCAAGTGCCGTAATGGTGTTGTGCCTGCCTTGCTTGCATATTCACTCTTCTCTTTAATGCATTTTACATGTTATAGGAATAATATCAAGAATGAATCATGCTTCCTTAGTGTCTGCTTAGACACAAAAAACTTAAGAGCTCCGTTTAGTTATCTCCTTTGATAACTGGCACTTGGATAAATAAGCTCGTCAATTCTTCATATCAGAACCACCAGTCTTTATGCTTAACTTCTCATTATTAAAAATAGTAATTTTATTTATATGGTAATGTCCAAAAGTGGCCAAGAAAGGTTGATAGGACTGATTGAAGGTACACTGTCAAATTACATAAGGAAGTGCCTAGTGTATCTCCAGATCAGTAAAACCACAATCAAATATGGTGAAAAACTCAAAGCTATATGAGCATAAAGTCAAATAGACAATCTCCTCATACTTCTGTGCAGCTGAGATGTATGCAGTCTGGATGATTCCATGTCTGTAGGCTGCTGAAGTATAATGCGTAACTAGTCCTCCAAAGTAAGAACACAATTTAAGAAAAGATTTTTATAAGTCGCAACACATCTAGTGATGTACATTCTTGTATGCTATATATGTCTTGCCAACATTCTTATCCAACACTTCGTCCAAATTGAGTTGACATATCCATTTATGGATTGCTCTTTTAATTCTAATTTTTAGAGTTGTTACAATTCCAGCAGTGCATGTCTTTTTACTTTTTCTGGTTTTGTAGCAATGCATAGCTCCTCGAATGTGATGAGGTACAATGTTATTTTCAGTAAACTGATAGTTTTATTTGACATAATATTTACTACCTCTGTCCCTAACATGCCAGCTCCATCCCCTATGTCTTGCCAACATTCTTATCCAACAATTCGTCCAGATTGAGTTGACATATCCATTTATAGATTGCTCTTTTAATTCTAATTTTTAGAGTTGCTAAAATTCCAACAGTGCATGTCTTTTTACTTTTTCTGGTTTTGTAGCAATGCATAGCTCCTCAAATGTGATGAGGTGCAATGTTATTTTCAGTAAACTGATAGTTTTATTTGACATAACATTTTCAACCTCTGTCCCTAACATGCCAGCTCCATCCCCTGGATGAAGAATTATTTTTAACTATCTAAATTGTTGCATATAGTTGAGTTTGCATTGATTCAAGATGGTAACTCTTAGCTTTATCGAGCATAATTAATATAACATGTTTTTTGATTCTCCATGTAAACATAAGCCACTTTAGCATTGAAGCTAGATTTGGCACTTATTTGTGCCATAAACCTGTAGTTGTTTTTCCATCTTTGAATGCTTTTGTGCAAGAAACTACTTATTGTCATTGTCTACAACTTTACTGTATACACCATGACTATATTTTTAAAATTTATTCTCTTGATTTGAATATTATTGGAAAAATATGCTTTTATTCTAACTAAATCATGATATGAAAGTTCACTTCCCACAGAAAACAGCAACAATCAATTATGACAGAAAAAAAGCTTTCACAGCGCTTATGCTTTGTATAAACCTTCACAGAGTTAGAATTTCTAATCATTTCTTATTCAGTATTTATTATTTAACTCGTGCTATATGGTACATTAATGAGAATGATGAGTGAATGTAAAAATTGGAAAAACGAGCAATGTTTTTGATAGAAATATTGAAGAGTGGGTTGGATTCTAAAACAAAAGAAATTGTCCAAAATTTAAGTAACTTCTATGTTGAAGATCCCATCCTTGCGCAGTGGAACTTTTCAAACCCTTAGCAGTAATTAAAGAAGCCAGTGACACTGCAATAATAATCATAACAATAGAGGCAATGCAGCACTGTGGAACAGATCTCAAAATTTCAGCACAATATCAGTCATTCACAGGATATAAAAGTAGTTATTTATGAAACGAGAATCATAAATGATTCCAAAAGCAAAAAATCAATCTCAAACCAAGAAGATTTAGTGATGATCAATATATAACTTGCACATTGCCTTAAAGATCCGCCAGAGATGTTTATAGACCATAAAATTCCAATAATTTTGCCCAAAAGAAAGGCCTCCAATGGCAGATCATACAGACCTAACTAATTTTACAACCCTAAACTTACACATGATCAAATAAAAGAAAACTGATTATTAGCTGATTTATTGTCATGTATATTCCCAAACTTAATAGTTGAAGGAAATCTCAAAAAGAGATAAAAAGAAAGAAGAACAACAATGAATGAATGAAGAATTTTAATGACGTCCACGAGACCATCGGTCTAAGGGACCACGAGTCATAGCCTTAAACTAACTTTATCTTCCTTTCTAGATCAGATCTCCTGCTATGAATCTTGACAATCAAACTAGCAGTCTGCCTCATCTTATCTTCCTCTAATAAATTATGCATGCTTGTGCCAGCCTCGAAGATGAACCCGTACTAGGCCCAAATGTCTTCATACGTTGTGCACTCAATGAGAAAGTGCCATTCAGTCTCAACCGCACCTTCTTTGCAGAATCTGCAGATTTTCTCCATCCCACTCTTCTTTGGGCCTTTTCCATCTACCCGTCTCGCATTTGAGATGATGAGAACCGGTCCTCAATTGAGCAACTAACACCCTAGCCTTACCTTTAATATCTGACCCTAGGTAAGCTTAATCCCCATGCCCTCGGAAAGGGTTGAACACTTCGATATAATGTGTCTTTTTCCTACCCATGTTATGAGACCGCATGACTGTTTGAAATTTTCCCACGACAAATTTTTTTATTTCCGCATTGGTAGAAGGACAATCTTGTGACTTGATGCTCCATGTGCTCAACCATTTTATGTTTTGTTTCATCCAAGTCTTCTTCTTGCGAGCCAAACCATCTTTCATTGCGATTTTGGGCCAACGTTGGTTATCCATGTTTTCAAGTTTCTTTAAATAGCTTATAAATCGAGTTATCGCTGCCACCTCCAACAGGTACATATTGCCTTCCGTTAATAGGATTTCACATGGCACTGAGGCCTTGACTTTGATGCTGCTGGTAATTAAGTGTTTCTGGATCCTTTGTAACTGTCTCCACCTGCACTTTGTCATGTTGCCCCCCAAACTTCACATCCGTAAAGAACGACCAGTGTGACCAGCAAACCAAAGAGAGTTTTCTTGGTCTTCCAATCCCAAAGCTCGGCCTTTCTACATCTGTTTTGTAAAAGGTAGGACACCTTCCATCCTCCCTGTATCCTTTTTGCTCTACAAGTCTCCCAGTTGAGCCTATAATGGAAGTCAATCCTCAAATATTTGTATCCTTTCACAATTTCTAATAGACTGCCTTCGAAAAGAAAGTCCATATTTTCTCCTTTCTTTTCAAAGAAAAATCATGATTTTAGTCTTGGTAATGTTCACCTGCATCCCCACTTCTTGACAAAATCGCTCCAAAGCCTCTAAATGATCTCTTAATCTCTGAGCTGTTTTTGATATTAAGATGAGATCGTGGCATATAAAAGAAGCTTCACCACAACCAGCTAATTGGACCCTGTCACCATCAATTTTGTGTAACCATGATTCAAGTTTATCAATATATGAGCCAAAAAGTGGGGGATAACGGGCACCCTGTTGTCGGTATATTTTGTATGTACGGGTGTTGTGTAATAAACTTATGTTAATCTCGGTAGTTAGTACCGAGAGTGTGAACCGTTACGACGTGACGTTTCGGTGGTGTCTCTTCGGAGGTTATATGTACACATTGCTCTGAGTGTGAATGAGATGATTTGGTTTTCTGAGTACTTTATGTTTACCGAATCGCAATACTTTCCTGTGTTCATGTTTATCAGTTAATGTGTGTTTATGCAACTATTCTTGTTGACCCGAGAGGGAAAACATCTGGCGCCGCTGCCTAGACATACTCGGATGGCGAGTAGGCATAATGGGCTTACCCGTTAGTGCAATAAACCCAGAAGCCGAGGAAGCCCGTACCGAGTTGTACGACGGAGAGGATAATCTAGCACGTGACTTCCGAATTTTGTTTCAAGTAGCTCTTGAAACTCACGTCCGAAGGGAGGCAACGAACGGAGACGTCCCTGCAGGCGTAGTGTGGGACGCGATTGGGGCGAACCCTGCAGCGAATCGGTTGTTGAACCAACTTCCACGGTTGTTGGCACAAGCAGCACTCGCACGATGTATTCGGCAAGAGGAAATTGACCGTGAGGACCGCCGCCAGGAGATCCTCCGTGCATTCCACGCCCGAGAGCATCTTCGTCGCCGTCGGGAGGAAGGAAATGACAAACAGTAAAGTTGTTGAAGTTTGAAACGAAGGGGAATGGAACACAAAAATTCAATTGTAGTTCAATTGAGAATGTTGTAAAGCAACATGAATTAATAAAAAATAAGTGTTCTTTTTGACTGAGCAATGTGTATAGTTTGTCTTGATGCCCAATAATTTAAATAAAGATCGAAATAAGAAAGTGATAGATGACGAAGGGGAAGCCGCACAGAAGGCTTTGATATCCGCGCAGCAACGTGAACGTCGGTGTAGGCTCAGGCAACTTGCCAAAGACCAGCTTGCCGGAGGGTTGCCCGAAGGGGACCTCGGAAGTGGTACGGAGGGTGCAGAAGCCGAAGAAGAGTTCACTTCTCCGGAACGGAGAGTGCGGAGTCAGGAAGAGTTACTTGAGGAGACACGAGCGAGAAGAGCCTTTCTCCAAGAGGAGAGAGTACGGTTTGAGGTGGGTTTCCGTACACCAAGCGCGGAGAACCAAACCGGCGGAGAGGGTGATACTGTAGAGGGTGGCACGAGCACACCAGCAGACCCTCCGTTGGAACCGAGAACCCCGCACGGTACGGTGCCAGGAGAAGGGCAAGTACCACCAGCCCAGCAACTACCGCAAGGACAAGTACCACAAGTCCAGACTACCCACAGCACTCAGGGAGGTGTGGGCACGAGTGGTATCGGTGCACCGCCTCCACCGCGGCCAACCATGGCGGTGAATAAGTAGAAGTTACCGAAATTTACGGGGCAATCCAAGGAGGATCCAATTCGGCACTGTCGAACGTGTGAAACAATATGGACTGCACACGGGGTAACTGACGAGAACGAATGGATCCGTCAGTTCCCTGCAACACTGCGGGAGGGTGCCATTGATTGGTACTCGGACGTTGACAAGACAAGGCTCACGACATGGGACGATGTCAAAAAGGCCTTCCAGACAGAATTCTAATTGTTACGGGATGATAATGAAATATTGGTGGAGATCTACAACACGAAGCAAGCCAAGAATGAGTCTGTCCGTGCGTACAGCCGACGACTCAAAGAACTCATTGGAAAAATGGAGTCGGCCCCAGCGGATGAATTGAAAAAGAGATGGTTCGTGGAGGGACTCAAAACATCCCTCCGAAAGAAAATGAAGATAGTACCACCTACTTCGTATAGTAATGCATATAACCGAGCAATGGATCTCGAGAGCGAATGTAAGACCTCGAAGAAGACAAGGTCATCTTCTGATGATGATTCAGAGACGGAAAGTAGTGAGGACGGGTCGAGCAAGAAAGTGCTCGCATTGCAAAAAGACCTTGAGAGGATGATGCGAGAACTTAAAGCCGCCAAAGGAAGTACTAGCAAAGCCGAAGAAGATACAGTGTGGTGTACGGACTGCAAGGAGGCAGGCCACACAAAAGGGTCTTGTCTGAAATTTTTTTTTTGTGATATCTGCCAACTTGCAGGACATCTCCTTAAAGAATGTCCCTATAACTTGAGGGCAAGAGGCCAACAAGTACTCTATGCACAGGAGCAACCTTCCACGTTTGGTACGGGTGGACAACAGAATGCTGCATCATCTGGCGGATATAAAAAAAACCGCCGGGGAGGCCGAGGCAACAATGAGAATAAGCCCCGGGTCCAATATGATGCCAAGGGAAGACCCATGATACAATGTCGGAGTTGTAATCAGTGGGGTCACTATGCCCGTGATTGTCAGACGGAGGCCGCGACTCCGCAGAAGTTGTGTCGGTGGTGCGGACCGGGCGACCATGAGGACGCTAATTGTCCGAAGCCCGGCTGTAACATCCTGGAGTTGGAATGTTGAGGTACTGAGAAGGTCCTGACAGTCACCCGTGCCCAAGCCAAAAAGGCCACGTACCCACACCCTCCGACGGAGAAACAGAGGGTACTGCAAGCGAGGGCCGAGATCGAAAAAGAGATACAGGACCGGAAGGAACCTGTCGACGCCGGCACTTCTCACCGAGAATTGGCGGAGCAAAGTATACTACGGCAGATACTGCAAATGGAAATACCTGTGAAGGTCAAGGACCTGTTGGAGACCATGCCACACCTAAAAACAGCTCTATTCCTAGGGCCTAACACGCCACCTACGACGGTGGAACGAACGGAGATCCCAGGCGGCTGTGCAGCCGACCCGATGACGTTGTCAATAAACCATGGATGGAACTCGGCAGTAGTAGAAATGGGTATCCTGGGTAAAATCCTCACGAACACCATCGTTGACGGAGGGTCGGGCGTCAATGTCCTTCCGGAGGAAACTTGGGAGAGTTTGGGGAAACCGACGCTGTGGCCACCAACCTTCAATCTGTTAGGGGCCGACCAGCACGGTATTAAACCACTCGGTATGCTGATGGCACAACAGGTGACTATCGGAACCCAGCCTTTCACCTTAGACTTCGTCGTAATCCCTCTCAAGCAGAAGGGGTATGACGCTATATTGGTAGAGGGTGGTTGGTGACAGCCCGAGCCAATCACAATTGGAAGAAGAACACCCTCGCATTCGAGAAAGGGGGGAGGAAATTTGTGGTAGACCTCGTCACACAAATGGTTGGAGAGGAAATGGCGTCCGACTCAAACTCCGATGGTGGCGGGATGGACGGAGAGGAAGAAACTATGGAACCGAACGATGAAGGGGTACTTGAGATAGAAGGAGATACGGATTCACTAGATGGTCTCTTTCACTGGCAAATGTGTGACTACGAGGTATTTCAGCCATCGTGCAATATACTGGAGATCGGGAATGAGTTCCCTACGGAAGAAAACACGAACGAGTTCCCTCCGGAGTACACAGAATATACAGAGGGGGAAGCCCAGATGAGAGTAAGTCCGGCCCACGTGTTCTCGGAGGGAGAACCTATCCAATACAAAGAGGCAAAACTGGAAACAATAAATCTCGGGGACGAGCAGAATCCCAAGACTATCCTAGTGGGAGATGACTGGGATCCCGTGTTAAAAACGGTAGCCTTCAAAATATTCATAGAGTATAAGGACGTGTTTGCCTGGAATTATAAAGACCTGAAGGGCGTACCTCCGGAGCTCTGCGTGCACCGCATCCCTTTGGTTCCTGGAGCCCAACCTGTGCGGAAGAGGCCGTACAGGATGAACAAAAACTATGCTGCAAGGGTGGAGACCGAGATTGCGCGGATGCTGGACGCGGGGATAATTTTTCGAGTAGACACAAGTGAGTGGGTGTCACCAATCGTGATATCTCAGAAGAAAGAGGCTAACCAAATCCGCATCTGCGTAGACTTTAGGTGTCTCAATGCGGTGACCATTAAGGATCCCTTCCCGATACCCTTCACAGACAACATACTCGAGGAGGTGGCAGGCCATGAGATCTCTTCCTTCATGGACGGGTTTTCAGGATATAACCAGATATACATTGCAGAGGAGGACAAGCTAAAAACCACCTTTGTAGTGGAAGATGGTGTGTACGCCTACAACCGGATGCCCTTCGGCCTGTGTAATGCACCTGCAACTTTTCAGAGAATCATCTTGCACATCTTTGACAAGATGTCGAGAGGGAATTTTAAAGCATTTCTGGATGACTGGTCTATTTTCAGTAGCCAAGACAAACACGTTGTAGCACTCGGAGAGTGCATGGAGCGGTGCCGGAAGGCACGTCTGGCACTCAACCCGAAGAAGTGTCATTTCATGGTACTGCAGGGGAAGCTGCTCGGACACATTGTTTGTAAGGAAGGGTTGAAGATGGACCCCGACAAGGTCCGGGTGATAATTGAAATGGAGGCTCCCAGTGACGTAACCGGTGTCAAGTCATTCTTGGGCCATATCGGGTACTACTGACGGTTCATAAAGAATTTTTCTCGGATTTCATACCCGATGGATAAACTTATGAAGAAAGGGGAGCCGTTTGTCTGGGCGAAGGAGCAAGAGGAGGCATTCGATGACTTAAAAATGAGACTGTTGGCAGCCCCCATCTTGGCATTTCCGGACTGGGACAGAGAGTTCCATGTTCATGTGGATGCGTCAAACTACGCCATCGGGGCCACCCTAGCACAAGAAGGCGAACATGGGCTGGATCACCCAATCTATTTTGCAAGTCGGTTACTCTCAAGAGCGGAGAGGAACTACAGCACTACAGAGCGAGAGGCTCTCAGAATGGTCTACTCGGTTCAGAAGTTTCGGCACTACCTATTGGCGACGCCGTTTACTTTCTTCGTGGACCACCAGACTTTGATGTACTTGGTTAACAAGCCCATCATTCAGGGAAGGGTGAGCAGGTGGTTGCTGCTCCTTCAAGAATTCACCTTCAGAATTGTTGTACGGCCAGGACGCAGTCATGTGATTGCGGACCAATTGTCCCGAATTAAGTCCGGCGAGCCTCCAGTAGGAATAAACGATGACTTTCTAGATACTCACCTATTTCACATCGCCGTACTACCGAAGTGGTACACAAGTATCGGTGAGTACCTGTCCACGGCCCGATTTCCGGAAGGAATGCTCCCCGGAGAGCGTAGAAAATTGGTTCTGAGGAGCAGAACCTTCCAGCTTATCAATGGACTGCTGTACAAAATGGGTCCAGATCAAATATTGAGGCGTTGCGTAATGGAGGAAGAGGTTCCGAGAGTGTTGAAGGAAGCTCATGAGGGACCTGCCGGAGGGCATATGGGCCCCGACACCACCGCCAGAAAAGTCTTGTTGGCAGGCTTATGGTGGCCGACGGTGTACAACGATGCCAGGGAGTGGGTCGTCGGCTGTGACACATGCCAGCGGGCAGGGAGACCTCTCAAACGAGACTACATGCCACTTAACCCCTCTCATGCACAGGAATTGTTTGAACGGTGGGGACTGGATTTTGTGGGGCCTTTGAAGCCTAGCCGCGCTCGACGCTGTCGGTACATTGTTGTGGCAACAGAGTATCTGACCAAGTGGGTGGAAGCACGAGCACTAACGGATAACTCTGCTCTAAGTACAGCGAAGTTTATTTATGAGCAGATAATAACGCGGTACGGCATTCCACTGCAGTTGACGAGTGATAGAGGTGGACATTTTGTCAACCATGTAATCAAGCTACTGACGACAGAGTTCAAAATTTTTCACACACTCTCGAGCCCGTACTACCCTCGAGCAAATGGTCAGGCAGAGGCGACTAATAAGATCCTGATTGGAGTCATTTACAAATCCTGCGGTGTTGAGGGCGAGGATTGGGAAGAAAGGCTACCCTCGGTACTATGGGCCTATCGAACATCTTACAAGGTGACCACCGGGCAGACACCGTTCCAACTCATGTACGGACAGGAGGCCGTGGTACCAGTAGAATTCATGGTTCCTAGCCTGTGGATTGCAATTGAGAATAAATTGGGAGATATGGAGAGTCTGAGGGAACGACTCTATCTCTTAAATAAGTTGGACGAAAAACGGGCTTTGGCACAATGGGCCACTGAAGCGACGCAGCAACGGAGGAAGGTCTGGCACGATAAGCATATCCGACGAATGCAATTTACACCGGGCCAATTGGTTCTAAAATACAACAGCCGAAATGAAATCAAGCCTGGAAAGTTCAAAGTGAAATGGATAGGCCCTTACAAGGTTTGGGAGGTGGCCGCAAACGGGTCCGTAAAGCTGTGGACCCTCGACAGACGGGAAATTCCGGACGCGGTGAACGGCTCGAAATTGAAGGTGTACCACGAACGATCGACGACATCACCGCGAGGACCAAGTACTTAGAAAAAAAAAAAAACTAAAAAAAATGAAAAAAAAAAATGAAAAAAAATTATAAATTTTTTTTTTTAAAAAAAAAGGGGAAAAAAAAGAAAAGAAAAAGAAAAAGAGAAAAATAAAAAATAAAAAGCAATATCGTACGGCACCGTACGGATCTATAAAGCCTAGTACGGCACCGTACGGATCTATAAAGCGCACCGTACGGATCTATAAAGCCCCGTACGACACCGTACGATAAAAAGGGCACGGCGGCAGGGAAGTACGGTACCGTACTGAAGCATTATTGTGGTCGATACATTTACAAGTATTGTACGGCGCCGTACGGAAAAGTGACGACATACAAGCTGAAACAAAAGAAATAAAGGTGTTGTACGGAATCGTACAAGGCGAGGACTGCAAGCAAAGCACCGCACGGTGGATCAGTGTACGGATTGTACTGGCCGTACCACATCCAGACGCGGCACGGGAAGGAGGCATAGTGTACGGTCATCGGATTGCAAAGTATGAATACCAAGTCATATGGTAGCTGACGCACAACATAAGGGCATTTGTACGGCACGGTTGGAGGAGGTCTGAGGATTTAGTACAGCATTGGGATGTGTGAAGGGAAAGCATGAAGGAATAAATTCATATGGTATTAAAAAAAAAAAAAAACGACGACAAAACAAAGCAGCTCATATTGAAGAACGAATGGTACCGAAGGGAAGGGCATGAGCAAGAAGTAAGGGAAACATAAGCGGTTTGCGGAAAAGAGCATGGGAGTAGACGAAATTCATAAAAATAGGGTGTTTCATAGACTTTGAAGGTTCTAAATTGGCCTTGGCGGCGGGGGCGCTGCCCCTCGACCCCGCCCTGTACCGCCGCGCCTGGGGCTCTGCCCCAGGACCCCGTGGGGGCGCTGCCCCTCGACCCCGCTGGGGGCGTTGCCCCCTAGACCCCCAGTCAGTTTAGTTATCAACCCTTGGAGAGTGTGACCAGTTGATGAGACCCGGAGCTGCTACATATTTGCATTGGCTGAAGGAAGTTGATTTGTACGGTAAGAGGAGGAATTTTAAAAAAAAAAACGGTTAAGACCGTTAGTGTTGGACACTACACAGTAGTATGGGATCACGACAGCATAGTACTTGGAGACAGAAATTACAGGTTTCAAAACCAGCCAGTAGCAGCAGAGGACCGAGGGTTTGACAGTCTAGAGTACGCATTGTTGGTAGCATGGATACTGCCAGAAAGCACTGTCCACACGTACAACAGCCACAAGCACAAAAGGAAGAGATTACTTGGAAGACTGTGACATTCGAGGGTTTGAGCGGAGTGGAGTGCCGAACATGGTGGGATAACACTCCAGACGCACATTTTTTGAAGGGACAGCTTCGAAGAGCAGGAGTACACTGGGCAATTCAGATGCCTTTGCCCTCCATTAGAGAGTACGAGGGACCTCTCCGAGGCATGATTGATACATTCGATCGGGATAGCCGGCGTAGCACTCTGAAGTATTGTGGCACTGAGATACAGATTTCATTTTCTGCCCAGGAGATATCGAGGGTTTTTGGCATACCTGGCACGCACGGGAAGAAAATAGATTTAAAGCCCAGGAAACTATCCCATGAAGAAAAGGAAAAGTACATTAAGCTGGTTTCCAGAAACCTGTCTCAGAGTGAGTTGGAGTCATTGGCTGGCGCTTCTTCAAAGAATCGAGGAATCAAGAAATCATTTGTGGCTCCCGGAGAGTGGTGGTGTCTGATGGACATCGTGAAGAGCAGGTTGACCGGGGCTAGTAGGGCCTCCGACATTGCCCTTACACATCTCATTTTCATGAACGGGATCCGTAATGGTACGGTGTACGATTGGGCTTCAGTTATGGCGGAGAGGTTGTATGAGTTCATGACTCTACAGCATCGGACATTTTACATGCCCCATATTGCCATCGGGTTGTTCCTGAATGCTGCCCGAGAGCAGATTCTAGCAGAGAAGCTGAGGCCACAGCCAGTTGATATTGCTACGGGAGAGCCTCTTATCTTTCATTGGCGTCACTTGGATGCTGGCGGAGTACAGACAGGGTCAAAGAGGAAGCGCCAAGTCCTCTCAGAGTCGGAAGGGGAGAATGTGGACAGTGGCCGAGAGGAGTCAAGTGAGGACTTGGAGGAGGAGGAAGGCAGCGAGAGTGTTGCAGTGGGAGACTCTGACACTCTCGATACAGAGGTACCATCTGAAAGTGCATTTGCTCCAACTCCACCGTCTGAGAGTGCACCACCTCTTGTACTATTCACGCCACCAGTACCCTCGGCGACTGTTGCAGCGGGGCCCTCTGTACCGTTAGGTACCACATTGGAGGCTGTACCCATGCCACGGTTCGGAGAGCTCCGGCCCCTTGTTGTGCTACACCCGGCGGGTCAGGCTTCCGAGCCACTTACAGCTCAGCCAACCGACCCAGGACAGACTAGCAAAGATGGTGTTGGAGGTTTAGAGCAAGAGCAGACACAGCCGCGAGAGCAGGTTACATTGGATGTTGTTGGTACTGAAGCCATTGTGCGAGTTGGGCCAGGGGTATTGGAGGAGCCGGCTCGAGCGTTGCCGACGGGGGATGAGGACTCTTCAGTGCTATCATGGTTGGAGCAGTTCACATTACCCCCGATAGCAGTGGCAGCTCCCATTTCACTTTCCCCTGCCAGAGTAGTGTTAGAGAGGCCTTCAAAAGTTATTGACCTGGATGCAGTGATGTCACCACTAAGAGAAGAGCCAATAGCCCAGGAGAGAGAGATATCCGAGAGACCAGTTCCTATGGAGGGACAGGGACCGCAAGCTGAGGCTAGTGCGGAGCCACCAGCCCTGACAGGGTCACGGAGGGCGGTGCTAGCGAGGGAGTCCGCGCAGAAAGTGTTGGAGCAGTACTTGGCGGATGTAGCCACAGTAGCTGCTGGAGCCCAGCGGGTCATAGCCTCAGCAGAGCTTCAGGCTCAGGAGGGGGTTGCTGAAGAGTTGGAGCGCCTCTTGACCTTTGTGCGGGTTGGCTGTCCACAGGCATTTGCAGAGTGCTTTGAGGCTAGGGGATGGCCTACTTAGGAGTCTCTTACGATGTTGGAGGATTGGGCTCTTAGTGCGACGGTGGGCGAGAGTCGGATTCACGATCTTATCCGAGAGTTAGAACAGGCCTTTCGAGAGGAGTATTTCACTCTCAGGCGGTTAGAGCATGCTTCCTCAGTACATCAGGTTACGGGATTGGCAGCAGAGGCAGCTCGGGAGGAGGCAGCTTCCCGTCTTACAGCTTTGGAGACTGCAGTGGTTCAAGAGAGGGAGTCTTGGGCGGCTGAGCGGAGTACTATGGTGTCGGAGTTGGACACTTTACGGGCTGCATTGGAGACTGAGCATGCCGAGCGGGCTCTTCTTGAGACTCGGCTTGGTTCTGCTTTGGAGACTGTGGATGCGAAGGAGAAGGCAGTGCTCGAGGCAGCTAGCATGGTTCGGAAGGCTATGGAGCTTAAGATGAGGGCAGAACAGGCTTTACAGCTTCGGACAACTCAAGTGTACGAGTTGCGGGCTAAAGTCACTTCCGGCACAGCCACAGCCGCGCCATCACCATCAGGGACGCTTCCTACGCCCCCTCCTGAGTAGTTTGTAGTAGGCTCATTTTTGTCTATGTTATATTTTGTAAAAGTCGTCGGAGCCGACTTGTTTTTTGGGGGGGATGATGTTGTCGGTATATTTTGTATGTACGGGTGTTGTGTAATAAACTTATGTTAATCTCGGTAGTTAGTACCGAGAGTGTGAACCGTTACGATGTGACGTTTCGGTGGTGTCTCTTTGGAGGTTATATGTACACATTGCTTTGAGTGTGAATGAGATGATTTGGTTTTCTGAGTACTTTATGTTTACCGAATCGCAATACTTTCCTGTGTTTATGTTTATCAGTTAATGTGTGTTTATGCAACTATTCTTGTTGACCCGAGAGGGAAAACACACCCTTGCTTAACACCAATGTCACTACCAAAACGCTCGGACATTCCCTCTCTAGTTCTGATTTTGGCACTAACTCTCTCATAAATTCTGTGTACTTCTGCTCTATACACATTCGGAATGCCTAATTCTTCCATTTTGCCCCATAATTTTTCTCTAGGTACTGTATCAAATGCTTTCTTGAAGTTCATAAAACAGCAATAAGCTTCTCCTCCTTGGCTGTCCCAAATTTTCAATGCCCAAGAGTGATGCAATGATCAATAGTAGAATGTCTAGATCTGAAGCCCGCTTGCCCTTTCACTCTTTTTCCTTCCCCTTCCGCCCAACTGCTGATTCTACGTTCCACCATGCTCCCAAAAGGTTTGCTGAAAAGAGGGTTAACCATGATAGTGTGATAATTGGATGGGTTATTAATGTCCCCACTCTTAAATAATGAAATAACCGCACTAGTAGTCCAACCAACTGGGAAGCCATCTTGAATGACCTTGTTAGAGACCCCTTTAATGTGGGGAGCAAAGAGATCAACTTCCCACTTTAAAAAATCAGCTTGAAGCCCATCAATGTCACTTGCCTTACCATTTGCCAACCTCTTTATTCCTAGTTTGATATCTTCCACCGTGAAGAGCTCCAAAGAAGTGTTCACAGTGGGAGGAGAGTTCTTCTCCTCAACCCACTCATAAAGGAACTTTGCGTATTCTAACCATTGAGCATCAATAATACTATTTTCAATCTGTTTTTTCCTCTGCTGCAATTCTTTCCAAAAGTCTTTGGAATTGTGTTTGCTCAAAGATATTAACTTCTCCCGCCTTGCATTTACATACTCCTCTTTTTTTGTTTGAACCAGCTTTGCATATTCTTCCTGTCTTCTATTCTCGTATCTTTCCCTTTTATAGATCTCTTGAGTGGCTTGCACACTTCATCATACCACGAATTAGCTGGAAAAGTATTTGCAGCTCTCTTTCTATTGTGAGATCTCTTACATGCCTTTAGCGCTTTGTGTATAATAGGGATCAACAAGCTGCGGTGCACATGTTCAAAATCGTTATTCACCCATTCAGTAGTTTCGTCATTGTTTATCTCAAAGAATTGTTGTTTGATAGCAGCACTGAATATGTCCCTATTTTCCTGATTTATGAGTATTCTCCCATTGTTAACGGCTGCCTTTTCCCTGTGTAAGTCACGTTCATTATGCGGATTACTTGGGACTACGTCCAACCTAAAATAAAGAGGCATGTGATCCGACTTCATCCCTATAAGAGCCTCTCCAATATAGAACTCTATCATTCTAGCTGTTAGGTTTTGAGAACAAATCACATAATCCACCACACTCTACCCATTGTAAGTTTTGCAAGTGATATCTCCCGATGTTGGCCAGCCACCCATGCTGTTGCAGATAACCATGCCAAAGAGACTACAAATCCCCAATAATTCTGCCCCAAAATGAGAAACGCCCCCATTGCTGTCCTGAGAGTTTCTTTTCCAAGAATGATCATCGTTTTCTTCTAACCTTAAAGGGTTATGCTCCCCTTCCTCCACACTGCTCAATTGCAGTGATTGATTATTGGCAGTCCTAGCATTGAAGACCCCCACAAGCATAATTTCTCCTGTATTGTTGAATAGAGATGTATCTTTTTTTTAACAAAGCAAATGGGTCTTCATTGTCTAAATTTTGCCTCTTGTAAAATTTTGAGTTTTTTGGAGCAAAGTAACAAGCAGCCAATCTGAAAATTGTTTCATTTACTGTTACCTGCAGCCATATGTATTGTTTGCTTGGATCTTCTTTTACAAATTTTATAAATCCGTACAATTCCGCCATGTCCTTTACCCGTTTCATTCTCGTTGTTCCAAACTGAAAATTTCTTGTAACCATCAAAATCTGGAACCATGCATCCTTCATACTCATGCGTTTCAACAATAATAATATCCTTCCCCTCTACTATGGGCCCCAACCTAGGACCTCTTCTCCAGGGATAACCTTTGCAATTCCAGCTTACTACTCTTAAGTGATCCTGTGGGGTCCCTATTTCCTATTTCTGTTTTGAGAAATGCTCACTGATTTGAGCTTTCCCATTTTTCAGCCAAGCCCACTTACTCTCACTTCTGGCTGACTTTACTTTTTCCCACTCCTTTCTTTCCTCTTGTTGAGCAAAAGTTAGATCTTCATCTAGATAAATCTGTGTTCCCCTAAGCATCCCTCTATTTTTTAGGATAACATTTTTATCCTCTAGATTTTTCAAGACAACTCTTATGTGCCTATCTCTTCCTCCATCCAGCCTTTTACCTATCTTGTTTGCTTGTTGAATAACACCTGCCCATTTGCCTACAAGAATTGTCAATATTGTCAAACGAGATGAGGCAAAAATTGACTGTGGTCTAAAAGCATCACTTGCTACCATGTTTCCAAGCAAAGGACTGCTCAAATATTAATTTTTATGATAATCATTTTCAAGCTGTGTGCAATAATGAACCTGTAATGTTCCATGGCTGTAAGTTATAAATGTGTAGGAAAAATATGAACAAAGACATTGATAATCACTTAGAAACACACATGAAAAATGCAACATATGGCTTACACATTCAAAGTCAGAAATACATCCTACATTACTCTAGAGAACAAATATGAAATATATTAAGTGAGATGAACATTATGATCACAATGAAAATCTCTCCCTCCACAATCAAGAAAACAAAGCACTTGCACCGCGAACCCAATGGGAAATGAATTTACATTGATCCAAAAACCTCTAGTTACCAAATTTAGATTCTTTAAACCAAACCTGGCTAGATTTTTTTTGAATCTGCTGGAGTTTTCCGTTTGGCCCCGGCTTTTCAATTTATATAGAAACTTCACCATTTAAAAGGAAATTTCTGTATCTTTGAAGTATTTTGGTCTTCCAAACAAGTTGAATCTTCCAAATGTGGTAACTATGCCAAAGCCAATCAAGCTTAACTTGTACAATCAAAGCCAACACTCATCTAGACTTAAGTTTTGCAGGAAGAAATCTTCTGAAGAAGCTTAACTAAAGCTTCTTAGAAAGAACTTATATGTATCAATTTTTTTTTTCTATCTGAACATTGGAATGGAACAAGGATACATCTACCTGAGCATTAGCTTTCCAAAAGAAATCATATGCCCCTATTAGTACTAGACAATGAATCAAGACAATCTAATTTGATATTTTGTGACCTATCTACCTAAGAATTCTAAAGAAAACAACAAATTGAAGGCAATGATTAAAATCTTATCCGACAAAGTAGGATTCATCTCATGTTGAATGACACAAAACAATGTACATTGTATATAATATATATTTGATGTTATCAAAACAGTGGATTTACCAAAAGCATTTGTAAAAAGAACCTCCAAGTATACTAGTAGCCTCCAGAAATTTAGTTTCTTACATTTGGGCATTTAGTTAAACTTTATCACTGAAGATCACTCACAACTAGATGGACAAAGAGGAGCTAACAAAATTATGGAAGGTATGTTAATATCATCATTGGTCATGGCAAATATTACGAGTTCATGAGACAAAAATTTTCCCCAATGGAATTTACTTACTGAATAGCACTATTTACTTGTATTGTTTTCAAGAGTAGTCTTACAGCCTCATGAATTATTGAGCAATGAATTATAAACATAAAGCAAAGTTGGCATTCACACATAACGATATAGCTTCACATGTAAAGCTCTGAATTGCAATAGAACTGATAATAGATTGATAATTTTAAACTTAAATACAACCCAAGAGTTAATAGGATTCAACCTTGACTTTGCAAACTTCAGAGTGACTCTTGAAAATTAACATCTAAACAATTTTATGAAGATAAGATGGTGTTCATCATCAAAACATACAAAAAAAAATATAGCTTTGCATAACCGTGTAGCTTCACATGTGAAGTGCTGAACTGCAATAGGACTGATGATAGATTAATAATTTCAAACATAAATACAACCCAGGAGTTAAAAGGTTTCAACCTTGATTTTGTGAACTTCAGAGCGACTCTTGAAAATTAACATCTTAAAAATTTCATGAAGATATGATGGCGCTCATCATCTAATTATACAAAAAATTTACAAAACATATAGAAATACTAAAGAGGATATATACCAGCCTGCCTGCAAATAAGCAAATGTATGTTTTGCTCTCTATAATATCCCCTGGAAAGATATTTCTATATTCCTGCTTGTGGGTGTAATTATCTCGCTTGTGACCAGGGGTATGTTGCTGATTGTTAGAAGATGTTGCCATCTTAAGAAACTTACCTGTAATTGTCTCTTGTTTGGATGTGATTTTGACCCGTGCATCTTGTTTCTCCATGGTAGATTAGAGCAGGTTCTTGTCACCCCTCAACTTCTGTAATATATCGTTTAAGCTCTGCTTTCTGTCTATAAGACTGATTGCCATTTTTTCACATTTTATTCAGAGTTTATCACTCCACTAATATCTGCATCAACATTTCACTTTAACTCGTGCTGTTTGGCTCCATTGGAAAACGTCTTGATTTGGTGATCAACCAAGAGAAATTGATCATCTCCATTTGTAGGGATCCAAAGTTCAAGAGCGCTTTGAATAAAGGCTTCCATGATAAGGTAATTTAATCAGTATGTCAGAAAGATCTCTTAACCTACCTTGGGATCCCATAGCTAGCTGATTTCTCAATAAAATCACCTACTATTTGAAATTTTTTACCTCCTTCAAGGGTCCCAAGAATAAGATCTGCTTCCATTAACATCAATAAAGTAATCTGAACTCCACTTTGATGTCTAATAGAGCACTTGAACTTGATTGTTTTTTTCTGACGTTCTCATCTCAATTTCAATTCATAATCATGCTTTCCAATTTTCATGGCAATGGTCATAAGTTCCCAACCATGGATAGCCTTCTTTTGTTCCAACCAATGTGGTGTCAGTGTTGTAATACAATCTCCACATTTATTTTCACAAAAATGTCACTCAGAGGTTCATTGGCTATCGTGACCTTGCTGTTTAGTAATATCTTAATAGGATTTGTCTGAATTTGGATTATCAAATGTTAATAGGATTTGTCTGAAAGTCTTTGTACCCAACGAAGGCCTCTCACTCAAATTGAACTTCATCTACAATGTTTGTAGTGTTTTACTTTATAACTCACACTACTAATTTTATAGGGAAGAATGGTTAGAGGTGATGTATAATACTAATTTGTATTCTTTTGAAAAACAAGCTGACAATTTTTGGAAAAAGTCTTGAGGAAGGAACTCAAGTGCCTTGTTTATATGCCACAAAGTCCCCAATTTATATTGTCTTCCAAAATATGTTTCCATCTTTGGGAAAAGTCTTGAGAAAGACACTACAACACCTTGTTCAAATTTCTGTTCCAATAAGTCCCTTTTTTGGTTGGATGCAGAAAAGGAGAGGGGGAGTGAGAGTGATGGTGGCAGCAAAGAAGAAATGCTGAAATGCCAAAAGTGGAGGGGAAGAAGTACTCCATGATACCAGTAATAATGTTTGAATGTAAAAGTGAAATTATAATGGAGTGGGCATGCTTCCCTGGGAAACATAAGATTAGACTGCTTAGGTTTTAAATTGCTAGTTTTTTCTCAACACAAACTCAAGATTTCCTCAATCAAAGGCACGCCTTATCCCTGTGGGGCAAATACTTCTTTCTAGCTCTCAAATTTATCCCGCAGTCAATAACACCATCTCCTCTTCCATATAAAAAGGGGATGTTATCATATCTGATAGCTAATTCTCCTTGCTCAAATATCTTCACAAAAATTTTCCTTGATATTTCTAATTGTTATTACCAATGCAAATTTTAATTGATAAAATGCAAGCATTTTTTTTAACAGGCTTACTTTGCACTAGCTAGGCCATTTGACAAATGCAACCAGATATTAATATGGCTGTAGATATCACATAACAAGATGCATCTCTTGCGAAGAATAAGAGTAAACATGTTCATATTGATAACACATTTGACTGCAAAATGTTTACAAGTTATTTAGGATAAATGGAGTACTTTAAATCATAGTTGAAAAACTCGCCAAAAGCAAAAACTCGCCAAAGCCTGAAAAAAAACTCGGTGAAAACTCGACAACTTAAAATTTTGCTTAAATTTAAATAGAAATGCATTTTTCTTGCAAAATTCAATGAGGAGATGCATCCAATGAGTCAATAAATGAGTACACAAAAGAAACAAGCTGAGTCTAGATATATTTGATTGATTTAAATGGAAATTGGGTACAAAATGGCATCCTCATGTGGAGTGCTGATGGTTGGTAGTTTGATAGTCTGAAGCAAAATTAAAATAGAAAATTGTTTTTGTATAACTATAAGTAAATACAACATCAAAACATTTTGCATCTTCCTCTTCCCAGCTCCAGTAAAAACCAAGGAGAGGTAGAGGGTCTAGTCCTAGGAGTCACTTATGCCTGCACCTCCTCGCTTGGCATGACTGGTTGTGGCTTGATCTCCATCCTAGATGTAGATGCTGCTGGCATTGGCAATGACTCATCATGCTCATCCTCCTCAATGTTATTCAGTGTGAATCCAAATCCACCCCCTCCTCCATAGCCTGCCTCCCCAAATCATAGATCTCATCCTTTGTAAGCAATTGAGGCTGCTCTTGTGATGTCCAATCATTGTAAAGAAATATATCATCCAAATCAAATGGACCAGTTAGTGTTTCCTCTACCTTGTGCGCAACCAAATATTATATTGCACAAAGACAAGGTCATTGAGGTTTTTATGAACTGACTAGTTCCTCTTCTTCGTGTGGATGGGCTCGAACAAGCTCCAATTGTAAATTGGGCCTTGAAGAAAGCACAAAAAAACAAATTAGAATTTAATTTTTTTGCGTCTTAGGCCTTCTATTCTGTTGTTGAAAAGCTTGCCAAAAACTCAGTGAGTCATTAAAACTCATGAGTTCTTCAGAACTCAAAGAGTATTTCATCTATATGCTTTAAATAATTTGAAGAATTTGTATTCTTAAAAAAACTTTCTTCACAATTGAGAGCCATGTCTCTTAGTTATCAAAATGCTATTTAGCGAAATCAACAAGATGATTAATTGAAACATTTTTTATATTTGTAAAATCCTTGAATACTTCCATCTCGAGTGCAATTTCTATATTCTAATAAGACACTGACATAAATATTCCTCAATTTCCTCACATGTTATTATGCATGCATCTATCAAGCTACCCTTCATGTGATTAAACAATTTGTGATTTCTCAATCTCCAATCTAGGTACATAATAGTGCCTTGTAAAAAATGGAAGGCCAATCACAACGTCATTCAATCATAGCATTATATTGCTTGAATAGGGTTGCATTCATGTTAATTTACAAATGTATTTATCATAGTGTGTATGTATCTTTTAGCTAGAAGTAATATTTCTTACAAATTGAATGTTGACAGTGCAGAGAGGTAGTGAATAAGCAGTCCCTATTCCATAAAGTGAAAAAGTACGGTGTATCTTACTTAGGGACTGGCATTTTTGAGTTCCCATGGCCCATTGGTAAAGCAGATAGACAGTCTAATGTCTCTCAATATTTTTGCAAATATGAGACCTTTTGAATAGAAATAGATATACTTGTGTATAGCTTTAAGGGTTGTGCATGTCACCTAAAGAAGAAATAGTCACTGCTCTACAATTTCCTAAGAACATGTCAATGTTTACAAACAAAAATAGCCAAAAATCCCCAAAATTAAGGAAAAACAAGATTGTATCAAAAGTGAGCAAAGATATGGCCACGTAAGAAGCATGTCAATGTTTACAAACAAAAATAGCCAAAAATCCCCAAAATTTAGGAAAAACAAGATTGTATCAAAAGTGAGAAAAGATATGGCCACGTAAGAAGTTTCTCTAGAGAAATTAAAATACCTCGTAAGAAACTTCACCTATCAATTTTTTTTGTCACATGCATAATTTGTAAAATAGAAATCTGCTTCATGGGGGATGCAATAAGCATATATAGCAGCTCAATAATCTCTGTATTATGAGGCCTACTTGGATGATAAGAAAGAATAAAAAGTGAATTCCTATTCCTTAAAAATTACAGCCTCTATTTATCTATATAACGAGAGCTATAAATTCAAAATAGTGAAGACCAGAAGGTATAATGCTAACTTTGACCTATGAAGTCTGGTTCGGCCTTGCAGGACCTTCGTCTTGGTTCGATTCGAACTGGGTCCAGGTATGATGAAGATATGCTTGTGGGTTTGGAAAAGTTTGGGCCTAAGGCGGCCATTTTGATCCGACCAGACCCAATTTGAACCCAGGTCGGACCACGAGAAAACCTGCCTAGAAAAGTGATGCCTAAGTCTTTTTTTTGCAAAATTAAATAAAATTTGGCATCTAGAACTGTAAAAAGTGTTTTAATAATGACTTATGTTGGGATTTATGTCTCATTTGGTGTGCAAATAGATTGTTTCCTCTTGAGGAGGAGCAAATAGGTGGTTAAGCAAAAGTTTGGTTGAGCAAGGAGTTGGAAGATTGATTTGTGAAGCTTGATCAAGTGTTTGTGCCTCATTCTTACACCTTCTTTGCAAGCTTCTATTGAGTGAAAGAGGTTTTGTTTTCATTTTATTTTGTTTTTGTTTAAAATTTTCAAATTTTTTCATTTCTCTTTAATTGTCCATACGATCTACCTATTTTTTTTCCGTTCTATTGTTTTTATTTTGAATGTGTATAAAATTTCTTGCTGCCAGAGGAACTACAATGGTATCTACCTCTTCTTCCATAGGCAATAATGAACAAAAAAAAGATCCAAATTTTGATTCTCCTTTGTGGAAGTATGTTGATATTATAAGACCCCTTTTAGGAGGTGGTGCATTCTGTTGGAATTGTTAGGGTTGTAATGTAGAAAGTAAAAGTTCATATTATCGGATGGTAGGCCATTTGTGTGGATTCCTTGGAAGAGGAGTCAAGAAATGCCTTGGAAAAAAGGAGCACCTATACCAAATGAAACAATATTAAAATATATCGCCAAGCATGAAGAAGCAAAAGAGAAAGAAGCAGGTAGATAAAATTTGCCCATTAAAAAAATCAAAGGGAATGTAACCCCCATCTTCAAATATGGTGATAGAAGACCACCCCTAATATACTACCATAGCTAAGCTTGAAACTAAAGATCAACCACACATTCCACGCAAAAAAAAGGGACCTTTGGAATCTTCATTTCAAAATAAGAGATGTGACTTTGCTGACCAATATATAGCAAGATGCATGTATGCAAATGGGCTGCCTTTCAATGTTGTTTGTTCCTCGTATTGGTAGATGTTGAAAAGTGTCAATGATGCTCCAAGAGGGTATAAGAGCCCCAATTATGAGAAGATATGTAATAGCTTGTTGGAAAGAGAAGTCAAGGGTGTTGAAGATGCATTAAAGCCTGTAAGATATTCATGGATTGAGATAGGGGTACTGATTGTTTCAAATGGGTGGAAAGATGCAAGAAATCGTTCCTTGGTCAATGTTATAGCAATGTCCCCTAAAGGGGTAATGTTTTTGAAATCGGTGGATTGTGAGGGTGAAGTAAAAGATGGGCAATTTTTTGCTAATACTCTCATCTTTGCCATTGAGTGGGACCTAGAAACGTTGTTCAAGTCGTAACGGACAATGCAAAGAGTTGTAGAGTTGTTGGAAGAGTGATATCAACATATCTTTTGGACACCTTGTCTGGTCCACTCAATCTTATGCTACAAAAGATTGGGAATAAAATTGGGTGGATCAAAGAGAGGTAAGCAGAGGTTGACGACATCCATATGTTCATCACAAACCACCACGTCTCTAAATTTTTTTAGATTATTTTCAAATTTGGAGCTATTGAAGGTAAGTGAACTTGAACTTGAAGTATTAATTTAATTAAAAAGTTTAAAATTAATATTTTTATGTTTTCTGATTTGCATAATTTGATTGTGTAATGTGTATTCTTTTTTAAAGTTTGTCTCTATTTAATTGTATTTTGACTTTAATTTCTATTACAGGTTGCTGAGATCCGTTTTGCATCAAATTTAATCATCTTGAGACGACTTGTGAAAGTGAAAGTGACACTTTTCAATATGGTGATTAGCAATAATTGCTCTATATGGAGGCAAAGTAGCACTGACAAGGCAACAAAAATTAAGCAAAGGATATTGGATGACTCATGGTGGAAATATAAGGAGTATCTCTTTCACTTCATTGAGCCTATTATGAGCTTGCTTCGTTACATTGACATGGATAGGCCTTGCCTTGAAGAGGTGTATGATAACATCGACTCAATGCTTGAGAAGATGAAGAAAATCATAAATGACAGAGCAAGACCCTAAGGTGGCCTTCAAACAATTGCAAGCAATTGTTGTAGAACAATGGAACGAGGTGACCGCTCTACATTGTTTTGCTTATGCATTGACAACAAAATGTTATAGCAACCAATATCTTGATGTGCCGGGAAGGCTTCCACCATATAGAGATTTAGAAGTGTTTGATGGGTACAGGGCAACATTCCTTAGACTCTTTCTTGATGATGATATGCAAGATTCGGTAAAAAATAAGTTCATAGAGTTTGTGATTGCAAGAGCTCTAAGTAATGATGCTCTTCCTCATTGGTTTAGGAAGGATGCTCATGGTTGATGGTACCTCCATGGCCAACGATTCTAATTGTTGCAACCCCTTGCAATCAAAATTATATCACAAGTAAGTTTTATTTATTATTTTAATTTACCTTGTCCTCATAGGTTGCTTGTAATTTTATAACTTTATTTATTTTATTTTAATTTTTTACTTTGTCTTGTCTTCATGGTTTGCTAGTTCATCTGCATCAGAAAGAAATTGGAGCACATATTTTTTCATCCACTCAGTAAAGCACAGTAGGTTACAATAAAAAAGAGCGGAGAACATGTGCATTCCAACTTGTGTCTCCTTTCACACAAGCAAAATGAATAAAAAGAAGGGGAGTCAAAGATGTGGGATATAAATGTAGAGCATGTGGACTTGGATGCTTCCACTTCTCAGCTTGCAATTGCTCAAGGACTTGGACAACGATAATGTTATTGGTGCAGCTGATCCCATTGGCCTTGGCGCTATTTATGAATCAACTAATGCCATTGGCATTGAAGAAGAAGAATCCATTAGATGATTGAAACTAGTATAAAGTTCCAATTGTTGCAAGTTGAAACAATGAAACTTGAACTTAATATTATCATTCTAATATTTTGTCATTTTGATGTTGAACTTGAAGTAAATGATGTTATGATGGTATGATCATGATGCTATGATTACAAACTTATGGTGTTTTTGTTGTTTATATGGTATTATGTGACATTCTAATCTTAATTCATGCTTTATATATATATATATATATATATATATATATATATATATATATATATAACATGTTTTTGTACTAAAAAACCCAAACCACATTTCAAATTTTTGCCATAACAGCGAATCGGTTCTTTGAACTTGAACTTGAACCTGAACCCGAATTGGCAACTTAGTCTTTGGCCATAGAGGTGGCAAGAGTTGAGATAGTATGCCTCTCTCTTCAAATTTTGTATCGTTCCTTCAAAGAAAGATAAGTTACATTTGGGTAACACTTCATTTGCATATTCATCTTATGTAATTGTGAAGGCATCAACTGGAAAGGGGAGATGTTGATATTGTGTATTCATTAAAAAGAGATGTGGGTTAGAGGTTTCATTGTTCTACTTTTTCACAAGTTAATGTGTAACTTAAGCCTCTTATCTTCATTAGGTTTTTCCCTTGAAAAATTGGTCATTTATTGCTCTTATAGAAGAGAGGTCAACCATCAAATTGAATTTGATGGGGAACCCATTAAGCATGTAGAAATCTTTATAAATTTAGATATCAAGAAGAAAGTAGAAAAGAAAGTATGAAAGCTTTTAGAGAAGGGTTTTGTCCAGTCTATGGTCTAAGAACCTGCATAAAATTGAATGAGTCGAGTGCATTGTAAGGCCCATCATAAGAGCATCCAAGCATATGCAACGATCTCTTGTTTAATGTGAAATATATTTGTGAATTGTTGATGTCAATTTTGTACCACTACATAACATATAGCAATTGAATACTTGATATAGCATACCAAACACTCAACCCTCTCTTGAAAAGTAAATACTCATGAAGAACATGAGAAAACTCCAAGGTTCCTTACACTTGTGGATACTAACTTAGTTATATTAATGTGATTTGCTGGTTAATCATGTAGGCGGGCTTACGTTGTTCATTCAAAGATAACTTGGTGGTACTTCGCTTGCTTGATTTGTTCTTTTCTCCTTGATCACTTTCACTTTCAACTACTCCTACCACTAACTGCTTACTGCTCTACTACTACTCCTATGAATGAAGAAATTAGCAAATGGACGGGGATCCAATCCAATGAAAGCTTGCCAGCGGAGCTACCTCCATTGATGCAATGATTCAAGGGGAATTGGACTAGATTACCACACAAGGTTTCCTAACAAGCCGCTAGGATGATAGTGGCCTAGTATATAGATCCCTATCAAACATTCACTAACATCACCATACAACTAGCCATCTACTTCTACTCTAACAACATGAAATGAAATCCTACTTTAATTTGAGAGATGAGAAGAACCATGCAATACACCAAAATGATCATGTATATCCACCATGCAAGCCACAACAATGAATAGAGAACAATTTTGATAGTATTTTGGCAACAATTCTCCAACATAACTCTATTACAAATGAGAGCAAAATGGCCTTATATAGAGGCTCAAAATTACGACGAGTGGCCAAGATTAAGGGGCAAAATCAAGAGCCAAGATTAAACCTTACAAACCCTAATTAGGGTTACCATCTTTCAACCAATTACATGAGGGCACCAATTTTGTGGGCCAATGAGAAAATTACAATAATCTGCCAACCAATGAGAGCATGGGACACTTGGCATGATTTGATTGCATGCACAATAAATTGCCACCTCATCAACCTTATCTTATAAATTTATTTAATCCTTGAGATGAGGTGAAGCCTTGGATGCTTGAGCTCGTCCTTAGAAACTTTCTCATCACCACTTGAACTTGCTTGTACCTGATGTCTTGACCTTGAAAGGGTGAGGTTTCTATGCACTTGGGGTAATCTTGCCTTGGCCTCGATGGCTTGCCTAGATGTGAACCTTCCTGCAATTTGAGAGCCTTGCTCTTGGCCACCGCCTTGAAATCAAACTTGACCTCTTTCAACCTTTTGTCTCGCTTTCCTCCTTCATTATCTTTGCCTTCCTTAACCTTCCTGGTCCTCTCTAACCTTCCTATTCGAATTTGGATTGCATGCACCCCCCCCTGCTTCAATACTCTTGGGTTCTAGGGCACCTGCCTTGGCCATACCTCCTTCTCAAATCTAACCAAGCTAGCTTGCACGAATAGCCAAGCCTTGCCTAGCCTCAAATATCTTCAAATCCCTTCCAATCTGCAATGAAACCTGCCTCCTCACTAATGTTCTCCTCCTTGGCTAACCCTTGAATGCCTTCAACTGTTTGAACTGACACAACCTCGCCCCTTGGCATAAGCATCTGCCTCAACCATAGTGGTGCAGTGCATCTCCCCAAATCTGGTCTGGATTTGGTTCGACTAGCAAAGCATCACCAATAGCCTTGCAATCAAATAGAAGAGGTAGGACCCCATGTAGAATTGCTTTTGATTTTGCACTATCCTAAGTTGCAACTCTAAATTCTCGCTAATGATCCTAGCCCAATCAAACTTTTTTTTTCCATTCTCAATTCCTTCAATAAAATAATACATCCAAGGATCAAATTGTGTACCTTGAGTGGAGCCCATGACTCGGTTGAGAAGCACAATAAGGTCGCCATACTCCGACTTGAAATCTGACCCGGTGAGCCTTGACGACTTGGTAACTCCCTTCTTGCCTTCCTACAACCAATTCTTAACTATACCATGCTCACTATGCCAATGTTGGTGTCACCCACTCGCTTCAATTTTGAGAAGAAGGTGGTCTTGGGCATCATGTCCTCCTTGTTTTTCTTGGTATACATTCTCTTTGGGTTCTTGCTTGCACTAGCATCCGCCATCCTAACCCTTATTTCTGCCTCTTCTTTCTACAATGAGATGGGACTACACTTATCTCTGCCCCTCCAATCCTAGGGATGGAACTACCACTTATTTCTGCCTCTTCAATTCCTATCACACTACACTTATCTCTGCCTCTTCGCCTAGGGATGGGACTACCACTTATTTCTGCCTATTTGAAAACTTATGAGATGGACTACACTTATATCTCCCAACTTCGTTCCTAGGGGTGGGACTACCACTTATATCTCCTTTCTCCAAATCCTATGAATGAAAACTACACTTATATCTCCCAACTTCAAGCCCTAGATGAAATGATGAAGTGGTGGATGAAAGATGCAAGCAAGAAATGGGAAAAGAACCAAGTAAGAACAAGGGAAGAAATCTGCCTTACTAACCAGCCTTCAACAACAAACTTGAAGCTCCTCTTCTACACCAAACAAGCCCTCAACTCCACCAAAGAAGAAGAAGATACAAAATCTGCAATCCTCCACAAAAATTTGCAATTCCTCACTCTCCAAAAAAAAAATTGCAGATCTGCCCTCTCAAAATTTCGCAAGTCTGCCCTCTCAAGAACTTCGCAAGTCTGCCCCTGAATTTCGCATTGGCAGCCCTTCTAGACAATTCGCAGCCCCAAAAATAGCAGACTTATACCAAAATTCGTAGCTCCACTACTAAATCTTGCAGCCTTTGCTCTTCTACAGATTTTCGCTCCGCAATAGCAGCCTACTTGGGATATTTTGCTGGTTTCCTTAATAATTTTGCAGGCCCAAAAATAGCAGCCTTTGGTCTAATTTCGCAGCCCTGCCCCTCTCTGAATTTGCTGCCTTTGGAAATTTTCGCAGGTTGCCCTACAATTTTCGTTGTCTCTAGCTCCTTCCAACTCACAACTCTGCCCTTGAATTTCACATTTCTTGAAGAATTTTGCTGCCTCTCCTTGAGCAATTTTGCAGGTCTGCCTTCCAATTTTCGCTGTCTCTAGCTCCTGCTCTGATTTTCGCTTCTCAAATTCGCTGCCAAGAGAAAGGAAAAATGATGAGATGATGAAATGAGGTGTGGGAGAGCTCCCTTATATACCAAATTTTTTCCTCCAAAAAGTAGGGCCGACTTTCTAGGAGGGAAGAAAAAATAAATTAAAATTGCCAAGTTTAACATGAATTAAATGAAAAAAAATTGCAGATCCCTAGGGATATATGAAAATTAATTTCGAAATTGCTAAATAGTGCATGAAAAAAATCGCAAGGGGCTGGAATAGAGCTGGGGCTATCTTGGAGGTGAAAAATTTAATTTATTTAGCCCATGACAAGCAAATTTTGAAAATAAAATGGGGTTGCTAGTTGTAATTTTAAGATTTTCCCAAGAAAAATCAATTTTAATGCATTTAACTACAACAACCTCACCAAAAATCGAAGATTTGCAAGCCAATCATAATTCAAACAATTTCAAATTTTCATTTACTCTTTTCCCATTTAAAATTTCGAAAATCTCCCCCCTTGGCAATTTAATTTTTATTATTTTGCAATCCAAAAATCATTTAGCAATTTAATTTCCATTTGGCAATTAATTTTTTCATATTTGGCCATTAAATTTTTATTTAATTTCCATTTCACCACCAAAAATTTATAAGATTTTCCCCCAAAAAAATTCAAATTCACAATTAAATTTTGAAAACGTTCAAGTTATTCAATTACATCAATTTTCAAAATTCATCAAAGTCCAAAATTTGCAATTTTGCCCTGCCAGATACCATTCCAACCATCAAAATAAAATGCCCTTGTTGAATTTCGCTTGGCCTAGGGACAAAATCGACCGCTTAGGAAAACCAAGTTTCTGTGCAAGATGAAAACGAGCAATACCCTCCCAGGCACTTCAAGAACATCCAAGGTGTAAAATTTTTATTTCAAAACCTCTGGATTGCCCAAAATTCGCTAAGGCATCCAAATACACGGATCTAGGAAAATTGTCAAGGCTTGCTCAAAAATTGGGGGTCCCCAAATTCTTTGGGGCGATGGTGTGAAAACCTCACAACATGAACCTAGTAAGCTACCTTGCGACACCGCTAATATTCAACTACTATGCAAAATCCCATAGGAAAATGAAATTAGAAACAAGATTGTGGATGACATCTATACCATCTCGTTTATATTTGCATTAAGCAGGGAAAATGGATCCTTGTTGAATGTGAAATATTTGTGAACTTGTAAGCTACCTTGTGACACTGCTGAAACTCTAATACTGTGGCAAAAGCCTATAGAAAAAATGGAACTAGAGACAACATTGTGAGTGACAACTATACCATTAAAAAATATTTTCAATTCCATGGTATGTTTATGTTCCTTTTTAAGCTGTTCTTTTCTTTGTTCTAAATCTAAGCTTGTTGGTTGACACAAACCTGGTTAACACATGCGTAAATCTTAATGCACTTTTTTTTCATATGTTTTCATGTTACGAAAATTGTGCTCTATTCTTCAAAATTATAGCAACTTAATGGTAAAATATAGATACAATGTTTTTAAGAGGGTTTTAAATCTTTAGCATGGGGTAAGAAGAGTTTTACAGGCATCAACTCCAAAAGCAGAATTAAAAATGAGACAGCAATGCTAGCAAGTGTTGAAAAACTCGCCAGAAACTCTCTAGTACTCTTGTGTTAAAATGCCAGGCGAGTTAAAAATTTGTGGTGATTTTCTCCTATATGACTCTTGAGTAAATGCAAAAAATTGTGAGTATTGTCCCTGCACATCTGTATATCAGGCTGGGTTTTTGTCCCTGCAGACCCCTTAACAAAGATTCTATTGCATTGTCAGATTCTATAAACTTCCCCCAGAATTTTAAGATGCTGAAATCCTTCAATCACTGGCTGATTCTATCATTGACATTATTATTTTTTTTAACTTAAATATATATCATGACATTCAAGTTTGACTAATATTTGACTATTAATATGGTGGTGTATTTTGAACTTAATTACTGCTGCAAATATGTATATATTTTTTATTTTGATATGTTTTTGTATCAAAGAGCCCAACCCCCTCCCCCTCTCCCCTTTTTGGCCAAACACACAAGTTGAACCTTAGAGCCAAAACCCGAACCGGTACCAGGACTAGTAACTTAGCTTATATTAATGCAATGCTATTACATTTGCTAAGGTTATGTAATCACGATGATTGTGATTGCATGTTCTCTCTATGCTTAATTGCCCAATGTTCCATTACATGCAGACATGAATATACATTGCAAACCTAGGTTGTGATGTCATGTTCCCATTTTTCCTGGCTACTATTTTTTGGCTTTTTCAGTCTTTATGGAAATTATTAAAGCATTCTTTAAGTAAAGCCAGTATACTCTGAAGTCTTTTCAAGAAATTGCCAAGAGCCTTAAGAGTTGCTCTTTATGAGACCAATCGATTAGGAACAATGGTTTATAACAAAGTGTCATAATGTTTACCTACCCATTATCAAGTGAAGCCATTTAAAACTTTGATTTCCTGGTTGGCTAATATGAACTGATGAGTACAGTTTCAAGACTTTATTCTATAACCAGAGTACCAAAAATGTTAACATATCAATTATCAAGTAAAGCCATTTAAATTATTTATTTTCTGGTACACCTTCAACACTTTATTCGACGGAGTACAACAAATGTTTAGCCATCAATTATCACGTAAAACTACCTAAATTATTGGTCTTCTGTTTGGCTGCATTAAATAAAAATTACACCTTTAGGACTCTACCTCCATGTGCCCACTAAATTGAAAAGCTGATAGTCATTTCGGAGAGAAACTTCATAACCAGTAATTTACATTGTCAGATTGACTTGATTTACCCTAAAATTTCCATCTAGGGTTTGGCTTGTGTTTGGAAATGGAAATTTAACTTAGTCTCTGTAATGTTCCTTACTCGGAGACTTCCAATTTCCCCAAAATTAACATACATTGCAAAAACAATTGATTCATAATAAGTTATAACTTATCAGTTAACATACTGAAGCCCCAATTCCTTACTTCTCTCCTAAATATCAATCCTAAGGTGGATGGGGATTTACTTGTCGTAGGGTGCTTGGACACCAATCGACAAGTATACTCCCTCAAGGCTTCATGACCCCATCCGTATCCCACCTTGGGATTCACCTTACCTTGTGAGGATTTACTCCGCCCCTCCCTACTCAACACCAACCTATCCTCTTAAGGGGAAATAGTTAGTGATTAAGGAATAGGCTATGTATATATTGATATCTCATGCCTATATATATATATATATTAGACCATATAATTGTTCCTTATCCCTAATAGAACTCAGGTATAATATTCTGTAAATTAGCATTTGATTCGTAGATAAACTACAGCATACCAATTTGCTGTTACTTAATATAATGATCTCTTCCTTATGACGAGTACCAGATATATTTAATAATCTCCGGATCCTCCCCTCCTGATTGAATGATTAGGAATTTATACTGCTCATGTTCGATGGGTCACAACTCTTGAAATATTCTTTTATTGAAGAGTCATGATTTGTCTTTAATGATCGCTGTCTTAAATAAGATCATCACACCTTATCACAGTTCACTAACATACTTGAAAGAGAGTTTTAGGGATACATAATTAATAATGTTTATTTTGAAATTTTTGGGCAAAAAGAGTTTACATATATCAGAAAATGAACTCAATATTTACCACACTTCTGTTATATTTACATAAAGAGTAGTTCTTCAATGAATTTGATATCTTCAATCCAAGTGATATAATTGAAGTCTTAAATCTTCGATATAGTTTCCTCCCATAAATGTGTCCCTGACATATATGTGACCCACAATATGACTTCCCCTGCTGCTTACACAGAAATACGTAAAAAGCCACAGACTCCAATATATTTTGATGTGTGGTCACAGACAATATAATTATGCACCTTCAGAGGATGTATCTGTGTGTATAAGAAGTGTTTATGGCATTTAGGATTTCTTATTGCTAGATAGTACGATCCGATGGAATTTCAGTTTTGCACTGCTGAAATAGGATTAGTCGCAGTTATTGATTTCACCGTGAACTACTACTTGGCTATAGATATGTATGCTGAGTGACCTCTCCAACACTTGGTTATTATAAGAACTAATCGATATGCATTAACAGGTAATATAAAACATCTTATCCCCTGATAAATTCCTCTTTTGCATATCTCAACCATGACACCTTCTCTCCATATTCCTACTTTAGATGATTTGTTAATCACAGACATATCATGCTTGCTATCATCGATCGACGATAATTCATGTATGATCTCTTTGATTCATCATTGCAATTTTGTCACTCAGAAACTCCACAAAATTGATGTGAAACAGATGGGGATATCACAAATAGGGTTTCAAATGGGGGACATGACAGATGGAGTCCATACCCACAGGTTTGGGCAATCCAGTGATGAATCTATGACAATGTTTACTGATTTTTAGTTGCAACAAACTAGAGTTACTTGTAGCCTCATGTTCTGCCGAAGTGCCCTCAACAATAGTTATGTACCCTAAGTCTAAGTGCTACTTTAACTTTGTGGCCCTAGAAAAACACTTGGATTTTGCAGTCAATAGCTTGTTATGGTCCTGACAAAGTCTCCACTATAAAAAGAAGCTAGAAATAGTTTGTTATGGTGCTGATTAAGTCCCCACCACAAAAAGAAGCTGAAAATTGAATATTCAAAATTTCAGACTACTAAGAGAGTATTACATTTATCAAATTTCCAGGAGCTCATTTTTATTTTCTATTTTCTGGAAATTATTCTTTTGATTTTTTATTTTCAGATTTTTACAGGATCCTCTCAGAGATAAAACATGGGAATGAGGACAATCCAATGCACGCTTCAATATAGATTATAACCTGACGAGGAGTCAAGTAGTATGGCCCAAAACAGTGGCTTATTAAAGTGAACGGAGTTAATCAAAAAAATGTTTTACACAATTAGAAATTAAAATCACCACAGAAATTTGAAAAACTCAATAAGGAATATGAGTTAGAGCAAGAAGGGTTGGTTTATGATTAAATTACCAGTTTGAGTGATGCTGGTAAGACAGCTTTTTTTAGTATGGCTGGGTACAGCTCTTATATGTATATAATTGATTAATTATATTAAAAAATATAAAAATAGCATTAATTTGCAATATATATATATATATATACTGAATTTAAAACACACTTGATGCATCCGAGTTAGCACTTTTGGGGTTATTTCCCAAATTTTCTTCGCCCTATGTTTGTGGTCAACTTTCTAAAACAATAGGATGCACAAGTTGGAATGCACATAAACCAAAACTAGCAAGCAAAACAAGTAAAGTGGATGTTAATTTTAATGCTTGGGGAAACATCTCTGAACCTTGCCGAAATTTTACAAAAAAGTAAACACAAAATTACAATAATAAGTATCATATCCCTATTAAAAACTCAAACTCTCCATCTCTATTAGACAAAGGAGTCCTCATAAGTTTCACAACCAAATCTTGAAACCATTGTTTGTTGATTTTAAATACAATAAGAAAATGCGAAGCTTGAAAAAAAGACAATTTCTTCCCAATGATGCCAAACAACCACAAAGAATTTGCAACATTAAATACAATAAGAAAATGCAAAGCATGAAAAAAAGACAATTTCTTCCCAATAATGCCAAACAACCACACAGTATTTGCAACGTTTATTTTTTATTCAAGGAAATATTAGATTTTAAATTTTTTGTTGTAAACAATTTTTAGAAGATTGTCAACATAAAGAAAAAGAAAGAAAAGTTACCATGTTTATAACCAGCAAGACTGGTGAAACAAAGAATTATTGACCGCACCTGTTTCTGTGTGGAGAAAGACAAACAAATCTGCTGGGTTCTCCCATAGATCAAAAGTCCTCAAACTTTAAAATTCATTTAATGAGTTTTGCATATTTTTGTGTTTGGCCATGGGTCCCCTGAAATCAGACAGATAACATACCCATTGGGTACCTGGGACCGCAGGGCTGTACCCCGAACATCCCAGAACTGCCCGTTCCCATAACATCCTGTTTGGTATGGCAATGGGATTGATTCTAGGAATGCATGGTAACTGAGGTCAATGACATTATTAATATTGATTATAGCCTCATTAATGGTATCATTGCATTTGTCACAAATTTACTGAAATGATAATTATAAACATGCTCATTTTCTCTTGCCTGGCTGACATAGCAGTAATGACTACATTTATTACAGTTATACAGTTGAAAGTGCCATCTTGTGCCACTTAAGCACAAAAGACCTAAATGCTTATTTAATTCATATTAATACACACTAGTAAATTAAATGCATGGAGGAGTTACTCTTAAGCAAGTGCCTTACGGAAGAACTGAATACTTAAAAAAGTACTGTAGTTCTGACACCAGTCAGAAAGGGCCATCTTGTATCACATAAGCTCAAAAGCACTAAATGCTTATTAATTCATATTAATACACACTGGTGAGTTAAGTGCATGTGAGAAGTTACTCTTTAGCAAGTGCCTTAGGGAAGAACTAAATATTTAAAAAAATACAGTTGTTCTGACACCAGTTCGTCAGCTGAAATTGATAACCTTTTTTGGGGCCATCTTGGTGCTGATTTGTACAAAGTCTGGTACTATTTGATTAAAATTTTCGGAAGAGTGATAGGTATTTACTATTGATCATTGATCTACTGACAGGTATAAAGTATGACTGTTTAACTTTCTAGTGTTGTACTTTGTTTCTGACTGAGTTAAATGCTGTTTGTCTGTTGTACCTTTGTTTCCTACTGAGAGTTCAGGTTTGTTGTCTGTTGTGCCTTGTTTCCTACTGAGAGTTAAATGCTGTTTCTGTTGTATCTAACTTGGTAAAGGAATAATACAGGTTCTCTTATAGTGTGAAGTGCTGTACTAAGGTTGAAAGAATAAAGTCATAATTGACTGTCATTACTTCTCGTTCCTGTGTTATAAATAATGAAGCATGTTGTTGACTCAGTTTGAGGTTTACGTACATCCCCTTTTGGGGATATTGAAGTATCAATTTCACTTGAAATATCTAAAATATATCATAAAGAAGTTAAACTGGTTGATACTAGTCGAAATACTTATGTCATCCTGTGGGGATTTGGGATGTTTGACCTAATTCAATATGCCTATGATGTCCTCACCCATTCTAGATGTCTGGTTATATTACTGTGGATATAGTGTGATTCTCAAGGATGTTTGTAACTGCCCCTATTTTGGTGAGTTAACATGAATTATTCTAGGGAGAATTTTTTCTAGATTGTGTCCACTTGAAGACTTATGTAAGTTACCTAGACAGGACAAAATCTGTTTTGAAAAACTTAGATAAATATTTTTGTTAAACATTTCTTTAAGATTATGATATTGGGGTTCTCCAAAAGGGCTCCTGCCTTGCAAGTAAACTGTAACATTTACACCATATAAAAGAAGCCCCCACATAAACTACCCTATAAAGGCTGATGCAGGCTACCACTAACCACATAATACATAAACATAAAAGCTAAGACAAACATAAACCTACATTACATATCATGATATCTGCCATCCCATGGGTGGCAGAAGACATTCTAACAAAAGCAAAACCATTGCACACACTGCCACTAGTGCCTAATGAAACTGAATCAACCCCCAGCGGCCCATTCCCATACCTTGTAGTTGTGGAACATATTTTCAAAGTTCATATGCTCGGTTGTATACAAGATTACACCACCAGTTGCACCATTGCCCATCACTGGGGTTGCATTTGCTTCCAAACTATTAAATTTTATGCCATTAATTATCTCTGCTTGCCAGCTTAGTGAACAAGCTTATAATGCTCAAGTAAAGGCAACATGTATGTAATGCCTAAAAATATACACTAATGCAGCTACTTTTTTCTTTTGTATAAATACTATATAACAATACCTTTCATGCTTATGCATGGTAAAGAATGCATGCTCTTAATGATATTGCAGACATTTTCAAGCGAGGCTTCACAAGGAAGGCAGATGTTGTCATGACACAACCCAAAACCTAAAAAAAATAATTTTAGAATAACTTAATTCATTAAATCCCCAAATAGCATGTTAGTTTGGAATTTAAATATACATATTTAAAAATCATAATAAAATTTATGACTAAAGTAAATAAGTGTACCATGATTTTCAATTAAGGGCTATCCCAATGTTAATGTTATGTATCACCTTTAGGGCCCGTTTAGTTCTTGGTATTAACTTGGAATAGTCATTATTTAATGTGAGAATTAAGTAATTCGTTGTTTGTGGCCATTTTTTGAATTCCTGAATTAGAAAATTAATCCCCATTTTTGGGCCAATGCTTGGATTAATTAATTCCAAAAAAAACTTGGAATTCGTTTTTTATTCCAGAATAAGCTCATGGATTCGAAATTACAACAAAATGTATAAGTCGTCGGGTTTGTGCGTGCATGATTAAGGAATTATAATCTTATTTTTTTATAATCTTATTCTTTTTATAATTTTTTTTTAAATAATTTTTTTTTGATAATTTTTTTGATAATCTTATTTTTTTAAGTTAATAATACATATTTTAATTTAAAAATAGATAAGTTAAAAATACATATATATTTTAATTAAAAAACCATCAACAAAAATGATAAGTTCAAAAATTAAAATTTGTAAGAATTTTTTTTTATTTTATAATTATAATTTTTTAATAAGTTAAAAATACATATTGTTCAAATTAATTAAAAAAATGAAAAAATATCTTTATTCCAATTCCACTATTCCAATTCCACGTTATGGGATCCAAATGCAAAATAGATTATTCCAGCTTTCGTTTTGAGGATTAATTAATTCGAGAATAGGCCCTTATTCTAGAATAAGCCTATTTTGGATAAATTAATTCTATGCACCAAACGGGCCCTTAGGGATAAGGTTGGTGTCATAAACATGATCTCGACCCCTCATATAAATGTTTCACTTAGCTAATTGTTGTAATTGGGATAAATTAAGAATCACAACTTTAAAATGGCGTTACATCTTTCCAAGGGTGGGAGAAAAAAAGTGTGCAGTAGTGTATAGTTAATAATAATAGTTATTATATTCATAGTTTGGGTTATGCATAGTAAAACTATAATATTAAAAAAAAATGTTTTGATTTTTTTTCTCTATAAAAATTGGGCATTACAATGTAGAGATGCTTGACACCTACAACACCCCTTTAGGTTGTGACACCACCAAGTTTTTAATGACCATACTCAAATCTTGGCAAAAAACTGTAAGAGTATTCACATCTTTCATCAATGCTTGAACCTCATACTTCAACGCCTAAGCCTTCACACCATTATCACCCTCATTGGTCAGCCTTCTACCATGCTATTGAAGGGTATGCATTTGATCCTACACTAAAGTTGTTCCTTCCCGCAGGTCCCACATTTCTAGGAATGGCCTAACAAGAAGCTCCACAATACTGTCTTGCACCTTAGTTGATTGTACAACTGCCACTAGCCTTGTCTTGAAAACCTGCAGAATTGAAACATGTGGCTGCAATATCCCAGTTTCCTCAAGCCCCTTCTCTACCAGAAGAGGCTTAAACAGTTTCAGGTTGACCATGCTTGCAATTGAAAATTTTCTTTCTACAACGATTTGAAATGTGCCCTTGCCAAAGTGGTTCCCTAGAACCTCTCTGCCAAGTCATGAAAGCAACTCCATCCACAAAACGCATAGGAGCGCCAAAGGAAGAGGCATTGAGGAAGAATGCGATCTTGAATACACAATCACAATGCACCACCAAACAAGTCCCTAAACCTAATAGTGGATACATATCATTCATTCCTTTTCATGTTGATATATTAAAATTATGGCCACCCACATCCTTGACATGTGTAAAGGACCAACATCACCTGACTGTCACTACCCAACCCAAACAAGATTTAAGCAACACCACAAAGGCATACCTATGTCCAAATGCTATGTTCGCTTTCAATCATAGTGGCTGATCATCATTTATAAGTTTGGCAAGACCTTACCATTCATTAATGTCCTTAATTTCTTTGGCTAAGAAATTAGATAATTTTATTCCTTTGTTCCCCAAAAAATTAGCCACCGTATTTGCTTTTGATAAGATGGACCACTATAACCTTCTCAAAGAAAAAATTATAGATTAAAATTTTCTTTAGGATGGCTATTTCTGTAAGTTTTATGGCCTTTACGGCAAACATCTCCTTACTTGTGCAAATCGATATGATAAATAATAATAATAACTATTGGTTATATTTATTATTCATTGTTTATCAAAATCGATATATATGTTGATTGAATTTATTAAGGACCCAAGGTCAGCCCCTTGGCTTTGATACTTAATTAGAATTTCTTAAGTCCAAGTCGGCCCCCCTTGTTGGTGAATTCAACTCATATATAAGGTGTTTGGATTCAAGGGAGAAAACCACAAAAAAACATAACGTGCTTCCCTCCCTCAAGTGCGAATTTGGAATAGATCAAGGGCGAATTTGAAGCAGATCTACGGCAAACAGCTGCTGCCCTAGGGATAGCGAACTAGGGCATAATGATGCCCTACAAAGTGGCGAATTTCTTCTGCACTTGTACAACAAATCTCGGGAGGCTAACCTAGAGACTTCACAACATCCGAAATAATTCGGACTGTTCTTAAATGCAGGCAGACTGCAGGCATAAGCAGGCACAAAACAAAGGAGATTCGATCTTCCAATTTAATTGCAGATCTGGCATCATATTCAGGGCTGCAGTCAAATCTATGTGAAGCAGATCGCAAGCCATATCAGAATGCTGACCATTGCAAGCTGATCGAATCATAGTTGAAGGCAAGTTCTAGATGGACTGATTTGACAAAACAAGGAAGGCACCTTAACTGGAGCATTTGTGTTTGATTGTTTGGGTATCTTTTTTCCCTCCTTGTTACTATATTTTCATATCCTGTGCTTAGTTTTGTTAGATCTCTATAGATTGATATATTCCTAGCTAGAATCTGAAAAATACTAACAATTTCAAATTAAGGGATGATGCTTTGTTCAATACATTTACCAGAACCAACAATCTCCCTCTACAACTATATTCTGGACATTTTTCGGCATATGCAATATGCAATCCTACAAGAAGTGCCTTTCATTCTGCTTCGTTACTAGTATTATGGCCTCACATAGAATCACCTTGAATTCGTGAAGCACATCAACACGCCCTAGAGTGGGATTATCTTGTGCTGCATCACCAAAATTCAAATAGCCCCCTTCTAGTGGAGCTTTCCATTTTGCATCTTTATCCTATTTTTAAACTAACAAGTTATGTGGATTCCCTGCCAAGCATAGATGGAATACTTGTAGAGTACTCAGTGAGTTTGGCCTAGTGAGTCTTTACGACTTTTACTGACACCAAAAAATCGTTGAGTTTTTGTCAAAAACTTGGTGAGTCCAAGTTAAAAAGTCGTCCGCAGTTTTATAATTGTGCTTAAAGGCAAAAAACTGCCCAAATGAATTTCATTTCTCATTTCTTCACTTGTATTTTGCTGAGGGGGGGGAAAATAGTCTTCCGAATCTAAAAAAAAAAGCCCTCAAAATCTTATGTCAGCCTTGTAGTTCATCCAATTGTGAGCACAATTGGAGCTTGTTTAAGGCCATCCACACGAAAAAGAGGAACAAGTTAGCTCAAAAACGCCTCAATGACCTTGTCTTTGTGCAATATAATTTTCAGTTGTGCATAAGGCACAAGAACCAGCAGCTGGTCCAATTGATTTGGATGATATAGATTCTTACAGTGATTGGACATCATAGGAGTAGCTTTCATTGTTTATAGAGGATGACATCAATGATTTGGAGAGGCAGGCTATGCAGGAGGGGGGTGGATTTGGTTTCACATTGGATGACATTGAGGAGGATGAGTCAGATGAAGAGTCATTGCCAGTGCCAGGAGAAGCTAGAGGTAGAGCTATATCCAGGATGGAGGACGAGCCATAGACTGAGTCAGACATACCGAGTAAGGAGGCACAATCATGCCCAGTGAAGACTTCTAGGACTAGACCCTCTAGTTCTACCTCTCCCTTAGTTTTTACTAGAGCTGGGAAGAGGAAGATGTAATTGTAATGATGTATTTACTTTTAATTTTGCAAAAACTATTTACAATTTTGCTTCTAGCCATCAACATTCCTCATGAGAATGTGATTATGTACCCACTTTGTGTTTAAATATATCTAGACTCAATTTGTTTCTTCTGTGTTCTAATTTATTGGCTTATTGGATGCATCTTCTAATTGAATTTTGCAAAAAAGAAAAATGCATTTCTAATTAAATTTAAGCAATTTTATAAGTTCCCGAGTTTTTGGTTTTGGCGAGTTTTCCATCTATGCTCCCAAGTAAACACATAGGAAGCCCTTTGTTTATGGGCAGGATTTGCAACAAACTTTGGTTTGAAATTATTGAAAAAACTCCAAGCTAAATTATCATTCTGGAGTCATAGATGGTTGTAAGCTTAGCTGGCCAGCTGCAAAAATCCCTAGTGATTATTCAATTGATTCATATTTATCTTCTATATGAATTGGTCATCCTAAAAACGCGAACTATTCTAATATTGCTCTCTGACAAATATTCATGGCAAGGCTTTGGAAAGGATCATAAATTCCTGTTAATTGGTTGGGAAAGGATTTTAAATTCCTGCTATTCAATTGGGAAAGGATAATAAGTTCTGATTAATCAAATGGGAGAGCATATGCAATCTTAAACAAGGAGACGGCTGAAGGATCTCCTCTTACAGAATATAGCATTGGGCGCAAAATTAAACTGGAAATTTTGAATGGAACCTGACTTGATCTAGCGTAATATTCTCACATTAATATATATGGGAGATATCTCTCCAATTTCTTTTTTCATAAAAATGAGATCTTGTCAGGCTTTACTGTTCAGAATTTCATGGTGGCATCCAGGAATGTGCTTGCAGTTCGATTATTCTGTAACAACGTGAATGGCAAAAAAGCTAAAGTCTGGTTGGATTCTTGGCTTGGTAATGCCTTGCTGGCTAGTTTACAAGATTTAGATTAGTCACAAAGAAAAGTATCTCAGGAATGGGGCATTAAAGTGAAAGATCATTGGGAGGAATGTCTAGATCAAGGAATTTGGAAGCAAAATCAACAAATTTGATCTCTACAATATTATAGACAACCAAAAAACCTTTATAAAAGAGCATTTCACATCCATACTCCAGTGCAGTTTAGGGTGGACACCCTTTTCTGGACAAGGAAAAAGAGGGCAATTATGAAGTCAAATCTGGCTATCATTTTATGAAGCACAATCAGATTCCCTAGGTGCTGGACTAGCATATAGATCTCATATGGCGTGCCTCTGTGTCCACACGCCTGCCTCATCCCCAAATGTAACACGATTTGATGGCTGGAAGCTAGTAATAAGGTTCTAACCTTAAATAACCATATTAAGAGATCGATCCATGGCCTGTCTAGTCCATTATGCCAAAATGCATGTGAGACTGTAGATTATTTGTTGTTGCATTGCAGTTACACAACAGGAAAACAATATATTTTGCTTTCTAAGCTTCAAATGCAGTGTTCTGAAAATTTTGAGGCAACATTTTTTGTTGCTGACCTAAGGGCACTTAATGGCCACAAGTTATATGGAAAACATCTTTTATTGTGTGTATTGTGGCAGATTTGGCTTGTTCAGAACTATAGAAGATTGAGAAGTTAGGCTCTTTTGATAGAAAGATGTTCAATCAAATCGAATGTAAAATTCAAGAGTTATGAAAGAAAAGATAATTATGTAAGCAAAATGTCCAAATCTGAGATATGTACAGCACAACAATGGGATTTTGTATATAGTCTTCCTGCTAATGGGTTAGACTTTCAACGATTCCTTCTCAGTGATGAATATTAAGGGGCAGATATCTTCAGATGTGGTTTGGTGATGGATCTGTCCTAGACTTACTAGGTGTGTTATTATTTCTGCATGGTTTACATGTAGGTATTATTATAATTAGAAATTACAGTCATTTTCTTAGCGTAATGATTCTGATCACAGCTAGAAATCTCCAGGGGCAATTCAAGATGCTTTCTTCCCTCTTACTGGTCACATTTCCATGCAAGAATTTTGTGAACATAAGCACAAATCTTTTATAATGGGAAAAACAATCCTATTAAAAGGCTTTTTGAAGAGATGGTAGGTGTTTTGTAATCCAGAAGGCATGGAACACTACTACATAATTCCTGTATGACTGTTGAAAGCTCTTTTGTGCATGGTCTGCCCTTGGATATAATTGTGCCCTGAGCACAGATCCATATTTGAATGTGGAATCTTACGATTGATCTAACTTCCTAGGTAACAGGGTAGAAAACTTGTTTTTGATGGTATATATATTCACTGCTCATAATAAAATGCCTGCAGGAAAAAATTGTACTCCAACAAAGTTGCAGTACAGAGAAAGGAAATACAATTAAAGAGTTAAATTGGAAACCTTACTTTTAAACAAATGGTTTAGAAAATGATGGAAATATAGGTAAAGTCTCATTGTTGTTTTTTGATAATATATAAAAACAGTGATAAAATATCAGTAAGCAAAGCTTACTTTAAAACAAAATTGCATGACGTATCAACTATCATGCAAGTGTAGTTAAAATTTCAATTGTAGCTGATTTATCTACAACATCAAATGATGTATGAACTACAACCGAGTTCCCTTGTGCACTAAAGGTTGTCTAAAAGTATGCAATCTGTTTTGTTTAATCCCATCTCTGATCTACAATAATCTTTCCTGGCTATGTGGATTCCTAATCTCCTTTCATGCTTTCTATCTTATTTTACACCAAGAACCAGAGAACTTGTTGGCTACTAGGTTTTTTTCCTTAGTAAGAAAACCTGGTAGTTGGGAGGAAGAAGTTCAATTTAGTGATAGGTGGAGGGCAGCCTCTGTATGTGAGATACTTGCAGAAAGCATTCATTTTAAATGTTTCTCTTGGTTGGTTATGTGTCTAAGGTCACATCAGAATTGTATTATTGTTGACATTTTTGCGCAAAACTTTATCCTTTCCCTTCTGCCCATAATTTTTGTTCATTGATATGGCATCATTTGGTTTGCTCCTAAGTTACCATATTCGCCCAATCACATGCAAATTCGAAATCCAATTTGCTGGAAATTTGTAATCAGTTAGAATTCGATGCAAATTCAGTATTTCTCTAAGAAATTTGCTGCAAATTCTTCAAAACGGACCCTGGTCGACTTACCTTGCATTTGGAGCGAATGTCAAAATTAATGTGCTAGCCCGGGGAGAATTTGTGAGTTTGAGTGAATTTTGAATGAATTTGAGCAAATATGGCATTCTGACTTTTGTTGACTTTCAACGGTAGTTTTTTAACATTATTATTTTCCAAACTAAACCTAAAAAACGCGGCATTTTTATCTGTCATGCGGCATTTTTGTCTATGTTGCTTTATTATTGGCATAGTAATGTATGAACTTATTTGTTGCTGCATATGTGTGTGTATATATATATATATATTTAAAAAAATTCTTGTACAGACAAACCCAAAATGAATCGAACCCAGCCCAAAATAATTTTGGACGAATTTCGAACCTGAATCTTGAACCCGCATCCGAACTGGCAACTTAGAAATTTACCCTAATACAAAATCCTCAAATATTTTTGGCTTAATTCTATGGTGATGCTTAATATGATAGTTGCCTCTGTCCTGCGCTCTTGTTTAGAGGATTTGTCCTCCATCGTTACAAATTGCTTGGGTGTTGGCCTCATCTTGGATGGGCTGCTGTCTCCGATCGTGTACAGCCTCAGAAAGGGGCATCCTACCTTGTCTTCAACAATCACAGTCATCTTATGTTTTAAAATTCTATTGTAATGTTGTTAAGTTAGCTGCTTCAGCTCCTTGTGTGATAGGGCTGCTTCATGACTCTGCCTTGGCTTCTTCTTGTGCCTCTTTCTACACTTTTTTACATGACTGAGATGAAGAGAAAGATACAGCTACATCTCTTTTCATGACATAGATGAAGAGAAGATACAGACGCTCCCCACAATGCAGATTGACAAGCATTGGGCAAAAAATGAGATGAATATGGAAGAAGAGTTGATAAAGTTAGGTGATATCATGGTCAGAATATCTACAATTTTATTAGTCTCCCTAAAATAATCTATATATGAGGTTTCTTCAAAGCTTACTGTTAGGTTAGTAGCCTAAGCGAGGATATGTCGTTCTTCAGGATCTTGTTCCATGCCTTTATTGGCTGTAAGATATACACTTTTGTTGGTCTCCCTAAAATAATCTATGTTTGAGGTTTTTCCAAATCCTGTTGAGAGGTCATTAGCCTCAGCAAGGATGTTAGTCAGCTTCCAGTTTGGATTACTTCTATCATACTCACGATAAGCAGTACTGAGTCATCTTCAACCAATAGATGCTTTGCTCCATAGGTAATGGCCATTTTTAAAACTTTGACCATGTTTCTCACTGTTGTCCCACCAGAAATGTGTCTAGAAAAGGCCCAAACAAGGAAGTACCAAGATCGTCTCAGAGAACACATCCAGTCCCAACCAAACTGGGGGTGCCCCTAAAGACACCATCTAGCTTTAACTTGAATCCATTATGTGGGGGGAACCATCTTACTGAAAATCTATAATGTATGTTAGCTTGGAGCCCTTTATTGGGTACACCCTATTCACTATATTAATAGTCATCTATTGTTAAATATTCTTCTTGAGTTCAATTGGTCAACAAGACTCACTTGAGGTAAGCTACTTGATGTTTTTAAAATGTATTTGTCGCTTGCTATGAAGTTGAAGATTGTATAATCTCACTCAAACTGTGGACCTTCGTAGACAATCTAGACAAACTATTGTCTGATATATTTGGGCTTATGCCAATCATTTTTGAAAATTATATTGTACAAGAGGATGGCTTCCAGAACGACGTTAACTAAACAAACTTTATCTAATGAGTTTGGTGATTTGCTGCTGTTTGGGGTGTTATTTGGTATCAAATGAATCTCTGAGTTGAAGTACTGTTTGATTTTTGTAGTTCTGCAGATCCATCTTCTACATCTCTCAATGTGCATTTTGTGAACTTAAAGAATGGTGAGAACAGTGTTATACTGCGGAGAGAAGAAGCCCTTGCCTGCCTCCGTGTGCGCTCTGCGGATTTATCAGATGGTGAATGCCAAAAGGTGAAAGAGGGAGAAGTAGTTATTGCTCTACAAAAGACTCGTGCAGGCAGGCATTATTTCTTTGATGCAGAGGTTGAAAAGGTGTGCTTCTGTTTTAAGAAAGCAACCTTCTATTAGAGATGGGTTAGAGGACAATAGTAGGACAATTTTATCTTGTAACTCTTGTATTAATAGAAACTACTGACCATGAAAGTTGTTTAAACTATCTACTATAAAAAATAAAATTGGAAAGGTAAAATTTATGGTTGTGCTCATGACAATTCATATATGAAATTGCACATAACCTATTTTGTCATTAATTTTCATCAGTAACAGACGTAAGTTAAAATGCACTGTGACTTGGATTTTGGGCAGGTAAAAAGTTTGAAGCATTCAAATAAAGTGTTCTGCAGGTGCACCTTTGAGATCAGGTGGCTTGAAAGTGAATTGAAAGGAGAAAGAGTTACAGTTCCAGCAAGCTCAATTAAACGATTGGTTCAAGAAAGCATTGAGGACCATCCAATTGTTGCAGCTTTTTTTGAAGCGGTGGAATCTGCAAAGCAGTTTTCTTTGTCAACAGAACTGCCTGGAGGTTTTCGTGATGACAGTGTTGTTGAAAGTGACATCCATGCTTTGCTTGAGCAACAAATTGAAGAAATTACGAAGTTGGCAGATACAAGTGAAAATGCCACCACTGAGGAGAGATCAAGCAAAAATAAAAGGGGTAATAAATCTCACAAACTTAACTTTGATTTGCCAAACATAAGTGCAATAGAAACTTAACTTTATGCTAGGGTTTACAATTACATAATCATTTTATTTAGATAACCAAAAAGCATCAACTAATTTGTGATATTGGTAACCGTAAGAATAAGGAAATTGATTGATTGGGAAATGCTTTTATTATTTAGACCTTATATATAGTTCTATTTTGTGTAGCCAAAGCAAATGTTTTCCCCAATTCTAGAGTAAATTTAGTCAATGGAACAATGCATTCTTCATTAATGGTCATTTTACGTTGCATATGAACTACTGGAAGGTTGTGTGAAACAAGAATACTATTGATTCTGATATTGACTGCAGAATAGTATTAATTCTGATATTGACTGAGTTTTTGTTGCTGTTTATCCCTGATACAGTTAATAGCAAACAGAGCCAAGAGAATGTCAATTCTTTGGTTGAACGCACCCGGTGCAGTAAAGAGGGCAATGGAAGTGTGCCTCCCCGCAAATCTTCAAGGAAGGGAAAAGTTGTAAGCTCAGAAAGAGTTGTGCCAGAGCCCATCTCTTTAAATATTGCTGCTTTATTACACTTAGAAAAGAGGCCTCGATTAAGTCCACTTGCGGCACGAGCAGCCTTGGCTGCGGCCGTGTGGGATTTACCTCTTGATAAGGAAAGGATAGATAATGTTCACAAGGTAAAAGATCAAGATTCTATTGGTCCAGTGTCCCAGAATCAGTTCAGAGATCAATTTGATAAGGTTTCCCTGAATCTTTCTGATACCTATTTTGACATGAGGCATCACAACAAAGGCAATAGAGTTCCCAAGACTGCTAAATCCATTGCTCGAGTGAAGCCCTCAAAACAATCTAGCAGTAACAAGTTGTATGCAAATAAAGATCATGATGGTCGCACAAACACAAAAAAATCACAGGTTGTTTCCTCGGGTCATTCCAGGTTGAAAAGAACATATTCAGCTTCTGTAGCAGCAAAGCAAGAAGCTTCATCAGACATTGCTTCCACTGCAAAGGAGTCTTCTGGAATGACAGATGCAAATGTCCCGTCAACTGAACAAAGCATAAGAAAGAGGCAGAAAGACATTAGCAAGGAAGTAAATTCTACAAGATCAAGAGACAGACATCTAGGTGCTGTCCCAACTCGCTCCTCTCCAAGGTTCCATGTTGCTCCTGTGTCAGATAAAGAGGAAACATCTAGAAGTTTGCACAATAGAGAGACTGAAAATAATGAACCAATGGTACCCGAGGATAGTCAAAGAGAGATTAATGGGTCTTCTGCTGCAACTAGATTCAATGTCAGAAAGCCAAAAATGGTAATGCTAATTTTACTCTTCTCAGCTTTTGATTGGCCACATCATGCCTGTGATTCACACAAAGCTTGAGCCTGTCAATGCAGCTTTCAACATATAATGAAGTCTATATTAAGTATCATGCTGTCTTTGGTTAATAGTAGCAGCACTTTGCCATATGTTAATAGGTCACAAAATTTCTCAGAAAGTCCTGTTTATAATAAATGTAATGGGACATCTGTAGTTGTTGATGGCTATTAAAAGTGGAAAGCGATGCAGAAGTTATGCATATGAGAAATTCTTAATGCGTTTTTGTTTCAATCTTAACTTTTAAGGTATAGATTTTCATGTCAATTCATGACAATGTCATTTGTTCTATTCATGCGAAAATGCATATACGAATATGCAATAGTCTGCTTAGTCAGAATTTTTGACCACCACTGCAGTTATTTAGATGGCTGATTGCTTTTAGTTGTCTATGCTGTGACAGCAGGAAGGAAAATCATCTGACCTCAGTGAACAAGACCCTGAAAATACTATCGTGTCTAACAATGGTAATGTACATGATCAGAAAGTCAATAAAGATCCACAAGAAAAGAGCAATAATCGTAGCAAACGAAAATACAAGGCAGCATCAGTTGAAAGAACAAAGGCTAAATCAATACCAATTGATGATCATATAGAAGATATGAATGGAGCAACTATAGAAGGCTCAAAGGATAGTGGTTATGACACGTGCACATCAGATAAAGCATCATTGAAGACCAAGAATATAAAAAGGACAAAGGTCGCAACTTCTAACTCTGTCAAACAACCATCAGTGACAAATGATACAGCTGAGAATTCCCTAGGAACTGTTGAAGAGAGATTTCAAGGCAAAAGGGCTTCTAAACCATCCACATCAAATGTTAAAAGCTCGAAGACCAAAATAACTCCAACCTATCCGGAAAATTCTGATGGAGGAGATAAAATGAGACAAAAGTCTTCGAGTAGGAAAACGTCTTCTGCCAAGGAAGGTAAATAAAGAACACTATATATATCACCACTCTTGATTGGCATTATGTTTTTGAAGACATCACCTTACTAGTAAAATTAACTGTGCTCATTTTGCAGATGAAAACTCAAAAAGAGCACAACAGCAAGTTGACCCTGAAATGAAAGAACGTACATCTAGAAATGCTGTAACAAGGTCATCGCCTCACTTTGAACTTCTCCCCCGGGCACGAACTCGTTCCCAGCACAACAAAATAACACAGCAGTAACCACATTTCGGGAACCCAAGCATGGTCTCTTAATTTAAAGAGCAAATCAGCAGAGAGAGACCACATGAGTGCTTCTTGTTGTCGGAGAATACAAGATCTTATTCAGGTGTATAATTGACTTTTGTCCACCCTCAAAAAGCTGTTTCTTTTGTGGGATTTCAAATCAGCACATCAATGCTAGATATTACGTACATGCATGCATGCTTTTGAGACGGTTAAAGGAGAAGCAAAGGCCAAGTGCAAAAGTTTCGCAGTACCATCCATTAATATGCCAGAGTAATCTTTGTTGTAAACAAAAATGCTTTCGATTATCTTGAGTTTACAGCGATTTTTATTTCTGTGGTTATAATCGTTGCAGGTTGATGTCAGTAAGTCAAATAGTAATGAGGTAAGAACTGGTGGATCTCACCTGATTGTATTAGATGGAAAGCAAAATTGATGGTGAAATTAAAATAGGTAACATAATTGTCGTGTTCTCTAAATGAAATTATCCTTACAAGTAAATAGCGATACTGGAGTGTTAGTCAATGAAAAATATGATTCTTTTAAGTTTTTTGCCAGGTGAAAGAGATCTTTATTATCCTGATGAGAAGCACTGTATGTGTCAGTTAGTAGAAGGGCCTTCGAAATTAAAAAATATAGACCAAAGATATGGTAAGACAGACAATACGAATGTTTATCAATCGATTTCTTTTAGGTTTCAGAAACAATGCGTCGTTCATTCGACCCATGCAAGCCATTTGCTTATACAGGCCTTGAGAGGGCGTGATTGGGATTCTCGCGGGGGATAAATTTTTAGTGGAGAATGCGTGAAGGTAAAAATTTAAGCATTATATGTAACTCACCTTGTATGTAGAGAGTAATGTTGAAAAACATAAACCATTAAAAACACAACCCTGGGAATTATATCGTGGTAATCTACCACTAAGCTTTGGCCTTCACAGGTTCTAATTTTCGTCCAGTGAGGATTGAGCTTCCACCATACGCTCTTAAATTGGTTCATCTCATTCCAGCCACCGTAGCTGCAAAAAGAAATCAGAAAGATTGTTATGAAATCTTAAACCATAAGTAACCCTCCAAAACAGTCGTTATGAATGCTTAATTTGGGCATGCAGAAACTAACCTCTGCAGTATAGATTTCTTGCGTTTGTTTCGAGCGTATCCAATCTATCAGTTCAGTTGCTTTCACTATTTTAGTTGATAGGCAAGCCCTTGGTATTCTTTGTTGTCAACGCCGGATTACGACTCTTAGCATTTGTCAGCTGGTGACAGTGTTTAATTTTCCATGTATTTATAGGAAAACTGAAACAATTTATTCATTGGAAATGCATCGTTCCTCGGGTAGACAAGTTAAGCTTGAATGAAGAGTTTTACTAACGTCCACGAGACCAAATAGTCTAAAAGACCAAATTTAATATTTATTTATTATTATTTATTGTTAACGAAATTTAATATTTATTTATTGTTGTTTTAATTTTCCCCACCTGAAAGACTTGCTACAAAATTGCACTTTTTCCTTTTCCCTTTAGTTTCAAGAAAGTCTGTAGAGGAGATGCCAATTGTTTTGTGTATTCAAGTTTTGCTTTTAGTCATTTAAAGATTAATACGTTGTCTATGTTTGTTGATATATATATTTTTGTGATTTATCTTTAAAAGCAAATCTAATCTGTAATGATTTAAAACATAGATTTGTAAACGCATGGTTTAAACTTTGACTTTGTTTTATTGCTAGGTATCTTGTAACTTTAATGGACAAAACTTTGTTCCAAGATAAGTGTATTGTCTTGAATTTTATAGAAATTAATTTATGTGTTTTATTTCTATCTCAATAATTTTATAATTTATAAAAATAGAAAAATGACAGTTTTATTCAACTTTGATAAATACTTGGTCATATTGATAGATGTAAATCTGATTGTCTAAACAATGATATATCACTTAAGCAATGTGGAAGTTTTAATTTATAGTGAAAAAACAAATTATGAGAAACATTTCAAAATATTATGAAAAGTTTAGTTAAATTAGAATAAATATATCACTATTGATTTACATGCATTTGAAGTTTGCTTTTGATTGAGATGTAATTTATAAAATTAGAAATTATTATTATTCATAGACCTTACTAATTTCATAAGAGATGAATCATATAACTAAAAAATGAAGTTGCAACGGTGGGGAAGAATGCACTACTTGTTTTTAATGTTATTTCTTTGTAAGTTTCTTTTTTTAGCTTTGTTTTTATCTTTTCTCACTATTTCTTTGTCAACCATGATGAGTGAGGATTCCCATGTCCCATGACAATGGTGCCATTGATATGTTTCATATCCAATTCTACATTGATTGTTCTAGTATAAAATGAAATGAAGGGGTACAAGACAATGTGTACACTTTTAAGCATTGGTAGAGGAATTGTAGGTACCCTTTCTTCTCGATGATGATGTAAATTTAATTTTTTCATTCTTGAGTAATAATTGAAAGAAAGTTACGGTTCTATGTAAATGTTTTTTTGTAAATTTTGCAAGAAAGGTTCTATGTGAATGTTTTTTTATAAATTTGACTACATATATAATAACTTAATAAATGTTAATCCATATCTTGTTGTCTCAATCAATGTTTATTTTAGCCTTACTTAAAATGAGGCCTTAGGATTTATTGATAGTAAATGCCCAAGCCGTAGATGGGGCAATTTGTTTACGATTACAATGTTATAAGTATTACAGATTTTTTCTTTTAATATTTCTTATCTAGCATTAAGCCACTATTGTTATCAAATTGTATCAACGCATATGTAGACAAAATTGGGTGTCACATTTTGTTTTGGGGTCAACTGGTGTGTCTATTTAACTAACTATAAGTTTTAGTTAATAATTTATAGTGAGTTATCATACTATGATTACTAGATTAACTATCTTGTTGGTTGAATGAGATGGATAGAGAAAATTAGTTTCCCCTCTTGGATGATGAGGAAGAGTATCACCATAGAGGGAAGGATATCCAAACGAATGGTATGTGAACTATGATTGAGAACTCACATGCACACTAAATGATGTCTTATTATTTGTTAAATGATGTTTTCCATAAGTTGTAGGCAAAATGGTAACCTTGTATAGTAACATCACTTTGGTTTTGGTTGTTCACATCTCTTTGTCTACAGTGCCTTGACAAGATCTTTTTGACTTCTCATCTTACATGTTTTCCAGGTCATGATATCCTAAGCTTTATGAAAGATGCTAAATTGTTCATGGGGATAATGACTAATAATTACTCATTTATGAAAGATGCTAATTGTTCATGATGATAATGTCTAATTGATGAATATTTGTATATATTCATATTTGCACATATCTAAAATTGAGAGTATTCCTAAAAAGAACAGTTTATGTAAGACGATGGAAATTGAGAATAAGATTTAGAGATCTTATTGTTCCAACATCACAACAATGAAGTTATTTCTAAGAAATAGAAATGCAAATAATATCAACTCAAAATAAAACAATTGTATTTAATGAAATCTCACTCCATTACTTTCCTATCTACTAGGATCTTGTGTTTAAATGATGTTTTCCCTCAAAGTACCATACACAAGAAGAAATGAAGAACGATATAATTGAAGAATGATTCATAAATATTGGAAATCAAACAATGGTACAAAGATCTTGAATTGCCCTGAAAGAAAGAGATAGAAACTTTAGAAATGAGAGGGGAAATGGTTATATAGCCTTCCGCATAAGAAATCTTGATGCCATGATGAATGGGGGATAAAAGAGAGATGGAGATAATAAGTTTGTCCCACATTTGGTAAGTGGGTGTAGTTGGTGAGGGTGAAAGAGTAATAAATAGAGGAGTTTGTGATATGGTAGAGTTTAGGGATGGGATGAGTCTAGGTACATTAGGAATTTATTAAATAAGCATAATTTGATTTAATAAATCATATTATTAATGATTTAATGATAGAAAATAATAATAATAAATTAATTAAATAGATAACAAAACCTACTTAATTAATAGTGGAATTAGGATTAATTTAGAGGATAAATATGTCTACAATGTATAACAATCTCTTTCTTTTCTTCTCGTATGGCTTCAAAATGACATTTTTGTACTACAAACTCACTTACCACATTTTTCATGTCTTTAAGGAGACATGATTGCAACTTCACCTTATTCTATAACCTTTTGCTCTACTACAATCTCACTTTGTGTTGCAGCCCCTTCTACACACATAGGTTCATTAATAGCCAAATCTATGTACTCTTCTACTCTCTTATCCACTAACACTCTAGTTTCTGTCAAACCATTCAAAATCCTCTTTATATAATCAATTTTAACCTTGTTACTCTTTCTCTTCTCACAACAATTGAAATCCCCAAAGGCTTTCCAACAAACACATGCTTTTTCTCTTCACCATATTTAACACACCATCAATCTCACACAACTTGCAACCTAAATAGCCTACACTCACACTTTCGACATTTTAAGGCCCTCTTTCATACTTGTAACAAATTCACTCGTGCTTATCCTCTACCCAACAAAAGTTTTTGGGAGACCTATGTGTGTAGACACCTAGCTTGATACAAATTAATGCAATCATGCAAGCAACACAACAAACTCTAAAAAATTCAAATAACTCATTCAATAATCCACAATCACAAGAAGCTTCAATAAAACAAATATTTATTCATTTGCAATAGGATTATGAAAAATACATCAAAAGGCGACAAAACATGCTCATGTAACAAAATTGCCATCAATGCTTACAACTATATGGGCATTACAATATTCACAACTTGTTGTATTCTATGTTTCTTCTACCCAAATTCCTAAACCCCCTAGCAAAGAACATTAATCACATTTTATATTTCACAATGTGATAGTTCAATAGTTGCTTATTTCTTTAATTGTGAAATTGAATAGACAGTGTTAAACAACCCATTAAGGATTGACTATTAAAGAAACTAATTAATCCAAATATATTTATGTCTTTTCTTGATTGTTTACATCTTCCAAAGCTCTACTTATCTCTTATGGTCTTGCCAAATCAAATAATCATTAAGTCACCAACTCGTCTAATCTCTTCTTTTGTGCTTTGTTCTCTATTCTCTCTTGCACCACCCCATTCTTTGTTCATAATTCATTTTAAAAAGTTTAGAAAGAAGGTGAACCATCATCGACATTTTTTTTTGCAAAATTAAGCATAGGTAAACTTATGAGCTCACAAACTTATAATATGGCCAAAATACAAGCCTATTGGACACTTCTTTTTTGGCAAAAGTTAGTTGTGGCAAACTTATGAATTTGCGAACTTAACTATTGATCAAAATATAGACCTTTGAACTCCTCCACCTTTCCTTCATTGTGAAAGATTGAGTTTCACCCAACTAACAAGTTTGCAAACTTAGTTATCAATCAAAACTTAAACCTTCAAAATTCTCCACTTGGGAATGCTCTTCCTTTTTTGGTTACTTTTGACCATGCTCTTTCTTTTTTGATGATATTTTGAGTTTGTGTTCACAAACAATTTAGTTGAAAAACCCCTTTCAATGATATTTTGAGTTAGTAATCAAGGTTTTCACCAACCAAGCCTTTTCCAGTAGATTTTGGGTTCGCAAGGCAAAGTTTGGCAAAACAAGCATTTTTAGTGAAATCAAGTTTCAATGAACTTAAATAGTTTGCAAACTTGAACTTTAGTCAAAACATAAGACTTCAAAACACTTCTTTCTCAAACCAAAATTGTGTTTCTAATGATCCATAGTTGATCCATAGGTCTCTCTTTCTAAAATGCAAGACTAGCTCTAAGACAGGCTAAAAAAATAAGACATTTAATTGGAAAAAAGAAACTTATATTAAAATTCTCATAACTCTTTGGTTAAATTGAGATTGCAGCATTGAATTTATTACTTCTTGGTTTCGTTGCATTCAACCTAGACATAAAGGAGGTATGGAAAGCTATGAATTGGATAGATAATATCGTCATTTCCTCCTTTAAAATAAAAAAAATTCCTTTCCTCTTAAATCTATTCAAAAGTCGTCACAACAAATTTGTCAATTCTATGTTAATTTGGTAGAGCAAATTTGTTAACTATCACAAACATCCATTAGCTATAATCTTTCCTAAACATGCTTATTATTTGTTCAAAAAGGGGTTTCTCCCTTTTAAAGGACATGAAAGGAAATACAAGAGAAAGAATATGAAAAAGAAATCCAAGTTAGTATGTTGATTGAAGTAATGTTACCAAAATAAAGAATAAATTGAGAACAATCAACCAAATCTTGAAGAGGAGACACAAGATCTTTTGAAAGGGGAGAAGCAAAGAAAAATCCCTTGTGTGTGTGTGTGTGTGTGAGAGAGAGAGAGAGAGAGATTATAATAAAATCATCAAGAAGAAATGAGAGAAGATAAATTACGTGGAGACATTCCAAAGAAATATCCCAAATTAAATACAACCAAGGAAAGATTAATAATCTAACACCCCACTTAATCTTTATTTGGGGAGTTTACATAAATGGGTTACAAACCCAAATGTTTACAATAAAATTGAAACTTGGATTTAGAAAGAGGCTTTATCAAAATATCAACAACTTGATCTGCCCCCTTTCAATATAGAAGTGACACTTGTCTTCAATTTGTTCTCTAATAAGGTGGTGTTGGAGAGCAATCTATTTTTTCCTTGCACATGAAAGATAGGATTTTTAGCCAAGGCAATGGTGCTTTGGTTGTCACAATATAATGGTGTAGGATCTTGTTGAGGCGGCTCCAAATCTTCAAGCAATCTTCTAATCCATAAAGCTTCTTTAGAGGCATTAGTATAACATCCTTTATATTCAACTTCTGTAGAACAAAGAGATGTAGAATGTTTCTTTTTACTATTCCAAGAAATAGCACCTGAACTAACAAAGAAACAATATCCACAAGTAGATTTCTCATCATTGGGATCTCCATCTAGATTTGAATTAGTAAATCCTTTTAAAGAAAAAATAGATTTTGCTTCATAAAATAATCCAACATTAATAGTCCCTTTAATATATCATAAAATTATTTTACAAACTTTAAAGTGAGTTTGTTGAGGTTTAGACATAATTCTTGAAACCAAACCAACACTATAAGCAATAATTGGTCTAATAAGAGTTATTTAATTAAAACTTCCTACTTGTTGTCTATATAAAGTAGCATCCACAAATGGAATTTGCATATCAATCATCAACTTAGTGCCTAATTCACATGGAATTGAAACATGAGTAACATCATTCATTTCAAACTTGTCTAGAAGATCTTGAGCATATTTACATTGAGATAGAAAAACACCCTTTGGGGTTTGCCAAATTTGCATTCCTAAGAAATAATGTAAAATCCCTAAATCTATCATTTGAAACTTAATATAATAAATTAAACTATTTGAACTTGAAGTAATAATCAAATCATCCATGTATAAAATAATAATGATAATATCATCTTCAGTGTGTTTAATATATAGATTAGGATCATTTTTGCTTCTAACAAAACCTTGAGAAAGAAATAATGCATTAATCTTAGAATACCATTCTCTAGGAAATTGTTTTAATCCATAGATGGATTTTTTCAACTTACAAACTAAATGTTCATTACCATCTTTAACAAAGCCAAGAGGTTGAGACATATAAATTTTCTTGTGCAAATTACCATTTAAAAAAGAACTTTTAACATCCATTTGGTGAACGTGCCAATTCATTTTAGAAGCTAAAGCGAGCACAAGTTTAATAGTAGGCATTTTAGCAACAAGAGCAAAGGTCTCATTATAATCTAAGCCTTCAATTTGAGAGAAACCTCTAGCAACGAGTCTAGCTTTAAACTTACTATTTTCATTGTTAGCATTCAATTTCATTTTGTATAACCATTTGTAAGCAACCAATTTTTTACCATGAGGCAAAGGAACTAAATCCCAAGTTTGATTAGAAATTAAAGTATCATATTCCTCTTGCATAGCTTTTTGCCAATGAGGTTGAATTTTAACTTGTTCAAAAGATTTAGGATCATTATAATTCATAATAGAAGACATCAAAGCATAATTGCAATAATTAACTCTCCTAGGTTTAAGTTCACCCATTATAGCTAAATAATCATCATTTTCTTGAAGTAAATTCTTAAACCATTTAGGATTTCTCTTAGAAGTAACTGAATCATCACTAGAAGAAGAATCATGAGTGGATTTATTATTATCATCATCACGATCACTAGAAGGAATAGAAAGATATTCATTAGGATTGGGGTTTAGAGAAGGAGGCTAGTCCTCAACAAGAACAACCTTACTTCCACTATATTCAACATCTTTCACATTAGAACAATCATGTACTCCATTTTCTGCAATACAAACATCTCTTGCAACTTTCACCTTGTTAGTAATAGGATTGTAAACTCTATATGCTTTAGATTGTTCATCATAACCACAAAGATGTAAGGAGAAGATTTAGAATATAAATTTTTCCTTTTTTGTTTAGGTTTATGAAAATAAGCAATTGAACCAAAACTCCTTAAATGTTTAAGATTGGGGTTCCTACCGAACCAAGCCTCTTCGGGAGTCATATCCTTTAGGGATTTAGTAAGAGTCCTATTAATGAGATATGTACCACAAGCCATAACTTCACACCAAACTTTATAATCCATAGTTTTAGCATGCAATAAACATCTAGTCATTTCAACAATGGTTCTTTGCTTCCTTTTTGCTACACCATTTTGTTGAGGTGTATAGGGAATGGTAAGTTTATGTTTAATAACAAAAGATTTCAAATATCCATTAAATACATTGTTAATAATTGTAGTGTCGATCAGATGGTTCCAATTGATGAAATCAAATGTTTGAATGATCTATCGGCCTCAGACATTTGATATCTATCTTACACGATTATTATCATGGAGCATTGGTATATATATATATATATATATATATATATATATATATATATATATATATATATATATATATATATATATATATATTAGATACATGATATATATTATGTATATATATTATAAATATAAGTTATTATCACATTATTAATCATGATAATAAGAAAATGTTATTGATAACTAATGAGAGTTAAAGAGACATGTCTCTACGGAGACATGCCTCTTAACATCATATACATATGCATTGAGAAGGTAACTTGAAACACACACAAAATCTATAAGTGCTATTACAAGTTACTGCAATGACAAACATCCGACTTTAACATGGTATCAGAGCAAGTTCCTTTGAACAAAGCTTTACAGCTTAAAGGAAGATCCTAAATACGAGTTTCTTTCTTTGCCTAAGTTGTACTATTATTTTTGTGGTTGGCTTGATTTATTCATTGACGAGCCTCATTGTTGGCAACCTCATCAAGATGGACATAGATGTATTTATTAAAGAGTGAACAACATATATCATGAAAAAAAAAAAAATGGAGTACAATCAACACTCATCATCGGCTCACACAAAGAGAAAATATTTGCAATTAAATAAGACAAACATAAAATAGAAGGATTGCAATTATATCCAAGGGATGTCTTTGACCTGTCTACAACTTACTCCATGATTTTTTTTTAAGTATAAAATGAGTCACGTGGACCAAGAGGTCAACAAATCAACAAATGATCTGGTCGTATTAGTGACTATATCACCGCCACTGTGATTGGATACACAATTTACATATTAATTTGGAAAATATTGATGGGGTCAACTTCGAAGATCAATGGGTATAATGTATAATTGAGGCTTGCGCTTCATCTAATACAAATAGCATCCATATATAGAAATAAATACGGGAGCATTGGGATATTGAAATGGAATCAGAATATAGAACACATGAATAGTCATTCTAGTATTGTTTTGAATACGTTGTTCCTTGTTTGGTTAAACTACTTCTATTGCTAATTACCATTGCAGAGGGGAAGTCTTTTATAGAACTAGTGATTCTAGGCATAAGTATTGAATGAACAACTACTAGCTGCTTGTGTAGAAACTCTGGGACTTACGTTTAATATTCTTTAAGTCTGATTCGAGTGACTTTGGAATATTGGAACTTTACAAAATTTAAATAAGTCGTAAATTATCAGGGCGAATATACCCCGCTATTCCCATTAAATGTTAACGTGGGAAGCATTTAAATAAGTGAATAAGAAGAGGATAATCACCTAAGGTAGAGGGAAGAGTATTGGATATAATATATAAAGGAGTGTAAGGGGAGATATCAGTAGTGCCCCAAAATATTAATAGCATCGACTAAGTAATAAGGGGAGATATAATAATCTTGGAAGTAGTATATGAAAGAATATAAGGATGTAGTGGGAGCCATTCTAAGTGAGAAGATTTTAGAAGAAACTACAAATAAGACTTTCACATACATGTAGAAAGGACTCACATCATGAAGGATGTCATTGGATATTTTCTCCAAAATAATGAGATAAGTATTTTATTATTATTATATCTTGAGAACTACCTTTATTTACTTCTTGTATTTAATCTCTTATTTGTATTTCTATACATACTATAAGAGCTATTTTTCCTTTCTCTCTAGGATGTTCTTGCAGGAAAAGGAAGATTAATATCAGATTTAGAGGGAGTCTGACACTTCATCAGAGGCAATATTGGATGAGGAGCTCAAAAGATTGAATCCAGAGGGAGTTTAAAAATCCATGTGTGTGACCGCACAATTTTAATAGCACTGCCCCCTGTGTACATCATGAGGAAGTGACGACTTCCAAATGATTATCACTTGTATCTGTAGAAGTTATTGAAAGGTGACGATCTTACAATAATTTAATCTTCTATTATGATGGATATCTTATGATGTCTAAGAAGATCATGATAGATTATATCTTGCATGGTGGATTAATTTCCTTAAACAGACCATGAATATAATGTTCCTATGGTAAGTATCATTGAGGATACATGTTCACATACCTTATGGACATTTTGAGTATTTGGTGAATGTCATGCAACTTGACATTTAGGAGGCCATTACTCAGAGTATTTGGTGAATATCACGTGACTTGATATTATGAGGTCATTACTCTTGATATCATGAGATGATATCTAAATGGTGGGTATCTTTTGATCAAATATATCCTTAATCATGCCAACTTGATATTACATTGACGTAATACCTAATCATGTGTTTATCCTCCCTAGCTAAGAGGGAGTATTGATAAATTGTAGCTTCAATCCTTATGTTACTGTGAGGTAACAGTTGTACACTATGTTGTTTGGATAAAAATCATCCTCCCTAGCTAAGAGGGAGTGTTAATGATTGTAGTGTCGATCGAATGATTCCAATCGATGAATCAAATGTTTGAATGACCTATCGGCCTCAAACATTTGATATCTATCCTACACGATTATTATCATGGAGCATTAGTATTATTGATAATAAAGTACATATACATATACATATACATATACATATACATATACATATACATATACATATACATATACATATACATATACATATACATATACATATACATATACATATACATATACATATACATATACATATACATATACATATACATATATATATATATATATATATATATATATATATATGTAAGTTATTATCACATTATTAATCACGATAATAAGAAAATGTTATTGATAACTAATTAGAGTTAACGAGACACGTCTCTACGGAGACATGCCTCTTAATATCATATACATATGCATTGCGAAGGTAACTTGAAACACACAGAAAATCTATAAGTGCTATTACAAGTTATTGCAATGACAAATATCCAACTTTAACAAACATATTCTTTCCCATTGTCAGTTCTAAGAATTTTAATCTTAAAACCAGATTGCCTTTCAACAAACATATGAAATTCAGTAAAAAGATCAAAAACTTGATCCTTACTATGTAAAAAATAGATCCAAGTTCTTCTAGAAAAATCATCAACAAATGTAAGTGCATACCCATATCTTGGATGGAGTTATTCTCCATGGGTTGCAAAAGATCACTATGAACGAGGTACAATTTATGATTTTCCCTCCATGATTGACCATAAGGAAAGGGCTCCCTATGTATCTTACCACTCATGTAACGAGTGCATATAAATTTCAAAAGAAACAATATTAGGTAATCTATCAACCATATTTTCTTTTTGTATCAAGGAAATATAATCAGAATTCAAATGGCCAAGTCTTTCATGCCATACATTAAAGTCAATATTAGTAAGCAAAGAGTGCCTTGTAGTAGGAAACTCATAGAATTTAAAGAGGCTATCATTATCCATTTGTGCATTAGCAACAATTTGATTATTCTTAGGATCAATAATATAACAGTTCCTTATAAAATTCAATCCTATAATTTTTACAAAGCTTAGCAACAAAAAATAAATTTGATACATATTCAGGAACATAAAGCACATCATGAAATTTTCCATTAGAAATAGTCACATCACCCAAACCTTCAACTTTACAACTATGATTGTTAGCTAATTGAATGAGAATATTTGAAGTATCGGGATGCAAAGAATAAAAAACTTCGTTATGAGAAGTGACATGTTGAGATGCACCACTATCAATAATCCATTCTAAAGGCCTAGAAATATTATAGCTAAATGTAAATGCATGACAATATTGAGGACCACTATTATTACCTTTCTTATAATTAGGTTTTTGATTATGTTGATTCATGGGCTTTTTATCACTTTGCTTCTTAAAACAATTATTAGTAACATGTCCATCTTTCCCACAATATGTGCAAATGGGGTTGTTTATAAGAGTTATTCTTTTATTTATTTATGATTATTATTATTATTATAGGACTTACAATGAAATTTATTATTCGAATGATTATGATTATTATGGTGATTATTTGATCTAAAATTGTGATTATGATTTTGATTTTTAGACATTAATGCACGTTCATTACTTTTAAGAGTACCAAACTAAATTTATTTTGTTTCTTCTTGACATAGTAAATTTTGAAAGATAACATAAGTCAATTGAGTAGCTAGAGTGGCAATAATAAGTTGAGCATGCACATTTGTAATAAATTGTTGAATATGTCTAGGAAGACATTTTCTAAGAATAATATGAATCAAATGAATATCATCTAATGTTACTCCTAAACCAGTTAATTGACCTGTAAGAGAATCAAATTTTAATAAGAATTCATCTATGGTTTTAAAATCTGTATACTTGAGATCTTCCAGTTGATCTTGAAGTTGGATTTTTTGAGATTCATTAGCACTATCATAGGTATTTTTAAAAATTACCCATGCTTCATGGGATTTTGTGCAATTTCCAATTAAAACTTATAAATCAAGAACCATAGAAATCCCAAATAAACCCAACGCTTCCTCATTTTGAGTCTTCTATTTGTCTTGGTCAGCTTGAGGAGTAGAGATAGCCGGTTCAAAAGTCGGATTAGTAGCAACGTCTAAAAAAATGTTTAAAATGAAAAAATAAAAGAAATATGTGTTTTCTGTGAATGATAATTGTAATTATTTAATTTAATTTAATTTTTGGAATCAAAGTAGACATGATTATAGTACTAGGAAAAAAAATACCCCCTTATTGAAATGAAATTGATATAAAAAATACTTAAAAATAAAATAATTGTAATTAATTTTTTTAAAAACTTTATATATTTTTATTTTAATTAAACAAAATTTGATATAAAATATTATAATTAATTAAAACTTTATCTCAATGGAGCCCTTGATATTCGACACCTTCTAGACCCAAGATTTTGATATGTTGAACTAGGCAGACACTGACGTCCTCGGCCCTCGGCCGGACTGACAAGCATTCAATGCGCCCCCTTTACTTGGCCTCTACACTAGCCTATGTTGACTCATTCTCCTGGAACAAATTCTGTATTGTGAGGAAGATCGTTCAAGCAAGCGCTCAATGAAGAAGCCGTTATCCCACCGGAAGCCAAGTTCGTGATCAATGGAGACCAACCTACGAAAGGATGTGATGGAGCCGACACTGGAGGTGAGGGTTCTAAGCCTTCTAATGTTTGTGTTATCAAACCAATGCTCAGATGTCTATAGTTATTGAAAAGGAAAAGGATTCGCTTAGAAACTCTGTTGTGTTTCTTGCTGCCCAAGACCTGAATAAACTCCTGTCTAGGACATTTCTTAATGATTGGTTGCACAATGTTTGGGGTAAGAAATATGGTTATAACTTCTCCTTTCTGAGGATGATCCAGAGAAGGATTTTCCTCATCTTCCTCAAGAACCCTAGTTCCTAGAAAGATATTATTGCTAGGCAATTCTGGCAAATTGGCTCCACCAATTTTAGAGCCCTCCACTAGTCGCCCGATGCTGCTCATAATGAAGTTTTAGCCCTATCGAGCCCTCACTAGATTACCCTAGGTAGTGTTCTGCCTTTCCTGTGGAACATGATCCCACAAGCCTTGGAACCCTTCGGCATGATGCTCTGGGTTGATAAAATTGATGTTTTGCTTCCTCACACTAATGCTAGAATTTTGATTACCATCAACTCGGGAATCGATCTCCCCGAGGGAATCTATTTTGACCTTGGCACTCGATCCCATTTTTTCCCTTTCTCCTTTTTAGGAGGCCTTAATTCGTGTTTCCTTTGCAGAAGGGAAGGCCACTAAAGACATGAATGTCCCATGTTGTTGAAAAACAACCCTAATTTGAGAACCAAAGGTGGTAATTATTTTGAATCCAAGTACAAAAAAGGTAGGAATGACTCTACTACTGCTAAATCGAGTTCCGGTAAGAACCTTGAATTTTCCATTCCTAAGACTTTTGAAGCCCTTGCGGAATCCATAGATTCTCTCAAGAAAGCCTTTAATGATGAGTTTGGCTGTAAGCCCCCCACTGGCCCCAGTATCGAAGAGGTGCTTGAGCCACCTATTGTAGAGAGCTTGGAATTTGGTTTGAATCCAAAGGACACAGGATTCAAAATCCACAAGCCTAATGCCCAACAAATTGTTCTTAATAGGATTAAGAAGATTGCTGCCCTTAGGAAGAGGGATCCCAATTACTCATATAAAGGTGTCGGGGAGCTCTCTACTAATCAGATTGTAGAGGGACCCCAGGAGAGTTTCCCATCTGGTGCTCTTGATGCCATCAGAGAGGTATATGATAAAGAGGAGAGACTCAATAACTTCTCTCTCACAGTGATCCCAGCTCCTCGGTCCCAGAATTGACTCCTCGAAGGTCGCCACTCTCACATAAGGAATGTCTGACTAGTCTCAAAGACCATCCTGTTCCCATTCCCTGTATCTCAGAGGAAGGATTGGAAGAAGGTGAGGTTGTAGGGATGGAGCTAGCCGTGTTTGAAGCAGTGCAGGAGGAACCCCCAAATTTTACCTTCAAAGCCAAGAAAAAGATCAAGAAACCCCTTACCAGGGAATCTAACCTAGAGGTTATGGCTAGAGTGGGAGGATCCCAAGATGAAGGTGTGTCCCCCCCTAGCCAAGAAGAAGAGAGGTAGGCCTCCCAATCACACCTCCAGTATCAAGCCCTCGAAGATAAAAAAGAGGACCCTCCCCAACTATTTTAAGAGCTTTCAAGCTCCTATGGAACAAGATTCCTAGTTTGGACATGGGTTTAAGTTAGCAACGTGGAATGTGAGGGGCCTTTAATCCCCTGACATAAAATATGTGGTTAAAAGATTCATCAGGATGTAGAAAGGATTTGATTTCCTTCTGTTGCAGGAGATTAAAGCAATCATATTCTCTCTAGAAGTAGCCTTAAAATGTATTTGGCCTGAAGCCAGGAGTATTTTCACCCATCACTTGAGAGGTAAAGGGGGGAGGGCTATCCTTATCCACCCTAGATGGGCCAATGAAATCTCTGACTGGGGATGTTCCCCATGCAATATAGTTGTTTGGGTGAGCTGTAAGGATGGCAATTTAGAATTTGGGATTTGCTCAGTTTATGCACCAAATGAGCACTATGATAGGATCATGTATCATCTTAAAATGGAAGCACTTCCATGATAAGAGCATTTAGCCCTCTGAGTGAGTGGTATGGGTTCATGTTAAGCACCTTGATCAGGTCTTTGTATGTATCTAGCTTTCTCCCCCCGTTCTGCTTCTCTCTCCACTTGTTTTCACTTTATTTATGCATTTCCTAGCATTCTGGATTGAGGTCCTGAGGTTTTTTACCTCAAGTTCAAAGATGACCTTGAGGGTCAATGACGAACTTGAACCTAACCTATGGTGGGGTCTACCTCATCCTTGACCCATGGTTCAAATTTCAAGGTCCCATGGTTTCCGGGTGTTGGGTTTCAGAAATATTTCTTTTCCCGCTTCCAGGTCGGCCATTTTGGGTTTTGGAATGGTAAATCCTTAAATTGCATTTAATTTGGGTCCATTTCTAGGGATTAAGGTTAACTGAGATTTAATTCCCCAATTTCGGCCTTCTCTAGAAGTTTGTGCCCTAGATCACTATAAAAGGAAGCTTTCCTCTCTCATTTCAATCCAATTCTCACCAAGCAATTTCATGATCAAGCTCTCAAGTGCAATTAAGAAAGAAAGAAGGAGAAGGAAAGCAAAAAAGCATTCATTCATCTTCAAGCCTAGCATTCAAGCATTCAAACATCCATCAAGGAGATCCATTGTTAGCCATTGAAGGAATCAATCTCTTTGGAGCCCCCTTGAAGATTTCTCCATCCACATTCATCCAAGCCTTCTCATATGCAAAGATCCATTCAAGATTGGTGTTGAAGATCAAATGCCATTGATTTGAGACATCCTACATTCATTTCTACATACATTTAGAGCATCCCTACTTGTGAATTCAAGGATTCGAATCCTCCACAAGGACTTCAACATAAGCAAGATGAATTGTTTCATTTACTTTGTTTATACATGTTGCAATTTCAATTCAATTTCAAGGTTAATTCCTAAATTGGGGTTTGACCAAGGCAAACCCCCCATACAAACAACAAAAGCCCTCTTTTTATTGCAGATACAGGTGCATGACTGCGAATCAAAGCTTGGATCTGGATACCCTTTTCGACGAACTTTCGAGATCTGCGAAAAACATCAAAGACGACCTTCAAAATCTCAAAGTAGTCTTTGACCTTTTATCGGGATCAAAGACTACCTACTGCTAGAAAGATAAAAGTTTTCTGGGTTTTCTTCGTCTTGGCATTTCCAGTTTGAAACAAGTTGCAGAATTGCCTGAAACTATGCACAGACATCAGAAATCAGCATTTTCTAGATTTTCCCTATTTGAGGTTAGTATTTACCTTTTAATTATTTTAGATTTCAAGCATATACTATTCATAGAAAAATATAATGTTTTCTTCTTCATTCATATTCTCCATAGATTGATTCTTTTGTGTATTGACCTTTTGGTTGATCAATTTGGATCTCTTCTTTGGGAATTTGGATTTAGAAGTAGATCTCATATTTTCCCCTATTCATTTTGGCATGTATACCATTTTATCTCATTTAGATCCAGCTATGGGATTGGATGTGCAAGTTGAAGGATATACCATGGGTAGTTGCAAATAAGGGAGGAGGATCTAGGATGGAATGGAAAGGTAGTGAGAAATTCTTCTGGTCTAAGATGACCAGTAAGCTTAGATTGTTTGACCCACTAGAAGGTTAGAAGAATGAACATAATGGTATCTAGTATACCTGGTCTAACTACCAGAAGGGCAATAGGAGGATCTACTGCAGGCTGGATAGGGTCTATGCTAATAAGGATTTTTTCAGTTTCAGCAAGGAGGCAGGTGGTGAAAGTATCAAGGTGATACCGTATTCCCTCTCAGATCATCACCCTATAGTCACTTCACCGTTTCTACTAAGGGATTTCCCATCCCCTAGGAGAGGTAGACAGTCCTTTTACCTCAACACTTCACTTCTGAAAAGTGAAGATATCAGAGATGCTACCCTTCTGATTAGATGGTTCAACTAAGGAGTGGCTAAGAAGCAGAGTGCCATAGATTGTTGGAACCAGTGTACCAATAGTTGTAGAAAAATGTTCCAAGTGGTTGGAAGGAAATGGGAAAAGAATTCTAGAAGAGATGAAACAGAGTTGCAGAAGGAGCACTACCTAGTAGAATTGAGAAGCCAGGCAAACCCTACAGATGAAGAAGCAACCAATTGCCTAGCCTATACTAGAGATTCGCTTAGGAAGCTGCAACAATATAAGATCAATGGAGCTAAGGTTAGGTCCAAGGCCAATTGGATCAAGGAAGGGGACAGAGGCTCAAAATTATTCTTCCACCTACTAAAAGCTAAGGAGGCTAAGAACAATATTAGTTGCATTTTCCAAGAAGGGGTTACTCTCTCTTCTCAAGAGGGCATCCTCCAAGCTTTTGTAGAGTACTATTCCAACCTATTCACCTCAGAGGACTCAGGAACATAGATGAGAGAAATGAGGAACATGATTAAAGGTATTATCCCTCCCTCTCTAAAGACAAAGGATGCAGTAACCCTGAGTAGACCCCTCTCTATTGAAGAGATTGTTGAAGCCATTGGACATATGAGTAATGACAAAGCCTCAGGTCCTGACGGGCTGCCTATTGAGTTCTACAAGCACAACATAGACTAGATTGCCCAGGATCTTTTGATGGTCTACAATGAGGCTATTATTACTAGCTCCCTAGGGACATAAATCAACACTGGATGCATTAAGCTTATCCCCAAGGAGGGACATAAAACCCTGATTAAGAACTGGAGACCCATAACCCTGTTGAATGTGTCATACAACATCTTGGCTAAAGTTCTGGCTAGGAGACTGGTAGATATCCTTCCCAAAGTTATTAGCCCCACCCAAACTGGATTTGTAAAAGGGAGGTATATCTTGGAGAACCTCATCACGTGCTGGGAGACTATGGAATGGGCAAGATGCTCTGGTCAACAGGTCAGTATGATTTTAATAGATTATGAAAAGGCTTATGACAAGATAGAATGGCAGTTTATTACTACTATGTTGGAAGCTCTGGGATTCTCGAAAGAGTTTAACATAATGGTATGGACATTAATGAATGGGGCCCCAGTGATGGTGGAAGTGAATGGAGAGAATTCTGAACTGTTCCTCCTAACCAGATCCATAAGAAAAGGTTTCCCTCTGGCCCCAGCCCTATTTGTGATCGCAATAGATTCCTTATATCATATTTTAAGAGATAACTCCATTTCTCCTAAAGTTAGAGGGATTAACTTACCCAATGATGAGGAAATCATAAACATACAATTTTTTGATGATACCTCCCTCACGGTGGAGATGAGTGAAGGTAACTTCAAGTGCCTCATGGAAAAATTGGATATATTCTGTCTAGCCTTAGACAACAAAGTCTCCATAACTAAGTCAACCCTACTGGGTTGGGAGGAAGCTCCTCCGAGATGATGTAACCAATTTGGATTTACCTGGGGAGGCCGGCTCCATTAGATTAGGTACCTTGGAATTCTATTCTCTATCAAACCGGATCTGAAAAACATGTGGAGTTGGTGAAGAACAAGATAGAAGCAAAGATAAAGAAGTGGAATAACAGATACCTATTGTTAGCAGGAAGAATTTAGGTGTGCCAAAAGATTATGGATGCATACCCCATTTATTACTCATCAGCCTGGTTGTTTAACCAAGGTCAGATTGACTTCATATAAAAAGAAATCCAGAATTATCTCTGGTCAGACGGCAAAGGAAACAAGAAGGCTCATGTTGTGAGATGGGACTGGTGCACTAGATCCATCAAGTAAGGGGGCCTAGGGCTAAAAGATCTCAGGTGGCAAGGTAATGCTCTAGCTGTTAAGTGGGTAGCCAAATCCGCTCAAGGAAATGAACCATGGAAGATCCTAGTGAGGCACAACATTAGCAGAGGCTCTCCTACCCAGGCTAGACAATGGAAGAATCTACCACTAATTGACCTCATGGCCGAGAAATTCAGAGTCACAGTTGCAGGATCTAAAGAGTTCCAATCAATCTGGAAGGGATGAGAGGAGATTAGATCCTACTTATCAGACATTAACCTTCTTGATCAAATTCTAAACATATGTGGGGAAATATCCATATGTTGGAACCTCTTTAAGGGAGGTAAGCTACTTGCTCAACTATAGGGATGCTCAACGAAGAAGTGGAATGTACTGGGTATTAGCTACTTCTCTAACATCATTGAGAATGAGAACCTAATCCCATGGGATATTCTTGCCTCTAGGTATGACCTTCCCTCATCCCAGTGGAGGACCTATACCATTGTCAGAGATGCATGCTCCTCCCTTAATCTCCCCAGAGACACTGCGGTGGATTCAGACAAGATGGACCTCGTCAAGTGGAAGGATGGAACCCCTCTGCTTCAAACCAAAGTTAAGACTATCTACAAATTGCTTGCAAATACAAAAGACATCTTTGACCATCTTAACACCAAATGGCAGCTTAACCTTGACCCCAACTCTTGGAGTAAATACCTGAGCAAACTCTGGCACACCCCTGCGGAACCCAAAGTCCTCTGTTTTATGTGGCATTTCCTTCTACATAGGTTACCCATTAAGTCTACCTCCAGTGAACCTTTCCCCTATTCCTTCTGTACTACTCCCAAGACCATCTTTCATACCTTCTTTGATTGCCACTTTGCATTTGACCTTTGGAACCTCTTTGGCTTGAGACTGAACCAAAACTTTCAGATCTTCAATGTTATTTCCAGTTCCTTGTTGGGTCTTAATAGTACTTTCAATAGTTTTTAGGCTTCAATTTCTTTTCATATACTTTGGAATATCTGGAAATTGAGGAATGATAATATATTCAATAGTAGGTATAGATCTCTCACTGAGTCTTTGCGGAGGCTCATCACCCTTAATGTTTCATTGCAAGTCACCATGGTTATGCAGGTGAAAGAGCACAAAGCACTAAGAGTGGTGAGGGGTATCAGAGAAGTCTTAGACAGAGACTAGATCTCATACAACATGACCACCAGAGCTGATACAGAGTTTGATTTTGACATCACCACTGGGCAGATGCTCCAACAGATCTAAAACTAGAGAAGGACAATAGGTTTACAGATTGCTATAGGAGGCCCAAGAGTGGAAGAAGTACAGGTTCAACAGGCAGGAGGAGGAGACAACCAGGACACCACCCCTATAGTAGAGCAGGAGACAGTCACAGTGGTAGAGCAGGAGAGCACTAGGAGTGGCTCAACAGGGTTGTTCCCAGACCAACAACCTCCAGTCAATCAACCATCCAGGGAAGGTTCCTTGTATGCCCCGCTTGTAGCAGTGCTCTCTCCACTTCCATGGGAGGCATACTTCTCCAACCCCTACAACCTCATCTTCCATGGAGACCTGTGCCTCAAATGGGCTGATCACCAGCGGCCATGGATGACCTAGTTCCCCAAATAGAGATGTTTTATATGTGTTATGTTTTGCTGATACTTTAAAGGCCTCTTTTTGTATGTAAGGTGGTAATAGTTGGTTCTTTTCCCTATGTATTTATGGGACATTGTATGTTTTGTAAAGTTAAGATGATGTAAGTTCTCAAACATGATGTAAACTCCTTTTCAAGTTAATATTAATTATGGTTAATAGAAAAAAAAAACTTTATCTCAAAAGAGACATAAATAAATAAACCAATAAAACTTTTCTTAAAAAAATTAATATAGGAAAATTTAACAATTAAAAAATATAATATTATCTTTTTGTTTTAAAACTTAAAATAAAGTGAGATCGAAGGATATCGGTTTGCAAGTGGGGTGCACTGACATCACCTATTCAGTGCATGTAATGTACCCAATCTACAAGTTGCCTTGCTGGTGTTCTTTGGTGCATCCTGCATGTACGGAGGGTGTCATGTGTCCAAGTGCTTTTGCATTTGACTTTCATTGCTTCTAGTGTTACCTTGTTTGAAGCCTTGGTGTATTTTTTCTTTTCTCTTCATCTATCATGGGTTAGGTCTTCAGACAACCTTCTTGGTCTTGCATGTGTGTGCCTCTTTTTTTCTTATATTTTGCATCATTTGGTGCGTGGCTTGCTTTGTGTCCTGGTCCTAGTTGATTGATGGTCGTAGCATAATCAAATGATGAGAATGAGAGGCCAAAATATGGCATTAATGAAGGCATCAATTCGAGTAGTATTAATAATAATGTGGCTCAAAATCCCTCTTATTGATCCATGGTTGCAAAGTCATCCTCGCCACTTTTTCCAGAAACTGCATCCTTCAATTGATCATTACGAAGGTGAGAATTGGAGCTAGGAGGAGGATGGACCAGTGTCGATGGTGATAGACAAGAAGGGAGTGAGTCTATAGGAGGAAAGGGAGTTAGTGGAGACATAGAAGGTAAGGTCCTACTACCTGCGGTGGAATCCCTCAATCTTGAGTCAAGAGATGATATGGTAAAAGCCATTAAATTTTACCAAGAAAGATTAAAGAATGTTGGTATTTTTTTTGTTTGTATGGATATGAAATTTATTCCCGCTCGAGTAAATTCTTAGATGACTGGTTTAATAATGTATGGAGAAATAAATTAGGGATTATGGTAAATTTTAGCAGAATGGTCCAAAATGACATGTTTTTTTTTTCAAGAACCATGTGATGTGGGAAAAAGTGCTAAAAAAGGGCTATGGAATGTAGGGAAGACCCTATTTAGGACTTTTCACTGGTCTCCCAAGAGGAAACCTGAGCACATCCATTTGTCTTCCTCTTCGTTCTGGGTTGAAATTCAACGTGTTCAACCTGAATTCTGGTCTTTTCTTTCTCATATTCTTAAACCTTTGGGGACGGTCCTCCAAGTCTTGGAGTCAAAGATTACCTTGCCTCATCTTAATGCCTGAGCTCTTGTGTCACTTAATCCTGACAGTTTGTTCCCTAATGAAACTTCATCGAAATTCAAAGAAGATAGTTATTGTTGGAAAATTAGTAAACTTGGGGATGTGTGTGCTTGTTTCCTTTGTAAATTGAATGGGCACAATCATAAAGATTGTCCGTTATTTCAAAATATCCAAAATATTTTCAACCTCTTGAATAATAATGAGCCCTCGACCCACAGGAACATGGTAAATTTGGGGAAAAGACTGGAGTGGAGGTAACCCGGTTAGGGTTAATATTAGGAGCTGGGTAGATGTTCCTAATCCTTTGGAAGGTAAACAAGATGGTTTGTTTGAGAAGTTTGTCACCTTGAATAATCCTTTTTATGAAGACGAGTATGTTGTTATTCTGGCCACACAAAATAAATGTGAGGGGATTCCCAACCCATTTGATTCTCAACCACAATATATGCATGTTGACATAGAGAAGGTTAATGATGATAATGCCTTAAGGATGAATGACCAACAATTAGCCCTTAAAAATATTAATGCCAAGATGGATTCTGGTTCGAATCACCAACCCTTAGAACCTAGTAATGTTTTCCTTGGCTCCAATATTGTCCATCCGGAGAACTCGACCTTGAATGATTTGACCCTCTATAATTCTGATTCTTAGGCTCTTGGGGAGGAAGTTTCACGAAAGTTGTAAACAAGAAAAATAAAATAAATACTTATGAAAGGACTAATAGTAGAAAAAATTGTGATAGGAATAGTAAAGTTTAAAATAGTGCCATCCCAGAATGCTTTAACAGGCTTTGTAAGTCTTCTAAACCTCCAAAATGTTAATGATGAACTTACACATTCATATTTGGAACATCAGGGGTCTTGAAATGCCTGATAGAAAATACATTATGAGGAATTGGTGTAACAAGTTGCATAGTAAGGACATTATCTGCCTGCAAGAGATTAAAGTATCTGGATACCATGCTTTTAACACCCTCAAATTTCTTTGGGATAAGGCCAAGTGCCTGTATTCAGGACACCAAAGGGGAAAGGGAGGTGTGGATTTGTTGATTGGCCCCAATTGGATTGCCAAAATGATCTCTTACAATTCTTCCCCTTGTCACAGAGTTATTTGGGCAACCTTCAATGATATGAATTAAACTTCCAGTATTTGTAACATCTACAGCTCCAATGATTATAGAGAAAGAGCTAGAATGTGGGACTAGTTGGATGATAACTTACCAAAGAGTAATTAGATCTTTACTAGAGATTTTAATATGATTGAAGATAGTCAAGATAAAATTGGTGGTTTGAGACAAGAATGGAAAGGTAATGAGTTGTTGTTTTGGTCCAAATTCAAAAGAAGATTTAAAATCAGAGACCCTTTGGAAAAAAAACAAGCAAGAATTGGAAGGGATTTGGTTTACTTGGTGCAACAATCAAGCTAGTAACAAAAGAAAATACTGTAGACTGGATAGAGTATACCTAAATCCTTATACTTTCTCCATGCAATACCAACTAGGGAAATCTCCCATAAGGCTCATGCCAGCTAGTTTGTTTGATCATTCCCTATTTCAGCCTACATTCTTTTTAATAGTGATGTTGTCACCAAGCCTACTATAAGGAGTTCTTTCAAATTAAATATTTCTTTGTTGCAAGATGATGACCTAAATAATGCCATCAAAACTACCTCTATTCTTTCTAAGTTTTGTAATGGTAATAACTCTGTTAGAAATAATTGGGATCAAATGATGGATACCTGAAGGAACATGTTCCAGATTATTGGGACTAAAGAGGAAAAAGATAAGAGGATGAGAGATAATTTGTATCAAAAGAGACTTAATGAGATTGAAAAAGATCTACAAGATAAAGGGAATGATGTTACTCTTGAAAATGATTTGATAAATACTAAAATGCAGTTGAGGAGAATTCAAAACTATAAAATTCAGGGGTATAAAATCAAAGCCAAATCCAACTGGCTTAAGGATGGAGATAGAGGTTCTAAATACTTCTTTATCCTAATAAGAGCTTAACATTCTAGAGAGAACATTGAGTATATTCAAGCAGAGAATGGCCCTAATAATGACAACAAGGAGATTCTTGGAGCATTCCATAAATACTATAAAGAACTCTTCACATCAGAGATTGGCCAGGATAATTGGGAGACTCTAAGGAAATGTTTGAAGTTCATCCCTCATAGAGTCACAAGAGAAAAAGATAAAGCACTTAGTCAAATTATTGACATTCAAGAGATTGAAGACATCGTTAACTCCATGGCTAATGGGAAGTCACCTGGTCTTGATGGAATCTCGGCTGAATTTTACAAGAAAAATAAGGAGCGGATCTCAGAGGAGTTGTTGCATCTATATGAAGAAGCATTTGAATGTGGGTCCCTTGGTGAAAATATTAATAGAGGGTTTATTAAGTTGTTTCATAAGGGGGGAGATAAATCACAGGTTAAGAATTGGAGACTGATCACTTTACTAAATTTTTCTTACAAAATTATTGCAGAGCTCTTGGCTAAAAGGGTTGCCAACATGCTTAATGATATTGTCTTTGTTACCCAGATTGGTTTTATCAAAGGGAGATTCATTCTAGAAAATATGATCACCAGTTGGGAAGCTATGAAGTGGGCTAAAGATAGTGGGCAAAATGTCGGCATGATTCTTCTTGACTTTTTAAAGGCCTACGATAGAATTGAGTGGCAATTTTTGGTTGGTGTATTGCAGACCATGGGTTTTCCTCCCTTTTTATGAAAATGGGTGAACATTCTCTTTAAGGACTCTTCTATGGTTATTGAATTCAATGGGGAATTCTCTGAGTCTATTCCTCTGGACAGGTCCATTAGGCAGGGCTGCCCCCTTTCCCCCTCTTTATTTGTGTTGGTTGTTGATGCTATGTTCTATGTCCTCAAAGCTAATGAGTTGGGTTCTCCTCTGAAAGGCATAGTGTTACCCAATAATGAAGAGCTTATTTTAGAACATTTTGCTAATGATACATCTTTATTTATTATTCTTACAGAAGCTAACTTTGAAAATATGTTAAATAGATTCCTTTTCTTTTGTAAAGATTATGGGGCCAAGATTTATCAAATGAAATCCTCTATCATTGGTTGGAATGAACACCCTCCTAATTGGGTCTTGAATAACAACTGGTAGTAGGTGGGATTGCATAAGATTATAAGGTATCTAGGTATACCCTTCTCTAAAAGATATGTGGAATTGGATCTATTAAAAAATTGTAAACACGCATATCAAATGGCAGACTCATATGCTTTCTCTTGTTGGAAGAGATCAAATGGTTCAAAAGGTACTTTCCTCTCATGTTGTCTATTATGCTTCAGCATGGTTGTTTGCCAATTATCAGTACAATAATCTTCAAAAAATTCTGAAAGACTTTCTTTGGTGTGATGGCACTAGTAATAAGAGGAGGCACTGTGTTAAGTGGGAGTGGTGTTGCCTTCCAAAGGAGCTTGGAGGTCTTGGCATGAAGGATATTATATTACAAGTCCTTTCCCTTGCTTCTAAATGGATCATTAAGGCCCTTAATGAGAATCAACCTTGGAAGGTTTTGATCAGGAATAACCTCTCAAGAGCCAGAATTAAGAAGGGTAAGCATTGGATGGAAGTCCCAATGATTGATATGGTATTAGGAGATTTTGATGTCAAGGTTGCAGGGTCCATTATTTTTTAGTCTCTGTGGAAGGCTTGGATCCATGTCAAACACTTATTATGTTCTCAGAGTACAGTCAGCAAGAATCCATTTTATAATGTCATGGATAAATCCTTATGGTGGGGTGTCTCTCTTAATAACAAACCTTTCTCTCTGGCTCAATGTTGCTCGACTAAAGCTTGGAACTATAAAGGCATCTCTTTGTTGTGGGATATTGTTAGGAATAAGGTGTCTCAACCTTGGATAATTCCTATTCTTATTATTTGTTTTGTAAAATGTATTTCTTGCAAATAATGTTGATGTGTTAGTATCTTGAATTGTGTGTAAGGAGATCATGGCTAAAACGGTTATGACGGATTCCTATGACATGTAAGAGCTATGTCAGGAAGATTCAATGACAGGTGAAGACATGTGGCAACTGATAAATTTGAGTACTGTACACTCTTCCCCAATCGTGGGGTTCAGAGCATCGCCCCAAATTTTTTTTTGGGGTTCCTATTTTCTCCGAGAATGGTAAAACCCTAATACGGTTATCTTTGGGAGTAGCCCTAAAAAGTGAATCACTGATATAATCTTTTTTAGGGTTGCAAAGAGATATGATGCGAGTGTATTGTTGGAACATTTTATGCTACCATGTTTTGTCTTCAAGGGTTAAGAAATCTTCTGAAAGAACTTGCATTGCAAGTGTATTGTAAGCTGTAATAGTTTTGATCAATACATTGTGTAGGTTTTGGAGTGCTGGGGTTTTTACCGAAAGGTTTCCCCAGGGTATATCATTGTCTCATTCTCTATTTTTCTATATGTATGGTATGTGGTTGCAATATCTTTGTTAAAGTAGTTAAAAAATCTGAAATTGTAAGGATTTAAAAGAATTTGCACAATACTTCCTATAGAGATTAGCGTAGGAAGCTGTTTCCGCACCTGAGTTTCCTTACAAGTGGTATCAGAGCTTGATCAACTTTTGATCCTAGTTGTTGGGTAGGGTTTTTTTTTTTATCTGATCTCAAGTTTGAGTGGGAGTTTTTTGCAGAGCATTCTGAATCTTATTTGCAGATTGAGATGGAAAGTTCATCATATGGAAGAATGGAGGTGGAGAAATTTAATGGCACTAATTTCGAGTTGTGGAAACTCAAGATGGAAGACATGTTGGAAGATCATGACCTATGGGAAGCGAATTCAAATGCTACAAGAATAGCAACTATAGCTCAAGCAAATTGGGATATCAAAGACCGTAAAGCTAAGGGTCTCATAAGACTCTGTTTAATTGATGCAGTTCTTCTGAATGTTCTAGATGAGAAAACCACAAATAGTTTGTGGGAAAGACTTGCGGCCGTGTATCAGGCCAAATCTCTGGTGAACAAGTTGTTCCTGAGGAAGAAGTTTTACTCTCTACGAATGGAGGAAGGTGGATCCTTAACGGATCATTTAAATGCATTTAATCTGCTGGCTGCATAGTTGACATCAGCTGGTGTCAAGTTAGAGGAGGAGGATCGTTGCTACACACTTTTGTGTTCTTTATCGGATTCATGGGACCATCTTGTGATGGCTCTCGAAAGCATGTTAGTCACCTTCAAAATGGATGATGTGGTGTCTTCACTGCTATCAGAGGAGATGCGGAGAAAGGCTTCCGTTTCAGAAAAAGAAGCCCTTGCTATTCGTGGGAGATCCACTAAAAGAGGGAAGAAAAATGACAATAAGTTTGACAATAAGGGTAGATCCAAATCCCGTGGGAAGTCAAAGACTTCCAATAAGTCCAAGGCAAAATGTTGGAACTGTGATAAATCTGGGCACTTCCGTAAAGATTGCAAAGAGCCGAAGAAGAAGAAGAAAGGTTCAGATTCAGCTTCAGAAAGATCTCAAGAAGATGGCGATGCATTCATCATAGCTTTGGCAGCCCATGCATCTGATGATGTGTGGTTGGTTGACTCGGGTGCATCTTTTCACATGACCTCTCATCGAAACTGGTTCTCAAAATATGAAGAGTTCGATGGTGGAAAGGTGTACTTGGGTGATGATTCTCACCTAAAGATAGTTGGACGCGGAAGGGTCACTATCAAATTTCCTGATGGACAAGTAAAGGGAATCAACAGAGTTATGCACATTCCAGGTTTGGCACGAAACCTATTATCTGTAAGTATGCTGAATGATGTAGGTGTGCAAGTTGTTTTTTCGAAAGAAGGATGCAAGATGATGAGAGGATTGATAGTGCTTGCAAGGGGTACTAGGAGAGGTACCTTATTTCAGCTAGATGCATGTATTGCTCTATGTAATAGTTCTTCATCCTCACCATCTGAACAACTAGTGAAGAAGTTTGTGGCTATTGGTTCCGATGGTAGTGCAAACACTTTGGAAGGTAAGCTTCCTGCAAAAAAGACAATGTTGTGGCATATGAGATTTGGCCACATTGGTGAAAAGGGTCTCAAAACCCTAAAAAATAAAAATCTCGTTGAGGGGTTAAATGATTGCAATCTCGAGTTCAAATTCTGTGAACACTGTGTCTATGGTAAACAAAATCATGTTCAGTTTTACTCTAGTTCTCACAAATTTTCTGATGTTTTGGATCTTATTCATTCTGATGTATTTGGTCCTGTAAAAGTTCCTTCAATCTCCAAGTCTGTATTTTTTTGTATCTTTCATAGATGATTATAGTAGAAGGACATGGATTTATTTCCTTAAAAGTAAGACACAAGTCTTTAGTGGGTTCAAGGAATTTAAAGCTCTTGTAGAGAATCAGACTAGTAAGAAGATTAAGTGTGTGAGAACTGACAATGGTGGCAAGTTTTGCTCAGCAGAGTTTGAACAGTTCTGTAAAGAACAAGGTATCGAGAGGCATAAGACAACTCCTTATACCCCACAGCAAAATGGAGTTGCAGAGAGAATGAACAGGATACTGATGGAGAAGGCTAGGAGTGTGCTTAGTGGAGCTAGTTTAGAACAAAGGTTTTGGGCCGAAGCTGTGGCCACTGCTTGCTAACTGGTTAAAAGATCTCCTACATCAGCCCTTGTTGGTAAGACACCCATGGAGGTGTGGTCTAGTAAGAAGCCTTCAATTAGACATCTTTGTGTTTTTGGTTGTGAAGCTTATGCACATGTTCCAAAGGAGAAAATATCTAAGTTGGAAAACAAAGCTGTTAAATGTATTTTCATCGGATACAGTGCTGGTGTGAAAGGATACAAGCTTTGGGATCCTGTGACTAGTAAGGTGTTGTATAGTAGAAATGTTATTTTTAGAGAGCTAACATCTTCTCCTATTATGCTACAACCAGATGAAAAATAAAAGGAAAAAGATGTTGTTCAGTTGCCTCCTACCCCTGAGAAGACTGAACAGAGAGACCATGTTGGGCCTAATGATGAGGAGAGCTCTAGCAGCTTTGATAGTTCAGAAGAAGAGGAAGAACAACCTCAACCGTAGCCCTTGAGGAGATCCACGAGAGAAAGAAAGCAACCAGAAAGGTTTGGTTATTCTATGTTAGATTCCAGTTGTGCCTTTGCTTTGATTACTAACACTGATGAGCCTAGATCTGTGAAAGAGGCTTTGGGCATGGAAGATGCAGGTTCCTAGATTGAGGCTATGGATGATGAGATGGCTTCATTGGAGAAAAAAAAAACTTGGGACCTTGTACCTTTGTCTAAAGGGAGAAAATTTGTTGGCTGTAAATGGGTGTTCAAGAAGAAATTCTGTGCAGATGGCAGTGTTGAAAGGTACAAAGCTAGATTGGTTGCAAAGGGGTATTCATAGGTAGAGGGAATAAATTATGGTGAAATATTCTCTCCTGTTGCAAAGTTGGCATCCATTAGATTTCTGTTATCTCTTGCTGCATCATATGATTTAGAGATAGAACAAATGGATGTGAAGACAACTTTCCTTCATGGTGATTTGGAGGAAGAGATTTATATGTCATAGCCTGAGCACTACATTGTTAAAGGTAAAGAATCCTTAGTTTGTAGATTAAAGAAATCTCTATATGGTTTGAAGCAATCTCCTAGGATGTGGTACCTTAAGTTTGATGCCTTTGTGTTGTCAATTGGATTTGTAAGATCAAAATCAAATCATTGTGTTTATTTCAGAGTTGAAAATGATCGCCTTCTTATTGTTACATTATATGTTGATGATATGTTGCTGTTTGGGAAGGGTAAGGGTATGATTTCTGATTTTAAATCTCAGTTGTCAGCATAGTTTGAGATGAAAGATCTTGGGGCAGCTAGGTACATCTTGGGTATGGAAATCAGTAGAGACAGGTCTAACATAAAACTTTGGTTGAGTCAGAGTAAGTATGTGAAGTTTGTGTTGGACAGGTTCAACATGGCAGATTGTAGACCACTATGTGTTCCTATTTCTGTGGGAACAAAGTTATCTGTAGATGATTGTCCAAAATCTCCTAGTGAGGTGGAGGACATGAGTAGAGTACCTTATGCTAGTGCAGTTGGCAGTCTTATGTATGCTATGGTCTGTACTAGACTAGACATTGCCCAAGCAGTGGGAGTCTTGAGTCAGTTTATGGCTAACCCTGGACAGGTACATTGGGATGCAGTTAAGCGAGTATTTAGATATTTGAGGGGTACATCAGATTACTCCATATGTTATCATGGTAACTCTTCTAGATCTTCGCATTTAGTTTGTATTCATGGGTTTGTGGATTCAGATTGGGCAGGTGATATTGACAGAAGGAGATCCACCAGTGCTTATGTGTTCACTATGTTTGGTGGTGCCATTAGTTGGATGAGTAAGTGACAACCTGTGGTTTCTTTGTCCACTACAGAAGCTGAGTACATGTATGTTACTCATGCTTGTAAAGAAGCCATTTGGCTTAGAAGATTGTGTTCTAATGTTGGTGTTGATGCAGAACAGATTACTATTTGGTGTGACAGTTAGAGCACTATTTTCCTTGCAAAGAATCCAACTTTCCATGCCAGAACGAAGCACATTGATGTGCAGTTTCACTTTGTGAGAGATATGGTGGAAGATGGAAAGGTAAATTTGGAGAAGGTAGATATTGTGAAGAATGTTGCAGATGCATTAACGAAACCAGTGGGTACTAAGAAGTTCAGATGGTGTTCAGAGTCTATGGGCCTTTTGGCCTATAGCGGTTAGTTCCTGTTATGTTCCTGTTGCTCTTACAAGGTGTTCGACAAGTGGGAGAATGTTAGGAATAAGGTGTCTCAACCTTGGATAATTCCTATTCTTATTATTTGTTTTCTAAAATGTATTTCTTGCAAATAATGTTGATGTGTCAACATCTTGAATTGTGTGTAAGGAGATCATGGCTAAAACAGTTATGACGGATTCCTATGACACGTAAGAGCTATGTCAGGAAGATTCAATGACAGGTGAAGACATGTGGCAACTGATAAATTTGAGTACTATACACTCTTCCCCAATCGTGGGGTTCGGGGCATCGCCCTAAAATTTTTTTTGGGATTCCTATTTTCTCGGAGAATGGTAAAACCCTAATACGGTTATCTTTGGGAGTAGCCCTAAAAAGTGAATCGTTGATAGAAGCTTTTTTAGGGTTGTGAAGAGATATGATGCGAGTGTATTGTTGGAACATTTTATGCTGCCATGTTTTGTCTTCAAGGGTTAAGAAATCTTCTGAAAGAACTTGCATTGCAAGTGTATTGTAAGCTGTAATAGTTTTGATCAATACATTGTGCAGGTTTTGGAGTACTGGGGTTTTTACCGAAAGGTTTCCCCAGGGTATATCATTGTTTCATTCTCTATTTTTTTGTATGTATGGTATGTGGTTGCAATATCTTTGTTAAAGTAGTTAACGAATCTGAAATTGTAAGGATTTAAAAGAATTTGCACAATACTCTCCTATAGAGATTAGCGTAGGAAGCTGTTTCCGCACCTGAGTTTCCTTATAGATATTGTGATGGAGAACTAGATGGGCTCTTGGGAAAACCTTAGAACTAAATTTCAACTCCCATATTCCCAAAAGAAAACATACACTTTAATTGCAAAAGCAGTTGGTAAATTCTTTCCAGGAAAGATCTTTAATACTAACCAGTTCATTGATCAATTGAGATGGTCAGATGGTAAACTTCTGAGAGAAAATTCTTGTAAGAAGATCTATAAAATTTTGAATTATGATTTGGCTATTATTAGTAGGATCAACTAGGTTTGGGGCTTTAGTTGGTCATGTTCTAGATGGAAATTCATCTTTGATTTATTTTGACACTCTCATGTTGAGCCCAAGAAGGTTTATTTTAGATGGATGTTGCTTCTTCAAAAGCTTTTTGTTGGGTATTTTCTTTCCCCTATGGGAAAATAGCCTATAATTTGTTCTTTGTGCACTTGTATTGAATCTTATGAGCACCTTTTCTTTGAGTGTAGTTTTTCTTGCAAGGTCTGGTCTATTTTCTTTGGGAACCCTGTCAATTGGAAGCACAAACCCGGTCTGTCTTGGCATGAAATCCTTATAGGTTTTGTTGACAAGTTTGATGCCAAAATGAATGTTTTTTGATTTTCTCTTAATAATGAAATTTTATGGTTCATCTGGAAGCAAAGGAATGAGGAAATCTTCCAGCATAGACAACAAAACCTTACTACATTTTTTATGAAATTCACCCTCTCTCACATAATGTCACATGGCATTGCCATTCTGGAAGCCCCACGAGAAATATTTATATCACTAATCAAAGAAGGTAACATGTTAATTTTTAAATAAGATATCTAGCTCTCCAACTTCGTGGAATCAGAGAATGATAGTAGGATCATCAATGAAGACGATCAACATGAACCATGCCCTAGCCATGTGGAGGATCTTACTAATAACCAAGACAACCAAGCTAATATTCAGGACTAGAATAGGAACACTCAGGAAACATGCACCGACAATATCCAAGAAGATGATTCTTTCTATGGAGATAGTTGGGATAATCCCATTATTAGGAGCAATTATAATGATGGGTGGAACTAGTTGTTAATTGTAATGTTGTTATCTTTTTTGGCTCAAGTATCTTGTAAATATTTCTATTTACTTATTTCTAATTTTCTCTTCTACTGAGTTGATCGACACCATAATTTTGATGTATAAACTTAGACTGGGCTAAGCTCCCGTATACCAGTTGATAAACTATCTCCAATAGAAAAAAAAAAACTTAAACAAAACTTTTTTTAATAAAACTTTTTAAAATGAAAGAGAAGTCAAACTCATACGTATGAGAAGTAAAGAATAAAGTTTTAGTGAGAGAATTTATAAACCAAAACGATATAAAAAAATGTCACTTTTGAATTACAACTTTTAAGCCTAAAAACAAATAATAATAATTTAGAGAATAAGAAGTTTGCAGGGAGCAATGATAAATAAAAGATGACAGATAAAAAAGGATGACAATAATACAATAATTACAGACTTATTTTGAGCATTACAATAATTACAATAATGTTGTTGGGGTTTTGACCGGACAAAATCTTAGTTCAAAGATTGATGATAAATAAAAAGAGTGTCAATGAAATAAAAGAGGCAAATTTCAAATTGTTTCAAATTTCATCAGAAGCAAGAGCTGGAGAATACTTGAATTAGAGCAAAAAAATAATGTAAAAGCTACAAGAAGATATAAATCAAAGAGAATATATATTTATTTTTTGTTAAATATGAAAGTAAGCCCTTTTTAAAAAAAATGTACGCATGTAATAGCCCTCTCATAGTCTTCTTTTTGTTACCATAACTGATAACAATGTTGAAGATTGATTATTTGATGGAGATGATGATGAAGACCGACCAAGATTAGAGGAATACATGATAGTAGAAAGGTTAAAGATCAATTATAGTCTTGTCATTGATGTCAAGAAATTCATTTATGATTTATATTATGTTGCCATATCATTCGGTAATGATATAAGATGAATGAGTTAAGGAGAAGAGGAAATGAGAAGTTGAGGAGTTGAAGAACTTAATTGGGCAACTGATACAAATCGGACAATGATTTGATTGTTTTCTACCTAACATATGAGTATGTTAAGTCAGTAAAGTGTGGTGATAAAGTTTTGAGAATTCGGTAAGTAAAGTTTTTTTGGCTATCGAGATGGAGAAGTCACTCGGTAAGGTAAAGAGAAAAAGATACGTCACTAGGTAAAGAAGAAAGGTTTAGGCACCGAGCTCGATGTTACTAAAATTTTGATAAAGGACATCGAGCAAGGAGCAATATTAAATAAGGATTGAATCAACATTTAATGATTAGTTATGATGAGCTAGATGAACATGATGATGAGGAACGTTAGTTACAAGAGATCTACAGTTATGAAAATTCAAGATGAAGATCTACGGAAAGATCTAAGCGGCAAAAGAGATTGAATAATTTTCTAGAAAAAGTTCAAGTTCCTAGGTGAAAAGAAAATGTGTTACTGAGATCCAGATCTGATGTATAATGAATTGAATGGTCAAGATTGATTAAAGGAAAACATAATAGATGAGATTAAGAGGCAAAAGATGTCTATGTGAAGGATGATCTTATATGGACAAATGGATAGCAAACTGAATAGTTGAAGGGTTACCGACTATTGAAGAGAAGAAGGAACCGAGATATTCTGAGTGGGAAAAGAAGAATTTGATGAAGTGTTGATGCTAGTGGATGATGATGAATTGAAGTGAAGAAAAAAGAGCACACAAGCATATGATTGAGCAATGATAGTTAAAAATTAATAGGTCAATTTTATTATCATTGCTTACTAGCATTTGTAACAGTCAAATCTCTTAATAGAGTGGACTTAACAATCTTATTGTAAAATCCTTGAGAAAGGTGACATTCTAAAGAGTGTTTAAAGCCCTCTAACAAGGCCGATCCTAATAGGGTGAAGATCCTAACAGATCTGAGGTAAATCCCTTACTTGGGTCACACCTAACAGTGTGTTTTGTAATCTTTAATTGGATTGGCTCTTAACCGGGCGTACTCTAGAAGAGTATTTTCTTAGTGGGTGACAATTCCCACTATGGTTTTTCCCAAAGATGGGTTTCCATGTTAAATATTGGTGTTACACATTGTGAATGATTTACTGAAAGTTATAGTTTATTTACTATTGTCAGTAAATAGTGAATTGTGTTGTTACCGAGTTAATTAGAGAAAAATTTTAAAGGTATTTTGTGATCAGGATTACTGATTCACCCCCCCCTCCTCTCTATAATCCAACACTTTTTAGTTTATATGGGAAAGCTCTTTTAGGCCACTCTTCATGTTGATTATTTGCATATGATGATGTTATTTATAATCATAGTTTTACTGACATCATACTTGCATGTGTATGGTTAGCTTGTATGTTTTACTTTTCTATTTTACATGTCTAATGTGGTTGAGGGAAAAAGTCATAGTTACTTGCTTGCGAGATCCACACGATCGGTTGATCCCCACCATAGTCTGTTATATATTTATACATGTATGTACATGTTCATCTTTTATGTAGGATTTTAGGTACCAGACATCGACTTCCTTGAATTACCAGGATGAGTGTGCTCTATCGCACTATCTCAATGGTAAGAGGGGAGATAATAGACAGGTTCAAATCCTAACCTAAGCCATTTATTGTATTGAAATAGTGGACAAGTATCTTATTTATTACCCTCTGAATTCATCAAGGTGATGTGAATTCATAAACCCTTCCTTTGTGTTTGATTTAAGTATTTTTTATGTAGTTAGTTTCTTCAGGTTTGCATGCATGTAGATTTGATGTGATTTTTGTGTTAAAAAGATAAAGGATTTAAATGAAATTAATTATGTTATTGATTACTTATATCTTATAAAATATTGGAATATTAAAATATAAGGTTATTTAATTAATGAGAATTAATTAAATACCCATGTTTATTAAAAAGAATTAATTAAAAAGTCTAGCTAAGGAAAGTGGAGATTTAATTAAATACTAAGTCTACATTAAAATTTAAATGCATAATTAAAATATAAAATAATATTTATTATTAAATTGCATATTTCATATATGCTAATTTTTTTAATTTAATTAAAAATAATTGATATCTAAATGCAAAAAGGAGTTAAGTGATTTTAATGTTGAGTTTCATATTTATAAAACACTTATACATGAAATTAGAACTTTACCTTTTAAAATAAAAGTTGAGTTAAAGTGACTTAAGTGGAGGAAAATAAAATAAAAAGTAATTCTTTTTATATTTCAGAGTTGAGCTCATCTTGTCTTTGGAGTTGCATGTTTTGAAACCCTAGTTTGACAGGTTTTCTATATTAGAGGGTTTTGGTCATTATTAGGGGGAGGTTTTTATAGGTTTGAAGGATTCTCTCTTGGCATTTTTTAGAGGATTAAGTTTTGAGCATTTTCGAAAGCTTGGAGTTTTTAAGAATTGTAATTGGTTTTCGATTCAGCTTTGTGTATCGAGGTAGGCTTTTGAAACCTTTGCAATTTTAAATTTTGAAATATTGTCTTCTTCGTGTTTGTCAGATTGTTTGGAAAATCTTAGTGTTGAATAAAGTTCTTATTTTGAGAATTTTGAGATGAGTTTGATTAGAGTTTCGTAGGAAATTGTACTAATGACATATTGGGTGTTCTATGGAGTTTATATGAAAACCTAAGAAGAGGTTTTATGAAAATGTGTGAGTTTTCCCAATTAGGGTTTATACAAAATTTGATAATTATTTCTCTTGAATATTTGCATGAGTCTATCAAATAAGAGAATACATATTTTTCATGAAACTATATTTATGTATTTTATTTGTATGCATGTCATTTTGGGGGGTTTAAAATATAAGTTGTTATATAATTGGAAGTAAAACTCTATTGAAAATTCAATATATAAATATAAATTTATATTAAAATATTTTTATACATTTTGGGAAACTCGTATTTGAGAAAATATATTTGTATAAGGAAAAATAATTTAAAATAAATAAATAAATAAATAAATACACACACACACATATTAATTTAAATCTAAAATAATAATAATTAAAAAAATAATTTAAGGGGGGGCGGGGGACCTAGCTGCTACCCCTGCGACAATTGCCACAACAGCCGCTGCGGCCAACAGTAGGCCAACGGGTTGCCTGCTGGCACCCGCGACCACACCAAAGGGGGCCCACGGGAAGCTCGCGGGGGCTGTGACCCGCGGGAACCCCCAAAGGGTTTTTGTTATATAAAAAAATATTATATTATCTAATATTTTAATTTAATTTAAATTAATAATTATTAATATTATTATTAATATTATTATTAATAATTATTAATATTATTATTAATAAATATTAATATTTATTAATTAAACTTATTAATATATTTATTAATTAATAATATTAGTCAATACTTAATTTATTATTATGTTTTTTTAATTAATTTAATTAATGTTGTTATTTGAGTAATAATGTTAATTATAAATAAAAAATATTATTTAGTGTTTAAATGCAAAAAATTATATATGTTTGAGGGATTAATTTTCATATTTAAATGAAGCATTTTGGATATGCATTTACGAATAAATTTGTCAAGTTTTCAAATCAACATGGAATTTTTAAATTAAGGAAAATGTTGTTTTCTTATTTGCAAGAACTTGTGATTTGATGATTATTACTTAAACTTTATTAGTTGATTTTGTTTATTTGGGGGTTAAGTTGGCTTATAGTTTTGAGTACCAGAGGCTTGGGATTTTACATGGTTGCATGTTCTTATCACTTGCATGAGTTGTTTCATCTCGATGTTATTGTCTGACCTTGTTATCAATTTTGAGTTCATATGTACTTGTGATATTTGAGGATACATTTATGATATGTGAGTACCTTTGTGGTTATGTTTTGATGATGATGTGTGTGGAAGTTGTCTTGTATAGTTGGGTTTGTTGCATATTTCACATGGGGAAATATGGTTTTGGATATTTATCACCGACCTTATTTTTAGTGGCTAAGCTCATATGCATGTTGATTGTCTTGAGAGTATTTTGATGTTATAGTTATATGGAACTAGTGTGTTCCTATTGTATTAAGGAATTGATTTGAGGATCATTGTTATCTTTTGGTGTTATCTAGTTATGAGCTTAGGGTAGGTCATCTAAGTGTATAGATGGGGAGTGGCTTGCAATAGGCATCGGGGCTCGCAAGTGGCTGCTAGGATAACTAGTTATTGCAAGTGATTTAATTAAGTGATTACACTTAAATACATTGAGAGTTTTAAATTGAATTAAAAAGATGTATGTGTTCCTCACCCATGCCTTGAGTGCTAGTACAGGGTAGGATGGAGTGCGGGATGATGCTTGTCACTTGTGTGGACTTGGATATCGTATAGTTGGTACCGTGTTTGTATGAGAGGATTACCAATACCACATAGAGTCACTAGGGCATTGGGGTCTAGAGAGACTGCTATGATAACTTTAGAGTTGACTTACATAAAGACACTTCCCCATATGCATCTTAGGTTTCCTAAATGTGTTGGTTGCCTCTGATTAAGTATGTATTATCTTTTTAGTTGGTGTTGTACCTTTTTAGATAAAGAGCTTTCAAGATCCCTTGCCTAGGTGTTCTATTGTGTTTGATTTTGATGTTTGATATCCGAGTGGGGTTTGTTGTTATCTCCTTACCACGGTGGGAGTGGACCTTTGGTTCCACGTGGTTGGTTGGTAGTGATTCTTTTACCATTTGAGATTATGACATCCTTGTACCAATGTTGGATGATCCTTGTAGCAGTTGTATGTTCTTGTTTATCATTCGAGACTTAATCTTATCTTTTTTATTGTATTGTACTTTGTACTTAGATTATATTTACATACCATATGACTTGTGCAATGAATGTGGGTTTTCATGTATACCTTATGGTTTAGTTGTATTTTATGAGATGATATAGTTTAGTTTCATTATGTGGAAGACTTGAATGGTTATTGTACTTAATATATTAATTTATATTTATGTAATTCTACGTCAAGGAACCCTTGAGATTTGTAATCTGTAAATGAATTGTGTAAATGATTATTTATTGTCTTTATGTTATATTACTTTCACATTGTTATTCATTATTGTTTGTAAACTCTTAAGAACAAAATTATTCTGTAAACTTAGTAGCATATTTTAGGTTAATTTCTCTTGGGTTCCCTGGCGGGGCATTACAACACAAAACAAATCAATTTATTAGATTTTGTTTGCAATTTTTAAAAAACTTTAAACTACCAATTAGAGGTACAAAAGGAGAGACATACAGAGATGAACATAAATATAAAAGAAAGTGAAATTTGTATTTTGATTTTTTGTTTACTTAAATCAGAGACACATACCAAAATAGAGGTTTGAAAAAATAAAATTATATATATATATATATATATATATATATATATATATATATATATATATATATATATATATATATATATATATATATATATATATATATATATATATATATATATATATATATATATATATATATATATATATATATATATATATATATATATATTGTTGATCACATAGATAGATGCATGCAATCTACAGATTTATACAAAGAGTTAAATCCTTAAATTGAAAAAAAAGAGATTGGATTTTATTTTAAACTTGCAAACAAAAGAGATTGGAATTTTAAAAAAAATCTGCAAAGAAAATATTACTCTATTTAAAAAAAATCTATTACAAGGGAGAAATAACCTTGTGTTTGACACAACAAAGGTTATGCAAGCCACAAAAAATTATAAACTCAATACAGATTTAATATAAACTTTTAAGCTAAACTTAAAATAGAAAAACCAAGTTTTAGCGGCAAGCTTTCCAAAATAGGGAATATAAAATAGGTTGGACTTAAAATTGTCTAAACAAAATAAAAATCACCAAAAAATAACTCTTTGGCAACAAGCCTTCTAAAGAGGATTAGAAAAAAAAGAAGAAGATATTAATAAAAAGAAATCTGGAACACAAAAATGAGTTAAAGCAATGAGATTCAACTTCTCTCCTCAAAGAGTGCTTCCAAGAAAGGTGAGCTCCAAACAATAATAAAAACCTTCATCAACTTCAACTTAAACAAGGATTAGTAACCTACTCTGATACCATTGAAGGAAATACAAGAGCAAAAATATGAAAAGGAAATCCAAATAAGTATGTTTATTGAAGTAATGTTACTAAAATAAAGAACAACTTGAGAGCAATCACCTAAAGCTTGAAGAGGAGACACTAGATATTTTGAAAGGTGGAAAGAAAAGAAAAACCCCTTATGTATGAATGAAGGAAAAGCTAGAGAGAGAGAGAGAGAGAGAGAGAGAGAGAGAGAGAGAGAGAGAGAGAGAGAGAGAGAGAGGGGCTTACAATAACATTATTAAGAAGAAATGAGAGGAGAAGCATCTTTTAAATAGAGATGAGGAGAGGAGTTACAAAGTAACTCACAGATCTATGAATGCAACCATTCATAATGCGTGTGTAAAGTGTCAACATCCTCTTAAGGGGGATAAACTAATATTCCTTAATAAAAGAAAATAAAGAAATGACATGTCCTCACACATGTACTAGAGGACAAATTACATGTAGGGATTCCAAAGGAATGTCCCAAATTAGTTACAACCAAGGAAAGATTAATAATCTAATTGAAAAAATTACAAATTTTAATTGCCCATCTCCATACCTTGTCTAAATATAAATAGAAGTATTTTTTTAACATCAAAATTTGAAAACTTAAAATAGAAGTGTAGATTTAGTATCAAATTTTGGATGAAAATAATGAAAAAACAAATTTTGATACTTAATAAAAGTAATCATAGTAAGGTTTTGATCCTCGTAGTAAGGTGATTAAGGATATTTCAGTTTTGATAAAATTGTATAAGCTTTTAGGTGACCTTTGGACAAAGGATATTTTATGTATTGTAGGGATTCTATGGGTAAGTTTTTTATAGTGGGCATGCATTGAATGGAGTTTGGATGAATCGATCAACATGAATTTGTATTAAATTTGATTTTGCAAAACAACTTTTTACACTATCAAGCTTAATTTTGTGCTAGGAGATACAATTGTAGTGGTAGAATATCAAGGTTTTCTTGTCAAATGCTTCAAATGTGAGAGAAATGGACACATTAAAGGTGATGATTGGAGTTTAGATGGGATCTGATCTTGCATTCAATGCTCTTGGGAAAGATGCATTTGCACAAGCTTCAGAGATTTTCTTTGAAAGTAAAATTGTGGAATCCATTTCAAGGATCAAACAATTGGAGGAATGAGAGATTGATGGTTAGAAACATGATGAGGTTCTTTATGAACAGTAGAATGTGGTTGAGACTTCTTTGGAGGTTGATATGTGGTTATCGTCTTCGATTATTGACATCCATCACATTGTTGATCAAGATGTAGTGGGGTTGATTTTGCAGAGGAGGAAAATTCTTGGAGCATAATCACTAGAAGGGCAAAGAAGATGGGTGACAAACCTGCAGTTAACATGGACATTAGAGGTCCAAATTATATAGGGGGAGAATTAGATGCATCCAAAGATAAATTACAGGCTCTAAAACTTTTGGAAAATGGTTCTTAGAGATCCATGAAGAGCTTTGTAAAATCAGGAGGTGAGCACCTCCTTTTGAGTAAGAATTTGAAGATAGTAATTGACCAAAATAGTGTCTTATTAAAGTGGTTGATTGCAATGAAGGCTCTTAATGTGGTGTTCATTCAGGAAATGAAGGTAGATGCTTTAAAATTGAAAGAAATTTTGGTTAGAATATAGAAGTGGGGTGATGACATTGTTGTGGCAACAAATGACATAGTTGGTGGCCTTGTTTTCTAGGATAGTAGGATTTTGGCTAGTAGATTAGTTGATGGTTCTCCCTTTTGTCTTATTGTAAATTTGAAAAAATTCAAAGATGGTGGGGGATTATTTGTGTCAAATATTTATGGCCCCAGTATAGTTCAAGATATAGCATAGATTTGGGATTGCATTAGAAAATGAGGACACGTGATAATAAAGAATGGTTTGTAGGTGAATATTTTAATGCTATCTTGTGCCATAGCGAAAAGAAATGAGATAGGGCTCTTTTCAATTCTACCATGACAAATTTTAGGAAGTTTAGTGAAGATATGACACTTGTTAGATGGGTTCATAGTGAATTTTAAATGGTTGTTACATTTAGACAACTTATTATCTTTGGTGGTTCAATTTTCCAGCTCTGATCACTATCTTATCTCCTTTGAATTTGGAAGTATTGTTAAGCCTAGGAATTCCTTTTATGATGGAACCCTTAGATTTCGGTAAGGCTATGCAAGACTGATGTAAAATAGGTTTGAAAGAGAATAAGGGGTATATTTTGTTACAAAAGAAAGCAAAAGTTAAGAGACATGTTAAGCAATGGAATGAAATGGTGATTGGGAATTGTTTGAGGAGAAAATTTGAATTGGTGAGAAACTCAAGATATAAGAAAATAATATTGCATATGAAGGTTGTGGATAGGAGTATGAGAAAAAGTAGCCCATTTTGAGTGAACAAAAGAGTCATGGAGATGGAGGATATTCTTTGGCAATACAAGTCTAAAGTTAATTGGCTTTTGGAAAATACTAAGTTTTTTCACCTTTCTACAAAAATTAGAAGAAAGCATAGCAAGATAATGAGCATTCACAATGATGGAGGTACCCTAATTGATGATGTAGTTGAAGTTCAAGAAGATGGTGATCCTCTTCTATTTTTGGGGTGTTGATGCAAGAGGACGTGGGTGCATAGGATTCTTTGCTCAACAATCTCCCCATATGATAACAAACAAGTAGATTGAGAAGTTGACGACTCTCTTTTTGGAGGACACTAAAGATGTCACTTTCTCCTTAGGCTCTAGAAAATCTCTGAATTTAGATGTTTTCCAAGCTAGGTTTTTTTAAAGATTTTGGGAGAATGTGTGGAAGGCCACTAAAGAATATAGAAGGAAGGTAATGATGAAGGCTTTGAACCACACTTTTAGCACTCTTGTGCCTAAGAAGAATTACCCCAATAAATTTGATAATTCGGCCTATTGCTTTATGTAATACTATTTACAAGATTGTCACCAAAGCTATGGCTAACATCTCAAAGAATGTGTTACATATTATTACTAATAAAAAAAGAGTTTCTCATAGGGAAACAAATATTGGATGGATTATAATTGCACATGAAATGATTCACTCAGTTAAATCAAGGAAAAGTGAAGGAAAAATTATCAAATTAGATATGAATAAGGCATATGATAGAGTGCCTTGGAATTTCTTAATTAAGGTGATGTGCAATAATGGCTTCTCTAAATACTGGTATGATTAGGTATCTAGTTGAATTTCTTCATTTTATTTTTGGGTTTTTGTTGATGGCATTGCCTCTTATTCCTTTAAAGCCAAGAAGGGGTTGAGGTAGGGTGAATTGTCCTCTTTTTTGTTTCTCATTTTGGTGGAGACTCTTGGGAGGATGAGGAACAAACATGACATCGATAAAGGGTCTATTAAAGGGCTGCAAGAATCTTGAGGTTTTGATAATGTCACCCATTTGCAATTTTTTGATGATACACTTCTCTTTGGAGAGACCATGGTCAGAGAAGCAAGCAAGTAAAAAAAGATTCTTCATCTAGATGAGAAGGTTGTGGGTCAAGCGGTGAATAGTGTCAAATCTTGGATATTTTTTCTTAATTTTTTTCTAAATACTAAACATAAGACTGAATATTTAGAACATTCTTGGCTATGAGATTGATTGTTTTCCTAATAGGTATTGGTTATGCCTCTTATTGACTATTAGGTGAAGGTAGCTGATTGGATTTTGATTGTTGATAAAGTGCATAGATCGCTCTCATCAAGATTTTGATGGATAACATTCCTATTTTTAGTATGATCATTTTCAAGATCCCTAGCAAGGTGTCTAAGATTTTGGATAGTGCTTAATGATCCTATTTACTAAAGCAATGTGAGGATACCTTTAAGTACAATTTGGTCAAGTACAGTGAAATTTGCAGGCCATAGATGGTTGGGAGGCTTGGTTTCAAAAATTGTACTAGCATGAATGTAATGTCCCCTACTTAGGCAATTTGGTTTCTAGTGAAGGTTGGCCTATTATATGGTTCTTGTAGTCTAGTAGAGTGCATAGGGGACCCATACAAGGCATTATGGAGTCATGTAGGGGCTTTGTCAGTCATCTTGGTAGTTTGGAACAGTCTCCTTGATTTCAGGAGGGTTCCCTATTTTTTAGGGATTGCTTAGGAGTTGATTAGAACGTATCAAGGACCTCTAAGATTAGTACAAAGATTTTGGGTGAGTTCCTATTTTTTAGGGAGGATCCCTAAATTTTAGAGGGAGGTTGTTACTTAACTTACAGTGGTCAAACATCATCTGTGAGCTGGTGCTAGCAATCATAATCTAGTTTGGAATCCAAATGGTGAATTAGTAAATAAATTAAAAAAATAAAGTTTTTCCTTTAATAATTTATTCTTAATAAGTTGTAATGGTGGCTTAGGAAAACTAATAAAGTAAACATAAACATGTCACCTTAGCACATTTTCCTAGGTAATAAGTTACAAGTCATAACTTAAAAGGTGTTTTTTAATATTTTATGAGTAAATAGCCCTCATGGACGATTTCTAGAGGAAATTTGGTAATTTTAATAAAATTTATGAATTTTAATAAGAATTTGCCCTAAAAAGTTAGAAATCTTGGAGGGAAAGGGAAAACCAAGTAAAAGAAGAATTGGGAGCCATTTTTGCATCATCTAGCTTATTGTTTCTCATATTATCTTTGTGGTTTGAACTCTGTGAGGGTTTGAACATTTATCAAGCTTTCAAGAACAAAATCTCTTGGAAGAATTCAGAGTTGGAAATAGCTCCAGCTCTCGAGGCAACATGATTTAGCATACATCATCATTGATTTCATGTTGGCATTAGTAATTTGGTGAGTTAATTCAGATTTGGTTGAAAAGATGGAAGATTGTTCATAAAAAATGCATATTAGTGTTCTTGGAGGGAAAACTTATCATTCTTCAGGCACCCAAGCCCATGCATACTACTCTAGGCTTCATCTAATACCTCCTAGCTTCGATATTGAGGCATAAATAGCAGATCAATTCATAATTTTCAGTGGTTTGGGACATAAATTGGTAGTTTTTCAATTTTCAAAAGCTAATAGTGAATTTCTAGAAGGAAATTAGTTTCACTCAAGTTGTATTGGCCCAGTATAGTTTTCAAATCATTCTTAAAGGAACGATAACACTATAGCATCATTTGTCACATAAATAAGTGGTACAGACATGTATTTGATTTGTAAAAATTAATAAATCAAACTATTTTAGTCTTTGACATTTAGTTTCTTGAAGTTAGTTTTTATCAACATTTTATTATTTTTACCAATCATAACTTAGCTAAAAAAATAAAAATAAAATATAAAACCTAAAAAAACCAACAAAATCAGGAAAACAAAATTAAGACTTTGCAAAAATTAGAACTAGCAAATCCATATCTGAGGGTGGCTATTACAGTGGTATTAGAGCACAAATGTTCCTGTCATCCTTTGAACATCATATAAACCATTAATAAATGATTAGCATTATCAGACATGCAACAGGAGATAGAATCACACTCAGTGACAACCACCATTGATTCTTGAAGGTGAAATAGTATCTAACATTCTTGGTAATAGTGACAAGGATAGGGGTACAAGCACCATGGCTGAGAAGGAGAAGGAGAAGGATAGGTCCATTAGCCCTAATACCATGATTGAGAGGAGATTTAAAACTATGATGGATATGGTCTCTCAGTTGTTGGGACAAATGGTTAAGTATAATCAATCGTGAGAGGAAAAACCTCAATGTACTACTTGTATAGGTGAGTCTAGCAAGCCACAAGGTGAGTGTACTACAAATTTTAGTTTTATTCTTAGGCCTCTATAGCTTTTTTTCATTCAATGGGAGGAATCACCTACCCCACAAGGAAGAGGGCTTATGTTACATATCTTAGCAACAAAGGAGATCTAACACCATTATACAAAGTACATGACCTTACCACCAGAGGTCAGAGAGTTATTGATCCTTGATCAGTTCATTGGAAATAAGAGACATAGGGAAGGTTCAACAAGTAGAGGAAATCATAGGGATACACAAGGTAATAGGGATTTCCAACAGGTTGTGGGCAGGTTGAACTTACCACAATTTGATGGAGGAGATCGATGTACAACTTGTTGATGGTTGTAGGAGCTAGATGATTTTCTTTCTTTGAGGCCCATGACAGAGAAGGAAATTAAGTTTGCTACTTTACCTCTAGACTATGTAACATATGAGTGGTGGTATCACGGGTTGACCACTCTGGGACACTACTATATTACCTCCTATGATGAGATCACTAATAGACTCATCAAGAACTTTGATCAAAAGGAACTAGAGATGTATTGCATGGATCAAGCAATATAGATCTTTGGAGATTTTATTTCTGATTTTTAAAGGTTGTTAGTGATTGTGATAGATATATCAAAGAGGATATTGAGAGTTCTATTTGTAGAGGGGCTCACAAATCCTTTGTTCAGTTGGGTTAGGGCATTTGATCCACCCACATTATAGTATGTCATTAAGAAGGCTATAAATATGTAGCATACTGATTTGAGAGATAAGTCATCTTCCAAGCCCTTCCCTAGTAATAAGGATAGGAAACTATTTCATAAAGTTTCAGAACAACAAAAGAAGCCCTCCTAGAAACCAAATTATGAGTCCCTCAATGACTTCAAATGTAGGAATTTGTGTTTCAAATGTAAGGAACCATGGAATCCGAAGAGTAAGTGCTCTTCAAAAGGGAAAGAAAATAATATGGAGTCTCCCTTAGCGGATGATACTGATTCTAAAATTTTAGACCAACATACTAAGACATGTGACAATGTGGGAGAGAGTGCATCTGAGGGGTCAGTGAAAGAGCAGGAGGATGAGAAACCCATGGCATCCCTTTCTAGCATCCAGAAAGAGGGGTCATCTAGGATGAGAAGAGTCTTAGTAGGGAAATGAGTGATCACTTTACTTGATACAATTACTATTCATAATTTCATCAATGAGGGGTTTGTGAGTAGGCATGGACTACACATAGTGGGGTTTTGAGGGATTCAAAGTGAGAGTGGAAAATGGATTTATTCTCACATGTACTAGGAGGATTCTCAACCTCCCCTTGAGGTTGAAAGATTATGAGTTTCATGCATATTACTATGATGTTGGTTTGGGTGAGATGGATGTCATCCTAGGGATGAAATGACTTCATATGATTGAGGAGTTTTACCTCAATGTGTGTACTATGGAGATGAGGTTTGAGGTAGATGGAAGGAAGCATGTATTGAGAGGCTTGACATATGGGAGCATCTGTACAGTGTCCTTGTGGAGGATGGAGATGCTAATTAGACATGAGCAAGTAGAGTGGGCAACAGAGTGTGTTTTGATGTCAAGCATAGTAGAGTGGATCCAAGAGATCTTAACTAAACACAGTAAGGTGTTTAGTGACATATGACCTTGTAGACCACCAAACAAGAGCATTAAGCACATCATTGAGTTAGAGGGTGCAAAAATCATCATCATTACCCCATATAGACATCCCAAGTGGCTCAAAGACAAGATAGTGAAGGCAATTAAGGAGTTGCTTGATATTGGGCATATTCGACGTAGTAAGAGCCCATTTACATTCGTAGTTGTATTGATTAAGAAGGATGAGACTCTTTGGATGTGCATTGACTACCGTGCTATAAATAAGAAATCACTTAAGAATAGATACCCCATACCTCACATAGATGAGTTGATTGATGAGTTGCACAAGGCTTGTTACTTCTCCAAGATCAACTTGAGATCTGGTTACCATCAGATATGGATGAGCGAGGAGGATGTAGAGAAGACAACATTCAGGTGTCACTGTGGGCATTTTGAGTTCTTGGTTGTCATTTGGTCTAACCAATGCACCAACAATATTTCAATCCTATATAAATAGGGTGTTTTAGTATTAGTTATAGAGGTTTTTTTTATCTTCTTCAATGACATTTTGGTATTTAGTCAAACTTGGGGGGACCACTTGACATACCTAGAGGAGGTACTAGACATTTTAGAGAGGGATTCCTCTTATGCCAAGGAGTCTAAGTGTGAGTTTGGGATGATAAATTTGCTCTATTTGTGCCATATTATCAATGCAGGGGGAGTCAAAGTTGATCTAGAGAAAATCTAGGCTATTGTTGATTGGCTCCCACCTAAGAATCTCACACAACTTAAGGTATTTTTTTTTTGGAGTTGTATGGTATCTATAGACACTTTGTGAAGGGGTTTTCATAGCAGGCGGTGCCTATTTGCCTATTTAATGAAAAAAGGGGCTTTCCTTTGGATCGAGAAGGTTCATCAATGTTTAGATCAATTTAAACAGTTGATGATCTCATATCCAGTACCTGCATTACATCATTTCACTAGACCTTTTGAACTTTACAGTGTGATGCCTCAAAAGATGAACTTGGTGCGGTTTTGATGCAAGACAAGCACCCCATAGCATTCAAGAGTCATAAACTAAGGAGGTTGGAGTTGAGCTACAACATTTACTGAAGGATTTGAGTAATACAAATCCATAAAACCTAAAGATCACTTGCATACAAAAGCCTGTCACAAGGAGGTAGAGACAAGAAGAGGGCAAGGGTTTGACTTTGAAAATATGAAGAATATATTTCATAAATGAAAAACTAATATGAAATATACAAAAGATAAATCCTTATAAAAGGAGACCGAAAACCTAAAAGGGAAAACCCTAAGAGGAAAAAGTGCATGTAATAATTAATTTAATTATTAGATGATTAATGCATGCATGTTTTAAATTTAAAATGACTAATGCATATGTATAAAGTGAAAACTTAAGAAGGGAGTCAATTTAATTTAGTTAACATAATTAAATTAATACTTTACTCTAACACGCTCTCTTAAGATGAGCAACAATGCAGCTACAAACAATGCAAGAAGAAAGAAAAGGAAACTACAGTGTTGAAAGAAAACAAATAGGTCCCGACAACATGGCCCGATGAGGTACCCAGCACAACCAAATCTTTGTAAAATGGAGAAATAGAGAAAATCACATGGGAAAAAATTCTACTCCAAAAAGAGATAGAAATAGAAGGAAGGCATGCCTCATCACTGATAGCCCCCAAGGACAACTTCCTTCACCCCAAGCATAGAATGCAACTGAAGATATGACAGTGGTGCAAAAGGTTTAGTGAATTTTTCAGCAACCTTCTCAGTAGTGGGAATGTACTCTAAACTTAGTGATCCATCCTTAATCAAATGCTTAATGAAATGCTTATGAAGCTCAATGTGCTTGGTCTATTAATGCTCAATTGGGTTGTGGGAAATATGTATAACACTTTGATTGTCACACCAAAGAATAGTGGGACTATCAAGAGGAAAACCAAACTCTGTCATCAACTGTCGAAGCCATTAAACCTCCTGACTAGCTAGGATAGTTACTCGGTACTCTGCCTCTGTAGATGATAATGCATGATTTGTCTTATTTTTGAAAGAACATGTGATAGGACCAAAACCAAGACACAAAACAAAGCCAACAGTAACCTTTGATCAATAGTATCACCAGCCCAATCTAAGTATGTGTAACCAACAATGTGAGGATCCCCTAATGTATAGTGAATGCCATAAAAAGTAGTACCCTGAGTGTACCTCAAGATACGTTTGGTCGCTTTCCAATGACTCTCATGAGGATCATGTGAGAATCTAGAGACAAGGCATACCACAAAGGAAATACTAGGATGAGTGTGTGTCAGGTACAACAAACTACCCACTAGTTGTCTGTATAAGGTGGAATCCACTATAGGAGTAGAGCAAGTGGTAGATAAAACAACATCTGACTGAAAAGGTGTGGGAGTAGGCTTGCAATCAAGTATGTTGAGCCTCTGAAGTATATCAAGAGCATACTTCTATTGGAGTATGGAAATCCCATCCGAAGAGTGAATAACCTGTAGGCCCAAAAATAGTGTAGAAGTCCAAGATCTGTCATCTCAAACTGCTCTCTCAATGTGCATTGAACACTTTGAATCATAGAGGATGAGCTACCTGTAATGATGGGATCATCAATATATAGCACAAGTATCAATAGATCAACCCCATGACATTGAGTGTACATTGTAGGATTAAAATGGTAGTGTGTGAAGTGTGAGGAAATAAAAAAAATAATCCATCTTCTCACACCAAGCCCTAGGGGCTTGTTTGAGACCATATAGAGACCTTTGAAGTCTGCACACCATAGAAGAGTCCTTCACAAAACCCTAAGGCTGCTCCATGTAGATTTCCTCCTGTAGGTCTCCATGCAAAAAGGCACTCTTTACATCCATCTGATATACTGTCCATCCTTGAGAAACTGCAAGAGACAGTACAAGGTGTATAGAATTTATCTTGGCGACAGGAGAAAAGGTCTTGAAGTAATCAATACCCTCCACTTGTGAAAAACCCTTCGCAACCAGACGTGCCTTATACCTATCAATAGAACCATCTGCAAAAAAACTTGGTATGGTACACCCACTTCCATCGAACCAACTTCCTTCCTTTCAAAAGCTTACAAAGATCCCAAGTGTGATTCTTCATCAAAGAAGAGTACTCCTCATCCATAGCCCTATCCCACTCAGGTTGACCTATCACCTCTAAAAACCTCTGAGGATCATCTGAAATAGCATGACTCAATAAATCAATACTAGATGTATGAGCACGAGTGCGACAAGTATTTGAAGGATTTCCTACCAAAGGTCCAGCTGCATCAACAGTATCACGAGTCCACTTGGGCACATGTTGAACATCTGGTGGAGGGAAGGTGGATCATCATCTAAATCTTCCTTAATGGATATAGAATCCTGTAGAGGATAAGATGAAGTAATAGCTAGTGAAGAAGAAGCTGGTGATGGAGGATCCATCTGAGGATAACACTCATCAAACTGAACATCTCACCGAAACAAGACTTCTCTGGAATCGGGATCAAACAACCTATACACCTTCACATCCGATCACAATAGCCAACAAATGTGAGTGGTTGACTCTTCATCTCCATAGCTTTCCTCTGAGCATTTGGAATAAATGCCCAAGCCTCACTACTAAAAACTTAGAATGTAGAAACATCAGGCTTGACATGAGTCCAAGCCTCCTTAGGAGTCAAATGTTGTAATGCCTTATGAGGCATCTGATTCTGAATATAGTTGGCACAATTGATAGCCTCGGCCCAAAAAGAAGCACTCATAGCTCGAGACTGCAACATACAATTAGCCATCTCCTGTAATGTTCTCTTCTTTCTCTCCGTAGTCCCATTCTGTTGAGGGGTATGAGGAACTATGAACTGATGTTGTAAACCATGCTTAGTGCAAATATGTCTTAAAGATTTGAAATGAATCAAAGACATTTGACTTGTACTTCAAGAAGTACATCCATGTGCATTTGGAGAAATCATCTATGAAGGTGAGTACATATCGGGTACTAGAAAAAAGAGTGGGAAATGACATAAGATCATTGTGTATCAACTCGAAAGATGCCAGAGCATGTGAGCATCTACCTGTCGGAAAGTGATCTCTGTGATATTTGCCAAGCACACAACTGCGACAAATACTGTCAGTACAAGAGATATGAGGTATCCCAATCACTAGCTCCCGTGTGCTCATCTATTGTAGATATTTGTAGTTGACATGGCCAAAACGCTCATGCCAAAGCTTTCTCACTATGTCTGCATGAGAAACAAGAGAAACACCAGTAGAATCAGAGTTCTCAAAGCCATCAAACCTGTATAAGTGAGTCTCTGAATCAACACTCCCAGTAGCAACAACCATATCAGGATCATGGAGGTCTCAAATAACCACATCATGTGGTGAGAAATCAATTGTCTTACCAAAGCTAGATTGACAAATCTGATAAACAAACAGGAGGTTCGTAGAAATGGCCGAAACCAAAAGAACATCTTGTAGAGAACCACCATCCAATGAAATAGTTCTAGAACCTGCAACTGAAAGTAGTGTTGAGTCACCAACTATAATTTGTGTACTAACACTCTGAGCAAGTGAGGTAACCAATCCAGGTGAGTGTGACATATGGTGTGAAGCACCTGAATCAATGATCCATGAGGTAGTGGAAGACAAAGCTCGAGCAGAAAGAGTATGTCCTTTCCCTGCTAGAGAAGGTGGAGACTTCATAGAAGCAATACTATTTTGTTGCATGGCTTCTTCTAGAGCCTCATGTCATTTCCAACACTTGGAAACTGGATGCCCTTCCTTGCCACAAAAACTGCAAGGATCATCTCTGTACTTCGTAGTCTTGGACGAAGACTCACCAGACTTAGAATTTTTTCCTTTCAGAGTGGATTTCTTTGGATCTGATTTTGGAGGTGGCTTGGAGGAATTCTCACTGCTAGTTGAATATGTTTTGGGCTTGGGCTTTTGCTTCTGCTTTCCCTTGGATGGCTGGGCAACCAATGCTTGGTTTTTTTATCTTGTTAGAGAGTCCAACTGGGTAAGTTTGGCCTACTCTCTAATCAAGTGATCACAGGACGCCTCAAAAGTGGGCATGGTGAATCTAGGTCCCAAAGCATCCATGGTAGAGTGGAAGGTACAAGAGAAAATCTGAAATTTTCCCCGAAGCTTAGACAGAATCAGATAAATGCACTCTTTATCAATCTTTTGCTTTCCACGTCCGTGTAACAAAGATCTTTGTTGTTTAAACTTTATCAGGAAGTCCTCAATGGAAGGAAAAGAATTAGGTACAAGTGAGGTAAGCTTTGCTTCAATCTGAAGTGCTCTGGACTCATTGATGGTACCAAATAAGGTCTCAAATTTAGCCCACATCTCTTGAGGGGTATTGCACCTATCAAGATGAAACTGCAAACTATCTGAAACCTATAAAGAAATCAACCCCATAGCCTCATCCATCTTGTCCCTGTGTTGCATGACATCAAAAGGCCTTGTGAATACTGGTTGCATTGCATCTAAAAAAGACCACAACCCTTTTGAATGGAGAAGTCATGTCATGAGGGTTTTCCATGTGTGATAATTATGTAGGGTCAGAAGTTCTAGACAAGAAGAGGTCTCGGCTGTGTTTTTTAGAAGGTTTTTTTTTTGTGATGTAAATCTGGTTTATAGAAGTAAATGACATAAACAAGAAAGAAAAAACACCCCCCACAATCCAAATAACTGAACCCTTGAAGCTAGAAAGATCTACTTATACAAGAAAAAAACATAAAGGCTTCAGATATGAATCATGTGTACCTTAAAATGTTTTTGATAAAATTTGGCATAGATTTGGATAGTGCTCAAGAAGAGCTTTCTAATGCTTCTTTCGGATAAAAAAATAGAGCTAATTTGAGCAAATTAGGCCCCCCGAAATGTAGAAATGATCGTTTGGCTTTGACATCATAAACAATAAGCAATATGGAGGGAAAAACCAGAGTAAACCTCATGAGTGCGTCAGGCTCGAAACCAGCTTTTCGGTGATATCTAGTTTGCCAAAAAACGACGCCTGGAGCTCTAGTTACGCCAATTTCAGTGCAAGAGGCTCTAGAAGAAAAAATAAAATATACCAAAAAAACTTTTTGGTGGGGCCTGTGTCTAAGCCCTAGGTTGCATGTGACCAGCCATGCGGCTTGGGGCTAGCGATTGTTGGTGGTTTAACCGACGGTCATTAGCCGTCTCAGTTAACCATTGCGGTTAACCCAACGGTGACTGCAAGGTTACCGTTGTGATAAGCAGCCGGTGGTGGTGGCACGCAAGCGGAGCGCCCTTTTATAATATTTTTTTTTGCAAAAAAATACCTCGATTTGCATGAAATTTTTGTCTTAGGGTGTGTGCACATTTCGTATGACCCTAGGGCAAAATTTTGTTTGCCTCTCCCTGCAACTTTGTCCAAAATCAAACGTATTTTATATCGAAATAGGGGTTTTTGGGCGCTGCGAGCTCAACGGTGAGTTTTGTTTGAGTTCAAAGTGCACCAATAAATAGTGACCCCCTAATTTCAATAAAAAATACCTTACAAAGCCCTGATCTGAACTAGTTGATCCTCTTATCTCTGATTCCTTCAAACATGAACAAGTTGTAGTAGATCAGGCTCTGATACCATGAAGGACTTGAGCAATACAAATCCACAAAACCCGAAGATCACCTACATCCAAAAACTTGTCACAAGGAGGTAGAGACAAGAAGAGGGTAAGGGTTTGACTCTGAAAATATGATGAATGTATTTCCTGAATGAAAAGCCAATATGAAATATACAATAGATCAATCTTTATAAAAGGAGATCGAAAACCTAAAAGGGAAAAAGCGCATGTAATAATTAATTTAATTGTTGGATGATTAATGCATGCATGTTTTACATATAAAATGACTAATGCATGTGCATAAGGTGAAATCTTAAGAAGGGAGTAAAGTTAATTTAATTAACATAATTAAATTAATACTTTACTCTACCATTTACAATAAGGAAATGTTAGCCAAGTTTAGGCAATACTTTGTGGACAAAAAAATTGTAGTGAAAATAGATAATAACAACCTGAAACATTTCCTCACTCAGCGAGATCTCAACAATCGTCAACAGAAATGGGTTAGTAAGCTCCAGGCTTATGATTTTGATAATGCTTATATGAAGGGTAAGAAGAATATTGTTGTTGATGCCTTATCGAGGAGACCCCACTTGTGTTCTATTAGAGAGATTGCAGATGATTGGTGAGGTTTTATTTCTATGGAGTATGTTAAGGACACATGGGTTATGGTATTATTAATGGGACACTGCAAGATGATATATATACAATTGTACAAATTATCTCATCATTTACAAGTAGCGAATCTTTTTAATATCATGATTAGAAATGAAGAGACAAATGTTGTGTGCTTATCATGATGCACCTATGGCTGGACATCCAAGGTACTTTAAGACATACCAACATATACAAGAGAGATTTACTTGGAAGGGGCTTAAGTCTAAGATCCTTATATATGTACGTGGGTGCCCTACCTATCAACAAAATAAATAGGAGCACACTTTTCCTGCAACTTTATTGCAGCCACTACCCATTCTGAGTAGGAAGTCGAAATGTATCTCGATGGACTTATGACAAGCTTTCCCAAAGGCCAAGGTAGAGACTGCATCTATGTTGTGGTGGATTTGTTTTGTAGGGAGGTATTTAGACTTCACAGGTTGTCAAGGAGCATAATCAATGATAGGTACCATAGGTTCATGAGTTATTTTTGGTAGGAATTGTTTAGGTTAATTGACACCAAGCTCACCCCAAGCACTACTTACCACCCCTAGACAGATGGTCAAATAGAGTGAATAAATGGGTGGAAGGATACCTTCAGAACTACATATCAGGATAGCAAAAAGTATGGGTCAGGTGGTTATATCCATATGAGTATTGCTACAACACAACCTACCACATATCCATAGATGACATGATGCACCCAACTTTCTGGATTTTTTTTTAGCGATAGTAGAGTGCCTGGTACTAAGGACCTCTTACAGGACAACCAAGACATCATAAGGGCCTTGAAGGAGAACATCTGAAAGCTTAGAATCAACAGAAACAATATGTCAATCAAGGGAGAGTTAAGCATTCATTTGAGGTGGCTAATATGATGTATCTTATGTTGCAACCCTACATATAGTCCACTCTTAGAAAGAGTATGGCCAAGAAACTAAAGTCATTTATTATGGACCATTCAAGGTCATCAAACATATTGGTGAGGTGGCTTACAAGTTGAAATCACCAATTGATAGCCAGGTACATAACGTCTTCAATGTGTCTTGTCACAAGAAGTTGATTGAGCATATTCTAATACCTCCTACAATACTACCACCCCTTGATTAGGGGAAATTCGTTTTGGTCCCTAAGGCTATTGTTGACACTCAAGAGAGGAGACTGGGGAGGAGAGTTATCAAGGAATATCTGGTGAAGTGGAAGGTTTTTTGATAAAAGATATTACATGGGAGAGTGAGAAGATCTTACAACACCCAGGGTTGAGGTTTCTTGAGGACAAGTAATATTAGGGAGGGCGAACTATAATGTCCCCTCCTTAGGTTGTTTGACTACTAGTGGAGGTTGACCTATTAAATGGTTTTTGTAGGTCAGTAAAGTGCATAAGGGACCCATACAAAGGGTTGTGGAGCCACACATGGGCTTTGTGAATCATCTTGGACAGTTTGGGAGTAATAATAAAAATATCACCTTGGCACATTTTCCTAGGTAATAAGTTATAAGTTGTAACTTAAAAGGTGTTTTTATATTTTACGAGTAAATAACCCTAATGACCCATTTCTAGTGGAAATTTGACAATTTTGATAAAGTTTATGAATTTTAATAAGAATTTGCCCAAGAAAGTTCAAACTTTCTTGGAGGGAAAGGGCAAACCAAATAAAAAAAGAATTGGGAGCCATTTTGCACCATCCAACTTATGTTCTCTCATATCAATTTTGTGGTTTGAACTCTGTGAGGGTTTGAACAACTATCAAGCTTTAAAGAACAAAGTCTCTTGTAAAAAATTCAGAATTAGACGTAGCCCTATCTCTCCAAGGAACATGATTTGGCACATATCATCATTGATTTTATAGTGGCATCAATAATTGAATGAGTTAATTTAGATCTAGTTGAAAAGAGGGAAAATTGTTCATAAAAAAATAATTATCAATGTTCTTGTAGGGCAAACTTACTATTCTTCAAGCAATCAAGCCCATCCATACTACTCTAGGCTTCATCCAATGCCTCCCAACCTAGATGTTGAGGGAGAAACAACATATTAGTAGAGAATTTCCAATGGTTTGGGAAAGAAATTGGTAGTTTCTTAGTTTGCAGAAGATTAAGAGCAAATTCCTAGCCTATAGTAATATGTGTGGTACAATCATGTATTTGAATTTTAAAAATTAATAAATCATATTGGTTTAGTATTTAGCATTTAGTTTCTTAAAGTTAGTTGTTATTAAGATTTTTTTAATTTTTACCACGTATTGCAATCACTTTAACAATACATATACCTAGCAAAATCATATCCACGAGTGGCTATTACAATGAATATGGCATTTGAGGCTAATCTATCTCGACATAGTAGTGGAGTAGGATTCTACAAGCTAAATATTTGAAAATATTAAGAACAACTTATTAAAAGCAACCCTCCCTCAAGGGTCTTGTATCTGGAACTCTCTTAGAATGTGTGTCGATTTCATTGTTGCTAGCATGAAGTGGACTTTCAATTGGACATAAGAGTAGCTTTTGGCGAGATTATTGGTTGGAGGAGTCCACACTGTTGTCCTTGCCTAATAGATATTTTGAAGATAGCGATTACTTGACAAGTTCCTCCTTATGATGAAGATAGCAGCTTACTTGGCAAGTTCCTCCTCATGATGCCACATCAGCATGCTTTTTGCCAAGGTGTCCAAAACAACCCTAAAAAAAAGGTGTGACCAATCATCGCGCAAAAAGGATACACATACTTGTGCAATTGATGTGGCATCACATGATTGGTTATTTTTTACAATTAAGGGTACATTTCATTCAATAATGGATAGTCATCAAAACAATAACCACTTTAAAGTCACAACTATTGGTGCAAAATTGTCAAAAAAAATTTGGCCATTTAATCAACAAATGTGAGTATTAAATCAACAAATGTGGGTATTAAATCAACAACTACTATCACAACCATTAGAACTACTACAATGGTTTGGAGATTTAAAGGTGGCCGTGAGTCTCCTTCTCCTTCTCCTCCTCATCTTCCTCGTGCTTCTTTTTCTTCTTCTTCTTCTTCTCTAATTATTTTACTATACATGTTATCATTAACTTCCAACAACCAAAAATATATCAATATTCATATTTCAATGTGCCATTCAACATATGTTCAACATACCCATTGCACACCAAGTCGCAATTCCTAGTAAAATAAGCCAATACACATCTAATATTTAATTTTATTTAGATAATTTTTAGGATACATATTTATAGTTTAGGTTACATACATATGATTTCAACATCATGTCTATATTCTTAATTGGTACAATAACCTATTCTTAAGCACGCCCTATTTTCTATAGCTTCACACCCTTCATCCCTATTCGTGCTCTCTAAGTAAAATTCCCAACTTCCAATAGTTGTACTATTGAGTCAATAGCCTCGCAAATGGGCAATACAAATCTCATGGAAAAGTTGTTCAATGATAGAAGTCGATCCTTTTGAAGGAGATGATGAAGGTAAGACGTCGATTCACTACACTACCGAGAGGTGATCAAACTTCTCATCCACACCAACCATGTGTTTCAACTAACATTCAATAGTAATTAAACTATGAAAATAACATAAATTATAATTAGTTTACACATTTAGTGATAACAACTTTTTTTTGAGTTGCAAATAAAAATAATAGTCTTTGAACTTAATCATAACTATTTTCTTCAAGTTTATCAATTGATTATCTTGATTCAATCTATTGATATAAGTTGGTTTGAAAAGTAATAAGTTCTATTTTGAATAAATTGCTTTTAAAAATGAATTTCTAATTCTAATAGGAGCTTTTCAATCCATGCCTTAATGAGAGCCTATAAATATACAACCTATTAATTTATAATTGTTTATATGTAATGAATATAATATTGTCGTCCGTTCCGTTTACCCGGAGAATCCATAGACATCTTTTTGCAAACAATATGTTTTATGTATAACTTTGGTAATGATGAGGTGCTTAAACTATCAAAGCACATGAATGCAAACCAAGAGGTTTCTTAAGTGAACAACTGGTGGCTTATAGCGTTTGCGATATGTTTGGAAAAACATCACCTAATAATGAATTTGATGGCATTTCCTTACAGCAATATCTGGTTTAAGCAAATGGGAGCTTTCGCAGACATTACTTTGCCATTAATTGGGCCAAACAAAACCAATTCTACGCCATTTGCATTTTTGTGGAGAGTTTTTTAACAACTACCTATTATTTTCCTGTGATGGGTGAGAATTGTACTGGTTCGAGTTCAAGATCTAGAATATCAATTTTTAAATATGAGTAGATTCCTTGATCAAATTTATCTTATCAGATGCAATTTCTTTTTCACATTTAAAATTTTTTTTCAAGCTGGAATAAATTTTGAATCATTTTTAGTCGAAAATGGTGTCGTCAGAGCCGTTCCATACATTTTTTGACTATCTTTTCCATTTTCTGCCATGTGCACACCTTGTTACATATTGACGTACATATTCTTGTGCTCTACCCTCTTTTAATAATCACTCTGCGCCGCGGATTTGGTTTCAAGATCAGGTCGGTCAAAGGAAGTAACCCAATCCTGCTATTTATTACTCTTCACACCAGATTTTTTCTTCTGAGTTAAATTTGGCATTTGGGCCTCTGAAATTTGGAACTGCAAATTAGGGCAAAATGTCAAAAAAAATCATCTCGTTCGACAAGACTGTTGCGTATTCTGCAAGGATTGTTTTGATGGTTGAAGATGGTCGACAGGAAAAACGAAATAAGAGAAGAATTTAAAACACAAAACTGTTCTTTTTCCCCTGCATACCTCTTCTTAACAATTGAAACTCATCTCAGATGTTCTGCAAGAATTATGTTGTTTTCCTGCAAGCGTAATACAAATTTGCCAAAAACATATGTGAAGTCCACTTAGTAATTAATTATATTTTTTTTTCTCATTTCGATCTTAGGGATTAAGCTAAAATCTATCCTTTACAAATCTTGTATTTTTTTTTAATATTATCAAAGAAACATTATAATTGTTAAAGCATATTATGACAGGAAATAACATACAGGGCTCATTGCATAAACAACTGAATTGAATTATAAGGGCCACTACACCAAAATTCGATGGAGGTCCCCGCCGTTTTCCATGGTTTTCGTCACCGGAGAGGCGCTGGAAATGGAATAAAAGGAGGAATCTTGAATGTATTTTGCAATGGATGTGCGGGGGCGAATGAATCCTCCATTGCCGAGTTATCACTCGAGAAACACTGTATATCCTGCGCATGTTGCTGCAAATGGTGGGGAGTTGAAGAAGGAATCGTTGTCTTTGTGAGTCGAGAGAGTGAAAAAGGGCATTGGCAAAGTAAGCGATGCACATGTTCGTTCGGCCATAGATTGGCTGCAAGTAAACAAGGGCCGTCCTCGAATTGAAGGAACCATTTTTGTGTCATCGTAGTGAAGGCTTGGGTTTGAGGATGTGGAATACCCATGGGGGAAACCTCTGTATCATGGGCCTATTTCCATGAAAGGGTGAATCTTAATTCTGTTGCTTCCTATTTCAACAGCTCTTTCTCACAGTCCTGGAGAATTAGATCTCAAATATTCACCTGCAACAAGAAAAATACATTTGTATGCATAGTAATTTATCATTTAGAAAACTATTACTCACCATATAGATCCCGCCGTTTTTTTTTCGGGTCTTCAAAAGGGGAGCCATCCTGCCAGGCGACAGCGACGTCTACCGTGTAAATAGGTGATCATGGCGGCCATTTTGCCCTTACCCCCGATGGCGGTAAATTTTCAGGTGGTCCCGATGCTTATCTCATTACCCAACTACTGTTGGCAGGAGACGACAGTGTGCCATGGAAGTAGGACGGTGTTCCTCTGCAACCAAGGTAGTCCTCCGCAAGCAGCACGGTAGCGGGCCTCGGCACAGACAATCCATTTGCCGTGAATACATTCCAAAAAAATTCCCAATGTGGTTTATTCAGGCATGGACCGCTTGCCCGACGCGAACGTGACGAATTCCAGCCAAAGTCCCCCCAGGGTAAATAGCCCTAGGTACAAATGGCTAGATGAGGGGAGTGAAGAGACGAGGAATAAACAGGAATGATCAAGGTGGGATCAAGGAGGATAGCTCGGGATCAAAACTGGATCAAGCTCGATTGGGATGATGGCGATGCTAAAGGCAATCCCAGGGGGGAAGCTAGCAATAGAAGTGAGGGTAACCGGCTGGCCTTTTTGCTTCTGATTGTGGTGTTACTTTGAACAACATTGCCGAGGCACTGGGTTGAGGGCGACTCGAGTGTTTTGTTTTGATCAGTGCTACTACTCAGGGTAATGGGCTGAAGGATTGGAGACTTGGTGTCATAGTTGAAGTTATTATTCTGTTGTAAGGATAATTTTGATGAGCTGTTAAACAATCGTGCAATAGAGACACTAAGAATTTTGTGTGTTAATCTTCATCAGAAAAGGGGGTAAGAATTTTGTGTGTTAATCTTCATCAGAAAAGGGGGGGTAGTCTGACAACTTTAGTAATCTGATTCCCCTTATGAAGTTTTTAAAATGTTACAGAACGATAACAAGTCTCACCCTCCAGATGTGTAGCTAATGGTGTGGGTAGTAGTGGTTTGGATTGACAATATTTTTCTGCTGATGCTTGTCGAGCCATGCCACTTCTGCTGGTGGTTGTGGAATTCTGTACATCTTTTTTGCTGTGTACTTTTGTTCGGGCTTAACCCTGGGTTTTTTAATTAAAAGAATAGGACTTTGATACTGATTTGGCCTGAAAACTCTTCCGCGGTTTTTGAGCATGGGTAAACTCAAATGAGGCTACTTTTGATTTTGGTGTGCAAAATAGCATGATTTAATTCTATTAGATAAATCCACTTAAAGCATATTTGAAAAATTAGATACAATGTTTTTCAACTCAATTTTTATGAAAAAAAATGTAGATGTCATAAATAAGCTTCAACAAATCAAAGAACAAATTCGTAAGTATACAAACAATACTGCTCAAAATTAGATCAAAATTAAAAGAGCAAATTGGTAAGTCAATGCAAACAATATTGAAGAATATTTAAAAATTTAACCTACTTACGAATTGATTTGTCTCTTTTCTTAAAGATTGTTTTTAATCTCAAACTACCTATTGGTAGAGACGTCTTTGCGCTTCAAACTTCATGATGCAATCCCCAAATAGAAAAATCAATAAAACAAATTCCCTTCTAATTGAAACTTAGAAGGAAGAAAAAAAATTGCAAACCCATAGTAAAAATGTTTACAATGGGATGCATGCATGTAGGGCATAAATCTTTTCCACGAAAACACAGACATGATTTCCACGGTGCAGAGATACCCACGTTTGATTTAGGTGATCTGACTGACCAATCATACAATGCCAAACTGACGTATGAATGGCTAATTAGTCACCAAATGTCCCAATGAATTACTAGCAAATGCAAATGCACGTCATGACAAGGTAAATTAAATCTCAAACAAATTCTTAACCACCCTGGCCCTGTAAAACAACAAATTTTAAAACATTTTACTGTTGAATAAAAATTGTTGCAGTTTAACAAAAAAATATAAGATCCATTTAACCATAAATTACTAGTTATTTTCAGTCTCGTAACTGCCTTCTTCCGATTGACTTTATTTTTTCAAATATCAAAGAGAACCTCACACAAATCTGCAGCACTCCTTTTAATTTTTTCACTGTCTCGATAAAAAAATATAACCTAACAAATCTGCAGCACTTTGCATTGAAACCAAATGCGTTACAAGAAAAACACCAGTGAAAAGAATCAAAACCCTAAAATAAATAAACAAAATACAAACAAAAAAACACCGGTTCACATAACATCTCTCAGACTTGATGCAAGTCCGCTTAAGAAAAAAGTATGCGAATAAGCCCTTGACGCCTTCTTTGAGAAAAAGGGGTAGAGTAAAGACACAAGAAGGCCTATTTCGCGGCTTGTTGACAGCCCTGGCATAGTCCATTTTCCGTTCTTCTCTATTTAGCTAATGATATAGTGTGATATAGCTGTCAAAAGTAAATTGAAAAAGAAGTTTACCGTATGGACATGCGTCTGCAAGAGGCAGTGTGTAAATAAAAAATGAATCGCTAAATGTTTGAGGGAACGGAAATGGAAGATTTCGATTTTGCATTTCCAGGTCTTGCTTCCCTTTCACCTAAGACACATTTTCATAATGTCCACTCCAGCGAGCAAATGTCCGCATAAAAAACTTTCTTTGCTTTACGAAAACGTTAAACACTTTCCTGCATAAGCGTTCCCTCTAACCAAAATCATAAACCCTAGACAGCGTTGCCCTAGACTGAAACTATAAACGCTCGACGATCTGGTCTAGACACTACTGTTGGTGACAAGAAATATAAAACCCTAAATGTAAGAGGAATGAATGAAATATAGTTTATAGCCATATCCAACACTTCCGAAACCCTAAATTTAATAAACCTGTTAAAAATTGCAAACTCGTCAATATCAAAGACAATGGATGATTGTTTATACAGACATAGTCCATACTTCCCAAACCCTAAATATTCAGAATGAGAGAACAAAAAAATACAACCGTCCTAGCATTATAAAAATCTTTAGACTAACCTGCCGAAACAAACTGCCACATCCAAAAGTTATAAACCCGGGCAGAGTTGCCCTAATGAAAACCCTAACTACTCGATGGCACACAATTTGCACCGCCGTGGAATGTCGTGTCCCATGCCCCATTTTCCACCTTGCATGTTATACATGTTCTACATAACACACGATGGCCGGTATTGTCAGCACAGATATAACATACCATATTTGCAGCCGATCTTATGTTTGAAAACTATAAATATAACAAGTGCCACCTAGTGGTCAAGTACTTGTTTTAATTTTATAATTAATTATAATTATAATTATAATTTATCATTAAAAAAAATTTGAAAATAAAATAATAATCATAATTTATTTTTATATGTTGAATACTTAATAATTAAATATATATGATGTACAATATTAAGATTTTATAATAGTTATATTTATATAATATTATTATTAATAAGTGTAATATGTAATATATTAAATAATTTATAATAAAATTAGCATTTTAGTGTCATTTAGTTTTAAAAAAATTATTATATACTCGCTAGAAGAATTTTATTTTATTTTATTTTTTAATTAATAAAAAAATCATAATTTTTTTCAAAATTTTATTTCAATAGTCATAATTGTAGAAATGAAAAATATAATTATTAAATATAAATTCGTAAAATTTTATAATCTATAATAAATATATATATGAAATAATTTATATTAAAATAAATATTTATTATTAAAAATTCTATTTTAATATTATTGTTTTGGTAGAGCTAGGTAGAGTAGGTTTAACATTTTAATTTTTTGAGGAATAATTTATTATTATAAAATAAAATATTTATTTACTATGTTTAATTTAAATTATAATATTTTGAAAGGGAAAATATATCACACATTTGTTTACCTATATATTTATTAATGCATAATTAACACATAATAAATTTTCAAATATTTTAAAAAATATATAAATGAGAATAAATATATATTATATTATATCATATATTTACATTAGAAAAAGTGAGTTATATACTAAAATAAACTCATGTAATATAATTTAAAAATTTTAATATACAATTAATATAAAAAAGAAAAATATTAATGAAAATCCTAATTAAAGGTAAAAATAAAAAATATTTCTAAGCCCCGAAAACTATGCAATATGGAAGGACAATAAATAACAAACATGTAAATTTTAATTGGTTCGCTTGTGTAATAAGACTTCAAATGCATTCATCCAATGAGATTCATTGATCAAAAATTAATTTCTAGATATTATAAAGTTAAATAATTTGCATCTATATTTTACAAATGAAAAAACTTATAATGAAATATAAAATATAATTTATTTTCATTGGTGTAGATCAAAAACTAAAAACTAAAACAATAGTACTTAGCTTAAATTTCGTAAAAGAAAAATAGATTAATAAACATATTATTTCATTTTCATTTAATATTTAATATAACAGTTTTAATTTTTATATTTTAAAATAATTTTAATTTTTTTTATTTTATAATATATTATGTATTTTTTGTGAATTGGTTGACTGGTGAAGTTCAATGGTTCTCATTGAGCCCACCAGGGTTCAAATCTCGTAAAGACATCTGATAAGGGATGAGGCCGGGATCGTGCTCCGAATGAATTTGGCGAAATGGAAACCCCTCAGTCCTTGGCTCTCAGCCAAAGAGAACGAACTATTCTATAAAAAAAATCTCAAAGAAGCTAAGTAGAATAGAATCACACACAAACTATAAGATAGGAAAGTTTTAAAAATATCAAGAATTTTAACAAGTTTTAAATGTGGAATACCCATAGACTAAATAAACTGAATAAATGGTGGATCATGATCCTTGATATTGTTCCCTTCAATTTATAAACATTGACCATTATAGGGAGGTCTCATCTAGTATTAACATCATTGTGCATTGTTTGGCTTTGGTATGCATCATTCTCATGCGAATTACAAAATTCAAATTTATATATGAAAATAAAATAAAATAAATATATTGTGATTTTTGTTTGAAATGTGAAATTTATATATCAAAATAAAATAAAATAAAATATTAAAAAATAATCGTGTTCTATTTTCTAATATAATGAATTTTTAAAATAAAATGATACTTTTAAAATGAATATAAAAAAAATAAAAACAAATAATTGATTTTTAAAATTGAAAACATGAAAGGATTGAATTTTTATAAAGTAAAATTAAAAAATAAGATATGAAAAATAAAAAATATATAACATATTGTGTACTAGAAAAAGTACCTTTATAGGGTTAGTATCATGAATAACTCAAATAACAACTAAATTACCACAAATAACAATCTAATTAAGCAAAGAATTGACAATTAAACACTTTATGGATCTCTATTTAGGGATGCTAATGCAAAGCTCTCAACAAGCTTCTATTAGTGACAATCCTAAAATTAGAATGAATGATAAACAAAGCTAAAAGATTAATTCCAAATGAAATTACACCTATTTAGCTCTAAATTTGTCTTTCTACCTATATAAATTGTAAGAGGTTTGATGCTATTCTTAGATTTGTGGATGATTAATGCTTGAATTATGCCTTGTTTTTATAGATTTTGGCAAGGGTAGGGGGTGTAGTTGAGTTGATCAAGGGTAGGTGAGAGTTGAGTCCATAGTTCCACCTTTGGAGACCATTTAAATATTTTGTCCTCAAAGCTTGGGACAAGAAGACAAAATGAGTGGGCAAGATGTATTCTCCAAGTGAGTGATTGAGATTCAATTTAGACTTGATCCATGTGAGCTTGGTCCTCAATTCTTATTGGTTGATTCATTTTCCTCCCATTTGGTGGTTGAGAGAAAATAAGAATTTATTAATTGAATTTATTTAATTTGTTTAGCCATGTGCACCCCTTAAATAGGTTGATTTGATTTAAATTGAACTATGTAATTAATTAGATTAATTACACAATTGATTAGTTAATCGTGATTTATTTGATTCAAATTGATTTATGACAACAATAATGCCCATTTGGGGCCTACATGTGCAGTCCTTATTGACTTCACAGTCTGATACTTATTATATGGTTGCATGTTATTAATTTTATAGTTGATAGTTGCAGATATTCAATATTGTAGTTGTATTATTGGTGAATATGGTTGAATCGCATAATTTCACCTCCCCTTTTGATTTTCTATATAATGGCTGCCCTGCCTCTTTTTTCTCAAGGCAATTTGGGGCTTTTGCATATTTCTTTGTTTTGTGATCAGCAGATCACTAATTGATTGATTCAGTTGCCTTCATCTGGTATCAGAGCCAGTTTGAGAATTTTTTTCTTTCATTGCAGGGAAGAAATCAAAGAGCAAGTTAAAGATTGAAAGAGATCTCAGCCATCCATTCCTATTGTTACTGTTGTATGGTGTTTTTTTTTTTTGTTGTTGTATGTATTTTGTTTTGGTGTTTGCAGCTTGGCATAGGGTTGTGCACTCACGGAGAAAGCAAAAAGAAATATCTTAATCCTTTTAATATAAGACTGTATTTGCAGCTTGGCACAGGGTTGTGCGCTTACGGAGAATGCAAAAATAAATATTTTAATCTTTTGGACTTCTTTATGGTACAGAGTTTATCAAAGCATTGACTCTATGTTATAAAGTTTTAAATTATTTTTCAAACCTAGTTTATTTAAAAGGAGATTATATATATAAAAAAATTTATGTTGATATTTTCAAATCTCTTTTATATTATAACAAGAAAGTGATATATTGGAGATTTGGAATTTATTTAAAAAGGATTATCAAAAAAAATTGTAAGAGATATATCTTTTTGTAACTAAGTGCATTTTTGGTTGAAACTGACATTTATTTTTTAAAAATATTATAATAAAAAAAAATCATTTTGTGTGTGTCCCATTTGAAGGGACAAGGAGAGTATTCATTTGCAGATCTCTCCTAGACTTTGTGTTGAGCAACTTGGATCATTGTGCACATTTTTATGGTAAATATGGCAGGCAATGTAATGTCTAATGTGTTGATTCTCGTCTTTGAAGGAGACAATTTTTCATATTGGTGCACTTGAATGCAAACTCTACTCAAATCTAAGGATTTGTGGGAAATTGTTCAAAATGGCCATCTTGAGATAGCAGATGTAAATGCATTAACCGACCAACAAAAAAGGGAATACAAAGAAAATGTAAAGAAAGATAATGAAGCTTTATTCTTAATTCAGGGTGCAATCACTCAAGCTATTTTTCTCAGGATAAGCGGTGCTTTTCATTCTAAGCAAGCATGGCAAATATTAAGTAATGCATATCAAGGTGCACAAACTGCTAAATTGCAAACAATGAGAAATTTTTTTTGGAAATGTAAAAATGACATCTAGTGAATCTGTCAATGAATTTCTGACAAAGGTAGAAGGCCTAGTGAGTCAAATGAAAATACTAGGGGAAGATGTAGATGATAAGAATGTCATTGAAAATATTTTGAGAAGCTTGATTCCAAAATTTGAAGGTGTGGTCTCTACAATTGAGATATCTAAGGATCTCTCAAGCATGCAAATTGATGAATTAAGTGGAATTTTGTTAACTACTAAACAAAGAATGAAAAGTAATGAAGAAAGTTTAGAGTAAGCATTTTCCTCTAAAGTAAATATAAGAGGAAAAAGAAACACATTCTTCAAGAGACATAATAAACATGAAGATAACAATAAGAATGAATACAAAGGTGAATCTAGCAATTGCAGAGGAAGAGGAAATTATTTCAGAGGAAGTAGCAACTTCAGAGGAGTTGGAAGAGGAAGAGGTAGAAGTAATGGGGGAGATAATAGTAAAAGGAATGTCCAATGCTTTCATTGCAATAAGTTTGGACATTATGCTTCAAAATGTTGGAGTAAACAAGGTGAAACAGAAAAGAGAAGTGCTCATAGCACTATTGAAGATAAGCAAAATTTGTTCATTTCTTGCTTTAATAAAAATGTTAGTGAAAATAATGTGTGGTATATAGACTCTGGATGTTCTTCACATATGACATATAATGAGAATCTATTTGTCAATCTGGATCAAAAACATCAAAGTATTGTAGTACTAGGAGATAATAATACTCATGGAAGCAAAGGTAAGGGTACCATTGCAGTTACAACAGAATATGGTGAAGTGAAGCATATCAATGAAACATTATTGGTTCCAGCACTCAAAAAGAATTTGTTGTCTGTTGGACAAATGTTAGAACAAAATTATCAAGTGACTTTTGATGAGAATGAGTGCATAATAAGAGATAAGACAAAACGGAAAGCAATTGTTGCAAGAGCAAAAATGATAGGTGATAGAATGTTTTCTATTCATTTTATTCATGGGAACCAAATGTTAGGAATAGTCCCAAGAGATAACTGAGAGGGGGGGGAATCAATTATCTACAAGTTTCAATTCTTTTTCCAATTAAGTATACTTAAACATAAAGCATAAACACAATGAAAGAACACTTGAACACAACACAATATTTTGGTTACAAGGAAACCCAAATAGGTAAAAACCCCAGTGGGAATTGACACCCACTAATATTCTGCACTAGTGTATTATGATCCTTGTTAGAAGATCCTTAGTGTTGTTAGGAGTTTCTTTACAATGCATTAAGTACAGTAGGCTTGGTCAAGTGTCGGACCCTATTAGGAGTCTTTTACAATTGTCCTTGTTAGGGAGAGGATGCACTATTTGAGAGCTCACTACTCAAAGGGGCGAAGGCTACAACCTTCTGAATAACAGATACACACTATATCTCGATCTTGGTGAACTGTGATTTGACCTGATGTCTGGATCAGTTCCAATGAATAGCACAAATACTTTACTTGGTCACATAGACCTTCTTTTGATGGCTCAACTCTTCACACACTTTTCTCTACTCTACTTAATCAACCATGAACCACACTTAAGCAATCACAAATGACTACCTATAAATATCTTTCCTCTAAATGATATAATCAAGTCGGTCTGTTAAAACCACCTTGAAATCATATTAGAGAAACCATAACAAACTCTAATAAACATTTTGTCGGCTCTACTATGCACACGACACATACTGGGACATTTCCAATAAGATAATTATAGACGCACGCTACACACTATCGGCTCTACCAAAACAACTGTATCTTTCTCCTCAAGATGAATTACTTCATGCGCTCTTAATCGAACATCAATAACTCTTCTCTAAGCTTAACTCTAAGGGCGCATACCCAAAAGATAGGCGCAACTCCAAAACCAATAAAATCTTTGTCGGCTCTTTTGAACAAACACAAGAAATTGCTACTAGTGAATAGTGACTGCATAACTTCACTTCTCCTGATTATCAGACTATGCGTCCATGACTAAAACATCACTAACATGTCTTCAACATATATCCAAGTGTGCAAGGCTCCATGATAACTGTACGGACAACCATACACAAAGCATTGCCTGTTACTCTGTCAGGAACACTGCTGACACAAGCTGCTATATAACTGTCTGTACTAACAGTTAACCTCTACGCCCATGATATCATGTCCATGCTACATATACTAAAATCTTACTGTATAAGACTTCCACGTATGCTACTTTCCATATGTTGTCATCAATGGAAAACATACAGTCAATACTGGCCTGCTGGCAAATCTCCAACAATCTCCCCCTTTGGTATTGATGGAAACATGTGGAATGAAAAACCACCACCAACCCAAATGAACATTTATTTTATAACATTCTCCATTTCCTATTCAAAACTCCCCCAAAGATGAATCCTCCATCTACTGCAATTTTCCAATATTCTCCATTTCCTCAACTGTACTATTGCCATAACTGAATATTGCTCCCCCTTAGTATACTACTCCTCCTTTTTACTTTTGTTTTTCATGACTCTATATATTACTCCCTCTTTAACATCAATGGAAAAGGGTGCCATTCATTTTAAGCACCGGTACTACTCTTGAGGTAGAGTAGTCAACCTTCCATCAGTCCTTGAGGACTTATGCCTTTCCTTATTTCTTCTAAGCAGAATCAAGGAAGGGAATTACTCCCAACTTCTCCCTGAGATACTCAAAAGTATCCTTAGGCAAGGGCTTTGTGAATATATCTACCAACTGATCTTTGGTACTCACATAGTCTAGCTTGACTTCTTTCTCTGCCACTTTCTCTCTTAGGAAGTGATACGTGATCTCAATGTGCTTTGTCTTTGCATGCATCACAGGGTTCTTTGACATATTGATAGTGCTAGTGTTATCACCGTGAATAACAATAGGATAATCAATCTAAATTCCAAAATCTTTTATCATCTGCTTGATCCAAACAATTGTAGAATAATTCAAGGCTGTTGTAATATACTCCACTTCTTCTGTTGATTGAGAAATACAATTTTGTTTCTTGCTTGTCCAAGTGACAAGTCTATCACCAAGAAACACTACTCCACCTGATGTACTCTTTCTATCATCAACACATCCTGCCCAATCTGCATTAGTGTACACATGAAGCTCAACATTTTTTAAATTAGGATACCATAGACCATAATCTATAGTTCCCTGCAAGTATCTGAATATTCTCTTTACTACCATGAGGTGGCTTTGCTTAGGTTCTAATGTAAATCTTCCAACTATGCCAACTGCATTGGAAATATCAGGTCTAGTTTGAGTAAGATATATGAGTTTACCAATCATAGACTTGTACAATGTTGTATCCATTGCTAGTGAGTCATCTTCTTTTGTAAACTTTCATCCAGTGATCATAGGTGTTCCTATTGGCTTGCAATCATCCATCTTGAATTTCTTCAGTATCTCTTTCACATACTTGGACTGATTAATGAAAATTCTTTTTTCTGTTTGCTACACATTTAGTCCCAAAAAGTATTTGATAGGACCAATCATACTCATCTCAAACTCATTCTGCATTTCTTTGGCAAATTCTACAATTAATTTGTCATTACCTCCAAATATAATGTCATAAAAAAATATAGCTACAAGTAGTAGACCTTCAGATGTCTCTCTAATGAATAGATTACAATATGCTGCTCCTTTCTTGAATCCAATCTTTGTTAGATATCCATCTAGTCTCTCATACCATGCTCTAGGGGCTTGCTTAAGTCCATAGAGGGCCTTCTTCAATCTGCATACCATATTAGGTATGTCTGATAGGGTGAATCCTTCTGGTTTCTCAATGTATACTTCTTCTTTCAAATCTCCATTCAAGAATGCTGACTTGACATCCATCTGATAAACTTTGAAGTTTTTGACTATAGCATAAGCTAGAAACAACTTAATAGTTTCTAATCTGCTCACAGGTGCAAATGTGTCTAAATCAATGCCTTCTCTTTGCGCATATCCCTTACATACTAACCTTACTTTATTTCTTACTACTATACCATCTTCATTCATCTTGTTTATGAATGTCCACTTTGTTCCAATCACATTCTTATCACTAGGTCTTGGGACCAGTTCCCAAGTGTCATTCTTAATAATCTGATCAAGTTCTTCTTTCGTAGCATCATGTCAATCTGAATCATTACATGTATCTTCAACACTTAAAGGTTCAATCTGAGATAGTAAACATACCGCTTCACTGTTAGCTGAGTTCTTTTCTTGTGATCTTGTTAAGACTTTGCCGCTCTGATCTCCAATGATGTCTTTCTTGGAATGGTTTCTAGATGTAAACTTTGGAACTTTAGGTGATGCTGACTCATCAGCCTTAGGAGTACCTTCTTCACTTGTCTCGAGGTCATTGAATATCACATCAATGTTGTCAAACATTTCCTCAATAATTGTCTCACTAGTGGAGGGTCTGGGTTCTTCTTCAATCATAGGTGAAAAATCATGATATCTTTCTTGAACCATAAAATTTTCATCAATCTTAACATGAGCACTTTCAATGATCTTTTTCAATCTTAAATTGAAACATCTATAAGCTTTAATTTTAGTAGAGTAACCAAGGAAAATACCTTCATCACTTCTTGCATCAAACTTGCCTACTGCTTCATCCCTCTTGATGTAGCACTTGCTTCCAAATATTCTGAAATATTTTACTGTGGGAACATTACCAAACCATAACTCATATGGTGTTTTGTCAGTGCCTGGCCTCAATTGAGTTCTATTGATGGTATAGATTGATGTATTGACCGCATCTCTCCAATATGTGTGTGCAACTTTTCCTTCTATCATAATGGTGCACGTTGTATCAAGAATGATCCTATTCCTTCTCTTTGCAATTCCATTCTGCTGAGGGGTTCTAGGTGCACTCAACTATCTCTTTATGCCATGTTCTTCGTAGTACTCATAGAATTTGTCAGAGGTGAATTCTCCTTCTCTATCCGATCTCAAACATTTTATCTTTAGTCTAGATTCATTCTCAACCTTAGCTTTGAATATTTTGAATTTCTCAAATGCTTCTGACTTATCTTTTAAGAACGCAACCCACATCATCCTAGTATAATCATCAAAAAATAAAATGAAATACCTTTCACCATAGTATGATCTTATTTGAGTTGGACCACATAGGTTTGTATGAATCAGATCCAACTTGTTCTCTGCTGAATTTTGCTTGCTCCTGAATAAATTTCTCACATGCTTCCCCATTACACATTCCCTACATATAGTATCAACTGGTTTTGCTATGCTAGGTAGATCTCTTACTGCCTTTACATTACTTATCTTTACTATGTTATCAAAATTGATATGACATAGTCTTTTATGCCATAGCCAACTGTCATCAACTTTAGCAACAAAACAACTTGCTTTTGAATTGAGTTGAAAAACATTACCTCTTGTCTTTGAGCCTGATGCAATCATAACACCATCCTTGTTCTTAATGATGCATTTGTCATCTTTAAACTCTAATTGATAGCCTTTTCCAAGTAACTGTCCAACACTAAGAAGGTTATGTTTCAAACCATCTACATAGACAACATCATCAGTACTCTTATTTCCATCCAAGGTGATGGCTCCTCTACCAACTATTGGTTTAGGAGTGTTGTCTCCAAATCTGACCATACCACCATTGTTTTTGTCTAGATGAACAAACCTACCTTTATCACCTGTATGGTAATGTGAGCACCCACTGTCTATAATCTAGTATGTCCTTATGTCAGCTTGTGAAATCAATGCTAGCTCTTGATTTTATTTTTTATCTTCATGAACTGTCTTATTATTTTTTTTGTCTACAATAGCAATGAATCCAATTTCTTCTTCACCTGATTCATCATCTAAAACTCCATCTCCAGCATAGTAGCATTCCTTAGAGTACTTAGGCTTGTAATCCTTTTTGAACTTTCTAGCTCTAGTAGGACACTTAGATGCAAAGCGACTGATCTTATTACATGAAAATCACTTAAATGGTGATTGACCTTCATATTTTCCTTTTATTTTCTTTTCTCTTTTGGCAATCATAGCAATGAAATCATCTAATATTTTCTCTTCTTCATCATCATCAAAATTACGAGAAATGTTTGTAGATTTCTTACCATGAACTGTTGCTTTGAAGGCTGTCTCACTCTTTGGTTTTGTCTTCAATCTTGAAATCTCAAAAGCTGAGATTTTGTTGATCAAGGTCTCTCTCTTGAAATTAGATGTAAGATGCATGGTCTCATCAAGGATGTTGATCTTGCTTTCATATTCTAGAGTGAGAGTGGTCATTAACTTGTCCATAATGTCCTCCTGTGAAATCTCTCCACCATTGTTTCCGATTCCAGCAACTGCTTCATTAATCCTCTGATTGTAAGCTCTGATATTTTCTTTAGGTAGCATCTCTAATGCATTGTATCTTTTCTTCCATGTCTTTCTGCGCGCATCATTTTCTTGTTTGTCTCCTTCAAATATGTCTTCTAGGTGCTTCCATATTTTGTGGGTTGTATCTACTTTTTTTATTTCTGAAAACTCACCATTAGATAGGGTGTTGATAAGGGCTTCTTTAGCTATAGCATTCTGATGAAACAATTCCTTTTGCCTATCAGTAGCATCATCCTTTGCAAGGTCTTCTAAGGTGGGAACCTTGGCTTCTTTGATAGTTACATCAAAAACTTCAAAAGCAATGCACTGCAAATGGGTCACCATCTTGTTCTTCCAATCAAGATAATTCTCTCCATCAAACTTAAGACTTTATTTCCTAAAGTATGCCATTTGATCAACCTCAAGTTGTTAAACTTTCTCTCTGAGGCACTTGGCTCTGATTCCAATTGTTAGGAATAGTCCCAAGAGATAACTAAGAGGGGGGGGGGGGGAGGGGGGGGGTGAATTAGTTATCTACAAGTTTCAATTCTTTATCCAATTAAGTATACTTAAACATAAAGCATAAACACAATGAAAGAACACTTGAACACAACACAATATTTTGGTTACGGGGAAACCCAAATAGGTAAAAACCCCGGTGGGAATTGACACCCACTAATATTCTACACTAGTGTATTATGATCCTTGTTAGAATATCCTTAACCCTGTTAGGAGTTTCTTTAAAATGCATTAAGTATAGTAGACCTGGTCAAGAGTCAGACCCTGTTAGGAGTCTTTTACAATTGTCTCTGTTAGGGGAGAGGATGCACTATTTGAGAGCTCACTACTCAAAGGGGCGAAGGCTACAACCTTCTTAATAATAGATACACACTATATCTCAATCTTGGTGAATTGGGCTTTGACCTGATGTCTGGATCAGTTCCAATGAATAACACAAATACTTTACTTGGTCACATAGACCTTCTTCTGATGGCTCAACTCTTCGCACACTTTGCTCTGCTCTACTTAATCAACCATGAACCACACTTAAGCAATCACAAATGACTGCCTATAAATATCTTTCCTCTAAATGATATAATCAAGTCAGCCTGTTAGAACCACCTTAAAATCATATTAGAGAAACCATAACAAACTTTAATAAACATTATGTCGGCTCTACTATGCATGCAACACATATTGGGACCTGTCTAATGAGATAATTGTAGACGAACGCTACACATTGTCGGCTCTACCAAAACAACTGTATCTTTCTCCTCAAGCTAAATTACTTCATGTGCTCTTAACCGAACATCAATAACTCTTCTCTAAGCTTAACTCTAAGGGCGCATACCCAAAATATAGGTGCAACTCTAGAACCAATAAAATCTCTATCGACTCTTTTAAACAAACACAAGAAACTGCTACTGGTGAATAGTGACTGCATAACTTCACTTCTATTGAATATCAGACTATGCCTCCATGACTAAAACATCACTAACATGTCTTTGACATATATCTAAGTGTGCAAGGCTCCATGATAACTATATGGACAACCATACATGGAACACTATTTGTTACTTTGTCAGGAACACTGCTAACACAAACTGCTATATAACTATTTGTACTAATAGTTAACCTTTGCACCCATGATATCATGCTGATATCATGTCCATGCTACATATAATGAAAGCTTACTGTATAAGACTTCCACGTATGCTACTTTCCATATGTTGTCATCAATGACAAACATACAGTCAGTACTGGCCTGCTGGCAAATCTCCAACACCAAACACTAAGGTCTAGTGAAATGAGTGAAAGTAAGATTTGGCACAAGAGATATGGTCACCTCAATTTTAATGGGTTGATTTTACTCAAAAGATTAAAAATGTTTGAAGGTCTACCATTAATTGAAGACACAAAAGAGGTGTGCGAAAAGTGCATTGTTGGCAAACAACATAGGATACAATTTCCTATTGGTAAATCTAGCAGAGCTAAACAACATCTTGAGATAATCCATACAAATTTGTGTGGTCCTATGGAAACACCTTCTTTGAAAAAATCAAGTATTTTCTAACCTTCATTGATGATTACTCAAGAAAAACTTGGGTGTATTGTTTGGTTTCAAAATCAGACGTATTTGAAAAGTTTGTAGAGTTTAAAAACTTGGTTGAAAAACAAAGTGGTAAGTATATCAAAGTGATAAGGTCAGACAATGGAGGTGAGTACAAGTCAAATCAATTTATTGATTTTTGTAAAAATCATGGAATCAAAAGAGAGTTCACTACTTCCCACACTCCACAGCAAAATGGAGTTGCTGAAAGGAAGAATAGGATAATTGTTGAAATGGCGAGAAGCATGTTGAAAGAGAAAAACTTGGATAAATGTTTTTGGGTGGAAGTAGTATACAAAACAGTGTATCTTCTAAATAGAAGTCCTACAAAAGCAGTTAAAGGGATGACTCTTGAACAAGCATGGTCTGGGGTAAATCCAAGTGTTGATCACTTGAGAGTATTTGGGTGTGTTGCTTATGCACACATACCAAAATAAAAAAGGTCTAAGTTAGATGATAAAGGCCTTAAATGCATTTTTATTGGTTATGGAAATGAAAATAAAGCATACAAGTTGTATGATCCAATGGTAAAAAAGATTGTGATAAGCAGAGATGTGGTATTCAATGAAATAGCAAGATATACCAAAGATAATGAAACAAAAGGAAAAGAGATAGTAATTGATGAGATTGAAGAGGAGGAAGAAGAATATGTACCTGAATCATGTAGTGCAGGAGAAAGAAAATATCAAAAATATCAAAGAAGGACAGAAAAGAATCATCCATTGACTCTTATGTTGGATTCAAATTTTGAAAAAATGACAACAAGGTCACAAGCAAAAGTTAATTTTTCTTTGATGACTCAAACCATGGAAAATAATGAGCCACAAACATTTGAACAAGCTCAAGAAAAAGAAGAATGGATTGAAGCAATGAACAATGAAATAGACAAAATTGAAAAGAATGACACATGGGATTTGGTTCAATTACCTCCTGGTAAGGAAGTTATTGGTACAAGATGGGTGTACAAAACAAAGTATAAATTTGATGGAAGCATTGATAAGCATAAGGCTAGATTGGTAGCCAAAGGGTACACTCAACAGGAAGGTATTGATTATACTAAGAATTTTTCACCTGTAGCATGGATGGATACTATCAAATTGGTTTTGGCATTGGTAGCTCAGCATAGTTGGATAGTTTATCAAATGGATGTGAAAAGTGCTTTCTTAAATGGATGTATTGACGATGAAGTGTATGTTTCACAACCTAAAGGTTTTGAAATACCTTCTAAAGAACATTATGTTTGCAAACTAAAGAAGGCCTTGTATGGTCTCAAATAGGCACCAAGAGCATGGTATTCAAGGATAGACTCTTACCTACAATAGAAAGGTTTTTCATGAAGTCAATCAGATCCAAATCTCTATATCAGAAGCTCAGCTAAGGATATCTTTATCTTAGTTCTCTATGTTGATGACCTTATCTACACAGGGAATAAACCATCTTTATTTATAGAGTTTAGAGCAACCATGATTACTGAGTTTGAAATGACAGATTTGGGACAAATGCACTACTTTCTTGGTATAGAAGTATGGAAAAACAAAGATGAAATATTTATGTCTCAAAAAAAATATGCTTTAGATATCCTCCAAAAATTTCAGATGCAGAGTTGCAAACCAATTGCAACACCTATTGAAGTTGGACTTAAATTGTCTACTTTAGATGTGTCAAATCCAATAAATTCCACTCTATATAGATAGTTGATTAGAAGCTTGATCTACTTAACTACCACTCATCCAGATATCACATTTACAGTGAGTTTGGTCTCTAGGTTCATGTCAGAGCCTAAGGAAACACATTGGAATGCAACTAATAGGATTCTTAGATATGTTAAAGGGACATTGAGCTATGGTCTCAAATTTTAGCACTCAGAGGATAGCAGATTGGTTGGCTATACAGATTCAGATTGGGTAGGGTCTGTTGATGATCGAAAGTCTACTTCTGGTTATACTTTTAGCCTTGGTTTTGCAATATTCTCTTGGAAATCCAAGAAACAACCTACAGTATCACTTTCTATAGCAGAGGTAGAATACAAAGCTACAACATCAACAACTTGTCAAATTGTATGGTTGAGAAGACTACTAGAAGACTTACACCAAATTCAAAATGAACCTACCTTGTTGTATTGTGACAACAAGAGTGCTATACAAATGACAAAGAATCTAGTATTTCATAGTAGAACCAAACACATTGAGATACAACATCACTATATCAGGGAATTGGTTCAACAAGGTTTGATCAAAATTGTGTACTGCAGTACAGAAGATCAGATTGCAGATATCTTCACAAAGGCTCTAGCTCATGAAAGGTTCTAGAAGCTCAGGGATCTACTTCATATTCTTCCCAATGGTCATTATGGGGGAGAATGACAACAATAATACCCATTTGGGGCCTACCTGTGCAGTCCTTATTGACTTCAAAGTCTGATACTTATTATATGGTTGTATGTTATTAATTTTATAGTTGATAGTTGTAGATATTCAATATTGTAGTTGTGTTATTGGTGAATATGGTTGAATCCCATAATTTCACCTCCCCTTTTGATTTTCTATATAATGGTTGCCTTGCCTCTCTTTTCTCAAGGCAATTTGGGGCTTTTGCATATGTCTTTGTTTTGTGATCATCAGATCACTAATTGATTGATTCAGTTGCCTTCATCTAATTTAATGGCTTTTGATTTTCAATTAATTCAGATTATTAGCTTGATTGCAATTTTTCTTTGATTTTAACTTGATTTGACTTAATTGCATTGATACGATTGATTTACATTGGTTTTTGCCTTGATTTCTCACTTAAATGATCTTGTCCAATTTTTGGTGATTACAAATGCCCCTCTTTGAGTTGACATGTGAAGCGTGTCGATTCAAAGAATGTCTTGATTCAATTGATATGAGGTCCTAATTCCGTCGATGGTCGATTGCAATGTTGGATAGAAGATGCCAATTCTGATGAAGTTTGATTGATTTGATGTCCTAATGGTCGATTTGATGATGAATTGTCTAATATGATACCTAGTTTGATCTGATTCGATGTTGAATGCCCCTTTTGATTGATAAGCGAATTTTTTTTTGATAAAAGATTACGCTATAATTTGATGGTCGTACCCCTGATTCGATGATACTATTGTCGTTCCTAATTAGCTGAGTGTATGCCCCCTCAGAAATAAAATGAAATTTGATAGGCGTTTGAAAGATATGACGATTTAGGTCAATTTTGCATTAATTAGGTCAATTTATAATAAATTTTGATTTCATTTCTGATAATGAATTTGTGTTCCTTTGATGATAAATGCCCCTGATTTGGTAGAATTGGTGAAAAATTTGGGTCCCTGGTCATTTTCTGGTCAAAGATGTCCTTTTTAGGTCAAAATGGCCTATATATAGGGGTAAAAAGTCAAATTCACTATTCATTTTCACTTTGCTATTTGAATTTTTTTCTTTGACTTCTCTGAGCTGATTCATCATGGTTATCCTGATTTGTGAGCATCGGTTCGAGCGAGGGCCTCAGTATCTTCGGCCACCGACCTATGGACCTCTGGTATGTACCCGATCAACTTGTTTTATCAATTTAATGTATTTAATTTGATTTTTTTTTTGAATTTTTCTTGGAAAAACCCATTTTTTTCTTTTTTTTCAAATTAAATAGTACTTTTAAGCATTTTAATAGCATGTACACCTCCCTTTTAGCGCTTCCACAATTTTTAATAGCGCTTCTGCATCTTTTAATAGCATGTACACATGTAGGATTTAGGGCTTATTTCACATGTAAAATTTTCTCTAGCCCGTATAATGTCAAATGCACATTTGATGTTTGAAATAGCGCATACGTACAGTTCTTTTAGCGCGTACAATGTCTTTTAGCGCTTTTACCGTAGAACAATGCTTTTACAATTTTTACTTGTGCTTTCAATATTTTTAGCTATGCTTTTGTCTTTTAGCGCTTTTAATCATTAAAATAGTGCTTTCATCTTGTTAGGAAAAAATGCAAATGACTTTGTCAGGTTTTCAAACCGCCCTGTCTCGTCAATCAGTTGATTGGCTTAGGTAACAAACCTGATTTGGTAGCAAGTTGTAGGATGTTAGTTTGAGTCAATTTAGTTTGAATTTTTTTATTGTCAATCTCGATTTAGATGATGGATGATGGTAAATTTTCCGTCCTCTCTAAATATAATCAGGAAAATTGATTGTGGTTTGATAATTTTGAAATGTTTGATTGACTTAGGATAATTCAAAAGATATTGTTTTTGAAATTGATGTGATTTAAACTTTCTTTTTGTAGGCCGAGCTTAAGTCACTCACCTTTCAAGGTTTATATCCGCTACCATTCCAGATGATCGATGATTTGAGCGGTGTCGATCGCCGACATATAGGCAGATGCGGTCTATCATTTCTACTTGTCCTACCTCGATTCTGAGTGAATCGGGGATTGATTACCACTATGGCAAACAGGTGGTGCTCAGATGAGGGGTGTTGGTGTGGATAGAGTTTTTCATCAGGTTGATGTGGGTTTTGTAGCCAGACGAGGTCGTCATAGGGTCCAACGTCAGAGATAGGTGGATGCTCAGGTAGTTGCTGATATTGATGCTCAGGCCGCACATATTTTGTTAGATCAGGCATAGGGTATATCAGTAAAGGCTCCTTTTCCACAGGCTCCTCCAGTATAGGCTCCTACTTCTACTTCTATGTCATCTTCTTCATCTCATCCATCTTCTTCATCTTTTGTTCCATCTTTATACATTCCATCTTTTCCTTGCCATCTTCTTCTATGGCTCCACCACATACTTCCCCTGCCCAGGCCCCAGCACAGAGTCCTACACCAGCCTTAGCCTCAGATGTTAGATCATTATAGTTTGAGATGCTAGAGATGAGACAACAAGTTACTCAATTGAGTTTGATGATGCAGACCTTCATGGTTGCTATGAGTCAGCATGGTTTACAGGCTAGCTCCAACAGATCTCCTGATAGTGACCATGGTCTTGATGGTGCTGATGCTGCCAATGGTTCTGGCAATTGATTTATTTTATAGAGATGATACATATTCTTTATTCATTGATGTACATGATGATCTATTTTTTATATCGAGACATTGGACTCTGCTGTTATCATTTTTACCAGTTGATGTTCTTTAGGTTATGATACTTTGGTAGACTTTGATGGACTTTGATTTCCTGATCTTTCATGATGTTGATACCATAGACTTTGATACTCAGTTGATAGATTTACTTTATGTGATGTAATTATGTGTTCGACTTCATTTTTCTAGGTGTTTTGCTATGATATGCAGATCTATATGATTCTATCTCCTATATGCTTTGTTTCATGCTTTTCAGAATGCAGTTGATGATATGGATGCACATGTTCTATTTATGCTTTAATGGTTGTCTTATGTATGACATAAAATAGGTGAATGTATGCAATATGGATTTTGTAATGATTTATGATATATGATGTTTTAATGTTTTATGGATGCAAATGATACCTAAATGCATTGTATGATGATGTAATGATTTTATGGTTAATGTGATGTAATGGTATTTATGAATATATGGATTTAAATGATATGGATGTGTAATGGATATGAATGTAATGGATTTATGATATGCAAAATGTGATGGACCTATATGATATAATGAATGCATATGGATATTTAATGATTAATGATGTATATGATCCTAAATGTTATATGTTATATGGATGAATGATGTAAATGTAATGATATATAATGTATGATGAAAATAAATGCCATGAGATTTTCAACTGAATGAATTTAGATGAATGATGCAATGTGTAATGTTTTTGAATGAACTAAATGATATGCAACTAATGATAAACTTATGTCTATTTGAATGAAATGAATTAATAGATGTAATGAACATTAACTAATGAATGCAATGGTAAATGCACTTAATGGATTTACAAATGATGAATGGTTTCTTAAAGAGAAAGTACACTAAATGAGATGGATCTTTAAAATGAATGCAAACTAATGCAATGTCACCTAATGAACTTTAAATTATGCAAACTAATGCAATTAAATTTAATGAAAATGGATTTGAAATGAATGCAAGATAAAATTATTTTAACCAATGCAAGTGAACTAATGCAATGCACCCTTGATTTGATTTTTGATTTCCATCACACTCGATCACATATAGTTTTTGATGTTCCTTTGAGTTTTGATTTGACTCCACCCCCTTTCTATTTTACTCTTGCTATTTAGTTTTTATGCTAAGAAAGACAAATACTTTAAATGCATTTAATGTAGGATGTATGCAACTAACTGTCACTATTCAAAAATTTGAATCTTATATTCATCATTGAGCAGTTTGTGATATCTGAATTTAGTACAATCATCACTAGTTCAGCCATGATGATATGAATACTTTTTCCATCTCTTATGTTGCTTTCCCATCCTTTGGTACGACTATCACTGATTAAAGTCAATCATGAGAGTACAAGTACCGATTTTGTTAGATTCTATGTTGCAAGTGGATTTTGGTATTATGATATTTAACATCAAAATATCCAAGGTATCCTTTTGCATAAACAAACAAAGATCTTAGTTTCATTTTATGTACAAGTCCTTGATGATTCTTTTGTGATCACGTCTTTAGACAAATAATACATTCTTTAAAACTTTGATCTTAAGACAGTCATTCAAAAATCAATAAAATATCATGCTTTCATCATAGCTTGTCTAGTTTAAAAACTTTCATTGATTTTCTAGAAAGACATGATTTCATCAATTAAGTCAACACTTAAGAAAAATTTTGCGTTGTTTTTCAAATCCATATTTGAAGTATAGTTCTATCCATTTCATACTTTTAATCCTGATAAAAATAGGGCTATGTGAGATTTTGGATCAAATTTTGCGTTTGGTTGACGTTGGATTTAGGATTTGGATTAGATTGAGTGTTTCACTTGTGCTTTGATGAATTGATTCAATGTCTAATTGAAGTTTTCTTTTGATGAATCCTCCCTCCTTTAGAGTAGATTACCCCTAGTTTGATGTGATTTCAAAGTTGGACTTAGGACAATTTGCAGATTAGGTGACCAAAATCCTTATGTACTTGCAAATGCAACTGTTGGGTTTTATTATACAATATATACAAATGCTGGCGAATGCAATATTTACAAGGATGACTACTAGGTATGCGATTGACTTGGACTCTCAATGATGCTTGTTTACCAGTTTTTCACTGATTGAATGAATTTTGCTTTCTTTTTCTATTTTTAAAGCTTTTTCCCCTTTTTGCTACCAAGGCGCCTATTTGCTAGGTTTTCACCAAGGCACTTTTTCTCTTTTTCTGATTTTTTTTTGTATTTTCTCTTTTTTTCATTTTTTTTGTTTTCTCATATTATCATGGCGCCTATTTGCTAGGTTTTCACCAAGACAACATCTTTTTGAGGATCCTTTCTAAATGTTTTTGGCTTTCTTCATGCTCAATTTTCCACTATTTTTTATATTTTCTGCATTTCTGATTTGTTTTCTCTTTTCTGCTTTTCAATGTTTTTGGTATTTTCAAGATCTCTTTTGACTATATAGAATAAATAGGATGCTTTCCATCTGATTTTTTGATACTCTTTTTCTCTATACTCTTTCATCTGCTTTATGTGTAGAACCTTTTTAGATGAATGCTATTGATAAGTTCTTGTAATTCTTCTCCATCACAATCAGCTAATTTATAGGTGCCTGTCCTAAAAGATGAATTGATCACAAAAGGTCCTAACTAGTTTGCCTCCCATTTTCCTTTCTTTTCTCTCTTTGCTTGATTTTTGGGATTTTCTCACAAAACTAAGTCACCTATTTGGAATGTCCTTGACCTGATATGCTTGTTATAGGTCCTTGACATTCTGTTCTGATACACTTTCAAGTGATCAAAGGCTTGTTGCTATTTTTCATCTAGCAGTTCTAGTTCATGCAACCTAGCAACTCTATAATCTTCTTCACTTATCAAACCATGTAGGGATACTCTTAAAGATGGAATTTCTACCTCCAAAGGTAAAACTGCTTCTACTCCAAAGACTAAGGAAAATGGTGTAGCTCTTGTTGGTGTTTCTAATACTTGTCCTATAAGCCCACAAGGTTGGGTTTATTTTTACATGCCAATCTCTACCTGAATTATCCATAGTTCTCTTCAATATCTTTAAGATGTTCTTATTTGTTGCCTTGGCTTGTCCGTTACCTTGGGGGTAATATATTGAAAATGAATGATGTATCATGTGTAATTTTGTATGCAACTCCTTTAAATCCTTATTTTTGAAGTGTTTGGAATTGTCGGTTATGATGGCATGAGGGACACCATATCTATAGATTATGTGATTTAAAATGAACAAGGATATTTGCTTTCTTGTAGCAGTTGAGAAGGGTACAACTTCCACCCATTTGGTAAAGTACTTTGTTGCAGTGATGATTAATTTATGACCATTTGAAGATGGTGGATAAATCATCCCTATTAAGTCCAAACCCCATTGATAAAAGGGCCAAGGTGTTGTCATAGGATGGAGTTATTGTGCTGGTACATGGATCAAGTTCCCATGATATTGACACTTTCGACAAGTTTTATCAAAGTGACAAGCATCTTTTTCCATGGTAGGCCAAAAATATCCTATCCTAAGAAGTTTCTTAGCTAGGGTTAAACCATTCGAATGTGACCCGCAAATCCCCTTGTGAATTTATTATAAGGCTACATTTGATTCCTCTTTCTCTAGACATCTTAGAAGCATTCCATCTAAACTCTTATGATACAATGTGTCAGATATTAAGGTATAACGAGAGGCTTGGCGTATGAAGCTTTTCTTTTGATTCCTAGTTTGGTCTATAGGTAGGATTTGGTCTTTTAAGTAGGTATAAATGTCTCCATACCAAGGTGATTCATGTCCTATTAGCAAACAAATAGTATGAGGATGGCTAGGGTCAAATGCGGGTTGCTCAACTTCTTCTACCAGGAATTCATATCTGGCACTTTGATCTAGTATTTGGAGAAGGGATGCCAAAGTAGCCATTGCATCTGCTACTTTATTCTTATCTATTGTTATTTGCTCAAATGTGATGAGAGTGAAGTATTTCTTGAGATTCTCAACCATATTTTTGTAAGGTATCAACTTGTCATCTTTAGTCTAATATTCATCATTGATTTGATTGATAACTAGTTGTGAATCTCCATAGACTTGTAGCTCTATCACTTTCCATTCTAATGCCAATTTTATACCAATGACCAATGCTTCATACTCATCTATATTATTTGTGCATGGGAATAGCAATTTGTATGATTTAGGAATTGTAGACCCTTGAGGAGTAATCAAAAGTATGCCTGCTCCTGATCCATGTTGTGTATAGGAACCATCAAAATATAATTGCCATGTTTTTTCTTCAACATTCACAATTTCAGAATCTGGGAATTCCACTTGAATTGGATGATCATCTTGTAATAGTGATTCTGCTAATTGATCAGCTATGACTTGGCCCTTGATAGATTTACAATCCACATATTCTATGTCAAATTCACTTAGCACCATGACCTATTTGGCTAGTCTCCCATTCAATGTTGTTTTACTGAGAAGATATTTCAAAGGTTCAATCTTTGCAATGAGTCTAATCTTTTGGGATAACATATAGTGGTGTAATTTTTGGGAAGCAAAAAATACGACCAAACATGCTCTTTCAATAAAGGTATAGTTCAACTCATACTTCATCAATGTTTTGCTTATGTAGTATATGGCCTTTCCTTTTCCTAATTCATCTTCTTGAGCTAGGAGTGCCCCTAATGAATGGTCGGTCATTGAAATGTATATAATTAAGGGCTTGCCTCTTATAGGTGGCATAAAAGTTGGAGGGTTCATTAGATATTTCTTCAAGAAATTGAAGGCTTCTTTGCATTTATCATCCCATTTGAAAATTGTGTCCTTATGAAGGAGTTGAGTGAAATTGTGGCACTTTTCTGCTAATTGAGAGATGAACCTTCGAATGGATTTGATCCTGCCTTGAAGAGATCTCATTTGACTTATGTTTCTAGGTGCCTCCATTTCCATGATGGCTTTGACTTTGGTGGGGTCTATTTCTATTCCTTTTGCTGAAACAATGTATCCTAGTAGCTTTCCTGATTGAACACCAAATGCACACTTCTTCAGATTTAACCTTACTTTAAATTGCTCCAATCTTACAAAAAAATTCTCTAAGATAGGTAGATTTTCTTCTCTTGAGTGGGATTTAGCAAGTATATCATCTACATAGTCCTCCATGAAGTTGTGCATCATGTCATGGAATATGGTCGTCATGGCTCTTTGATAGGTCGCTCCGACATTCTTTAGACCAAAAGGCATAACATTCCAACAGAATGTCCCCCATGCACATATGAATGTTGTCTTGTCTTGATCTTTGGGTGCTATCTTTATTTTATTATAACCACTAAACCCATCCATAAGTGAGAATATTGAATGTCCTACTATCAAATCTACAATGGCATTTATGCTTGGTAATGGAAAATCATCTTTAGGACATGCAAGATTGAGATCCATAAAGTCCATGCAAATTCTGATGGATTTGTCTACTTTTAAAACTGGTACAATATTTGAAATCCATTGGGCATAATCAATGGCTCTTATAAACCCAACTTTCAACAATTTTTATAAGTCCACTTTTACAAGTAAAGCTATGTGTGGATGCATCTTTCTTAGTTTCCGCCTCATTGATCTTACTCCTCTTATGTTCAAATGATGCATGATTAAATTTGGATCTAATCCTCACATATCATCATATGACCATGCAAAATTGATTTGTTTGTCTTTGAAAAACTTGATGAAGTCCTTTCTTTCTTTACTAGATAAAGATGTTGCTAAGTGTATGATCCTTGGTTCTGATTCTGACCCAATATTCACTTTCTCTGTTGGTTCAATCAAGATAGGAGATCTTTCTTCATAGTTCTTGGGTAAAGTATCCAAAATCCCTTCCTTAGGTGCCTCTATTGGGTTTTCACCTTTGGAATCATTCTTTATTTCTTTCTCTTTTTGATCTAATGTTGCCACATTGTGGTTTTCAACATTAGATTCTTTCCATTTTTTATTTTTTATTTATTTTTTTCATTTTTAATTGAATTAAGAGTTTGGATACTTTCCTTTGTCACTTCTTCCTAATAAGAAGGCTCAACCACATTTAGGTATTGGGACACCAAGTTATCATTCAAAAATGTAGGGAGGATGATTGGCTCAATGTAATCACATTCAATTAATTCTGGATAGATAAGCGTCAAAGGATCAATGCTTTGGTTTAGTCCAATGGGGTTTAGGGACATGACTTCATTTGAAGGTTCAAATATTGTATCGCTTAAATCTATAATATGTGCTTCTTCAAGATGTTCTAGAGAACTAGGGTCAAAATCTTCCTCACTAGAATCCTCTAAGGTTTCTATTGGATAAAAATCTCATGGATTAAACCTAATGTTAGATTCTTCCCTAGCAGGTCTCCATGATGGTACATAGGGTTCTCCTACCCATTGATTTATTTCAATTTCTTGAATTGGTACACTATCTAAGACCCCTTGACTTGAACTTGAGGCTTGATTCTAATTTGATTCTAAAATTTGTTCTTTTTCGTTGCTAGGAGTGTAGGTGTGGATGACATCAACTTCCTTATCTTGACATGAATCACTTGACAATGAGTCCCATTCCCAATTGTTGGAATCCTCATCACTTTGAGATCCTAATTGCAATATTTGGTCATAGACCTTAGGATAGTTCTTTTGAGTGTACCCTTGTTCTAGGTACCCTAATCCAGTCTTTTCTTTGCTATCTCTCCATGTCATTTCAATGGGTTCAATGAGTCCTTCGTTTCTTGTTCCCAAAGGTCCTTGTCCTTTGTATCCCATTTTCTACATGATTTGAAATCTTTTCCCATATTTATGTGTGGGAATGTTTATATTTTGGATGCGCTTTTCATGTGCACTTGATTCCTCAACCTTATATAGCCAATTTAAGATTTCATTGTCTTCTTCCTCCATGAATGAAGATGTATTTTCCCTCACAAAGTGATCATTGTATTTATGAGGTAGATTGGATGGTCTTCCATATGATTTTGGAGATAAGGGTAGATCCATCATGGATAAGGAGTATTCACCTACTCTTTTTTGTTTAATTTGACATTGCTTTTCAAAGTTTCTCATCATATGATCCATTTTTTCGTAATGAGCCTCTTTGGTGTAGATTTGAACAGATCTAGCTTGGTCTTCTTTCTATTTCTCAGGACCACTCTCCTCACTAACCTTATGTTTTCCTTTTGTCGATGTAGTTAGGTTAGTAGGACTTTGGTTATTTTCAACAATAATTTATTTTCTTCTTTTTCTTTTCCCTTCAAAGATGGAAGATCTTTTGAAGTTTTTCCTTTTTCTATTCTTTGAGGAATTGACCCTTATGCATTATGTGGGACTAAGGAATCATTGATAGGCTTCATGTTATTACAATATTGAAAGGGGTTTGAGTCCCTGCTTACCATGACTTCTTGTCATAGATAGGGGAATTTGAGACATTGATGGTAGGTTGAGGGTATGACCTGCATTTCATGGATCCATGGCCTCCCTAATAGAATATTATAAGTCAGGTTTAAGTCTACTTGGCAAATGGTCTCTTTCTGCATTGGGCCAACTCTAGTAGGAAGTACTATGACTCCCTTCGAAGCTCTCTCTTCATCATCATCGGATTTTATGGTTATCTTTTTCTTTGGATCTATAGCCTCCTCAGAAAATCCTAAGGCCTTTACCAAGTTTAGGGTACAAATATTCAAGCCGACTCCTCCATCAATGAGGACTCTTTTCACTCTATGCTTGTGGATTAGGACCTCTATATGAAAGGGTAGATTTTGCAAGCGGTTTAGGGACATATCATCTTGTTCTGAAAAAGATAAACAATGGGGTACAACAAGATTTCCTACCATGTTTTGAAATTTATCCACATCTAAATTTAGAGGTACATTAGTTTCTACCAAGGCTTTCTCTAGAATCTCCTTATGAGTTGGTGAGAGCTTGAGTAATTCTAGGATAGAGATCTGAGCAGGGGTTCTTTGCAATTGTTGTACCAAATTATATTGTTTTGAAGATGAAGGTGAAGTTTGATTTGGTAGGACAATTCTTGGGGCATTTCCAGGTAGAGTAATTTTTTACGCTTGCCCCCTAGTTACAACATTAGATGTTGCTTCCCTTGGCTCCTCTTTTACCATAATAACATTTATGGTATTTTCATCCCCACTTAAAGCATTAATAGTATTATCATAGGTATGAGAAAAATTGACCTTCTCATTACCTTTTTTGTTATTTTGATTGGTGTTTGATGACTAACCTTTTTCATGATTTAGGAAAGGGTTTTTGAAGGTCGTATGATCCTCATTGTTTTGAGGTCCTACTTTTATCACCCCATCATCAATTAGGTCTTGCACTAGATGTTTTAATTTCATGCACTCATTGGTTTTATGGCCCTTATTATGATGGTATTCACAATGGTGAGAATCATTCCACCAATTTGGCTTAACTTGGGGTTCATACGGTCTTAGTTTGGGTAATGTAATGATTTTGTTGGCCTCCAAAGTCCTTAAAGAATTTTCCAATGGTTCACCTAAAAAGGTGAATTTCCTCTTTTGATACATGGAAAAGAAAGGCTTAGGCTTGTTGACATTGGAGTTATTAAAGGGACATGTGATTCCACCTAGTGAGGTTGATAGCTTACCATCTCCTTATCATGTAGTCTTATCACATTGCCTATATATTCAGGCACTCCTACTTTGTATTTATCTATTATCCATTATCATTTGATCATTATTGAATCTATTCATTTGATCATCTTGTGTCTCTTGTGCTATCTCTTAAGCTTCTAGATCTTGGCATTTTATTCTTTTCCTTAAGCAAATTCTTACATGGCATCAGAGCCATAGAAGATCTCATTGTATAGCCATTGCAGGACTCTTTGCTTCAACTTTTGGAGGGCCACGATTCAGATCTGGAGGAGTAGCAACTTGTGGGAGCATCTAGAGAAAGATTTGACCTTGCCATTGTGTTCAGGTGGATGTTTTCATAAATTTTGACTATAAACTTGCCTACCTTGGGCAAAAGTCAAATCTGAGGCAAAAAAGTTTTGCAAATGGGACTTGGGAAGCCCAATCTGCAAATTTGGTAATTTATTTCCATTTTTGAATATGTGGCATTTTCTATATTTTTGTGGCAAAAATTTGGGGTTGTTTCAGGATCCCCATCCTTGTTTATCATACAAATCTATAGGTTTTATCAGTAATCTGACATAGTTCATAGCAGAACCGTACACTGACAAATCTTAGCCTACGAGGTAGATGACGACAACTGAAGTCATGACACAAGCTTCTACGCTTTGTTTACCTTCTGGTCGACCCTGCATATAAACACCTTAGTTTACAGTGCAGGGTCAATGTGGGATTAAAAGTCCCCAACTCGGTGGGCCCACATAAAACATTTTTTTAACTCAGCAAACTAGATCGACCACCCTAGACCGGACCGCACAAGACACAATCTCATACTCGAGTCGAGCTTATTGGAAATATAGATGGAGTAATTAAGACGGGGGGGTGAATCAGTTAACCACAAAAATATTTCCACAGATCCCTTAGATGTCCTATTAAATCATTTACTGCTGTTACTTAGTAAACATATAGAGAAATGTTGTAACTCGATTATTGCTATGAGTATTAATTATAACTATTCTTAAGCATTCATTAGTGATTAACATGCATGCATAAAGAAAATAACATGAACATAAGAGACACCAAATTTAATGTGGAAACCCAATATGGAAAAAACCACCAATGTAACTAGTTACTGTTTATCACTCTTTTGAAGTGATGCCCTGTTAGGAGCCAACCTGATAAAAGGTTACAAAACACACTGTTAGGTGTGACCTTGTTAGAGGATTTAATCACCCTGTTAGGAGTGGCCTTGTAAGAGGTCTTGAAACAATTCAATAGAACTGTCACCTTGTTAGAGGATTTACAAAATGGTTGTTAAACCAACTCGGTTAAGAGATTTTGAAATCACTGCTACAATGGTAAGAAAGTAACAATGAAATGACTTGAATAATGATGCAATTGAATTGTTGATTATAGATCTCTGTTCTGCTTCACTAGATCCTTCTTGATCAAATAAATCTTCGCTGCTCCTCAAGGATATCTAACCATCCTTCAAAATTCGCACATACCTTCCTTTAAAATGATTTGCATGTTCGCTCACAAACTTCCACACTTGCACATTATTCTTCCCACATTGAATTCACCACTTGACCTTCTATATATACCTTTCAGATTTTCAAGTCGGCACTAATAATCATTACAAACATTAACACTCATTACAACAGTCAGCTGGAATAAACAAACTTTATTTCTCAAATTAACAAAATCCTTCATTAGCTGACCTTGCTCGGTAAACACTGCTCTTGAAAAGATTTCCTTTGTTGACCGAATGAAGCCCGGTTACCACTGCGAATTCTGCAACATCCTTTGGAGACCGAGTGAACTTGGTAAACACTAACTTTCCTTCGATAACCATGGAAGCTCGGTTAACACTATTTTCTGCCATACTTTCGTTTGATGCTTGAGAGATCTCGGTAGACACTGAAAACCGCCTTGCTGACCGACTGAGCTCGGTAGACACACAGAACTACTTATGGATATGACATTTGTGTGACATCAAAGACAACACACAATTAGACAATTGTATACAACAATCTCCCTCAGACAATTGTATCCAACAATCTCCCTCTTTGGCATTGATGGCAACACAACATGTCATAGCACAATAAAATTTCATAGAAAACATAGAATAAGGAACATATCCTTAGCTTCTTTCTGATTCTCATCTTCCTCTATTAGCAAACTTCTCTCTCTGACTGAAAACTCTCCCTCTTGACTTCTCAAATTCTCCTTCTTAGAAATTTCTTGAAATGACAGCAAACTCTCCCTCTTTGACAACACATGCCAAAGACAACTCACACACTACTGGTGAATACCAATGTACCTTAAGTACTGATTCATATACAATGATTCCTTGACTATGCTGCATCAACTGACTGATCTTCAACATGCTCTAGTTGATGCATCACTAAAACTTTATTGAGTGAGCTTCGGATAGGGGAATGACCCCTAACTTACCTCTTAGATACAAGAATGCATCCTTAGGTAGTGGCTTGGTGAATATATCTGCAATCTATTCTTTTGTATGAACATATTCCAATCTGATTTCCTTATCCTGCACCAATTCTCTGACAAAGTGATATTTTATAGCAATGTGCTTGGTTTTGGAATGCATTACTGGATTCTTTGAAATATTTATTGCACTTGTATTATCACAAAACATAACAACTGGTTCTTTGATCTCAACCTTCATGCCTTCTAATAACTATTTAAACCAAACAATATTAGAATAGTTTACTGCTGCAACAACATATTCTGCTTCTGTTGTGGATTGGGATGTGCAATTTTGCTTTTTACTGGTCCAAGATACCAACCTCTTGCCAAGAAAGAATGCTCCACCACTTGTACTCTTTCTGTCATCAATGTTTCCTGCCCAATCAGCATTAGTAAACAATCTTAAGTCTAGATTGCCTCCAAATTTATACCACAAGCCATAATCTTTAGTTCCTTTCAAGTATCTCAAGATTCTTTTGATTGCCATCATATGATTTTCTCTGGGTTTTGTTGAGAATCTTGCTACTATACCAACTGCTAAGGCAATATCAGGCCTTGTATGAACTACATACTATAATTTTTCAATCATTGATCTGTATAAGGTCTAATCTACTTCTTTTGAATCATCATCTTTGGTAAGCTTCAGTCCAGTACACATGGGTGTACCAACTGGTTTTGAATCTTCCATACCAAACTTCTTAAGTATTTCCTTGATGTATTTAGACAGAGTAATGTAGATACCATTCTTGTTCTGCTGAATTTGAAGACCAACAAAGAACTTTATTTGACCAAACATAGACATTTCAAATTCTTTGTTCATTTGCTTTGAAAATTCTTTGCACTGATCATCATTACCTGTAAACACAGTATCATCCATAAATATTTTTGCCAAAACAATTTTGTTATTTGGTCCTTCCTTGATGTATAAACTATTGTTATCATTAGCTCTTTTGAAACCAATCTGAATAAGATAGTTATGTAATCTTTAATACCATGCTCTAGGGGCTTGTTTCAGACCATACAATGCTTTGTGTAACTTGCAGACCATATCCTTTTTTCTGAATCAATAAAACCTTCAGGTTGCTCAATGTAGACTTCTTCATCAAGAATACCATTGAGAAATGCAGATTTTACATCCATCTGATATACCTTAAATCCTTTATGTGCTACATATGCAAGTAGAGTCCTTACACCTTCTAATGTTGCAACAGGGGCAAAAGTCTCACCATAATCTATGCCCTCTTCTTGAGAATATCCTTTACACACCAATCTAGCTTTGTTTCTTGATACTTGACCATCTTCATTCAACTTATTCCTGAATACCCATTTTGTTCCAATTACATTTTTATCTTTAGGCCTAGGTACAAGAGTCCATGTTTTGTTCTTCTCTATTTGTTTTATTTCTTCATTCATAGCCTCAATCCAACTTTCATTTTCCAATGCATCTTTGACATTTCTAGGTTCAAAATCAGCAAGTAAACATGTACCTTTTAGTTTACTTCTTGTCATAGTACCATCTGATTTGTTTCCAATAATCTGATCTGGTGTATGATGCCTCCTGACATACTTGGCCAATACAGGTTCCTTGCCTCTTGAATGAGTTACATTGTCATCTTCTTGAATTTCATTTTTAGGTTTTGGTTGCTCAGGCTCAGTAGATATTGGCTCGGTAGCTTCAGGCTGAGACTCTAGTCCTTGTGACTCGGTTTGAACTTCTTCTTGTGACTCGGTTACTGTACTGGGCTCGGTAGATGCAATCTCCTTATTGACAGATGTGTCTGGTAATGTATCAGGTTCAATGTAAACAAATCTCCTGTAATCCTCTGGTTCCTTTTTGCTTTCTTCTTCAGTCTTTTCTACAAACTCATCAACTTTCACATGTGCACTTTCTATGATTTTGTGAGTAGAGAAATTCAAACATCTATATGCCTTACTCTTGCAAGAATATCCCAAAAATAGTCCTTCATCACTTTTCACATCAAATTTTCCTTTTCTAGATTCTTTTAAGATGTAACATTTACTACCAAATACTTTCAGGTAACTTACATTGGGTTTATAGCCATACCATAACTCATAAGGAGTTTTGAATGTATCTTTCTTCAACTGTACTTGGTTCAAGGTATGAACTGCAGTGCTGATAGCTTCCTTCCAGTATTTCATAGCAATGTTCTTTTCAATCATTAGAGTCCTTGCACAATCCATGATAGATCTGTTCCTCCTTTCAGCTATTCCATTATGCTCAGGAGTTCCTGGGGCTGATACCTATCTTTTGATTCCTCTTTCAATGCAAAAATTATTGAATTCATGGGAGATGAATTCACCACCTCTGTCTGATCTCAAGCACTTCATTCTTTTCCCTGTTTCCTTTTCTACTCTTGCCAAATACCATTTGAATTTCTCAAATGCTTCTGACTTTTCTCTTAAATACATAATAGTCATCATTCTAGAGTAATCATCAACAAAGAGAATAAAGAATTTTTCTCCAGTATAGCTCTCAATTCCAATAGGTCCACACAAATCAGTATGCACAATTTTCAAAATATCTTCAGACTGATAGTTTTTACTTTTAAAGCTATTCTTTCCCATTTTACCAATCTGACAATTCTTGCATAGACCAACATCAGGTTTCTTCAAAGTAGGAATACCTCTTACTTTCTTGAATTTTCTTATTTTCACCATATTATCAAAATTTACATGACATAACCTTTTGTGCCATAACCAACTTTCTTCAATTTGAGCAACAAAACATGAGCATTCACCAAGATCAAGATAAAACAAGTTACCTTTGGTTTGTATGCCTGATCCAATCAGTTTTCCCTTGTCATCCAGTAGTCTTGCTTTGCCATGCATGAATTCAACCTTGAATCCAATGTTGATTAGCTGTGCTACACTTAGAAGATTATGCTTTAGTCCTTCAACCCAATATGCATTATCACATATAAGTTCTTTGGTTAATGAGATTCATCCTCTTCCTTTTATGCAACAAGGTTCACTGTTTCCAAACCTTACATTACCACCATCATAGTCTTCAAGGTGTTCAAACTTTGTTCTGTCACCAGTCATATGATGTGAACATCCATTGTCTATGATCCATGTATCATTTTTGCTTACATGAGAGATAAGTGCCATCTTATCTTCATCATCATCAGATTCATCTTTTACAACAATGTAGATAATTTCATCTTCACTATTATCAGAATCCTTAGCCATAAAACATGTTTTCTTACCTTTATCCTTGAATGATTTGAAATTCTTCTTGCCATTGTACTTGTAACCTTTCTTCTCATCCTTGCTTTGCTTGTTTGGGCACCTAGCTGCAATATGACCAATTTATTCACATGAAAAATAGATTAAGGGAGTTTTACCTTTGTATTTACCTTTGCCTCTAGAATATTTCTTTGCAAGTAATGCTTCAATAACTTCAAGATCACTATCAGAACTTTCCTCTGATTCTTCTTCACTCTCTAACTGGATGTCCTTTATTTTCTTGCCCTTCTTAAGTGAAAGTTTGGCCTCAAATGCTGATTCAATATTTTTGGAAGTTGGAACATATTTGTCATAGTTATCCAACTCAAAGGCTGTCAATCTTCCCACTAAGGCATCCAAAGTTATATTGTGATTTTCTTGACATCTTCTTTCTTGAATAGCAAATACTCTTATTGCATAGATAGGGAGTAATGTTCTGAGAACCTTACTTATAATAGTTTCATCATCAATTGTTCCTCCAGAAGCTCTAATTGCACTAACACTTGCCTTGATCCTTTCAACATATTTTGCAATGTTTTCATCTTCTCTCATTTTCATCTGATCAAACTGTCCTCTTAGGCTTTCTACTTTGGCTCTCTTCACATTGTCATCACCACCATAAATTTTCTTCAGCTTGTTCCACATTGCATAAGCATTTGTGCAGTCTTTGATCTCATCAAATTCTTCATAGCTGAGAGCTGATGCAATGTCTATCATCATGGTGTTATGGTTCTTTTTCTCTGCAATGTCTTCAACAAATAATGTGCCAGTAGGAGCTGTATATTCTTCATCAAGATATTTGCATCCTGAATCACTAATGGAAGCCAGATGAAGTCTCATGAGTCCTTGCCATGCTGAAAAGTTATCTTTGTTAAGCCTTGGAATTTCTCTCTTGTAAGACATCCTGATCTTTAGCTTAGGTCCTTGAAACCCTTCCTGCAAGCACCAAAAGCTTTGATACCAATTGTTGGAAATATAGATGGAGTAACTGAGAGGGGGGGGTGTGGGGGGGGTGAATCAGTTAACCACAAAAATATTTCCACAGATCCCTTAGATGTCCTATTAAATCATTTACTACTGTTACTCGGTAAACATATAGAGAAATGTTGTAACTCAGTTATTGTAGTGAGTATTAATTATAATTGTTCTTAAGCATTCATCAGTGATTAACATGCATGCATAAAGAAAATAACATGAACACAAGAGACACCAAATTTAACGTGGAAACCCAATATGGGAAAAACCACCAATGTAACTAGTTACTATTTTTCACTCTTCTGAAGTGATGCCCTGTTAGGAGCCAACCCAGTAAAAGGTTACAAAACACACTGTTAGGTGTGACCTTGTTAGAGGATTTAATCACCCTATTAGGAGTGGCCTTGTAAGAGGTCTTGAAACAATTCAATAGAACTGTCACCTTGTTAGAGGATTTACAAAATGGCTGTTAAACCAACTCGGTTAAGAGATTTTGAAATCATTGCTACAATGGTAAGAAAGTAACAATGAAATGACCTGAATAATGATGCAATTGAATTGCTGATTATAGATCTTTGTTCTGCTTCACTAGATCCTTCCTAATCAAATAAATCTTCGCTGCTCCTCAAGGATATCTAACCATCCTTCAAAATTCGCACATACCTTCCTTCAAAATGATTTGCATGTTCGCTTGCAAACTTCCACACTTGCACATTATTCTTCCCACACTGAATTCACCACTTGACCTTCTATATATACCATTCAGATTGTCAAGTCAGCACTAATAATCATTACAAACATTAACACTCATTACAACAATCGGCTGGAATAAACAAACTTTATTTCTCAAATTAACAAAATCCTTCATTAGCCGACCTTGCTTGGTAAACACTGATCCTAAAAAGATTTCCTTTGTTGACCGAATGAAGCCCGGTTACCATTGCGAATTCTGCAACATCCTTTGGAGACCGAGTGAACTTGGTAAACAATAACTTTCCTTTGATAACCATGGAAGCTCGGTTAACACTATTTTTTGCCATACTTTCCTTTGACGCCCGAGAGATCTCGGTAGACACTGAAAATTGCCTTGCTGACCGACTGAGCTCGATAGACACAAAAAAATGCTTATTGATATGACATTTGTGTGACATCAAAGACAACACACAATTAGACAATTGTATCCAACAATCTCCCTCAGACAATTGTATCCAACAGAGCTGGGTAGATCAACCTCAGGACAAAGACCGGAGCTATCCATCGGGGCCAAGTTGCACAACATACCGACAAAGCAACATGGCTAGACAAGTTGAGCCGTGCTTAGAGCATCCTCACCCGAGCTGGCTCATTTGTTTCAACTGTGGGCATTGCAGATTATAAATCATTGAAGAAACCCACACACGGTCGATGTGGGACTAAAGAGTCCCACATCCCCACCACTACGTGCTCAGCCGCAATGCCATCTCCTCCACTCAGCCACAGGGCGGCTAGATTGGATGCCACATGGCCTCCAAGGTTTTGCTTCACCACACGGGCAGCCAACACATAAGCACGGGCTAGCCTCCACGTGGACGCCAAACTAGCAGGAGCAACCACTCAAAAAGTGACACGTGGCGCATAACGGTAAAGGTATTAAAAAAAAAGAATTGCATTTTTCGGCATTATCATGGGACTAAATTTGACGCCCGTCCGGATGTCATCAAGGCTGATTTTTCTGTTGTTTTGACAATTGTATAGCCATCAATTTTAACTTAATGGTTGCATCATATTTCACTAAAGTTTAATTTGACAACCGTTTGACCGTCACTCCTGGGTGATTTTGCACTATCGTGACGACTAGTAAATTTAACATAACATTTTGCTGACATCATCAAGTTTGAAAAATTTGCAGCCCTCACCATTTGAAGTTTTAGTTTTACAGTCCGACTTTGGGAGGCCATAACTTGGTCATTCAGACTCCAAATTGAGGGCAATTTTTTTATTATTTTGGTAAAAATTTCTTGAACTTTTCAATGGTGATGTTCTTTTCTAGTTTTGGTGCATGTATTTGATAGAAATTGCAGATTTTGGAGACTGTACCTGTTTGATCCCTATTTTTGCAACTTCAGAGGCTCCGTTCAAGCTCATACAGACATATTTTCATGTGCCATTTTTTTTTTGAAGTGTATAATTTATCGTTTACTTTCCAGATTTTCTATTGGATTATAGCCTTATTTGGGAAAAAATATCACTTTCAGATCTAGGTCCTTTTTGGCCTTGTATGTTCATTGCAATGCTTAGGATTTGATTTGATTCTGAGCAATATTGATTTGAGTATTCTTAGGCCTCATTGAGGTGGTTGTAAACAACAAAATCAGAAGTCCACTTTGGCCCACTTTGGCAAGTGGCAATTGTACACGCACTACATATAAAGTGCCAAAAACATCATTTTTTTTTTTTTTTAATTTTTTTTTGGGGGGGGGGGGTGTCTTGTGATATCTCTCTCTCTCTTGTTGGCTTTTAGTTTTGCATCATGGGTTCACCTAAATATCCATTATTAACTTCACACACCTATGCTACATGGAAAGATAAAGTATGGAGTAAACTAATGGAAAAGGGTTTAAATATTTATGTAAATGGTAAAATTAAAGAACCTAATGGTCCTGATGTGGATGATAATTCAAAACATGATTGGGAAATCAAAGACAATATGGCTTTAGGAATTATAAGGCGTTAGGTTCATGAAGATGTCTTCTTCCACATTTCTAGCTTTAAGGATTCCAAGGGTGCTTGGGACAAACTTGAAGACTTGTATGGTAAGGTGGATGAGGAAAAGGCATTCACAATTGAGGATGATCTACTTGTCTTGGATCCTAAGAAGTTTAACACAATACAAGACTATGTCAACAAAGCCAATAAGTTGATAGCACTACTTAAGGATTGTGGTAATCCCATGAAGGATGAAAGGTTGATTCATCACATATTGAAGAGGCTACCTTCAAAATATGCACCTTTTGTATTGAGTTACAATACTCACAAGTTGACCATGGGAAGTGCCTTCACTAAGCCTTCATTTGATGCATTTGCAGAAATGTTGATGTTGGAATAGTCAAAGTTGATGGATATGGGAATTATAAAGTCTCCAAAGTCTATGGCATTGGTGGCTAATAATGAGAACCAAAGAAATCAAGGTGGAAAAAATGTCAACAAGAAGAAGAAGAAGTGGAAGCCAAAATCACAATCAGAGACACAACAATCTTCCTCATCACAACAAGGTGATTCTTCTTCCAACAAGAAGGAAAACAACAAGAAGAAGGATAAACTATTTTGTGCTTATTGAAAGAAACCAAATCATGATGAGCATCATTACAAGACTAAGAGAATTGATGAGTTGGAAAACTTACTCAAGAAGAACAAAATAAATGTGCCAAATGCTTCAAAGGATTCATCTCCATCCACTTCAAAAGGAAAAGGGAAAGCATTTATGGCAAGTTCAAGTTCTTCAGAGGATTGGATTCTTGACTTGGGTGCCACACATCATATGGGTACTTCAAAGGGGAAATTTTCTTCATTGGAGCCATCTAAGGTACCTCACATCTTTGTAGTGGGAATGATACACAAGTGGAAGTTGAAGGGAAAGGACCAATTGAGATGGAAAATGGAGAGTTCAAGGATGTTCTCTATGTTCCTAACCTTAGCACCAATATCCTTTCAATTTACCAAATCATTAACTATAGAGGTGGAAATAAAGTTGAGTTCCTTCCTGATTCAGTCATGGTGTGAAATCTTAAGGATGATTCATTGGTTGCAGTGGGGAAAGCTAATCATGAAACAAGGCTCTATTATTTCTCCCACTTTGTGCCTAAGTATCCTTCACATGCCTTGTTGACACATACTCCATCATAAAGTAAATTATGGCATGAGCAGTTTGGACATCTTGATTTCAGCTATCTTTGACAGCTTAGCTCAAAGAATATGGTGAAAGGTCTACCTCCTATCAACTTTTCCATGGGTGAATGTTCAACTTATTCAATGGATATCCATATTGAAGAGAATTTTGAAAAAGAGAAGTCTTGGAGAGCATTAGTTGTTCTTGAGTTGGTTCATAGTGTACTAGCAGGCCCCTTTCAATCACATCACTCAACAAGGGTCGCTATGTTCTCACTTTCATTGATGAATTTTCCTGCTACACATGGGTCTACTTTATTGGTCACAAGAATGAAGTGTTTTATAAGCTTCTAACCTTCAAGAGTCATGTTGAGAAGCAATCAAGTAAAGCCATCAAGGTTCTTCATGTAGACAATGAACGAGGATATGTGAACTCAAGACTTAGAGACTTTTGTGAACTTGAGGGTATTGATCTTCAAAATCCAATTGCATTTAGTCCACAATAGACAAGAGTTGCAGAAATGAAGATTAGAACTCTTCAGGAAATGGCAAGTTGCGTGATTGAAGCCAAGTCTCTTGATCCATCACTTGTGATAGAAGCTATAAGTTGTGCTAATCACATCCTTAATAGATCTCCTCGTAATGCCTTAGATGGAATGACTCCTTTTGAAGCATGGTGTAGAAGAAAACTAGTTGTGAAACACTTCAGAGTATTTGGTTGTCCAGCATGGGAAAACATATCTTCATGAAAATGCAAGGCACCTCCACCAAGGTCTTGTACATTCATTGGATATGAAGAAAGTGTTAAGGCATATACAATTATGGATCCCAAGACTCATGAGATATTCATAGAGAGGAATTTTCACTTTGAGGAAAGTTCACCTAGCTTATCCTCTACTCCTCTCCATACTTCAGACATTGTGGAAACTGATAGTGACAATAGTGACAATGATTCAGATGGTTAATCTACCTCAACATGTATACGCAAGATTACACCTTTTCTTGATCAACTTAAGGTTGAGGATACTCCTTCATCATCATCTTTTACTAGACCTCGTTGGGTTAGAAAGACTCTTGATTCAATAGGTTCACTTGTGGGGGATCCTTCAGACAGTAGTAGGACAAGGTCACAACATCAACACATTCCTCATGCATACATTACTATAGTGATAGGTCCATATGATTTAGCATAGAAAAGTACACCTTGTCTTCCAGTTCTAGCAGAAGGGGATGACTACTTGACAGACATTATAGGTTTGTTTGTGGAGTCCTACATTGCCGATATGGGAGACATCATTGATGATATACATCTTCTCTTTGATGGGGAAGATCCTTCTTTAGTTGTTGTGAGGGAACACTCTGACCCTCATGTCCATTCTCTACATGATCAGTCTTTTGAGGTTGATGTGATTGTGGATCCTTATGTACAATAGTTGCAGGATGTCTATTTATCATTAGAGAAGACACTAGGTTCTTTGGGACATGTTCTACATCCATCCTTGTTTGGTCTTGACTTATTCTTTTCAACAGTTTTGGAGGGGGCAGCCTTCAGTGTTGACACATGGACAGTTGAGCAATATTTAGAGACATCATTCATCTTGAGGTTTCTTCTGATAGATTGGGGAGACATCTCATCTACACCTATGGCTTTGTTTCTTCCTAAGGGGAGGAACATTGTTCGAAATTTATGGACCAATTTCTACATCCATCCTGGAGCAACTATCACTGATGGGCATTTGACATTGAGGGGGGCTACCTTGTCCCTCTTCCTCTACCACTTCTCTCTTATGGGGGGAATTTTTCCTCATATGGGGTTTTGTCCATCTCATACTTCTATATTGTATATACATGATGTATGTCATAATGGGGGGTCTTGATTACTCCATCCATCCATGCATCTTGTTTTCATCTCTCTTTTTGTGGGAGGGTTTTTCCCATGAGGTTTTCTATCTTTCTCCACTTTATGAGAGATTGCATTGCTCTTGCATTTTTTACATGGGTACCTAACATGGCCTAGTAGTTGGGACCCATCTTTCATTTTCATCTAGCATTGTGAGCTCAAGTGCATTCCCCTAAGTTTCACTTAAGGGGGGTTGTTGGTGTAATTAAATATTACTAATTACACTTTACTTAAGTTTACTTAGGATAATTCATTTTAATATTAGTTGTCATTGTGACACCTAGGAGTTTGCATTTCATTTTAGCACATGGTTAGGAGAATTCCACTTTACATGGTGATAGTTGTCATCTCATACCTCTTTGTGTGTGAGATCCACCTTTGGTGCTCTTATCACATTATCATTCTCTCATTGTTGCACATGTTGCACATACTTTGATGTAGAATGGAGAATGATCCATCTTTGGTGGACATATTATTCCACCTACTGAGGTTGATATCTTATCATCTCCTTATCATGTAGTCTTATCACATTGCCTATATATTAAGGCACTCCTACTTTGTATTTATCTATTATCCATTATCATTTGATCATTATTGAACCTATTCATTTGATCATATTGTCTCTCTTGTGCTATCTCTTGAGCTTCTAGATCTTGGCATTTTATTCTTTGCCTTAGGCAAATTATTACAAGAAATAGAGATATATGTGGTACTATAATAGAGTGATAGTGTGGATAGTTTAGAGTAGATAAAATTAGAGGTGAAAATGGAGTTGAATTTTGATAGCAATATCAGAAGTTGACTTGTGCCAAATATTTGGTAATCTCTCCAAATGTTGGAAAGAATGAGGGTCTTGTGAGGGAATGCAAGTTATTTTTTTGAAATGAAAATGTTTGCTTTGTGTCATATTATAAGGAACATTGATTGGTTTATAAGGAAATGGTTGTCACTCTTCAATTTTAAAGTTGCAACTCATTTTGTTTTGTAAAGTGTATTTGGCTAGCTAAGTTTGGTAAACTTCTTCACGATGTAATCTCCTTTCATGTTGCTTTTATTATGGTTATTATGATTGAATTTAATTCAATCTTAGATTATGAGGGAATTGAAAATATGGAAATAAGCTTGGCTTGTGAGGTTAGTTAGTCTTCTTATTTTTATTTGTTTCATTATAAAAGGAAAAAATAATATTTTTATGCTTTTCTATGAAAATAGTGTGCATGCCTTGGTTTAGCATTTTATCCTTCATTGGGTTTTAAAGGTTTAATTAAATGTCATATTTGGGCATTTGTACTTAAATCATAAAAAAAGTTGTGTTTCTTGCAACCTCAAGGTGCATATAATTGTATGTCATAGTGATCTTGTTACCATTAAAGGATCATTGATCTTGGAGTTAAAAATATGCATGACTAGAGATTTTCTCGTACACATACTATGATTTGTTCATACTTTTCAAGCAATGGCTAAATTTTATTCTTATTATAGTACATTGTGTATTTGAAGTTTGAATCAAGCACCAAAAGTTTTCTACTTTATTTGAAAAATACAATCTACAAAAGAAGAGTTTTCCTAGAACTTAATACATTATTCTGGTAAAAAATATTGTATAATCAAAATTAAGGAATAATGCAAAATCCCATGAATATTCAAATACATAACCAGGTAAAGTTTGACATGCCAAATTTCCTCATACTGTATTATTTCTTTCAAATGAAAATAATGTAAATAAATAAATAAAAGGCTTGAGAGACACTTCTACATAGATCACATGCCTTGACTACGCTTCCACATCTGCAAAACAATAAGCATGACTTAAGTATGCCTTCACTTTTGCTAGCAAAACATTTACTTGCCCTATCTGCATGTCCACACTTCCACATAAAATCTACAACAACTTGTTCATGTGCCCTGTGACATGTTGTCCACTTGTCATTTATTCAAACACTATTAGGGCTCATCCCATAAAAAATCTACTATGTAGTTGTATGTTGATTTTAGATATGAATCTACTTTTTGAAACATAGAAGAAAGTTTGTAATATTTTATCTGAAAATCTATAGAGTAGATGGATAATTGTCTTACTAACCACATTCTGAATATTGTGATTAGAATAAAGGGTTTAAGCTCATCTCAATGGTGATTAAAGTCTACTTCTATGCATAAATATCCCTTGGGGTACGAGATGCAATTAAGCTTTTGTAGCACATTGTTCTGCATGCACTAGCTTCTATCAAGTATGTTAAGGATTGTTGTTATAACCAATGTCTCTGTTTTGGATCATATTTTATTCATTGGGATTTGAGTGATGAAATAGCATCATAATTAGGGAAACACATTTATCTTGTTATTGTTCAAGTATTTTGGGTACCACTCAATTTCTTAGTTAGAATTGGTCTTTTATTCTTTGCAATATTATAGCAATTTGGATAAATTTAAGACCTTTTTATGGGAGAATTGTAGTACTCTAGCTCCTAGATGGAGAATTCACAACCTCTACAATGACCAGATATACTAGGTTGTGAATTTTATGTCCTAGGGAAAAATTCTAGGTATCTTAATGCCTACACTTGTAGAGAGGACTCTATCCAGTACAAGTCACTATGAAGATCCTGAAACTTGATGAATTTTCCTTCACATTCTAGGGTTGTTATGTACAATGGTCACCAACCTATTGAGCTTGTCATAAAAAAGAAACAAACAAATATTTATTAGTTTAAAAATACATATGCCTGAAATGAATCAACGTTTTGCTTCCTTCTCAACTCTTCAGTTATGGACATTGAGTTGTTTACAAATGTTCTAATCTTATGACATATAGGATTGGAATAAATACCCATGTAGTTGTTTGAGTGCATGTTGATTATAGACCTCATGCACTGATTCCATAAGATGGAACCTAAGTTTTATTCCTATTGGTCTTTGAAAAATAAATGTGCTTCATGTTGTAGAATTACATTACAGTTTACAAATTTTGTGAAATTTTAAAAAGAAAGAAAGACTATCTTATTGAAGTTAAATAAATACACTTTCTTTTCCTGAGAAGTTATGCTAGAAAATGTTGTGTATTTTAAAGGTGAAAGTCTTTAATTCTATACATATTTATAATTCATGAGGACTTTTATATGCATCATATGCACATGAAAAATATTTTACTCCATTATAATCAAGGTATCTCATTATAAGAGCCTCTTGGTCAACATGTTTCAAAAGATAGTGGTAGGGAGGGTTTTAAGCCAAGGCTCTTTGTTTTACTTGTTTCCTCTGTTGTTAATTTGAGGGTTTTAAGTTTTCTAGTCTTTGCAAATGGTTTTTAGTAAAGGTGGAGAAACAGTCTATAATGATGAAGTGGTTCAACAAGGATAAGGGTTATGGATTCATTGCACCTAATCATGGTGGGGGCGATGATCTATTTGTTCACTAGTCATCCCTTCATGTTGATGACTTTAGGAGCTTGGTGGAAGGTGAATCCATAGAATTTTCTATGGAGCAAGGCAATGGTGGTCATACCAAGGTTTTAGATGTCACTGGCCCTAATGGATCATATGTTCAAGGTAGCAGTAATGCTGATGGTGGTAGTGGTGGTGAAGGTGGCTATGGTGGGTGCAATAGCTATGATAGTGGAAATGGTGGGGTTATAACAGTGGTGGAGGCTGCGACAACTATTATGTAGGCAACAGTAGTTCTTGTTGTAATTTTTGTGATACTTGTTATATGGTGAAAAAATACCCTTAACAACATATAAAATGGAAGGAAGCTTTGCAATGTTTGTTCTTTCATAGTTTATTTTCACTATTTTTTGCTGATAAATTTGAATATTTTCCTTACTTTTTTTTCCAATGAACAATAGAAAAATAGATAATTAGTTTTTTTAGATTTTTAATATATATAAATTTATAAACTATAGGACAAACCTATATGTTTGAAAAATTCTCAATCCTATTGCTTAAATTAATTGCCCCTATGCATTAAATGGATACAATAGTATCATGTTGTAGGTAGGAACTAATAATAACATTTATCTTCAAATGGGACATAAACAAATTATCAAGTGGTAAGGCTAGTGACACTGATGGGCTTCAGATTGAGTTTTTAAAATGGGGAGTTGAGACCCTTTCTCCTCACATAAAAATAATCTTCAATAATATCATTTGTGATAAATTTTCAGTGAATTGGACAACTAGTATGGTAATTCCCCTTTTTAAAAGTAGGGACATTAATAACCCATCTAACTATCATACTATTATGGTCAACCCCATTATTAGTAAAATTTTTTGGGACATGGTGGAACGTAGAATCAACCGTTGGGAAAATTGTAAAGAAAAAAGAGAAAAAGGCAAGTTGGTTTCAAGACTAGACATTCCAACATTGAGCATTGCATCATCCTTCGACATTTGATAGAGAAAATATCGGATAATCAGGGGGAAGAAGCATATTGTTATTTTTTGGACTTTAAGAAAGCCTTTGATATGGTGCCTAGAGACAAACTATAGAATGAAATGGAAAAATTAGATATCTCTAACATGTATAGGGAAGTAGTGCATATACTACATAAGAGAGTTAGATCTAAAATCAGAACTAGTGAAGGAATATCTAAATGTTTCAGTAGTGACATTGACGTTGAGAAAGGATGCCCTTTATCCCCTACTTTGTTTGGTTTATACATTTATAAATTAGAAACTTGGTTAAGTAAAATGGATGGAGAAGGGGTCGAACTAGTAGGATAGGTGGTGAAGCTACTTTTATACACCCATAATCTCATCTTATTATAAAAAATAACTCATAGATTAAGAGATCAAATAAGGGCCTTAGAACATTCTTTTTAGGAGTTGGGGATGCAAGTGGACATTACCAAAACTAGAATCATTTTTTCTCTTTAAAGAGGAAAGAAAAACAAATTACCTTTCTTTTGAAGGTAGCTTGTTGGAAAGGGTGAAAGAATACAAATATCTTTGGCCTGACTTCCATTTTAAGCTCATTTAGGAGACTTGTAGAATGCAAAGGATACATGGGGGTGTAAGAGTGTCATATCTACTCCAAAATAGGTACAAAAATGTAGAACATTAGGACTGGAAAATTGAGAAAACTCTTTTTCATTTGTTGGTCACACTAGTTTTTCTTTATGGTTGCAAAGTTTCAGGAGGCATCATGTCAAAATGTGGATGAAAATAATTAGAGAGAATTCAAAAGCACCTAATCACTAGTAATCTCAAAGTTAAACCTCAATACCATATGAAATCCTTTTAGTAGAAGTAGGTACTTATCCATTAGAGGTGTCAATGATAACCCAACTAATAAGCTATTTAAAGAAGGTTTAAAACATGGATAACCAATGTTGGCCCAAAATTGTGATGAAAGAGGGTCTTGACTATAGGAAGAAAACTTGGATGAAACAAAACAAAAAGTGGTTGAGAAAATGGAGCATCAAGCTACAGGACTGCCCCAATACTAATGAGGAAATAAAAGAGTTTTTCATAGAAAAGTTTCAAACTTCCATGTGGACTAATCACATTGGTAGAAAAAATGATTACTACAACAAAGAGTTTAACCCAACTCAGGAGCATGGAGAGAAAGCATGTTTAGGGTTTTATTTTAAAGAGAAATCAAGGCTATTAGTATCACAATTTAGGAAGGGTTTACATCATCTAAGGTGTGAGACATGTAGGTGGAAGAGGCCCAAAGAGATATGGGAATAGAGAACTTGCATGGTCTGTAGGATGGGTACAATTGAGACATAATGACACTTTCTCATAAACTTCATAATGTATGAAGATATCTGTGATCAATATGAATTCTTCTTGAAGGTAGATAACATGCATAATTTATTTGATGGGGATAAGATAAATCAATTGCTATCTTTAATCAAGATCCATAGTAGGAGATTTGACATTGGAAGGAATATTGACAGGGCTTAAGGATGTGATCCCTTGGTCCCATAGATTGATCAGTATCATGGACTTCAATAAAATCACTCATTCATTCATTCAATAATTGAAAGAGAATGCATTGCAACTTTAAAAGGATTGCAATATGTCATCAAATACATTACAACATACATGTATATGTTAGACCTGATGATGTGTCATGTTTGATCTCTCGAAATATTTTGGTTTGTGTAGTTTCTCATATTCTATTGGTCTTATTTTGAATTTTTTTTTATCATCTTTATACATGATTCATTATTTTTCTCCATTCAATATAAAAAGGCATTAACAAGTTGATAAAGAAAAATGACATTATATAGAAGTGATATTACATAGCTGGAAGATGCAACAATTTAGAAGCTTATTAGTGCTAAAAAGTGGATCAAATGAGTGTACACATATGAAAATTTAAAATTGATGCTAGGACTTAATTAGTGGTTTGGAAAGTTTTGCATGGTTGGAGATAGTCTTCCCTTATTATTGAAAATATGAAGCACATAATTTGAGACTTCCCTTTCTTTAAAAAATAAAAGAATGATAAAATTATGTGCTACTTTTAATTATAAATTGAACAGGGAAGCTTGGCTTTGGTTTTCATGATGATATCATTATATCAAAACATATTTGGAAAGTTAGGTGTACTATTGTGTTCTCAAGCATCTTTATAGGAAAATGGTATTCTAATGTTATAACATAGTTTTTCAAACTTAGCCAAGATAAATGTTTTGTCCATGGAACAACTTAAATTTTCTTTCTTTACATTTATATTTGATTTTGACTTTGTTGTTTTACATTCTTTTTCCTTTATTAATATATACATTTTTCAATTTTTTTTAAAAATTGATTAAAAAAATCTAGGTTGAAGTGTTTCAAATATAAAACTCAACTTAAATATAGTTTAACTTTTTTTAATCTAGATAAACTTTATCATGATAATATTGGGAATGATAAACCTTAAATTTAGGTCATAGATTCTATTTAGTTTGATTTACATTGAAAAATATTATTTTAAACAAGTTTTATAATGTCTTAGTTCTGAACTACTTTTAGAACAATAGAGAATTAAAATTCTCCAAACTTGGGTGTGAAAGGGGATATATATGTGATCTAATTCATAGTTATTGGCATCTAGGTTTGAAAGGGATCATTAACCAAATTTGAATATGCTTCTAATATATTTGTAGAACTCTATGATGCAAACTTTAGTCTAAGCTAACTTCCAAATGCAAAACCATTCACTCTAATCTAACATATATATTTAGTCTTTATAAAAGTGTGTGGTTTAAAGGGTAATAGGAAGGGGGATGTTAGAATTCCTATCTCTATTCCTAGCTTCTTTAGGTGGAGAAGAAGAAGAAGATTTATCAAGATCTTATTGTCTACTTAATGTTATTCTTGGAGATAAATCATCAAGAAAAAGCTTAACATCGAGAATATGAAGAATGCTTTGATAAAAGGAAGAATTTTTGAGGTCATCTAAAGAAGTGCATAAACTAGCTTCCCTAAGACTATCCATTAAGGTGGGTTGAGAAGGAGATGGTCTAGGTCTCACTAAAATTGAACCATTAGGAGCTTGACCTCTAACCTCATGATCAATGGACACAATAGGAGGAGGATTAAGGTGGTTTATGCTATTGTCATCTTTAGGTTCATCAATAAATACCCTTATGCAATCATTATATTCCATGCATTTTGTTAAAAATTGAGTGAGAAAACCACATGAAACATTGATAAAGGACTTAAAACATGTATTATAAGGAAGAAAGATATTTGAAAGTCTCATAATTCCATATGAAAGAGCACCATGGAGGAAAAAAGAAACAACATTAAATGAAAGGAAGTATTATTCACTCCATGTGATTGATAAAGAGAACTAAGGAGAAATGCAACAACATAAGTTATTGCACACCAATCTAACTTAGTAAATTCCATTTTGAAAATTACCCAAATTATACCAATTGTTCATGATGTCCAATAAGATCAAGAAATACTTAAGCTCTAAGTAGGTAAATGATCCTTCATTAATTAGAATTTTGGGTATGATGATGCAAAATAGAAGGATAAATAAGAAAATATAGATAGTTTTGAAAAAGACATACTGACGGAAAATAAATAGAAAGTTATAATGACCTAAAATGGGGACCTGAGAACAACATTGACCTATAAACTGAATTTGAAGGTGAACTATCAGGTACAAAATGACTTGGGAATTTTGTTTCTGGCAACAAGAATCTTGGGGCATTCTATACCTAGGTGTTTTTCCCAAACTCAATTGCAATCCTCTTGATAGATCTTGTACTTGTTAGATTAAGTCCTCATAGTTGCGCCACTTGTACTTGGACACAACAAATCAAGGAGGAAGGTTGGATAGAGGGGTTTGACTTAGTCAAACCCTTATTTGGAATCAACCTTGAAATGAAATGAATTAAATGAAAGTGTGTTGTCATATAACATAGGCTAGATTTGAAAAATAGAATATATCATACCTTGGTAATGCAAATTCTTCTTTGAATGTGATAAGATATGTTGATGCAATAACTTTGGCTTAACACAAAAACCTAAAAGGAAATCATGAAAGACAAACCTTATGTGGTGGATGTTGTAATTTTTCACAATGATTGATCGAGAAGAAGAAATAAGATGTAGATGAGGGTGCATTTTCTTCCTTGATCGAACACTCCTTTGTTAGGCCTTCAATGAGGGAAAGAAGCTTGATCCATGGAGAAGAACACCTTGAATGCTTGAGAATAATTCTATATCTTTAATGCTTGAATTCTTGCTTTGATCGCTTGAATATGAATTCTTGATAATGGATGCCAAAATATTTATCATGGTTACTAAAATGAGGAGAGATAGGGTGCTTATATACCTCTCACAATATCTCAGGGGATAAAACTCAAGCAAGCCGACTGTAGATCCAAATATCCAACTAAACCACTGAGATGGGACCCAAGTTCCAATTTGGGCCTCATGTTCATGGAAAAAAATTTCCTAAGTGGTATGTTCCACCCAATTAGAATTCAAATAGGGACCATAGATTCCAGACAATCAGGGGATACCAGGTTACATAGTACAACTATTTACAAGAACATGATAGAACACAAAGGCCACAAATGGTAACATAGGGCCTAGGTGATGAAATGAATTATGTGATTGGAGGAAAAATAGAGGAGCACACTTAGAAATAAGGGCCTACCATAATTTTAAACAAGATTGAAATGAAAGGGGAACTATATTTGAATTTAGGTGCCCATTTAATGCCATATGAAGTCCTTACTACATGAAAGCACACTAAGGTGGGTGCTAAATAATCATGAATTTGTATACACATGTTAGGTTCTTACAATTTATGACAATACAAATTCATTATAGATTTAAGTCGTATACTATAATTTAATTTCTTACACAGTGCCTTCAAAATCCCAAATTATAACTTGGAGAAATAGAACTTATAAATCACATTAAATATGCAATATCGTTTTACCCTCTTGCACATTTTCATTATATGCCCAACAATATTATGGTCCATGTCAAGACATGACTAGGATTGTTTTGTAACCAATAAAGAAGTAAGTATTACATTTACCAATGATTTCCCTTATATTATCTAGCTTGTATTACTTATCATGTTCCTTATTCTTCTTTCTTCCTCCATATTGTAGATAATAGATAAGAAAAATTATGAACATAGTACCATTCAAATCATCACATACACCAAGAATTTTTTTTTTCACTTTATTAATCATATATTCAAATTTTTTTGAATAAGTTAATAAATTAGCTTCATAATAACATGAAAAACCTATATGCCCATTCACCATGTTACATCATATTTCCTTGATTTCATTAAATTTGTAACTGGTGGAAAAGTTTGAATTGAAGTGCACAAAAGTGGTACTACAAAAAACAAGATTTTTACATATGAGTTTATAAAAATAGAAGTTGAAGAGTTGAGATAATGTGAGTTTTTATTTAAATTGACCATAAGCCTCCATCACATGTCATCTTACTTTTATTTGAACTCCAACATTAGATAATCCTATTTTTAGTTGTCTTAAAGGGTCGATGGATATTTTTATAGTTTAATTCTCTATGTAGTTCATTCTATAATTATCCACTATAGGAATGCAACACAATCATCTATAATTTTCTTGTAACTTTATTTTTAAGAGATATTAGAACACAATACAAAATCTGCATTAAACTGATGGTTCAGCTGGAACTGCATTCTGCATCCATTTTATATAGTCATTCCTTAGGTTCTAGATAGTTTTAAATATCTAGAAGATTCTTCCAATCATATGGATGTGGCCTACATTATTCTTTCCCAAAATATATCTCATCAATCATTAAAGAAGAATTTCTTGTGGGATTTTCTTCAAGGCAATTTTTGGCATAATTAACAAGAGTTTGATCATATTTAGTAGGGACATAATTTTTATCAAGCTCTTCATAACCTTGTTTCCTTTGAATCATTTCTTTTTTGTATGGTCCTTTGCTCGAGAAAATTGTGTTTTTTTTAATTGATTCTCAAGAAGAGCTAATTCTGTTGCAATTACAATAGGTTGATCCATTAACTCTTTCTCAACAACTTCTTTTCTTATTTCTATTAGAAAATCCTCGATCTTGTCAATTTCTTCAGAATTATCTTCTTCTAAAAGATTATCTTGAGAGTGATTATCCTTATGTGAAACCATTCCTTTTTGAAAGATAGATTTTTACCACAAAGAGATGTGAGGCATATTGAATTGGAATCTCTTTGTTTTACTCTAGTTCTTCATTAGACACGTTTTTTTCTTTGAATTTGCATTTACATTCTTGAAGAGTGAGCCTCATCCACATTGATCTTAGACTTCTTTGAATTTTTTTTATTTGTCCTGAAGAATTTTGATTTTATCTTCAATATGTAAGAGTCTTTTGCTTGAGCTTTTATTCTGAAGAATCTTTCATTTTCCTTTTATCTAATCTGAAATATTTTTGTCTTGTTATGTAGAAATCTTTTGAGTATGAGAAATTTCTTCTTCTTTATGTAACTTCTACAAAAGGTTAGGTTTACAATCACTTAATAAAATATCTATCTTTTTATTTCTTCTTTTTATTTGATCTTTCTCTTTATTAAGGTTTTCTAATCTTTGAAAATACTTTTAGTTTTGATTTCTTCTATCTATTAAAATGATTCTCCATTTTTGTAACTGATTTATAATTCTACACTCTTCTAATTCATATTCAATTTCTAATTAGAGCTTTGTCTTTTTCTCTTCTTTTACCCTTGGGAGAGATTCCTTTATCACCACTACTTTTTCTAGCATCTTTCTTATTTTAATCCCTTTTTCCTTCCTCTCTTGTTCTAGAGATTCTTTTTTATAGTTCTCTACTATAGGAATGCAACTCAATCATATTTAATTTTCTTGTAACTTTATTTAATTAAGTTCATATTTTTATTATTTAATTATTGTCAACTATTAGGTATTCTTAAGGAATCTGTACATCAAATTGTTCTAATAGCTCCACAATTATACAAATCTCTTTTATCCATGTTTTCACCTTCATACACATCTTTAATTATAACATAAGGCATTTCAATAAATACTTATCATAATATACATGCTAAATTTGTGGGTTCACAATTTGTAAAACATGGAGTTTGATATCTTTTTGAAGATAATTTTTAGTGAAAGTATATCTTTAAATTCAATAAGACTTTGTTGGTGATAACTCATTTCAAATTTTTGTTAACTTGAACATTACAACTAAGCTTGGGATTTACTCATGTTTTAGCTAGATTAAAAGTTAGTTTTAGATTTCTTATAATAGATTAGTATTAGTTATCATATTTTTTAATTAAATAGTGGAAAATTTATAGAGGGTACATCCACAAAAAGGATAGTACAACACTAACCAAAAATTACAAAAGAATCACCACAATAGTCAAAATTGAAGATGATTGCCACTACCCAAAAATAAGAGAAGTAGACCTAGATTCAACTATACAAGAATCCAAAGTACACCTTGCACATCAAAATCCCATACATCGTAACTAAAAGACTATCACCTAACTAGCTAGTTACTCTATTCTAATTGAACCATTGTCACCCATTCCACCACCCAAAGACAAATTGAAATAAGAAGCAACAAGACCATGGAATTTGAACCCATTTTCATTTCCCCATACCAAGTACTTTGAATCTAGATATGAAATAGTACAATTCTCACAACCTCAAGGTACTCTTGATTATGGGTGACCATTAGTTTTCTATCTAACTCCAAGTCTTTGACAAATTTGAAGTCTTAATAAATTATTCAAATTTAGTTTCTCTCAAGTCTAAGATCCTTCAATGAGGTTGAATAAAATTACCCTTTAACTATTTGAATCGCAATATAAGTCAATTCCACAACAACATCCATATCCTTGAACAAGAAGATAACCACAAATAGAGAAGTCAAGCGATGCACTCAACTACCAAAATAACCATCATGATATTTTGAATAAACTATTAAAAAATGGACGACGTCAAGCAAGGTGATCCTTCCCATCAACACTAGCTACACCCAAATTTATTTTTAAAAATCTAAAGTTGTAGGATTATTGAAACTAAACAATGTATTAACTCACTTTTTAGAAACCTAGCCCCTAAAATGGATAATGAGGTTTTGTGGAGCCACAAATATTGTCCATCATAATTAAAACTTCCCACAAAAAATAAACTAAGTCTAGTTAATATTTTAGCACATGACACCTACTGCTATGTGCAAGTTTGGAATGAATGTCAATCAACAACAAATAAACAACCAACAACCATCACATTAATAGGTGAAGCATTCAAATATAAGATGAAGGATAAAAATATTAGATAGATTTCTTTTGTTGGTTTTATTTTTGTTCAATCAATCAATATATATCAAATAAAAAATACTAAAAGAATAGATCATCACTATATCATTGAAAACTTGACCTTGTGGCATTCAAATCAATCCAAATTGAGATAAAATTCTCAAAGTTTAAAACAACAATTATTTTGAATTGTCAAGTTGTTTATAAAAGGACAAGGAATGATGATTTCATGATTTCACATTCACGCTTCTAAAAAATCAATTATACAATGAAGAAGGTGGTTTGAAATAAATAATCAATCAACATTTTGTGCAAAATAAACAATTATAAAAAATGAAAACTCAACTACACAAACACATTAAAAATATTGAATGAACTTAATTAGAGAATTCTTAAATATTAAATATTTATAAACTTATCATCCCCTTTTCAACTTGGGGAAAATACTCTAATATCGTGTCAGAACACCTTCAACTCAACTATACTAGAAATTTCCTTTCAAACAGGTATTAAACCTCTACTCTATTGCAAACACTTTTTGTCAAACCAAACTAGCTTTTCACCAAACAAACTCCTTACCCAAAATTGAGCTTTAACTAGGGGTTTTTGAAATGTCCAAGTCCTAAGTGTCTTGAGTCTCCTTTTGAATTTCTCATTAAATCTATACAACTTTCTCATAAGCTTAAATACATGACTTTTGGTAAAATAGGAGACTTGAGTTGGTTAAGTTTTCTAGATCTAGTCACACCTCATTTTTTAAGCTGAGATCCCAAACATACATAAAAAAGTTTCAATTACTAGGATAATGACTTAAAATATCTTTAAATTTCAAGATAAGGAGGAAAATCATATCCATTAATTTCTAAACTCTTTTCAAGTTCAACACTTATTTTAGGTGTAATGTTTTGAATTGATGTATTACGGTATTTCAATTGCAGTTATATTGTGCAGTGATGTGGAACTAGTGGAGTTGTATTAGAAAGTTTTAGATAAGGACATGATGTATTCAATCTCACGTAGATACTCTCTTCAAGTTTAGCACTAGTTTTAGGTGTAACATTTCAAAGTGTTGTATAGTTTAGTGATGTATCCAACTAATGGAGTTGTATTAGAAAGTTTTAGATAAGGACACCATGTATTCAATCTCTCCTAGATTGATTTTTGTTTCCTATATGTTTTAGATTATATTGTAGATGATGTTCTTCAATAATATTCTATTATGACTATTTAGATCTATACAATTATCATTAATTAAGTAGATTGAATCTAAGTAAACCAAAACAAATAAATAAATTCTGCAAAGTTCTATTTTAGATCAATATAAGATTACTTTATAGTGCTAATTGTTATCTCTTTTTCGTCATTGTTGTTATTTATTATATCATTAATACGTTTAGAATTACTTATTTCTTACTTAAATTATATTATAAGAATAAAAAGAGAGAATTTGATACAAACCTTAGAACATATCCAACAATAGAAATAAATTTATATATATTTCAATAGATTTTAGAAATTTATTTACATAACGTTAAGACTTTATCGCCTCCATTTATTATTCATCAATATTAAATAAAAAAATTATAAGAACACTTTCTAATCAAATAAATAAACTTTTGTACAATTTTTTTAAAAATTACCTTTATTTTATAAAACTAATCTTTTCTTTATAATCATTTATACTTATCATTGATTTTGATAAATAATAAAATACATAAAAAATCATATTATATATTATATAAACTATTTTACAGATATTGATCTTTGAAGAATAAATTTATTATTATTATTTAATTATTATAAAAACCAATTTTAAAACCTGATTTTGCAAGATGAAAGAATAATTCACTATGTTAACGAATGATATACATATACAAGACAAATTATTTAAGTCTTTTGATCGTTTTGCTCAAAGATAAGTTTTTCCTTCGCCTTGTCCAGCAAGAAACATGTGCATCGTCTGCAAATCAATGGTAAACATTAATATTGTACTCAATATAGAAACAAACCATAGAATGGTTAAACTCAATATTTAGAATAGCATATATTGAAAGACTCTAATAATTAAGCAATGTAATCTGTATTGTGTAAACTTTTTAAAGTCTTAATTTAATCTGTATTGTGTAAACTTTTTAAAGTCTTAATTTTCAATTGATATAAAACAATACTTGTTGAAGATTTTACAGGTAAGATAATAGCTAAATATTTTATAAAATACAGTACTTGCTGAAGATTTTACAGGTAAGGTAGCATGTTAAATAGGTGAGGTAGCATGTTAAATAAGTCAGAGAATTCTGAGTAGTATCTCAGAATTTCATAAATGTCAAATTCATTTTTCATGAAAAATAGATTAATATGAAACACTTGAAGATGTTATAGCTAATTTTAGACACCCTAACCTCCTAAATAATACATCAGATTTTAATAACTTTTATCTTGTTTTCTTCTACGCACTGTGAAATTCCCTATTGCTCTATTTCTACTTGCTTGTGTTGGTAGATAACACTGATTATTTGTTCAACAGTACTGGTTAGATCCCAGCCTTGGCAATATTCAAAAATAAAAAATGAAAACAAAAATTGCACAATTATTTTAATATGCGAGTACAAATGGTCCAATAACCTTAAAGTTGCACAATTGATCTATGTACTAACTTTTTTTCAAAAAATAAACTATCATCACTTTTAAAATTGACTAAATTCAATAAAAGTTAATTGAAACATGGACAACAATAGATATTCTTTCACTATCCACAAATAATTTTTTAAAAATATATATATATATTAAAAAGCTTCTAGAAGGCTTGGAGTGCATGCATGTAGGTACGCCATTCTGTCCAGCAGATTCTTTAAGTGAAAAATCTTCAAATTCGAGTACATTGACAACCAGACATGCCACCTGTACAAAATTATCAGATATTTTTCATGCATTTGTATACTACGGGGAATAATATCTGTGCTTTGAAACTTCTCTTTTTGGTAGGGTATGTAATTCTAAACTTTCAAGCTTGGTATTTGATTATGTTCCCCATTAAAGCTCTAAAGATGAGAAGAAATAGCGGAAACATGTAAAAATATGCTTTAAATTTGTCTGTATCTGTACATCTTTTAATCCAAGCTTTGTTTCAGCAGATTTCTTTCTCTGGTTTGCATGATTTAAAGCCCATAATATATGAGAAACATCTACTGGGTTATTCAAAACAGGATCAATTGAGCCCATTATGATCTCTAGGTTAATTTTAGAGAGATTTTTAATGGGCCACTTCTAAAGCTGACAATATAATGACTGTTTGAATGATGAATCATTTGATATTCAAGTTATAACTTTGATCTTAGAAGGGCAAGAAGTACCTGATGGTGATCTCCTGGATGAATAGGAGAGCGATCGTGGCATTCTGAAGCTTCCCACTCTCTGCAAGATGTTGGGCTCTCTGTACAAATAACAGAAAAGCCCAAAGATTAGTCCTTTAAGATGATGCAGAAACATTTCAATGAAGTACCGAATAATTACTTGATTGCAGAGGCAAGCCAATCGAGCGCATCATGAAGGCCTTCCCCTGTTTTTCCACTGCAACTCTGGACATGCCATTTTCTGGTAGCGCTCAGATTTCCAAGACCAAGCCTTTCAGTCATATCAACAGAGTTCATCGCCGTTGGAAGATCGTGTTTGTTGGCCATGACCAAAAGCTTCACACTGCTCAATTCTGGATCATTGATCAGACTGTCCAATTCCTGCTTTGCCTTCTTCAGCCGCTCTTTGTCACAACTATCTATCACAAATATAAGCCCCTGTTTCGCATAAAACATTTTACACCCATGATCTAAGAAAACACAAATTCAATGCTTTGATGAATCCATATTACTTTAAAAATCCACAAAAACAATTTACACCCATGATCTAATAAAACACAAATTCAATGCTTTGATGGATCTATATTACTTAAAAAATCCACAAAAACAATTTACACCCATGATCTTAAAAAAAACACAAATTCAAAGCTTTGATGAATCTATATTACTTCAAGAATTCACTTATATATACATTGTTGATTAGGGAAATGGCTATCTACGATGCATCAAGACATCCATACTTCAGTATCAGAAGCATGGATGTCTTGATGCATAGTAAGAACTGGAAAACCATTACAGTTAAACAGATTACCAAACAGTCAATAATAATCTTACATTACATCCGTAATCAAAGCTTAACAATTTCACATCCATCCAGTACTTAAAATGACAAATAGTACTTTTAAGCCCAACAGAAAAATCTATTATAATGGAGTGGTTTCAGTTTTACCTGAGCATTGACCATGTACTGCTTCCACAGATGCCTAATCTTGTCTTGGCCGCCCACATCCCATACTGTGAAGCTCAAGTTTTTGAATGTCACAGTCTCGATATTAAAGCCTATTGTGGGTACTGTTCTCACATACTCTCCTAGCTTCAACTTGTATAAAATGGTTGTTTTACCTGATCAAACAAACAGATCCATGGCTTATTAGTTAGTTTCATATATTTTCAGACTTAGAATGTACATTTTAGCTGGTATGAGTTTTTTTCCACATTTCATTCATAACATTTCAGATCATATTCAGTGTTCAAATCTTTAGTTGGCATCAGTTTTCACAGTCCATATACTATTCAAACAGATCATTTGATTCTTTTGGCTCTCATTATTCTGATGATAATAGATCATACAGTATAATCTGAAATGTTGATACAAAAATCTTGAACACAATTAAATTCAAAATATATTCTCATTATATAATAGATTGTAGAAATCTCATAGTATATTAAGATTCAATTATTTCTCTACAATATTTCGATAATTTTCACTCTTTCACAAAATAATCTACACACAAAATATCAAAAACTGAAAAACATAATGCACCTGCTCCATCCAAGCCAAGCATCAAAATTCGAACCTCCTTAGTCCCACAAGAAACACAATTGGCAAGTGCCTTGGCAGCTGTGTTGCCCATGATCTCTACTGATGGATTGCTTCTTCTGTAACTCTAAAGTTCCTCTAATTTTCTGTTACTGCATTTTTTTTCTTATATCAAGTCTGACTGGGTAACAGTTGGGAAACATTTTGTGAGTGTCAAAAAGGAGAGTGCATTCTTTGTTGTCACCTCTTCTGCTTTTTAGAAGAATAGAATACCTGCCGTCATTTCAAGGAAGAAACGACCAAATCACATGAGTAAACAGGACAAACAGAGAACCCCAAAATAAATGAAATGATAACACCATGTAGTGTGACCCATTTCCAATCTCTTTAGCACCTTTCATCATATTTGCTGAAAATGGTCTCCAATTCACTTGAAAAATTGTAAACTTTACTCATGTAAAGCCAACAACTAAAAAGGAACGTTCACATACATGCTACTAAATCCAAAACTAGTACAACTGAGTAGGAACCAGGTACCATGTATGACTATACTAACCAATTCAGCTTTGTTATTTGGGGACCATGGTTACATTTTTTCTCTTAATGTTGTATTATTCTTTTTAAAAGCATCCTACCAACCACCCCGTGAATTGTGCCTTATGGGGGCACAAAACATCAATTTGAATTGGGCCCCATCTAGATGATGTTATGTGACCAGCACAGATTCAATTCTTAGTTTTTTTTTAAGAAAAAAAAGGCAATTTTATATAGTAGTTGATTGTTGTCTGTGAATTAGCTTGTTTGTTCAGTAAACAATCTGAACAAATCTCTTTTTTAACAAGCTTCTTTGAAATCTTCTCTCTTCCAATCCTAATTAATTGAGAAATCAAAATAACATAGATGAGAAATCAAAATAACATATCTATGGTGTTGTCAATCCAGCAGAGCAATTTACTTTATTTTAATCAAAACGTTTTTGCAAATAAAAAATAAGCACACCAAGTTGAGGTACTCAAGTTTTGGACATGGGAATCTTTCCTTTTTAGGCTTCTTCATATCTTTAGTATATATTCATGTCTCCAAACCAAGTGGAAATGACACTGCAATGAAGAAGTGGGGCGCACAAAAACCCCTTTGGTTTTCCGAGTTGGAAAGTCATGCAACAGTGAAAGTATTTTTGTCCAGTAAAAATAGTATTTCTTTTGTATTTTGTTTTTGTTTTTATTTATTTAATAAGGTTCTTACAAATTGTGGGGATGAAATTAAAAAAAGTACTGGCTAAGCTCTCTACAGAATGGATCAAAGATTAAAAATAAAAAATAAAAATTTAGATTTGCGAAAACACTGTGATTTTTTTACAATTTTTTGTGGTTTTCGATTACAAAATATGCAGATCATGAAGAACAGATGCTGAAAATTTTGTGAAAATCTATTGTGTTTTCTGGTTTTTGAAATTTGGTCAATGGTGCATTTTGTAGGGAGCTTAGCCGCATCCATTAGCTAATAGAAAAGAATGGGACGTTGAGGATGGATGGGAACAATTTTGTCACAATAAGGCTCCTTTTGTGGTTGGTTTGATCCTAAAAGATGAGTTTCGTAATAAGAAACACAGTAGCCTAAATGTCTGTTTGGATGGTTTCACAACAAGATTTTACAGTTGTCTGGAACATTTCAACTTCAAGTCACCTTGAGTCTATAATTTCTTGCCTGTTCTCAGAAATGGTTGTATGTGTTTGTTGTGCTTAACCCCTCTATAAAGCATATTAGCATTTCGTTGTAATGTTGTAGTTTTTGAGCTGCTTGTTTCATGTTATATTTCAGACATGTTCCATTTGAGGATGGATGGGAACAATTTTGTCACAACAAGGTTCCTTTTGTGGTTGGTTTGATCCTAAAAGATGAGTTTTGTAATAAGAAACACAATAGCCTAAATGTTTGTTTGGATGGTTTCACAACAAGATTTTACTATTCTCTGGAACATTTCAACTTCAAGTCACCTTGAGTCTATAATTTCTTGCCTGTTCTCAGAAATGGTTGTATGTGTTTGTTGTGCTTAACCTCTCTATAAAGGATATTAGCATTTCGTTGTAATGTTGTAGTTTTTGAGCTGCTTGTTTCATGTTATATTTCAGACATGTTCTATTTGAGGATGGATGGGAACAATTTTGTCACAATAAGGTTCCTTTTGTGGTTGGTTTGATCCTAGAAGATGAGTTCCGTAATAAGGAACACAGTAGCCTAAATGTTTGTTTGGATGGTTTCACAACAAGATTTTACAATTCTCTGGAACATTTCAACTTCAAGTCACCTTGAGTCTATAATTTCTTGCATGTTCTAAAAAATGGTTGTATGTGTTTGTTGTGCTTAACCCCTCTATAAAGGATATTAGCATTACGTTGTAATGTTGTAGTTTTTGAGTGCTTGTTTCATGTTATATTTCAGACATGTTCTATTTTAAATGCTCTTTGTTGATTCGTTAATCTTCTATATCTCATCTTTCTGACTTTGTTAAAAAATATAGAGGAATTTTCAAAAACTCTATTTCACTATTTCTTTAACAAACAAAGACTAAACTAACAAGGGTTGTAGATTGATTGATGAAGCTGATAGTATGCTCTTTGATTATGACATTTATGAAGCATTATCGAACCAGATTCAATTTTCTGAATAAGTTTGATTAATTAATATTTTATTTATAACGACTTAATTAAAAAATTGTAATCTAGATAAAATAAGCTAAATGTCTCGTTAAATTATTTCAAAGGGAGAATGGGACATCAAGAATAGATGTGAACCATTTTGTCATACTAATTCCTCCTGAGGTTGTGCTCATCCTTTAAGATGGGCATGGTGTTCTAATAGGAAATATATAATTTTTAATGTCTCTTTGAATGGTTTCAAAAAGAGAAAAAATATTGACGAATGATGTTAAGTTGAACAATTTTGTCACATTAAGATTCCTCTTGAGGTTAGTTTGGTCCTAATAGGTAAATGTTATAACAGTAAATACAGTAGCCTAAATGTCTGTTTGGATGGTTTAAAAGGAAGATTTTAGAGCTCCCTACAACACTTTAGCTTCAAGTCACCTCGAGTTTATAATATCTTGGGCTGTTTCTTACTCTTTTTAAAGATTAGTTGCATGTGTTGGATATGCTTAACCTCTTTTATTTAGAATGTAAACATTTTTCTGTACTGTTGCAGTATTTGTGCTCCTTATTATTCAATATTATATAACCCTTATTGATTTGTTAACCTTCTCTGTCCTATTGTTCTACCTTTTAAAAATATATAGAATTTTTTTAAAAAATCCCATCTCTATCTTTAAAAAGAATGATTAAATCAAATGCAATCCAAAATAATTTTGATTAACCAAACTCTCTACATATATGCTTTCAATATCATAATCTATTTAAATTACAGGTATGTCCAAAACTATACTGAGACATGGAGATCTAGAGGATTGTATTCCTGTGATTGTGTACAGCCTAAGCATAGGCATATTCATGCGTAATAAAACATTTAGAAAGGATAAAGAATTCAAACAGGAATCTCCTAATTTCAATCATTCATATGTCTTGACGAGATGGGCCATTTCATCATTAAGTGTCCACTTACCCTGTTCTCTGTCCCATAAATCGATGTTGTTTGACAAATGTGCTTGAAAAGATGCAGTATAAGCGGGAAATTTGGTAATTTCTTCATTAAATTTGCTACTGGTGGGACAGTAAGATTAATGGAAGTCTTCTTTCTTGTCTAGTTTGTTTATTCTCCACTCCAAAATTTACTTTCAAGCTACTCAAACATGTTATTATTACTATTATGCCGTAGAATAAAAGCAATGAAGAAGTGGGCCAAACAGCGGAGAAAAGAAAAATTGGCAATACACAGAGATTGATGGATTATGAGTCAATACCTCTTCACGTATTTATGGTTGGATGTGTGGAAAAAATGTTGTTCAAAGTCACAGGGCAGATAAAACAATCAAATCGTTTGTCTGATTGTTTATATTCCTTTGAGTTAAAACAAAGAGTGATGGTAACCATTTTTTATTAGTAGTATGGAGGTGTAGAGATGAGAATGATCCGCACACTTTTTTATCATATGCTCTAATAAGTGGTAGTATCTATACTGTTCAAAAGATCGATTTTTTTTTATTGAGCCAAGTTAAAAAATAAAGAGTACAGTTTAAAGGATTGCACATAAACTGTTATCTACAGTAATACAAAAGCTACAGCAGAACTACATAAATACAACTTGCAATGTACCAACCGTTGAAGTAAGATAACCAGATAGAAGCATACACTTACTGATCCAATCAGCTTATATAGCAGCTATGAAGAGTGAATAGGAGATCATGAAGACTGATCATAAAAAAAGTTGGATTTTTTGATAGAGGATTTCTCATGATCATATTCATTTTAGCTATTCATTGTAACCACCTGATCTTTAGGCTGAACTTTTTCAGCTAATAGCCAAGGACTGAGGTGTATCTATTCGACCAAATTTACCTAGGGGCCTCATCCATTATGATGTTAGCCTTGCCCTCAACAAGAGTAGATCCCTTGTAGGCTCTTTAAAGGCCCATCGAGAAATAGATGTTGGCCCTCCAAAGCTCACATGTTGCTTGTTGGGGTGTCTAAATTACATCGATTAAGTTGTTTTCTTTTGTTGCACTTTGAGGGTTGTTGATGCAAGGTTTGTTATGTTTACCTATAATTAATGTGACTAGTTTACATGGTGTTTTTTCTATGCTTTCTCCTTAATTTATTACATCCTTGCATTTGTAGTCAAAACAGGTTTGTTGTCTACATTTAATTTATAGGTAGTGTAGGTTGTTAACCTTATTATTGGTCAAGTTGTCTAATATTGACATTGACATCTCTCACGATATAGTTGGTTTATTATCTTCTTTTATTGCACTTTTAGGGTTGTGAATGCAAAGTTTGAGCCTTACTATTGGTCAAGTTGTCTACTATTACACCCTTGCATGTGCAGTCAAAATAGGCTATTTGTTTGCTTTTTAGTTAATATTTCTTATATTCATATAACAAAAGAAGCCATTATTATGCATCTATACATGTATCTCTACACACCCACATGAAACACTACACATTTCCCAAGTTATTTAGTCTTTTAAAACCATTGCATCTAGCCTTGTTGTCTACTTTATAGTTTATATATAACAAAAGAAGCCATTCAAATTTGCCATATATCAAAAGAAGCCATATATCAAGAAAATTAAGCTATTCAAATTTGCCTCAAAACAAACACTAAAGGTTCTTAAAACACCATGATTCCCCAGATATTACGAGTCAAATATAAGTTGTGAAGTTGCAAACAACAAACCCACAATGGTCAAAGCCAAGAAAACACAACCACAATTGTACAAAAGCTACTACACTAGAAGGGATAGAACCACACATAATCATATCTTAATGGCACAAAGCTATTAAACAAAATAAACATAAATTGATCGGTGACACCAACCCTTAATCAAGACAACATAAAAAAAAATCAAAGACAAATAACATCAAGTAAATGAGTGGTTAATGATATCTCAATGATACAAACTAAATAAACTAAATAAATAAAAAATGATTCATGATATTTGTAAACAATGAAAATAAAAAAATAAGAAACAAAAGAACTTTGAAAGCAATAAATTAATACCATAGCAAACCTCTTAGTCATCAAAATCTATTGTAAACCTCAATAAAAGATTTGATGTGTTTTGCCTTAAGGAATGTGGATGCAATCTATGCAATAGACTACTAATAAGATGATTGATAGATTGATAGATTGATCTTGTAATTATAAAGAAAATGATATATTTATAGATTTAGAAGAAGATAAGAATGAAGACCTTAGTTAACAAAAGAATAAGAAGTGTCAACTCAAATGAAATTAGAAACTTTTCATTTTGAATTCATGAGAGGATAATAATGAATTGTTTATTTAATTGATGAATAATTGTGCACATAAAGTTTCCATTTGCAAATCGAATAAACTAATGAAATAAGAAGCTTCTAATTTGAAAAAGAGCTAATTTAGAAAGAGAATTAAGTTTCTAATTTTAAGAAAGAATAATCTAGGAAGAAGATTATGTTTCTAAAATGAAGAAGAGTTAATTTGTGATGAAGATTATGTTTCTAAAATGAAGAGTTAATTTAGAAAGAAGTAATATGTTTCTAAAATGAAGGCTTAAAAGATGAATAGAATTATGAATGAATAATTAGTATGGATTTTGTTAAATGATAAAATTTATTATCTAATAAAATGAATAATTTTAAATACAATTATTTGAAACATGATTTAGCTCACATTAAATAGTAAAAATTATTCAATTAAATAGATAAAGTGGGTTAATATTAAGTGATAAATAAAAATTAATAAATAATGAAATTGGAGAATAGTTAAAGGGAAATATTTTTAGTGTCTAGAAGGCCAACCCTTAATCACTAGAATATAAATCAAAACAAAGATACTACCTATAGAATAGGAAAATGAAAGCAACGCAAAGCGGTTGATTACTCCTCCTTTTTCAAATTGCACACTCAGAAGGAAGATGCCCCAATAGGCTCAAGTAAGACCTAAGTGTTGAATGAGACAATGATCCTTCACTAAAAATGTGTAAATTGAAAATGGAAAGAGGAAAGTTGCAATGTAGAAGGCAAAATAGACAAATAGAGACAAAACTAGAAATAATAGACCAATAACTAACAGCTAAAAACTAGAAATGAGCTAAATTGGGGTCCAGACTGGTATATTGATTTGAGATTTTAGTTTGGACTAAAATTGCCAGGTACAAAATACATGTCAAATGTTTTGTACTTCGAAATAGAATGGTTCAGATGTTTTGTTCCAAGCACTTTTAGCTTAAACTTTTGGGGACTATCCAATTGTTCCCGATCTGCCCAAAAAAGTTTCGACAACTTCGTAACTTGTTCCCACACATAGAAAATTGGGGAAAATGTTGGGTAAAATGGGTTTGCCTTGGTCAAACCCCTATTTAGGAATCAACCCTAAAAATGAAAGGAAATTGCATAAAGGAAAGTATGTGAAAAGGTACAAATGTTTAGTTCACCTTGCATAAACTCTCATGGACGGATGTAGAAATTGCTCATACCCATGAAAATGTTCGAATGTGCTTGAATTCAAGGAGTTGACCTTGAAATGTATAATATAATTAAGGATGCCCTCATAAATTCATGAATCTATGAATGCTACTCCTAGATCTTCAATGCAAATATGCTTGATACTCACTTGCAATGAAGGAGAGATGAATGTGGATGGAAGGAATGATCTTCTATATTGATTGAGAACCTCTCTACTTAGAAATCATGGGAGATAAGCTTGCTTTAACGGATAACATTGCCTTGGAATTGACTTGAGAGGTTTGAAAACTGAAGAATTTGACAGTTTTAATGTCACAGTTGTGGATGGTTTCATAATACCATGCACCAAAGTTGTCAAATAGTTGAAGATAAGTTTGGGTGATTATATAGTTTGTGATGAATTTCATGTGATTAGGATTGGATAAATTAATATGGTTTTAGGTGTTCAATGGCTACATCCTTTGGGGTATTTCACACATAACTATCAATAAATGGAGTTGAGATTTAAATAAAATGAGAAAGAATTTGTTCTCAAATTGATTTCAAATGAGCTTGTAGAGTGGTAACAACCAAGAGGATGGAGATGAATTTTTGAAGGGGTCAAGTTTCTTGGAAAGCCACTTGTTTGATTCATCCTTCAAAATCTTCAAGTGGGAAAGGTAAGTTACATTTTGAAATTAAAAAATTTCTAGATAAGCATGGTCTAGTTTTTACTTCCGAAATTATCCCCAAATAGAGGATTTCAACATGTTATAGAGTTAGAATTGGATGCCAAACTTGTTATAAATGCACCATATAGATATACATGGGCATATAATGAAGACACTGAGAAGACTATTAATGAACTCTTAGATATGGGGTTTCTTAATCCAAGTTCTAGTCATTTGCATTATTAGTGGTTCTTGTTAAGAAGAAGTGACACAGACCAAGGCAGGGAGGATCCAATTAAGGACAATCCAGCCTTGCGGCTTCAAAATTACACAGCGGAAAACTCAACACAACAAATGTTTCAAATCAATTTTCATTAACATGCCTGGCTGTAAGGCCTTCCAAGTTAGGGCCAATTACAAATAGAACAAGTTCTTCAAGATCCACATAGATCCAATACAAACTTAGCTAGTTCAGCTCTGAAACAATTAGCAACTGATGGAAACCCTAAGGCAGATCTAAACTTGATCTTGCAAGCCTCTAAGCAATCTCCTTGTCTCCAACTGTGCAAACTACTAGCTTTGCAACTACCAATTATCAGATAACAATCTGATTTGCAAGATCATGCAAGATCTTTTCCACAACTTTTCCAACTCTAGCTTTTAGAACCTCAGATCTGATTTGCTAAGTCTTCCAAGTCATCTGATGCCTAAACATCTACCCAAACACCCCTTTAAATACTAATTATCAGCCACAAGTCGGCTGGATGAAACCATTAACTCCCCCCAACAATTATTAAATTCAATACAAGTTGGCTCTCAAATAGCCTTACAAACATTTAATTCAACATGTCGGCCTGTAACAATAGCTATCAACAATAAATGAACCAAGTCGGCCCAACAAATCACATAGAACTCTAGTTGATAAACCAGAACTATCGAGCAACAGTGAAATAACTGAGCATGCCGGGCATTGCCAATCACCAATGTTGACCGAGCACCACAAGCATCACCGAGTAACACTTTCACCAAGCGCCAGAGATGACCGAGTTCCTTCAGCGATCAAGCTTCCTTCAATGACTGAGACCATCGGTCAAGGCTGCAACCGAGTAACATCGACCAAACGACACACCTCCATGCAAATTCACCGAGTACCCTAGAATGCCCCTACATCAGACACCCCAAGTTTGAAAAGATGTTCATATGTGAGAAGAACATCTTTCAGGATTCAGCACATAAACCCCGAATTGGTTCTTCACGTACAAGTCCTCCACCTTTTCAGTTTGCATACTCTTCCACTTCAGCTTTCTCTATCTCTTCAAGTCTTTCCTAGACAACACACAAGTTTGTCCTCCATACTGATCATTCATTTTCTATGGATCTACCAACTCAACTTGGCTACCAATACTCAGGCTTCTCCTACCGAGCGTTGTATCCAACAGATGCATCAGGGAAAACTTCCTGTCATCCTTCTCAATAGTAAACACATTTTGGACATAGTCATACATAGCTCTGCAATCATATTGCCAAGGTCTACCGAGAAATATATCACAACTATTCATCTTCACAATGTCACATAACACAAGATCCTTATACTGGCCAATCTGAACATCAATAAAGCATTGTTCTCTTACTTCGAGAGCATGAACATCTTGCAACCAACCAATCCTATAAGGACAAGGATGCTTCATTCTATTCAACCCAAGTTTCTAAACCATGTCCTCAACAACAAAGTTATCAGTACTACCACTATCAACAATAACATCATAGAGTTTACCTCCAAACTTGCATCAGGTCCTAAACAAGTTAGTCCTCTGACAAGGTTCCTCCTTTGTACTGAGCAATGCTCATCGAAGCAACAAGTTCTTAGATTTAGGTTCATTCTCATTCACCACAGCAATTCATCAGTCACCAAGCTTCTTCTATGTACACTCAAAAGAACAGTGTCCTTCCTCTCCATAGTTATAGCAAGTATCCTTAAAGATAACTCTACCTGTCTTCTTCTTTGGTTCTACAGGTTTCAGTTCATCTTCTGCATCATTCAGTTTATCCTTCACTGAGTGATCGACCTTTTCTTTCCCTCATGAATTACTATGTTGTTTCCTCTTCAACTTATCTTCTACCTTCAGAGCATACTGATAAGCATCTTCAATAGAATCAATCTTCAACATACCAAGCTAATCTTGAATATTGAATCTCAGACCATTCACATATCGAGCTACCTTTTCCTTACCAAGCTCTCGGTGTCTAGATTGAAAGTAAGTTTGTAGAACTCCTCAGTATAATCTTCAATAGACAAATCCTTCTGTTTCAGATTCTGCAACTTCTTAAACAAGTCAAGCTCATAATCAGAAGGTATGAACTTAGCTTTTAGTTTTGTCACCATCAACCTCCACCGATTGATCTTCATTTCACCTTCATCTTCTCTATCTCTTTGTAGTTCTTTCCACCAAAGAGCAGCATGTCCTTTCAACTTTGTTTGTGCTAACCTCACCCAAAGAGGATCTTCAATTTCTTCCAGCTCAAAGAAATCTTCAAGTTCACCAATCCAATCAATCAAGTTCTCGAGCTTCAAAGTACCAGAGAAAGTAGAAACTTCCATTTGGTAACTACTACTTAACCAAGCTCCAGATCTAGGAAACCGAGTAGTTCTATCTTCGCCAGATCTATCCCTCCGGTCATCACCACTAGATCCAGCAGGTTCAAAGTCTTTAGCAACTTCCTCATAACCATCTTCAGTACCAACATTCTGAGGTAAACCAACAAAAACTCTCATGATCTTGGTGACCATGTCATTCTTTATCAACTCCATCTCAGATCTAAAATCTGATTTCACCTTCTCTGTAATCCTAGATTCAACAGTATCATAGAGATCTGCAAGTACTCTAGGGTCCAATCTTCTCGAAGGCATCCTTAAAGATAAGAGAAACCCTCTACAACAAACCCCACACCGACCACCTTGTGGAAATCTCCAAGTTGTATGCAAGTCAGATCTCAACCTACCACCTTGCACAAACAACTACGACAAGATCCACAAGTTCAATGCTCTGGATCTGCAATCCAGATCATACGATCACTTCACCAATAAGATCAACTTCACAAGATCATCCTTGCTAGGTCAACCTTTGCTCCACAAGATCAACTCTCAGTTTGATACCACCTGATGCAGACCAAGGTAGGGAGGATCCAATTAAGGACAATCCAACCTTGCAGCTTCAGAATTACACAGTGGAAAAATCAACACAACAAATGTTTCAAATCAATTTTCATTAACATGCTCGACTGTAAGGCCTTCCGGGTTAGGGCCAATTACAAATAGAACAAGTTCTTCAAGATCCACATAGATCCAATAAAAACTTAGCTAGTTCAGCTCTGAAACAATCAGCAAATGATGGAAACCCTAAGGTAGATCTAAACTTGAGCTCGCAAGCCTCCAAGCAATCTCCTTGTCTCCAAGTGTGAAAACTACTAGCTTAGCAACTACCAATTATTAGATAAAAATCTGATCTGCAAGATCATGCAAGATCTTTTCCACAACTTCACCAACTCCAGCTTTCAGAACCTCAAATCTGATTCGCTAAGTCTTCCAAGTCATCTGCTTCTCCTCCTCTACTGCCTAAACATCTACCCAAACACCCCTTTAAATACTAATCATCAGCCACAAGTCAGCTGGATGAAACCATTAAACTCCCCCAAAAATTATTAAAGTCAATACAAGTCGGGTCTCAAATAGCCTTACAAACATTTAATTCAACATGTCGGCCTGTAACAATAGCTACCAACAATAAATGAACCAAGTCGGCCCAAAAAATCACACAAAACTCCAGTCGGTAAACCAAAACTACCGAGCAACAGTGAAATAATCGAGCATGCCAAGCATCACCGAGCACCACATGCATCACTGAGTAACACTTTCATCGAGTGCCAGAGATTACTGAGTTCCTTCAGCGACCGAGCGTCCTTCGATGACCGAGACCATCGGTCAAGGCTGCAACCGAGTAACACTGGCCAAACAACACACCTCCATGCAGATTCACCGAGTACCCTAGAATGTCCCTGCATCAAGAAGGATGGTACTTTGAGGATGTGCATAGATTACAAGGAATTGAATAAGAAGACCATTAATAATAGATATCCTATTACAAGAATTTATGAAGTCCTTGATGGGTTGCATGGGGTAGTTTAATTTTCCAAGATTGATTCGAGATTAGGATATCATCAAATTTGTATGAGAGACAAAGATGTGGAAAAGACAACTTTTTGATGTTAGTATGAGAATTTTGAATTCTTGGTTGTGCCTTTTGGGATCACTAATGCACCAAAAACCTTTTAGTCATGCATGCACTAGATATTTAGTGAACAAGTCAAAAAATTTGTTTCGGTATTCATTGATGATATCTTAATTTACAACAAAACATGGAAGGAACATTTGGAACATTTAGATGTTTTTTTGAGAATTTTGGAGTAGAAATATTTCTATGCTAAGCTGTCCAAATGTGAGTTTGGGTTAACTAAAATTTTGTACTTGGGACATGTCATAAGTTCCAAGGGTATTCAAGTAGATTAACAAAAATACATGCAATTTTAGGTTTCCCCCTACCAACCAATCTAACATAGTTGAAAGGATTTCTAAGGTTTTTTTGTTAGTACAGGAGGTTTGTAAAAGGTTTCTCTCAACTTGTTGTTCCCTTGACTGATTTTAATAAGGATCATTTTTATGATCTAAGGAAGCTAAAAAAATTTGACAAGTTCAAAGAGATAATGAGCTCATGTGCGGTGCTTGTAATTCCTAATCCATGTTTACTATATATGTTTGAATGTAATGAAGACATAAGGGTTTTCCTCACTCAAAGAGGACTTCCAATAACTTTTGATAGTAGAAAATTATGTGATTTGGAGAAGGGATATTCTATTTCTGATAAATAAATGTTGGTCATTAAATGCATGCTCTAGAAAAGTTTAGACAATATCTTGTTTGTGGCAAGTTTGTGGTGAAGATGGACAATAATAGTTTGAGGTTCTTCATGAATCAAAAGAACCTAAATGACCACTAATAAAAATTGGTAGGCGAGTTGTGACCTTAATATTTTGAGATAGAGTACATGAAAGCCAAGGAAAATGTGGTTGAAAATGAACCTTTTAGGAAACCAACTCTATGTTCATTGTCTACTATTTTAGATGATTTGAAGAATAACATTATTTCTGAATATGTAGAATTCATTTGATTATGATGTCTTGCATGATAATATCAAGATGATAGGTATACAATGGTAGATGGTTTGATATAATATAAGAACAGAATATTTTCAATACCAAAATCAAAGATCAGGGAGAAGATCATGAGGGCATTTCATGATATTCCATTGGTTGGTCATCAAGGGTATTACAAGACTTATGAGTAGATTTGAGAGACATTTTCTTGGAAAGGGCTGAAAAAGGATACACATAAACACATTAAAGAATGTATGGCTCGCATATCAAGGAAAAAACATGAGAAAACATATATATGGACTTAATAATGGGGCTTTCTAAGTTCCAAGGTAGAGATTTCATTAGTATTGTAGTGGATAGATTAAAAAAGTGTGTATATTTCTTTTCTATTACATCAAAAAAATTGGCTCTCCAAATAGTAGAGTTATTTTTCAAGGAGATATTTAGATTGCATGGATTTCCTAAGAGGATTATTAGTGATAGAGATAGTAGATTCATGAGTTCTTTTCGGAAGGAATATTTTGAGATAGAGTACATAAAAGCCAAGGAAAATGTGGTTGAAAATGAACTTTATAGGAAACCAACTCTATGGTCATTGTCTACTATTTCAGATGATTGGAAGAATAACATTATTTCTGAATATGTAGAATTCATTTGATTATGATATATTGGATGATAATATCAAGATGATAGGTATAAAATTATAGATGGTTTGATATACTATAAGAATATAATATTTTCAATACCAAAATCAAAGATCAAGGAGAAGATCATGAGGGCATTTCATGATATTCCATTGGCTGGTCATCAAGGGTATTACAAGACTTATGAGTATATTTGAGAGACATTTTCTTGCAAAGGGCTGAAAAAGGATATGCATAAACACATTAAGGAATGTATGGCTTTCATATCAAGGAACAAACATGAGAAAACATATCCATGGACTTCATAATGTGACTTTCTAAGGTCCAAGGTAGAGATTTCATTAATATTGTAGTGGATATATTAAAAAAGTATGCATATTTCTTTTCTATTACATCAAAATTTTTGGCTCTCTAAATAGTAGAGTTGTTTTTCAAGGAGGTAGTTAGATTGCATGGATTTCCTAAGAGGATTCTTAGTGATAGAGATAGTAGATTCATGAGTTCTTTTTAGAAGGATATTTTCCACTTGACAAGTACAAAACTCACTCCAAGCGCAAGTTATTATCCACCAACAAATAGCAAAAAAATATTGCTAATAAGTGCATGGAATGCTACTTGAGGAATTATGTTTCAAATCAATAAACTACATGAGTCAAATAGTTGCACTTGGGAAAGTACAACTACAACACAAGTTACCACATATCCATTGGTATGCCACCTTTTTTAGATTTATATGGGTATGATGCACTTTCATTTACCAATTTATTGTTTTTAGATGGTAGAGTACTTGAAGCTAGCAATCTTCTTAATCAAAGTCAAGATATATTAAGGTCACTAAAAGATAACTAAAGGCAAGCACAAAACCAATAGAAGGTGTATGCAAATAGGAAAAGAATAGAAGGATAATTTGAGGTGGGGGATGTTTTCCTAAGATTGCAACCATGATATATATAAACCTCTCTAAATAAGAGTGGGGATAAAAATATGAAGCCTAAGTTCTATGGACCATATTATAGGATTATTAGAAGAATAGGTGAGCTAGCATATGAGTTGAAGCTTCCTCCAAATAGGTGAATCCACAATGTATTTCATTTTTCCATTTTGAAGAAATTTCTTGGATTAAATATTGTTCCTTCACTTGATTTTCCACCCTTAGATGATGAAGGGAATTTGACCTTGATTCTTCGAGAAGTTTTGAAAAATAGAGAGAAAAGATTAAGAAACAAAAGCATAACTAAATACTTGATAAAATGGAAGAGTTTACTAGTGAAGGATGCAAATTGGGAAGGTCCAAAGATTTTTCAACATCCAAATTTCATTGCTTGAGGACAAGCAATTTCCAGGAGGGAGGACTTGTCATGTCCCTTCTTAAATAAAAAAAAATTAATTTTGGCATTTATTAACCCATTTTATTCTTCCTTGGGCTAATTGGGCAAGCTTAGGGAGAGAAATTAATTTAATATTTAGAAATTTCCAAATATTCTCAAATTCAAAGGACATTCAAATATTAAATTATTTTTTAGAAACACTTAGGTGGGTGTTGAAATTTGTGCCATTTTGGAAAAGATGTTTTAGGATTCATTTTAGAAAGTTTTCATCATTACAAGTGGAGGAGAATATTTGAGAACTCAATGACAATTTTTCGCAACCGTAATAATTAAATTAGTAGGAATTCCAAAGGAGTTTGAATTTGAATTTGTGTTATTTTGGGTAAGTTGCTACAAGATGAATTTTAGAAAATTTTCATTGTTGCAAGTGGAGGAAAACAAAATTTGGAAACTATCATAATCAAATTAGCAAGAATTCTAGAGGGCATTTGAATTTGGGCCCCCAAATCTTGCATTCATGATGGATACAAATATTGAGATTTTGGTAATTTTGAGGGTTATTGATTACCATTTTCTCTCTACATTTGTAGATTTGGCTTCTTTAGTAGATGAACCTCATTGAAGGAGAGAGCTTGTCAATAAAAACCCATGAGCAATGTATGAGAAAATGATGGAAAACCTTGTTCATAGAAGACATTCTCACTCTAAGATTGTACCTGGGTTGAAAAAGAATTGGTGGTTGCTACTTCTATAGTTTCCAAGTTTAGTTTAGGTGCTATTCAAAATGCTTTTGAAGCATATTTTTTGTTTTTTCTGCTAAGTGAGGTTTATGAGTGTGTTACAGTAGTATGTTGTTGTTATTGAGTTTGTAATTAGTCCTATTTATTGTCATTTTTATTTGATGAACAAATAATTGTTGTTGATGTTTGGAGTAGAATGGTGGTATTGTCTTTGGTATAGTATGGTGGTTTATGTAAAGGGGCTTGCATTAGGCAATAGTTTGGTTTGTTGTTATACATATAATTTTAAGATCTGAATTTTATTTGTTATTTTTTTTTAAGATAAGAACATTACACACCATGATTCAACTCATTAGAATAGATAAATTTATATTGCTTAAGTTCAATAAATCTTGGAGGGGTAATTTTCATGTAGTTTTCTTAGGGAATTTTTGGGGTGTAGGTTGGGACCTACTATCTAATACATAGATGATCATTATGGGTTTAGGGAGTAGACACGTTTCTTGATACATATTAATGTGTTAGTAGAGACTAAGCATCGAGGGTCAAAGGTGAAGACTTGATGTGTACTTAGGTACTACGATTCAAGGTTATCAGAAGTCAATCAACCAAACCCAAACTAGTGGAGTGAAGAGGAAACAAGCCATTAGATTTGAAGGATGGGGATTTTGGACAATGTGTCCCAAAACCAATGGAAGAGTGGGAAACAATAGATTCACAAAAAGATAAAGGGGACAATGGTAACATATGGAATGAAAATAAATTGTAGCATGGGGAGAAGATTGTAAGGATGTGAGATCAACCTAAGAAAACTTTTGACATTTGAATTTGGGGCTTGGTGCCATTTGGGCCTTGGTAAGATAATTTATGTTTGGAGGGCAACATATAAGACTAGAAACATTGCAATTATAATCATATTATATGTGATGTATTTTTGGGCACCTTGTGTTCAACCTTTTATGGATAAAAACCCACATAAGATTGTGATAAATGGACAAAACCTCATTGGTTACTCAAATCAGAGGATGAAAGTTTGTACCTCATTGGACACTCAAATCAGAGGATGAAAAATTGTTGGTTCTTTCTAGGCATTCTCACTTAGGGAGTGCATTAAAACTTGAAGGCATTGTAGGGACTTTTGTAGGCCATAATGAACATAATTATTATTTTATTATTGTTGTGATTGTAAAATAATCCAAATTTTGGTGGTGATATTGATATAAGTGATTATTTTAATCATTTTAGGATGAACATAATAATGATAAATATATAATACTATGTGCATTTTTAATACATGTTAATGTCCTGAAATTCATTCATAGTTGTCAATTGTGTAGTGTAATCCACATAGAATAATGGATCCATACCTATGAGGCCTTGAAAGACTATCCCCATGGACTTTGTTAAATGTCTAATTAGGACCAAGCATAGACATGATTATATTTTTCTTGTTATGCATCATTTTAGTGGTGTACTAATGACTTGTTTAAAAACTCACTTTGTGTGATATAATATTTTTTGTATCATTCTAATGACTTGTTAAAAAAAAAATTTAAAAAAAGAAAAACTTTGTGTGATAAGTGTTTTTTGTATCATTCCAATAATGACTTGTTAAAATTAAAAAAACAAAAACAAACTTTGTGTGATATAATTATATCATTCCAATAGATATCACTATGATAATGTTTTTTAATATCATTCAATGTTGTTCTTTGTATCATTTTGATAGATATAGTGTTGTTCTTTGTATCATTCTTCTTGACCAATTTTTGTACATATGGATTAAATTGATAAGCAAATTGAGATTATAAATAAAAAACTAATGGACTTATCAAGGGACTGTAACATATTATTATCCGAGGCCTATAATTGTTAGTAGACAAGGCTTAAGAAGATCACTTCTTGTCCATTTAGCATTAACATAGATGTAAATTGAGCCTATGAACAATAGTCGTGCTCTAACCACAAACTATATAATACTAATTTTTTATTAGAATTGTGTGGGCCCAAACCTTGTGGAAAGCCCTCCAAAAATTCCCCAAACGTGGAGAAGGCCAACAAAGGGGTTTGGAAATAGTTTTCAACCAACAATTGACGTGCCTCGGTTATAACCTCACTAGCTATGCCATTTTCCCAAGCGCAAAGATGCCTTATAACTTCCCTTCCTCCTCTTTTTATACTCCCCTTCTAATGCCTTAGGCCTCTCTTCATGCATGTGGGATTATTCATTCATTGGGTTCGCTATGAACAATTAAAACATATAATTACAAACTTAATGAAATGTTGATTAGGCCTAAAGCCTCATCATTTTTAGTATTCCATGCGTCAATATCGGTCTGAGGAGTAGTGGTCGCGGGAGCAGAAGCTGCACTAGTAGCAATATCAAGAATATGTTTGAAATGAAAAATAAATGTAATATGCGTCTTCCAATCATGGTAATTAGAACTTGTCAATTTGATTTCTAGAATTAATGTCGACAAAGTGATTCAAAATAAACTAGAATACAAGAGATTATATGTAAAAATGAATCCAAAAGTGGAATTTAACATAAATATCACCGGTTAATATGCAAGAACATTAAAAATTAAAAATTATTTAACTTTTTTGTTTAAATGAGAAAACAAATTTTTATTGCACCTAATTATCAAAATGGCAATTGAAATATGTTTATATTGATAAAATAAATATGGGGTTAAAACGATTTTAAAAAATATGAAGTGGAATTTTTGTTTTAACGTTTAAACTTTTTATGTTAAGCAAATTTGAAATAAATTTTGATAAAATACATAAATAAGCTAAGGAATCTAATGATTAAATAAAATTAGGAATCTAATGATAAAATAAGTAAATAAGCTCATGATTCTAATGATTAATTAGAGCAACTAATAATAGTGTTGCAAGAAATGATTAAAAAATTGCAATAAAAATACAGAACCATTATGGAAGATATAGAAGAAGAACCTAGTCAAAGCATAGAATAAAAAACATGTGGACAATGGGATAAAGAGTCACGCAGCCTAAGGATCTTGACAGAAATTCGTAGGCTGGTAGCAAGAATAACAACTACTAGGGAGAATAACAAATAAAAAAAACTTATGCAAATAACAAAAGTCAGTTTGAATATTGATAAAAGCTTGGAGTTAATGAATGAAAATGCAAGTGGAGTGAGATGAAGTGACACGCAAGGAGAAAAGACAACACGCAAGGCTGGAAACGAAGAAGACTCAAAACTATCATGAAAAATACAGTCCCGGTGTGGGGAGAATATCTCAAATTTTAACTGTTGGATTCATCTAAATTTTGGATATGTTGTTAAGGACAAAGTCCTCAAGGTTTTGATTGGAGAGATCTTCCTAATCTATCCAGATTCAAAAGTTACGATTGAATGAGTGTGGTACTGTTAGAACAAAGATTTATGAAAGAATAACAAGAGTGTAAATTAGAACAAAGATATGCCCACAAAACAAATAAAAGAAACCTGCATGCACAAAGATATTGTAAAAAATATCTAAGATTAAAATAACACAATAAGAGATTGGAGATACACCTTCCAATAAAAATAAAATAGCTTGCATGCAAGGGGATTAGAAAACCCAAAATATAGATTGTTTTGAATCCTGCAATAATGATAGAACATGCAAGTATCAAATCCCTTGTGGTTGCTCGATAGAGGGTGTAGTTAGATCTTGAAAAAAAACTTGAAATGAATATTATTAACCTTAGATCTAGTGGCAAGCCATCCAAAAGTAGTTAAACAAAAAATAGAAATTGGGTTTGGCAATGAACCTCCAAACCCCAAAAAAATTCAAACCCTTCTAAAGAGAGTTAGAAAATAATGTCAGATCTAAAAAACCTGCAACAAAAGTTAATCAAATGAGATATCCTTCAAATGAAACCTTCATGCAAACACTCAAACAAGGATTAGCTAGCTCTGATACCATGTAAGAAAAATACAAAAAATAATTAAGAGCTAAAGGAAAGAATACAAGTGAGTGAGCAAAAAGAAGAGTTTTACCATAAACACAATGAAAGAGAGATTGCTTCAAGATCTATCACCAAAACCATCAATATGCTCAAAGATCAACACAATGAGACAAAGACTTTGAAAGGGGAAAACAAAGAAAACCCCTTGTGAATATAATATGAATGAGACAAAAAGTCTAGATAAAGAGAATGTGAGCAAGAAGCTCATTACAACAATGAGAGAGCAAGAATTGAGAAAATTCCTCATAAGGTGAGTGTAGAAGCATCTTTTAAATAGAGATGAGTGATGAAGTTAGAATGTAACTCACATGTTCCATGAATGCCACATTCACATTAAGTGTGTGCCAAGTGTGAGAATCCTCTTAAGGAGGAAAAAGCTAATTCTTTAATAAAGGAAATAAAAGAAATGTGTTGTCCTCCCACTTGGACTAGAGGACAAATTACAATTTAGGATACGTTGGCTTATCCATATTTAAATAATACACCAAGGAAAGATTATAAATTCTAACAATTTCTAAGGTTTTTTTGTTACTACAGGAGGTTTGTAAAATGTTTCTCTCAACTTGTTGTTCCCTTGACTCATATTTGACTAAGAAAGGAGCATTTTAATGGTCTTAGGAAGCTCAACTTTTTTTGACAAGGTCAAAGATCTAATGAGCTCATGTGTGGTGCTTGTAATTCCTAATTTGTGTTTACCATTTATGTTTGAATGTAATGAATTTGGAGAAGACATAAGGTTTTTCCTCACTCGAAGAGGACATCCAATAACATATGAAAGTAGAAAATTATGTGATTTAGAGAAGAGATATTCTATTTATGATAAAGAAATGTTGGTCATTAAATGCATACTCTAGAAAAGTTTAGACAATATCTTGTTTGTGGCAAGTTTGTGGTGAAGATGGACCATAATAGTTTGAGGTTCTTCATGAATCAAAAGAACCTAAATGACCACTAATAAAAATTGGTAGGTGAGTTGTGACCTTAATATTTTGAGATAGAGTACATGAAAGTCAAGGAAAACGTGGTTAAAAATGAACTTTTTAGGAAACCAACTCTATGTTCATTGTCTACTATTTTAGATGATTGGAAGAATAACAATATCTCTGAATATGTAGAATTCATTTGATTATGATTTCTTGGATGATAATATCAAGATGATAGCTATACAATGGTAGATGGTTTGATATACTATAAGATTATAATATTTTCAATACAAATATCAAAGATCAAGGAGAAGATCACGAGGGCATTTCATGATATTCCATTGGTTGGTCATCAAGGGTATTACAAGACTTATGAGTAGATTCAAGAGCTATTTTCTTGGAAAGGGCTGAAAAAGGATATGCATAAACACATTAAGGAATACATGAATTGCATATCAAGGAACAAACATTAAAGCATATCTATGGACTTCATAATGGGAATTTCTAAGGTGCAAGGTAGATATTTCATTAATATTATAGTGAATAGAATAAAAAAGTATGCACAATTCTTTTTTATTACATCAATTTTTTTGGCTCTTCAAATAGTAGAGTTGTTTTTCAAGGAGATATTTAGATTGCATGGATTTCCAAAGAGGATTATTAGTGATAGAGATAGTAGATTCATGAGTTCTTTTCGGAAGGATATTTTTCACTTGACAAGTTCAAAACTCACTTCAAGAACAAGTTATCATCCACACACAAATCGCATAAAAAATTGTTAATAAGTGTATGGAAGGCTACTTGAGGAATTATGTTTCAAATCAACAAACTACATGGGCCAAACAGTTGCACTTGGGAAACTACAACTACAACACAAGTTACCACATGTCCATTGGTATGCCACCTTTTTGAGCTTTATATGGGTATGATGCACTTTCATTTACCAGTTTATTATTTTCAGATGGTAGAGTACTTGAAGCTAGCAACCTTCTTAATCAAAGTCAAGATATATTAAGGTCACTAAAAGATAACTTAAGGTAAGCACAAAACCAATAGAAGGTGTATGGAAATAGGAAAAGAATAGAAGGATAATTTGAGGTGGAAGACTTAGTTTTCCTAAGATTGCAACCCTATAGATAAATGACTCTAAATAAGAGAGGGGATAAAAATATGAATCCTAAGTTCTATGGACCATATAGGATTTGTTAGAAGAATAGGTGAGGTAGCATATGAGGTGGAGCTTCCTCCAAATAGGTGAATCCACAATGTATTTCATTTTTCCATTTTGAAGAAAGTTCTTGGATTAAATATTGTTCCTTCACTTGATTTTCCACCCTTGGATGATGAAGGGAATTTGATCTTGATTATTGGAGAAGTTTTGAAAATTAGAGAGAAAAGGTTGAGAAACAAAAGCATAACTAAATACTTGATAAAATGGAAGAGTTTATTAGTGAAGGATGCAACTTGGGAAGGCACAAAGATTTTTCAGCATCCAAATTTTCATTGCTTGAGGATAAGCAATTTCTAGGAGGGAGGACTTGTCATGTCCCCTTCTTTAAATTTTTTTAGCTATGGCATTTATTAGCCCATTTTATTCTTCCATGGGCTAATTGGGAAAGCTTAGGGAGAGTAATTTATTTAATATTTAGAAATGTCCAAATATTCTCAAATTCAAAGGACATTCAAATATTAAATTATTTTTTAGAAACACTTATTAGGGTTTTGAAATTTGTGCCATTTTGGAAGAGATGTTTTAGGATGCATTTTAGAAAGTTTTCATCATTATAAGTGGAGGAGAATCTTTGATAAATCAATGACAATTTTTTGCAACCGTAATAATTAAATTAGTAGGAATTCCAAAAAGAGTTTGAATTTGAATTTGTATTATTTTGGGTAAGTTGCTACAAGATGAATTTTAGAAAGTTTTCATTGTTACAAGTGGAGAAAAATAACTTTTCATGGCAACTATCATAATCAAATTAGCAAGAATTTTAGAGGGCATTTGAATTTGGGCCCCCAAATCTTGCATTCATGATGGATACAAATATTGAGATTTTGGTGATTTTGAGGGTTATTGATTACCATTTTCTCTCTACATTTGTAGATTTGGCTTCTTTAGTGGATGAACCTCATTGAAGGAGAGAGCTTGTCCAAAAAAACCCATGAGCTATGTATGAGAAAATGATGGAAACCTTGTTCATAGAAGACATTCTCACTCTAGGATTGTACTTGGGTTGAAAGAGAATTGGTGGTTGCTACTTCTATAGTTTCCAAGTTTAGTTTAGGTGTTGTTCATAATGCTTTTGAAGCATAGTTTGTGTTTTTTCTGCTGATGAGGTTTATGAATGTGTTACAATAGTATGTTGTTGTTGTTGAGTTTGTAATTAGTCCTATTTATTATCATTTTCATTTGATGAACAAACAATTATTGTTGAAGTTTGGAGTAGAATGGTGGTATTATTTTTGGTATAGTATGGCGGTTTGTGTAAAGGGGTTTGCGTTAGGCAATAGTTTACATATAATTTTAAGCCCTGAATTTTATTTGTTGTTTTTTTGAAGATAAGAACATCACACACCATGATTCAACTCATTAGCATATATAAATTTATATTGCTTAAGTTCAATAAATCTTGGAGGGGTAATTGTCATGTAGTTTTCTTAGGGAATTTTTGGGGTTGAGGTTGGGACCTACTATCTAATACATAGATGATCATTAGGGGTTTAGGGAGTATACATGTTTCTTGATACATATTAATGTGTTAGTAGAGACTAAGCATTGAGGGTCAGAGGTGAAGACCTGATGTGTTCCTAGGAACTACGATTCAAGGTTATCAGGAATCAATCAACCAAATCCAAACTAGGGGAGTGAAGAGGAAAAGAGCCATTAGGTTTGAAGGATGGGGATTTTGGACTTAATGTGTCCCAAAACCAATGGAAGAGTGGGAAACAATAGATGCAAAAAAAGATAAAGGGGACAATGGTAACATATGGAATGGAAATAGATTGTAGCATGGCGAGAATATTGTAAGGATGTGAGATCAACCTAAGACAACATTTGACATTTGAATTTGGGGCTTGGTGCCATTTAGGCCTTGGTAAAACTAATTTATGTTTGGAGGGCAACATATAAGACTAGAAACACTGCAATTGTAATCATATTATATGTGATGTGTTTTTGGGCACCTTGTGTTCAACCTTTTATGGATAAAAACCCACACAAGATTGTGATAAATGGACAAAACCTCATTGGTTACTCAAATCAGAGGATGAAAATGTGTACCTCATTTGTCACTCGAATCAAAGGATGAAAATTTGTTGGTTCTTTGTAGGCATTCTCATTTAGGGAGTGCATTAAAACTTCAAGGCATTGCAGGGACTTTTGTAGGCCACAATGAACATTATTATTATTATATTATTGTCATGATTGTAAAATACTCTCAATTTTTGTGGTTATATCGATATAAGTGATGAGTTTAGTCATTTTAGGATGAACATAATAATGATAAATATATAATAGTATGTGCATTTGCAATACATGTTAATGTCCTAAAATTCATTCATAGTTGTCAATTGTGTAGTGTAATCCAAACATAGAATAATGGAATTATACTAACATGTATCCATACCTATGAGGCCTTGAATGACTATCTCCATGAACTTTGTTAAATATCTAATCAAGGCCAAGCATAAACATGATTATATTTTTTTTGTTATGCATCATTTTAGTGGTGTACTAATGACTTGTTTAAAAACTCACTTTGTGTGATATAATGTTTTTTGTATCATTCTAATGAGTTAAAAAAATAAATAGTGTTTTTTTTTATCTTTCCAATAATGACTTGTTTAAAAAAAAAAACTTTGTGTAGTATAGTGTTTTTGTATCATTCCAACAATGACTTGTTTAAATTAAAAAACAACAAACTTTATGTGATATAACATTTTTTTATATCATTCTAATAGATATAACTATGATATAGCATTGTTCTTTGTATCATTTTAATACATATAATGTTGTGTTCTTTGTATCATTTTGATAGTGTTGTGTGCTTTGTATCATTCCGATAGTATTGTGTTCTTTGTATCATTATGATAGTATTGTTCTTTGTATCATTCTGATAGTGTTGTTCTTTGTATCATTCTGATAGTGTTGTTCTTTGTGTTGTGTTCATTGTATCATTCAAATAGTGTTGTGTTCTTTGTATCATTCTGATAATGTTGTGTTCTTTATATCATTCCAATAAATATTGTTGTGTTCTTTATATCATTACAATAAATATGTATGATCCTTAACCAAAATATGTATATATGGGAGAAATAGATAGGCAAATTGAGATTATAAATGAAAAACCAATGGACTTATCAAGGTAGTGTAATAGGTTATTACCTACGGCCTATAATCGTTTAGTAGTCAAGACTTAGGAAGATTACTTGCTGTCCATAAGTTGAGCCTATGAACAACAGTCATGTTGTAACCACAAACTATATAGTATTAATTTTTTATTAGAATTGTGTGGGCCCAAACCTTGCGGCGAGCCCTCCAAAAATTCTCGAAGGCCTTCTACGTGGAGAAGGCCGACGAGGGGGTTTGGAAATAGTTTTCAACCAGCAATTGACGCGCCTCGGTTATAACCTCACTAGCTGCGTCATTGCCCCAAGCGCAAAGATGTCTTAATACTGCCCTTCCTCCTCCTTTTATACTCCCCTTCTAATGCCCTCACCCTTCTCTTCGTGCATGTGGGATTATTCATTCACCGGATTCGCTTCTGAGAGGATTACTCATTTCCCGCACCGCAATCAAGCGTATAGGGATTTCTGCAATAACTCCACCGCATTTGTACAATTAACAACTTACTAATATAAAAATTGATCTTGCGAAGTTTCCCATCTAGTTCGTGGTGTCAACTTTGGTTTTTTTTAATTGAAAATTGCAAACTTTTCAATTTTAAATTTCGAATTTTTATTTTGTTTGGTCAATAGATACATATATTTGACAAGAGTTGATCAAATGTAAAGGTGTTGATTCTTATTTAATGTATTTATTTAAGATATTTTATTTTGTTATTTTTTCAAGATATATTATTTGCATTTAAGAAATAGAAACAATTTGATTGATATAATAAAATAAATCTAAATCTACACAATCCTCATATAAGCATATACATGACTAAAGAGTATTCTCTTCGATTGTTATGTTTTCTTGAGGTTGATCTAGGAGAGCGTCTCTTTTATCACACTAATATCAATCCTTCAAAGAGATTTAAAATAAATATATAATAGCTAAATATTGAAAAGGCAGAAGAAGCCAAGTTAGGCCATAAAATAAGTAGTTGAACAAACTATCAAATTAAATCCACACGCATAAGTTATTTTTGCAAGCATAAAATTTACCTTGCATAATGTGGATAAAGCATTATGATCCCAAGGCACATCTTATATTGTACATTTTTTTCCCCTAATCGCGAGACATTTACATTTCAATGCTGTATCAAAACGGCATTCATTCTTTAGTCACTGAGCTATGTTTTTTATATTAGAAGCAACATAAACCAGGGTGTTGTCCCATAATACAAAGCCCCAAGGGCACTGTCAACAGTTAACCATTATCAACACATTAGTAGCAAACAAACCAAAAAGAGACAATCACCACGACTTCCCTCTATAAAAAACTAACCAAAGTCTAATAGTAACAAAATGAGCAACAATCCAAAAAGATATACTAACTAAACCACTACGACCATAAAGAGTATTAAAAAATTTAACACTAAGCCACACATGGTTATTCAAAATAGAGTCTTTAAAAATAAAACTAAGGCTACTAGAAAACTTCTTTAACATGGGCCAAACATGCCACAAAAAGCCAAAAAGTACAAAAAACCAGAGGCCAACATCTTATGTCTTCTTTCAAGTTCCAGGCTTGGATAGCAGCATCCAGGCCCAATCTTCAGCCAGGAACTTGAAAAGCTCCTTGAAGTCATCCTCCTACAACAAACATAAAGTAGTTGATGAGCTATGCATCACTTTGAGAGAAAACCAGACAACCTCTTGCATCCTTTTATCAATACATGCAATGTCTCGGGCAACCTTCTACAACCTTTTATCAATACATGTAATGTCTCGAGCAACCTTCTACAACCTTTTCTCAATATTGACAATATCTTTTTTAAATTTTCCAATATGTCCCCCTGGCATCCCCTTTCACAATGCATTCTTCCTCTTCATTATTGTTTTCCTTATCGTGAGTGAGGGAGTGAAAATTAACCTTAGTATCAGGTTCAAGAATGGGATCAACAAAATCATTTTTTAGGCTTTCAAACACATGGGATGAGCTACTGGCATTAGTAGAAAGGGCCTCTTTATCTGGGGTTTTCTTCTCCTCTCCCTTACTTTTTGATTCCTTAGATATTGATTCTTCCTTTAGATTTTTACCCTTCCCAATAGGATTAGTTGCCAGTCTAACAAAACAACACAGGGTGCTCATTTCTTCAGTGATTTCTATGTCATAGTCAATATGTTGGATGTTAAAGTTGGTTTTTTTAGGAACTTTGGTTTTGAAATCCATAATGGAGTTACTTCACCTTTTTTTCCTTGGACATTTTAGCCGACTCGATAGTGGGGGAGGAGCTTTGAGGCCAGGCTTTTTGAGGCATAACTTTTTGCCAAGTCCTGAGATGGCTAAAACACTAACAGAGGGAGGATAAGGTGAGGTCAAGGCTTCTTGGACAAAGATAGAACACGAAGGGCATAATGATAGGTGAAACTTATACAACATGTATATCAAACCCTAGTGCACAATGATAAATTTCTTCCCTTGGTCCTTTTAGCCTCGACAATCTCTTTAACATTACTGTCCATCTAGTGTTGTAGAAAGGAATTGAAATGAGATCATGATTCCTAAGGTGGTTTAGGAGTGGAAAATGGTAGTAGTAGTAGCATACACCAAAATGACCTTCCAACGTAAAATATTACATAACAACACACCCAATCCCATGGCGGCAAGAGTTTTTCACAGTCAAATCCTCCTCTATGCTTGACATGTTGCTCCTTCCCACAAAAAAATTAATTTAGGCTTGTAACATCCAAGGTTATGATCATGTTCTTCCACTTCCTTTAGTTGAAAGTTCAGTGTCTTGCACAATTACATCTTTGTTCACATCAAAGGTAATGCCACCCATAATGACCCTTCTTTTAGACCAGGATGAAACAAACTACCGTGACCGGATCTCATCGAACCCAATCATATTTTTGATGAATTGGTCAATTCCCCCCTCCTTGCACACAAACCAAATAACAACATTATTCTTGTAGTAGTCATACTTTTCGGGTTCAACATAAGCTTAATCTCCACCCATGGTTTCGAAGCCATAATTATAGTGATAGTGGAAATAGTTTGATAATTTTGAGTAGTGAGAATGTAGAGTAGGGAAAATCCTACAATGAAATTGTCTAGATAAACTAGCACAATATCCCATAATAAAAGATAGTAATAAGCAATGCCTTTTTTACAAGTAATGCCACCATCCGCTTTCTCATTCGAAAAGGCATCCCACTCATGCAAATAGTCTTCCATCTATATAGCGAGGTGGCTTGAAATGCCTTCGGACAAGATATCAAATCCAAGGAAATCTGACATATTAATTAGATAATTATTACCACAAGTGCCAAACAATGTACTTTGCCAAATATTTAAACCATAGATCGACCACTACATAGAGTCTTGGGAATGAAGGGGATTACGTGGAAATAATTACTATCCGTGTGAACAACCCCTAATCATATGTTTATGAAGCAATGACTCCATTTTCAAATTCAAATTCAGATCATCTCTTAAGAAGCCCATTATAGCCTTCAATCCTCCAACCAAGATAATAAAAATCTTAAAAATTATTGTTAACATAGTCAATGGTTTTTTCTCACCTTAGGAGGGCCTTTGTAGGCTTGGATAGTGGGTCTTCGTTACTCCAACATCATAATTCATCTTGTAGCAGACCAAACACAACCATTGAGTCTACCAATGCATTTCCCTCTATGAAGATATATTTTAAGGTAAAGCCATCTAGGTTAGCCAAAAGCATTCTAATGTCCTTCAAAATGTTATTTTTTATATTAATAAGCAACAAAATAAAGGTGTTGATCCTTATTTAATGTATTCGTTTAAGATATTTTATTTTATTGTTTTCTCAAGACATTATTTTCATTTAAGAAATGGAAATAATTTGATTGATAAAATAAAATAAATCTAGATCTACACAATCGTCATATAAGCATATACATGACTAAAGAGTATTCTCTTCGATTGTTACATTTTCTTGAGGTTGATCTAAGAGAACATCTCTTTTATCACACTTATATCAATCCTCCAAAGAGATTTTAATAAGTAAATAATAACTAAATATTAAAAAGGAAAAAGAAGCCAAGTTAGGCCATAAAATAAGTAGTTGAACAAACTATCAAATCAAATCCACATACACAAGTTATTTTTGCAAGCATAAACTTAACCTTGCATAATGTGGATAAAGCATTCTGATCCCAAGGCAAATCTTATATTGTACATTTTTTACCCTAATCACGAGACATTTACATTTCTATTCCATATCCAAATTGCAATCATTCTTTAGTCATTGAGCTATGTTTTTGATACTACAAGCAACATAAACCAAGGTGTTGTACCATAATACAAAGCCCCAAGGGCACTATCAATAGATAACCATTATCATCACATTATCAACAAAAAAACCCAAAAGAGACAATCACCAGGACTTCCCTCTATAAAAAACTAACCAGAGTCTAACAGTGACAAAATGAGCAATAACCCAAAAAACTATACTTACTAAACCACTATGAGCATAAAGAGTATTAAAATTTTTAACACTAAGCCACATAGGGTTATTCCAAATAGAGTCTTTAATAATAAAACTAAGGATACCAACAAACTTCTTTAAACACGTGCCAAACAGGCCACAAAAAGCCAAAAAGCACAAAAAACCAAAGGCCAACATCTTATGTCTTCTTTCAATTTCCAGGCTTAGATAGTAGCATCCAGGACCAATCTTTAGTTAGGAACTTGAAAAGTTTCTTGAAGTCGGCCTCCTTGCCAGTCTTCCCTCCATGCACCTTCTCCTGCAACAAACATAAAGTAGTTACTGAGCTATGCATAACTTTGAGAGCAAACTAGGCAACTTCTTGTATCCTTTTATCAATACCTGCAATGTCATGATAAACCTTCTGCAACCTTTTATCAATACCAACAATGTCTTTTTTAAATTTTGCAATCTCTCCCCCCGCATCCCCTTTCACACTCCATTACTCCTCTGTATTATTTTTTTCCTTGTCGTGAGTTGGGGAGTGAGAATTAACCTTAGTATCAAGTTTAGGAACGGGTTCAACAGAGTCATTTTTAAGGCTTGAAGACACATGGGATGAGCTACTGGCATTGGTAGAAAGGGCCTCCTTATCTAGGGTTTTCTCCTCCCCTCCCTTTCTTTTTGTATCCTTTGTTTCCTTAGATATTGATTCTTCCTTCAAATTTTTACCCTTCCCAGTAGGATTAGTTGCCAGTCTAACAAAATGGCACGGGGTTCTTGTTTCTTCAATGATTTCTATGTCATAGTCAATCTGTTGGATGTTAAAGTTGGTTTTTTTTAGGAAATTTAGCTTTAACATCTGTAGTGGAGTTACTTCACTTTTTTCCTTGGACATTTTAGTCAACTCAGTAGTGGGGGAGGTATTTGGGGCTCCTAGAGGAGCTTTGAGGCCATGGTTTTTGAGGCATAGCTTTTTGCCAAGTCCCGAGATGGCTAAAACACTAGCAGAGAGAGGATAAGGTGAGGTTGGGGCTTCTTGGATAGAGATAGAATGTAGAGGGAATAATGATAGGTGAAACTTATACAACCTAGATATATCAAACCCTGATGCATAATGGTAAATTTCTTCCCTTGACTTTTAGCTTCAACGACCTCTTTAACATTACTATCCATTGAGTGTTGCAGAAAGAAATGAATTGGAATGAGATCACAATTGCTACGATGGTTTAGGAGTGGAAAATGGTAGTAGTAGTATACCCCAAAATAACCTTCTAGCATAAAATATAAATCATAACAACAACACATGCCTGATCCCATAGTGGCAGGAGTTTTTCATAGTCAAATCCTCCTCTATGCTTGATAGGTTGCTCCTTCCCATGGAAAATTTAATTTAGGCTTGTAACATCTAGGGTAATGCTCATCTTTTTCCACTTCCTTCAGTTGAAAGCTCATTCGCTTGCACAATTACATCTTCATTCACATCGAAGGTAATTCCACCCACATTGACCCTTCTTTCAGACCAGGAGGAAACAAACTACCAAAAAATGATCTCATCAAACCTAATCACATTTTTGATGAATTGATCAATTCCCCCTTCCTTGCACACAAACTAGACAACAATATTATTCTTGTAGTAGTCACACTTATTGGGTTCAACATGAGCTTGATCTCCAACCATGGTGTCCAAAGCTATAATTATAGTGATAGTCGAAATAGTTTGATAATTTTGAGCAGTGAGAATGTAGAGCAGGGAAAACCCTACAATGAAATCATCTAGATAAACTAGCACAAGGTCCCATAATAAAATATGGTAATAATCAGTACCTTTATTACAAGTAATTCCACCATCTGCTTGCCCATTTGAAAAGGCATCCCACTCATGCAAATAGTTCTCATCCATATAGCGAGGTGGCTTGAAATGCCTTCGAACTAGATATAAAATCTAAGGAAATCTGGTAGGTTAATTAGATAATTATTACCACAAGTCCCAACTAGTGTACTTTGCCAAATATTTAAATCAGAGATCAACCACCACATAGAGTCTTGGAAATGAAGGGAATGACATGGAAATAATTAGTGTCCACGTGAAAAACCCCTAATCACATTTTTGTGAAGCAACGATTCCATTTTCAAACTCAAATTTAGATCATCTCTTGAGAAGCCCATTATAGCCTTCAATCCTCCAACCAAGATGATAATAAAAAGCTTAAAAATCATCGTTAATAAAGTCAATGGTTTTTTTCCACCTTAGGAGGGCCTTTGTAGGTTTAGGCAACGGGTCTTTGTTACTCCAACATCATAAGTCATCTTGCAATAGACCAAACACAACCATTGAGTCTGCCACCACATTTCCCTCTCTAGAGATATACTTTAAGGTAAAGACATCTGTGTTAGCCAAAAGCATTCTAATGTCCTTCAAAATGTTCTCCACCTTCCAACCAACAAATACTATACCCCGGGTTGCTTCAATGATTATTCTAGAGTCACCCTCAATATCCAAGTTTCTAATGCCAATTGAGAGGGAAATTTTAAGGCCCCATAAAAGTGGCATCCCCTCAAATTGATTAACAATATGATCTTTTAATCTACCAGAATAGGCAATAGTTAACTAAACTTTATTGTCCCTAACGATCCCCCCGCCAATCTCCATACCAAGTTTGGTAGCACCATCAAAATTCAATTTATGTCATGGTGGGCATGGAGCCCTTCACCTATTGTTTTGCCTGGCAAGTTTTTTTAAGTTATCAAATCTATTAAACTCTTGAGGGAGTTTCTAGTTATTAGAAATCAATCAATTTGCAGATGAAGGTGGAGAAATAGGGATTTTCAATTTTGAAATAGAGATGGTCTCCTACAACAGTTTATTGAAAATGAGAAACACGTTGTTAGTAGAGTTTTTTGTACCCCTAAAAATCCTATTGTTTCTCCCTTTCCATATGCTCCAACATATATGAGGGGGAATTTTCTTCCAAATTTGTTCAATTAGGGGGTGGTATGAAGGGGAATTCCAATTAATAGAAATTTTTTGGATGTTTCCATCGAAGACCCACTAGATGTTGAACTTCTGCAATGTCATTCTCCATATTTATAAGGCAAACTAACAATGTATAAACATATATTGAATAGTCTCTTCCTTCCTCTTACACATGATACATCTATTAGGCATAGGAAAACCCCTTTTCACTAAGTTTTCCCATGTCAAAGTTTCCCATGCATCAAACCCCTCCCCCCCAAAAAAAATTGATTTTAGGGGTAAGCTTTGAGTTCAAAATTTTCTTCCAACAATCAGGATCCCCATGGAATTTTTTTAGCATGTAGACTTGACTATGAAAATCCTCGATCGGGTCTTCGTCCAAATGAAATTGTCTTCTTTGGTGAATAGGGGAATTCTCATATCACACAAGAGGGTTTTTAATTCAGCATCTTTGGGAGCAAGATTTGGTAAAATATTTAGAAATATGTGCTAATAGGAATTCTTGTATCACTGAGCTATGTTGCATTAACTTTTCACATTTAATTATTGTAAATATTTAGAAAATATGTGCTCAAAAATTATTAAAATTAAGTTATTTTGGGTTAATTTTGTTTATGTATATGCATGCTATTGGATTGGCCTAGACTACCCTATTGAAAGTATGGTTAGCAAATCCAATTGATTACACATGGCCTAGTTTTAATCTAGGTATTCTTTTCATCAACACTAGGAAATTCAAATCTAATATAACTTTGATTTATCTTATATTTTTACTTTTTTAAATTTTGATATTTATATTCTTATATTTTTTGTTGGGGTTTTGGGTATAAATTATGATTTATCTTTTAGCTCACCCTCCCACACTAATCTATTCTTCATTTATTAAACCATTTCTAGTATGTTCCTTGGTTGATTTACATTGATTCATTTAAATTTCAAAATGTTCTTATTATTTATATTTGAAAGATATATCCATCCTTTGTACACTTATGAATTACCCCAGAAAATTAATTACATCATAAGAGGGAGTTGTACCTTTAAAATTTAAAGGAAAATCATCCATTCAAGGAGATCTCCCCAACTATTAGTTTCTGTTTGTCTTTCATTTTGGGTATTGTGTGTCATTTTTAAATATATTTTATAAGGATGAAAATCTAAGCTAACAACTATTCACCTTGATTATATCCATCACTTCTATATCCCCTTGTCCATAATATTCTCTATCCCTTCCCTCAACATGTGACCCTTGTATCTGTGCCTTCTATCCCCCAACTACTCGCTATATCATCCTCCTCTATGCAAATCTTTGTCCCTCTCTCCTCCTAGGTGCTACTATTTGTTCCCCCCCCCCCCTCAAGGCCATTTACACTACCCTCCTTAGTCACTATGCAAGTTGGTATGCATATACCCTCTAACCTATGGCATGCTCCTCCCTCCTCTATGTCTTCAATGTTGGTATTCATGATCTCCCTACATCGTTTCGGATCATCCTTTCCCACCATGCAATATACATTTTTGTAAACTCTAGAGACACTTGTCTTACTCGTGAATCCCACACCATTGGCTATAATTTGGTACACTCTAAAATCATCCCCCTCCTATCTAGAAACCTATGAGGCTTAGAAAATCTCTCCATAGTCCCTCACCTAAGCCTGTTCTTAGGAGGAGGCACATCCTATACAAATCTAAATTGTCACTTGACCCTATCTAGGCAACATCAGTCTACTATATGTTTCCATCGACGTATAATATATATGTGAGTGATCATAAATGGGACGTGTCTCTAATTGTCCAACCACCCACCATACCCATGTATGGCCTCCATGTGATTTCATCTTGTAATCTATAAAAAATGACCCTCCAATGATCCACATCATCTACCTCCTCATAGTGAAGGTTTTCTCACCAGTTGTATACTACTGGCTCTATATTTTCCCTCCATAATATCCCTATCAATCACATGAAAACAATGTTCTCCCATGCCCACACCTGTAAGAGGGTCACATAACCAAAACTGCAACCCCGGTGATAACGTATTATGTGCACCTCCCTACATAACTTTGTAACCACTCATGTAACCCATGCCATGGGTTGCCCCCCATCCACAACCACTATGGATACTCAGATTAACCCCAAAATAATCAATCTCCCTCCTTTATTTGGAAATATAAAACCATGGATCAACGTGCATAAATATATATAGACCCATTGATTTGTTGGTGTCAGCGCTAATGCTCGATCCAACAATAACTATCAATGACGTAGAGTGATGTCTAACCTCACCAAAAACTTAACTGTGACCAATCTACTCTCTTAAGAAAAATCACTTGCACTTGATGTATGGGTAACCACATAATCTGATAAACATCCTCTACAGTCAGTGTGATCTCCCCTATGGGAAGATGAAATTTTCAAGTCTCACGTCTCCACTACTTTGCAAACCCGGTAACCATGGCCATATGTGTACGAATGCAGAGCATCGTTGCCAAATGCCTAAAATTTTTCATGTCTATCCAAGCCCTCTCTACATCCTTGAACTTCTTTTCTACCCTTAGAAACAAAGACCTCCTCTCCCAACTCATCAAGATGTCAACCCTCCACTGCATCCACAAACCACAAGACTGATCAATCAATATCTCTACTAACATTTCTTTTGAGTCCTTTTTTTTTCCTCATTAGTGATGATATTTTTCCCTCTGGTCAAACCATGTCAGTTTCCCCCCACCTTCCCTAGCGGGAATGCATTCATGCTACTACTTCATCCATGAGGCAACATTCCCACTCCTGCAGTGTGTTCTCATTCCTACAGTGTGTTCTCGTTGTCGTGGGAATGCATTCCCAAACTCCTCCTTCCCTACCCTGCAATCCTGCCATAGTAGCAGTAGATTCCCGCTCATGTGGGAATGACCTCTTGAGTTCTCTTCTCTCTACAATCTTGCACCTATGCCCAAGTGGTAGGAATGTATTCCCATCACATCGAGCCTCAATCTTGCGCAACCCACATTGTGCAGGAATGCATTTTTGTACCATAAAACATACAGTAAATGCACAAGCCTGATTTTTTGAAGCCTACCTTTAGGTCAAGAAATTGGTGTTTTTGAATTCTTTCCACCACATTCACTTAGGGCCCATTTGGTAGTGGACCATTTCCAACATTTGTTTAGAATTAGCATTTGTTATTGCCCATTTCGTCGAATCCTCAGTTTGGCAGTGCAATATGAAAATGGAATAGGAATGTGTTAATGCTCATTTTGGCTCAAAATGAGCATTTACATCTTCCATCTGAAAAGGTGGAATTGGCATTTGAGGGCCAAATTCCACTTTTGTAACTCCCATTTTATAATGTCTCTTCGGGTCCGTGGGAAAAATAAATTTTGTTTTGGCATTCGCATTATTTTTGGTGTCCACATTCATTTTTTAGGCATTTCATCGCCATTCTTCACAGTGAAGGCATTTATTCGGCATTCTTCACAGCAAAGCAAAGGCATTCTTCACTCTACAAAGCAGACATCGAAGGCATTTCATGACATTCTTCACACTGCAAAGGAATCCTTCTTTAATCTGGTATGCACATAAGTATTTTTGGGTATAGGGTTTTCAGTTTTCATTCGAAGTAATTTATCTTGTTCGTTGTTTCAGTTTTGCAAGTTCATTTTCTACAAGCGACAACTTTAAATAATACTGCTAAAGTTTCATGGTCATTGTATGTATGTTAGCTAGGTTTTATGTTAACCCATTTTACTGTTAGCGAGAATTTTCAAGTTCATGTTCGCTGTAAATTTGGTTAGTTTGCAATAGGTTATATTCTAGGTTTTTCTTTTAGTAGCATTTTTAGCAGTATTTTGGGGGTTTTGGCGGGCATTGTCATAATCATTAGACTCACTCACAAATAGAGATGTTGATAAAAAAAAACATGATTTGTTATCTTCTATCATAAGCGCTCCAATCAAGAGGTCCCTCTGACATACTGATTTATTTCCTTGTTGTAATTTGTCGATTCTCATATTTGGGAAAATGGGAGAGTTTATCATAAGATAGCTCCAACTGTAAGATACTCAAGAAGGTTATGATTCAACAAATGCTAAAGTAGAGCATATACAGTGAGTTAGAGAAGCTAATAACTGAAACACCAAATTATACGACTTGCAAGAAGAGCTCTTTTCGAGAAAATAGATTTTGGGCACAAGGGCTTTGTCTTGACAACAGTTCTTCAAACAACACACCATGCATCCAAATCATACAACAATTAAATTACCCGAGTTATAAAAATCAATGCAATGGGAAAGTGGGTCATAATTATGTGAAATTAATCAGCCTTTCATTTTAAATTTATTTTGAAGGAAGCAAACCCAACTATTTTCAATTTAACCTTAAAAATCAATAGAAGGTGTTCATTCAACAAAGCTTACAATTTCATTACTACTACAATCTATCATTAACACTTGAATTTGATGGTACTCACCTTAGTTTTTGCAGTACAGAGGAAAATAATCTGTGTAATTGTGGGATGTTTATCCTCTTCCTCTTCTTCTTTATACAGGAATAGGGTGGCACCTCCAATAGTTCCTGCATCATTTTTAATATATTTTCTTTAAGTATCACAAGATACAAGAGTTCTTAGGTTTGAGTCTAGCCAGAGATAAGATCTATGAGAGTATAAATTTTCATAAAACTCAACTAAAATCATATATATAAGATTTTCTGTTGTAATTTGTCGATTCTCATATTTGTGGCCCACTTTTATACTCTCATAGATCCTATCTCTAGCTAGACTCAAACCTAGGAACTCTTGTATCTTGTATGCATAATAAGTGCTTTTACCACAGAGCCACTAACTATTGATAGGGTTTGGAATGTGGATTGCTAGACCAACATTCAAGAAAAATAAAAGGCATGACATTTCCTCTGAATTTACCACTTTTTTTCTATTTAACAATCCATTTTTCTCAAATATGGTTGGGGATTAAGATTTGGGTTTTTCTTACACCTCTCTCAAGTCAAATTTAAGTGCTTCAAGGTCCTAATCTGACTGTTAAGTTGAATTTTCCATGGACCAGTTAAGAATCAAATTTAAGACCTAGTGTTATGCATGATATGGTTTCTCTACCAACACAAATAAACAAAGCTAAGACATGTCTAATCTTTGTATTGACTATGATAGATCATGAATGTTAACTCAGGTCGTCTCTAGGATTTTTTTAACAGAATTTTTTATACATGAATTTTTAAGGCATGAGATATGAACATAACTTACCATCTCCTATCATATCTTGATTGAGTTTTGGAGTTTCTTGGATGGATATTGTTCTAGAATATCATGTATGCTGCTCAGATAAGATATACACCGTTTGAGTGATCTTTTTCATTTTTATTTTGAAAATAATAGGTAATGAAGGGTGATAAGCCGATTTTAGATTTGTAGATGATGTAAAATATTGAGTGAGTTTTTTTGGATAGAGGATTTTATATAATTTACAAAGAACTTCTAGCTGTCTGATATGGGGGAGTACGAGTCTTTAGATTGAAACCTTCTCCACTGAAAACCAAAGACTGAATTAATGAAACATCTCATTTCCAATTGCTGGATTGGTATCCTATATATAGTTTAGCATACACATGGCCCAACATCATTGTTGGAAATGAGTCACATCTGAAACAAATAAGGGCTAGTCCTATAAGGGGTTGGTAGCTCAGTGGTAGAGCACTCCAGTAGAAAATAGAAGGTCCTAAATTCAAGCCTTAACTAGTCCATGAAAACTTAACAGTCATCCACAAGCCCATAAATCTGTACTTACGTGACCACAAATCCTAATCTAGCTATCATATTGAACTAGAGCCCAGGAACTCTTATGTGCACTATATTTATTACCTCTGAGCTACTAATTCTTGATATTGTGGGGAATGGGAATTGCTTGATCAACATAGAAATAATCATCTCACTTCTAAGCCCATGATGGATTATGGTTTGCTCCAATAGCCCATTCAACCCTCATTTTTGTGCTTCTCGTCCCAATCTGACTGAGATGTTTAATACTACATAAGCCAACTAGTCCCAATCTGACTAAGATGTTTAATATTGCATAAGCCAACTACCAGTCAAACTTAAGACCTATTGTAACCACAATAGGTGATCTTCTAGTTCTGAGCTACTAGCCCTTCATTATGACTATTGGACCAATGCTTACAAATAAGAAAGTAAAGTCTTTGTACTGACTATGATGTCAATGGAGATTTAATTTTAGGTATTCTAACTAAATTCCAATGTAGTATAGATTGCCTAGAGACATGCGTTTTAGCTTCAATAGTTAGGTTGCGAGTGCTGCTAAATTGTACTTTTGCCTAGGAAAATCCCAAAAAAAAAATCTTGAAAAAATAATTTGGCAAGATTCATAAGCATTACTAGATGTGGTTGAGATTTTATACAAATGACATGTTTTTTCGTCGCTTTTAGATTTTCTTATAATTATACTTTTTGTAAATGTTATAGGCTATCACATTCAGTAGCTCTTGGGAATATCAGTGTCCAATAAGATCTGTATTAACCACTATTAAGTTTTCTAAATATACCTTTTTAAAGTGATGAGATCAATGGGTAGGTTAGTAGAGAAGCTAATGAAGCAAAAGTAGAGGAGATTTTTAGATCATCAAGAAGAACATTACCTCCCACTGAAAATCTGCAAAGTAAAAACACATGAAATTGTGAATTTCAAACTAAGTTGTCATTACCCTCTGCCCTCTGGTTAGAAGAGGAAAGTTTAAAAAAAAAAACTTAGGACAAGCTTCCATTGGAAGCAGGGAGAAAATGGGGATAAAGAGGAATATGGTGTTGGAATGTGTATTGTGATTATTGGCATCAAGTAAGACAGAAAGAGTCTGCGTGAGGCATAATCCATAGAAGGGAATAATAGTGTTTTTGAGAAAATTTGGGTTTCTCTTTCAGATCTCAATCTATGATTTGTGATCAAAATGAGGAAAATCAAATACCTTAAAATATGAAGACTGCTGAGTTAGTTTAATAACTAAGCCATGATAGACCAAGTGAGATATTCATGTGCACCCTGGATCTAAAATTTGATAAGAAAACACTAAAAAAGGTTTGATCCAATGGAACAATATAATTCTAATAGAAAACTTATCCACACATTAATGAAAAAGTTATCCATATATTAAAGATAGTTTGCTAATTTTGATTAGCTTCCTATCAGTTGGTATGAGTTTTCCACAATTCAGATAGTATTGAGAAGACCATTTCTGAAATATTGACACTTAAAAAATGGTGTTTTAGATCACATTCAATGATTTATTATCAAAAGGAGGAGAGTACAGAATGCATTCCAGGCATAATCTGATTCAAATATAGACACTACCTAATTCAAATACATACAGTGTACACGGTTGATTTCAAAAGCAATCTTCTCAATAGACTCTCATCGCCTATCAAATGCTCCATTGTCCCAAATTATAAGATAGAAAAATTACAGAAACTAGCATTCATAGCATGCATAAATTATAGCCATACCCTTCTGGTACAGGGCAACTCAAATGCCCTAAACAATTTATCAAATTTATTGTAAGTTTCATGGGAGAGAGCTTTAGATGCTAAAAAAACTTACACAATGGGACGGAGCTTTAGATGATAAAAAGCATGTTTATCCTATTACCATGTTGCCATGAAAATGTGATTCAATTAATCTACATCCATCTAAATTATATACATGATGCAATTAATCAAGGCTGGCCATGAAACTATATTCCCTGTAATCTAAAGTTTATTTCAATGATCTTTTTGTAAAACATGATTAATAATATTACATACTTATATAAATGTATATGTCCCTATATAAGAACCATATATTACATACTTATATAAATGTATATGTGCCTGTGACTGTCGATTTTGTATCTGAAACCTTCTTTGTCATGTACTTTTCAGGGATGGATCTTATCAACAATATAAACATTCAAGGACTCATTTGTAGGAAGGTCAAAAAAGATTGTATTCACGCACTTATTATTGCTATCCTTGGAGTAGCAAAAGTAGTGTCTGTGCTTGAAGGTAGGCAAACAAAGCGTAAGGAAAGAAGTGATGGAAGTGGTTTTTATAAATGCATTATTCATTCGAGTGAGGTGCATTGTCACGACCAAATTCACATGAGTCCAGCAACCTTCTTTCGGCTAGCCAATCTTGTAAGGAAAAAAGGAAGCCTATCAGATACGATGAGCATAACATTAGAAGAACAATTAGCCATGTTCCTCCACACCCTTGGCCACAATCTGAGGAATCGTAAGATTGCCCACAACTTTGGTCACTCCGAAGAGACAGTAAGCTGATACTTCCACAAGGCCATGACAACTATATTAGCACTCCTATCTCATACCACCTAGGCCAAACACTCCTCCTGAAATTAGTGGGAAGGAGCGTTTCGATCCTTACTTCAAGGTAAACCCCCTAGCACTATAAATTTCTTTGCTTAGTGATAATCTTATTACTACGTCTTTCTTGACTACGATTTTTCTTTCTATAGGATTGTGTTGGAGCAATTGATGGAACCCATATACCAGTCATTGTTGATGTCGACTTACAGGATAAATATCAGGATAGAAAAGGGAACTGGTCACAAAATGTTATGGCTATCTCTTCTTTTGATTATAAGTTTCAATACGTTCTTGCTGGTTGGGAAGGGTCTGCTGCAGATAGTCGTGTTCTAGCTTCAGCTCTTAGTAGAGCTGATCCACTTGTAGTTCCCCTTGGTATGCCATTTCACACTGTATTTTTACTGAAGAAAATGATAAATGTTTGACGGTGTCAATGTTTCACGGTTTAACAATATATGTTATTTTGTAGGAAAATATTATTTAGTCGATGCTGGATATCCAAATGTACCAGGATTTCTTGCACCTTACCGATGTACATGTTACCACCTGAAGGAGTTTTCAAGAGCAAACCCTATAAACAACCCACAAGAGTTGTTTAACCACCGACACTCCTCTCTTAGAAATGCAATAGAGCGTACATTTAACATTTTGAAGCAGTGTTTTCCTTGTATGCACCAAAAAATGGTCGCCTAGACTTTGGGCCCCATTTATTTGATTTATCAACCATGAATTAGTTTTATCAATAATCAATATTTTCAACATTATCAATTTCTTAATCAAATCTTAATTTCGATCATATATTGGATTTTTATCCTATGGGCTAACCATTTTATCCTAAGTTTTTATTTATTTAAAATGAATATTTCCTCTCCTTTTATTAAATAAAAAGCCCCACCTTTTCTTCTTATCCTATGTTGCACAAATAAAGCATTATTCTTATTTTTTAAAAGAGAAAAAGCACTTTTTGTCTCATATGGACACAAAAGTCAACTCCTATTTTCTCATTGGAGGATATTTGTGCACAAGGATCAAGCTTCCATTTTTCTCCATTGTTGATTAAGTCTTTTGCCTCTTAATCTCAATGGTCCATTTCACCTCACTTCTTATAAAAGGAGAGCTCTCTCCTTCATTTGCATCCATCTCTTTTATGCTAATGTTATGCTGCAGGTTTTCTAGGTTATTTGGAGCTTATTGAAGACATTCCACATCAAGCTTTGAAGACTTGCTTTTCATTGTTGCATCTCATTTAGTTGCATATCTCCTTTGTTTAGTTGCATAATCATGGCATATTATCTTAGTTTCCTTTTATGCAATAGATTAGCTTCACATAGCTTAATTAGGAAGATTGTAATCCATTGCTATTTCCTTTCATAGTTGCATTGTACTTTCATTTTGATAGATTAGTCTTGCATATTCATATTAGTTTGCATTGCATTTGCATACTTTGATTCAATTTGGGGATATTGGCATTCTTGCCCTTGTCTTTAGATTTGAATCTCTCATTGTATGGTTGCCTAGCAAGGTCACTAGTTTGTAGCTCTAGCTGAGAGCAAATTTATCAAAGTCTCTTGCAACTCCATGCATAGAGAGCTATGGATCGATTTGTGAGGGCTCATTCTTGAGTTTCCTTGCATGTAAGGATTCATAAAAGTGTGTTCACTTTTGACTCATACATTTCTGGTGCCCACCGTGGGGCAGAGTAGATAGACTTTGTCCTTTAGTTTCTTGCATTTTCATCATTTTTTGGATTAATTTTTGGATATTTTGCATTCTGTGTTTTTTTTCTCAGAGTATCGTGTGACACTTCTCAGGTATATCATGAGATAGACCTTATAATATGGGTGCGACACTTCGCGCAAAGGAATAATCGCCCACCAGTATTAAGGTTTGTCACCTGGCATTGTGCGAAGTATCACCTGCTTGTTTTGTAGTATATCGCCCAGACTGAGGTATATCGCCCGGGTACAGGAAACTGTGTCACGTGATTCTGGTGAAATCTGAGGTATATCACCTGATTTGACAGAGATTTGCAATTTGAGTTTTATTATCCGAATCTGATCATATTTAGTTTGCTGGTTTACTTTATTGCATTTAGATAAATCTAACTTGTATTTCTTAACCTAGATTAGTCAGTTTTTTGCATCATTTCCATTTAGATTTTGGATTTCCCTAACCATAATTGTCTAACAAGTTGTGGTTGTAAGGGCTTTTCTTGAAGGATATTGCCATAAATTGCATACTAAAGGGCTACTAACAGTTTTTGCAGGGCTGCCCAAAGCATAATCAAAAGCAAAAAGAATTTTTTTTTCAAGTGTTTGTGATTTATTTTCTTTCAAGTGTGGCATCTACTAATTGTTTTAGGAATCTTAATACCTTGTGGAAGAGATTTTGAGGTGGTAGGAGAAGTATGCTCTTCACCTTTAGGTGAACTATAAAATCTTGACCCATCTTAAGGTTTTGGAAGCAAGGGGGTAATTGAATTTACTTGGTGTGTTTGGGAGAAGTTTTTGAGATAAGGGGAGTATGCTCTTCACCCTTGAGGTGAACCAAAAACCTTGAACCTCAAAAATCATCCACTCTTTGTTTAGATTTAGAATCCTTTAGCAGGCCTGCTCTTGAGCAATCAAGAGGAATGACCCAAGTGGGGACAAGCCTTTTGCTGGCTATTCCAACTCACTATAATCTCAAGGCTACCTCGAACACCAAAAAAATTGGTAGACATAACACCTGTCTTCGCTTGATGTAAGTAGCTCATGGGATTGCGACCATGGGGAAAGCATTGAGCAAGAATGCTTAAGGTACTCTTGAAGCCGCAAGGTCTGAGTCCTCTATGAGGAGCAAGAGGGGTGTTATGAACGGAAGCCCTTACTAAGAACCATAGGTTAGAGGCCACCTATTTTAGCCTCTTATCTTCTTAGTGCAAGGATTGATCCAAGTGGACTAACCCAGATCACCCCAAGATACTCACCATGTGTCCCTTTGGTTGTGTTGTTTGACACTTCCACAACAAAGCCAATATCTCTTGTGGGCAACCACTTGGTGTAAGGCAAGGGGACATCAAGTTGTGGGCTAAGTTGGTAAGTATTGAGCCTTGTCTTGTAGGTAGATATTGCTTGAAGTGTTTTTGAATGTGCTAAACCAGTGTAAACATTCTCAACATACAAACAATTGGTAGCTTCCATAGGGTGCAATTTTATTTTTGATATCACAAGTGTTTGTCTTGGCGAGGTTGCTTTTGCCCTTGTTTCAAGTGTTTGAAGACATGTTTGATCACCTACTATTTGCAAACCTATCCAATTGCTGTTAAATTTGTGATTAAAATCAGACATTTTCACCCTCAGATTTGAAAACTTGAAATCAGACCTTAAAACCTTGAAATTTTGCACACATTTGATCAAAAATTGCATCAGTATCGCTTGCTTAAGAGAGAAATATCGTGTGATAGTTCGCTTGGAACTGTATCGCCTAATAGTTGTTAAGTCTATCGCCTAGTAGTATCGAGGTATATCACCTGGTATGGTGAGAAGTATCACCCAGTCCTAGGTTTATCGCCCAGCCTGCCTGGAGTTTGTCACCTGGAAGTTTTCAGCAGTATTTTTAGTTTTAGTCATTAAGTTACTTTTAGTACAACCTGACCTTTGAGTAGGATATCTGATCGTGCTGTTAGAGACCTATTTTGATTGCAAATTTCTGATTTTAGCCTTCTAGGGATCATTTCAATTGATTTATAAGGTTGCCTTGAAAATAATTTGTTAACTTAGAGAGGTATTCCTAGTGAAAAGTTTGTCTTTAAAATTGTTGATTACACCTTTGGAGAATTCTGATCCTATTATTGTCCAAATCATTTTTCATATATCTCAATTTCAATTTGAATTTTGGCTAAGTCCAACCTCTTGATTCAAAAGTGCAAGGGTATTCACCCTTTGATTTGAAGCACCTCTTTGACAGTGTTGGTGACGCCTTTTATTTTCTATCTTTTCATTTTCTCTTTGGACAATAGAGAATCTCAATTATCCTAGGGTGGAATTGACACTTTGAGAGATTGACCCATCATTAAGAATCTCTTTCTTTCATGTCAATTACAACAAGGTGCCAAGTCAATCAAGGGAAGTGACCCCCTATTGTCTTTAGCCAGTTACCACCAGTTAAGACTTGTCAACAGCATAAGGGAAAAGAACCCCTTTTCGATCAATCTCCTAAAAGTGAATCTAAGGTTTGTTTTAATCCAAAAGGTAATCCTAGTGAAGTGAGCACCTCTTTAGCACCACTTTCATCAAGTATGAACATGAGTTACACTTTCACTCGACAACAAAGAGAAGCCATGAATCAAACTCTTGAGGATATTTTCCAATGGCATAGGAGTATAGAGTGTATGGCGGTTCTTCTCATGCTAGTCCACCCGGGTCACCCCCCAACAACACAAGGTATTTTGATGCTCATCAACGAGCTGAGAGACATTATAGGAAAACTCACTCAGATTCAGGGTCACAACACGAGGACCAGAACAACGAAGCTAGTGACCATCACATCAACACAATCGACGCAATAAGGCATTCAAGACAATCTTCTCCACTTAAAGATACCTCTCAATATGCAAATACAAGATTGAAAAGCATTGAAAGGGAGAAGCAAGCCTATCTAGATGAACAAGCTGCCAAAAAGGAGAAATTTAGACAACTAGAGGAAGAGGAATGTGCATTATTGGACATAAGAAAAAGAGTCACCCAAGAAGAAGATAGGCTCTATGCACAACATCTCCAAAATCAATTTAATGGGAGGGGTACCAATAGTGGGACCAACTCACCCCCATCTACCCCTTCACCAAGTCCTAGAAGAAGGTCAAGCACGTCCTCAAGGTCCCCAAGTCCTAGAGGAAGAAGGAGTTCAAGATATGATCACCATAGGAGACGATCACCTCATAGACTTTCAAAAAAACCCTCCCAACGAGCACATCATGGTTCACGACATGGAGGAAGTTATGCCAACTTTGATAAAATGGATTTTATGACTATGCAACAAGAACCATCTTTTCAAGCATATGTGGAACAAAACAAGGACCAATTCCTAGAAAGTCTCATCAATAAAGGTGCTAAGGTCCCATATAATTTTGATGTCCACCAAAAGATTAAGAAACAAAATCCTTCAACCAATGAGGTGATCATGAAAATGCAAAAGGATATAGAAAGGATGAGGGCTCGTAAGAGCACATTTAATTTGGACTCCATATGTCCCAACCCTATAGACAAAAGTGTGGTGATGATTGAATTTTCTAAGAAGGTTGAGTTCCCAACTTATGACAAATATGATGGCATTGGTGATCCTCATGACCATGTTAGACAATTTTATATAATGAGTTTTTCTTTTCATCATGAAGACTCCTATTTAATGAGATTATTCCCAAGGAGTCTAAAAGGTCAAGCTATGGAGTGGTTCACAAACCTTACTCCTCCAGTGAAGACATTTAAAGAACTTGTCCAAAGATTTGTCCAACATTTTTCTTACAATCTATCTAGGTCAGTCACAATGCTTGATTTGTGCAAACTCAAACAAAATCAAGGAGAACCTTTTGTCACCTTCTTGCAAAGATGGAGACGGTTATGCTCAAAGTATCCTAGGACAATTCCTGAAGAAGAAAGAATAGACATCATTGTGAGCAATTTAATACCAGAGCTAAGGTATGAGGTTAGGAAGATCCCATTTAATTCTTTTGATACCATGGTAGAAGTGGCATGTCACATAGAGGATGTCCTAAAAGAACAAGGAATTTTGGCTAAACCAACTAATAATAACAATGGCCAAAACAACAACACTAATGGTAATAAGGACAAAAAGAACCCTTATTGGAACAAGAATAAGCAAGTGGTCAATGACAGAGTTGTTGACTCATCTCAACCTAAGAATGAAGGATTTCTTAATCTCTCCAATGTAGTCCAAGCCATGAAGCTGCAAACATCTTCAGCACAACAAGAGAATAAACCCAAGTATAAAGCGAGACCTAAAATAGAAAAGAGGCAATTTACCAAACTTGGGGACTCCTATGTAGACATCTTCAAGATGTTAATTGCTCATAATTTGGCGCACCCCCAAGATCCTGCAAAGCATCGCATACCAGATCCTAAGCCTCATTGGTGGGATGAGAAGGCTTTTTGTGTCTTTCACAATGGAATTGGACATGATATAGAAAATTGTTTTAAACTTAAGCATCTTATCCAAGATCTTATTGAAAGTGGATGATTACAAGTTGATGGTTTAACCACTAATGCGGATCACAAAGCTTTTAAAGAACCCTTGCCCAAATATGAGAAAGGAGAGAATTCTAACAACAAGAATGACAAGGCTGCTATCAACTACACCTACACAAATGCTAAAAATGTTATTAATATGCTTGAAGTTGTTGATGATAATGTCAACATGATGAGAGGGAAAGACCCTTATGGATATGATGTGTATCCAAATCCTATGCCTGATGAAGGACCCGTTGTGGTACTAAGAGGTCCTCACTCATGAAGGATGTCTGAACCCCTCAATGCAATCACTAGGAGTCAGTCTCAAGCTCCCATTCTTATTAGAGGTCCTAACTCTAGTAAGTCTAAGCAGCCAGTGTCAAAAGGTGTTCTTCCTAAATCTGCCATTGGTTCTGATTCGAACTATAACCTTATTGATCAATTACAATGCACACCAGTGCAGATATCTATTTTTGAGCTTTTGGAATTGTCCCCCAGGCATAAGCGTGTCCTTGAGGATGCTTTGCGAGCGGCTAATGTCCCTAATGATATAGATGTAGATCAATTCCAAAATATGGTCAACCACTTGGCCAGCCCTTACTACCTTACATTCTTAGAAGAAAATGACAAGTCATAAAGCCACCCACACAATTTGGCCCTTCATATAGAGGTTATGATCCACAAGACTCGTGTCAGGCGCGTGTTGATAGATGGGGGTGCTGGGCTTAATATTTGTTCTTTGAGCTTATTGAAGGCCTTGGGTTATTCAGAAGAAGTCATTGATACAAGGAAGAAGATAACTATCAAGGCTTATGATGAAGTAGAACGTAGTTCTAAAGGATTGGCTGTTCTTCCTATCCGAATTGGTCCTGTAGAGAAAGATATTTTATTTCAGATTGTTGGTGCCGGTCCTTTGGCTTACAATATTTTGTTAGGTAGACCATGGATACATGAGATGCAAGTGGTCTCGTCTACTTATCATCAGTGTGTAAAGTTCCCTTACAATGGAATAGAAGTCTGCATACCTGGGGACAGCACACTATCAGTCAACACAATCTCAGCAAGGTCTCACATTCCTTTGAATAGGGAGGCTAACACTTTTGATACTACATTTGAACAATGCAAGAATAAATTCAAGACCATAGATCTTGGTGTGGGGGATTACAAATTGGATTCATTCACAAAATTGCCAATTTCCCCTAGGTCTTATGGCAAACCTTCTCAAGAAATGAAGCCCTCATCTTCAACCATGACATTGTTCGATAAGTTTGTGGAATCCTCAGTTCCGATTCAAGATGAAAAAGAAGAGGTTGTCATTAGGGACTGGATTTACCAAGAAGAGAAATACCTACATAATGAGAATTTTGCACCTTCCCCTAGAGCTTATGGGATAGGGTATACATTGGTCAAGAATATGGGTTATCCAGGACATGGTCCCCTTAGTCATAGGTTGGATGCTAAGGCTGAACCTCTTAACCATGCCCTTTTTGGACGAAGGAATAAGTCAACAGTTGGCTTAGGTTTTGAAAATAAGAAACAAAAAAGTGTCCCTGTCTCAGCTGCGACAAACAGTGACAATGACTCAGACTACACACCTAATCTTTCTAATCAACAAGACATGTCTGATGATTGGGTGCCTTCAAAAAATCTCCTTTGGGGAGATTCAAAAGATTTGACAACTGATAGTACTCCTATCCTAGCTGCGATGGATAGTGACTATATGAATGCTAGATTGACAATGGAAAGTGTTGCTATCCTAGTTGCGATGGGTAGTAACAATGCTAGTGTTAGAGAAGGGGAAACTCTTCCCAATCTTGAGGCTTCTACATCACAAGGCCCAAATAATGATTCAGAAATAGACTCACATGAGTTCGAATGGGACTCACTTTCAGATGCAACAGTTGATTTCGACATGGATGTTGTCCATACTTATAGTACTCAACCCGATGTGACCAACGAGCTTAGTGTAGGACCCGAGGATTGGACTCCTCAAATTACCTTAGTGGACGATGCTTCGTTTGGTAGGACAAATCCTAACTCGGGTATCTTAGGAGGGCACTTGATGAATCCCAATTGTATGGTCACCAGAGATAACACCTTCCACATAAACAATGTTGAACCAGTTATTGACTTACCCCTTGTTCACTACGACCTAATTGAGTGGTCTCAGCGACATCAAGGGCCTAAACTCCTCACTTTTTAGAATGACTACGAAATTGTCTACTATCTAAATGCTCTTGAACCTGTAGTCTCTTCCACCAATGAACCGACAACAAGTATGATGGAGCCTGATATTAAGTACCTTAGTCCAAAAATAAAAGAAAAAGAAAAAAAGAAAAATAGGTCTGATGGCGAAAACCACTTTGTGGTGGTGTCAGAACCAAAAATAGTAAAAAGAAAAGACATATTTGAGGGTGAAAACCTCTTTGAAGTGCCTAAGGATGGGGTACTTAATAACTTTCCAAGTTACTTCCAAGATAGGTCATCAGTTCTTATTGAGCCTATGCAACTAGTGAATGTGAATACAGAAGAGGCTCCCCAAATAGTGCACCTAGCTTAGTCTCTATCAACTGAAGAAAAAGAAGCATATACAAAGTTTTTGCAAAAGAAGAAAATCAACTTTGCTTGGACATATTTAGATATGCCAGGACTTGACACTAATCTTATTATGCATCATCTATCTATAGCTCCAGGAATAAAACCAGTTAAACAAAAGTTGAGGAAAATGCATCCTCACATAGCTCTCCTTGTTAAGACTGAGTTAGAAAAACTTCTCAGTGTAGGATTTATTAGAACTATCAATTATGCCGAGTGGATCTCAAACATTGTTCCAGTTTCAAAGCATGATGGGTCCATTCGCATTTGCACAGACTTCAGAGACCTCAACAAAGCATGCCCAAAGGATGACTTTCCACTCCTGAACATAGACACGATAGTGGATATGACGGCGGGTTATGAGATATACTCCTTAATGGATGGGTTTTCCGGATATAACCAAATAAAAATAGCTCTCGAAGATCAAGAGAAAATAGCTTTCACATGTGCATGGGGAACCTATTGTTGGAACGTCATGCCATTTGGCCTAAAGAATGCAGGAGCAACATACCAACGAGCTATGACCACAATTTTTCATGATATGATGCATATGAACATGGAAGATTATGTGGATGATACCTTGGCTAAATCTAGGAAACGGGATACACACCTTGATGATCTGGAAGTAATTCTAGATCGCATGGCATAGTATCAACTTAGATTGAATCCAAAAAAGTGTGCATTTGGAGTTGCCTCAGGTCAACTCCTAGGATTCATAATTTTAGCAAAAGGAATAGAGGTTGATCCTGAAAAGGTCCAAGCTATATTAGATATGCCACCTCCAAGAAATGTTAGTCAGATGAGAAGTCTTCACGGACAACTTCAATCCATAAGGAAGTTTATTTCATAGCTTGCAGATAGAGCACAACCATTCAATAAAACATTGCATAAGGGAGCCACATGTGCTTGGAATGAGTATTGCCAAAAGAGCCTTGATCAAATAAAATAGTATTTGGCCAATCCTTCGATTTTGATGCCGCCTATTCCTGGGAAACCATTGATTTTATACATTTCAGCAATAGAGTCTTCCTTGGGGGCATTGTTGGCTCAATTAGATGATACTGGGAAAGAAAGGGCCATTTACTACATTAGTTGTACTCTAGTATCTTATGAGATCAATTATAATAGCATTGAAAAGTCTTGTCTAGCAGTAGTGTTTGCTTCCCAAAAGTTGCGACACTATATGCTTTCTCATAAAATACATTTGGTTGCAAAAATTGATCCTCTTAAGTACTTGCTTAGTAAGGCTGCCCTCACGGGTAGGCTTGCCAAGTGGATGATGGTTTTATTTGAATTTGACATAGAGTACATTGAAAGAAAGGCCATAAAAGGGCAAGCTATTTCTGACCAATTAGCTGACTTCCCAGTTAAGGATAGTACGCCTATTTAGGTAGAATTCCCAGATGAACACATACTGTATATGACTACCCGCACTTGGAAGATGTTCTTTGATGGTTCCCACATGCAAAATGGATCAGGTGCTGGAGTATTATTTGTCTCTCCACATGGGTACAACATTCCAAAATCTCACAAACTTTTATTCCCATGTACAAATAATATTTCCGAATATGAAGCTTTGACCAATGGATTGAAAATGGCTATAGAATGGAACATAACAGAGTTACATGTCTTTGGGGATTCACAGTTAATTATCAACCAAGTCAATGAGGAGTATCAAACCAAGGATGACAAATTGATACCTTACAAAAAGATGGTTGAATCATTGAGACGTTACTTTACATTTGTGACATTTAAACAGATCCCTAGGACAGAGAACAAAGCTGCAGATGCTATGGCCACATTAGCTTCACTCCTTTAGTTGGAACAACATGAATCAAGATTTGAATTCCTGGTGGAAGAGCTACACCATCCCATATTTGACTCATCTGAAAGCCATGTCATTTGTACCCTGGTCACTCATGAGTCTTCCCGATATGGTGCTATCTATTCATATCTCTGTGATGGCATCATCCCTGACACATTCAACTATTTTGAACATTGAAACCTTGTTCGTAATGCCTCTCGCCACACCCTTATCTTTGGTGATTTATATAGGAGGGGTTTAGATGGGACACTTCTTAGGTGCTTGGAAAAGGAGGAATCCAACCAAGCGTTAGCAAACATCCACAAGGGCATTTGTGGTGGACATTCCAATGGTCTTGCCATGGCCCAAAGGTTGCTTAGGGTGGGGTATTACTAGCCCACAATGCAAACAGATGCAATAGATTTCTCTAAGTCTTTTGAGAAATGTCAAAAACATGGAAACCTGATTCATGCTCTAGGTAGGGAGCTAATTCCTTCTATTTCTCATTGGCCATTTCAGTGCTGGGCCTTTGGCCTTGTGGGGAAAATTCACCCCAATTCATTAGGTGGGCATAAGTTTATCATCACAGCTACTGATTATTTCATGAAATGGGTAGAGGCAGTCCCTCTTTCTGTTGCCTCGGGCAAGACTGTCTCACTATTTATCCTGAATCATATCATTTTCCGGTTTGGAGTGCCTTCTGAGATTATTACTGATAATGGAGGTCAATTCAAGAACAAGGACCTAAAGCATTTATGCAAAAAGTTTAAAATCAAACAACATTGGTCCTCTATCTATTTTCCACAGGGAAATGGACAAGCAGAAGCCTCTAATAAAACCATTCTTAAAATCCTTCATAGAACAGTACACAAGAATGGTAGAGATTGGCACTTGCAAATTAATCCAGCACTATGGGCTTACAGAACCAACATCCACACACCTACAGGAGCTACTCCTTTTGCTCTTACCTATGGTGCTGAAGCAGTGTTGCCTTTAGAAGTAGAGATACCTTCACTTAGAATCTCTCTCAAAGGTTTGATTACAGATGAGGATTACCACGCCATGAGGTTACAAGAACTAGAACTTCTAGATGAGAAGCGTAAGGCTTCCTTTGATCACATGAGAGTATATCAGAAGCGTATGTCCAAAGCATTCAACAAGAAGGTTCGCCCTAGGGAATTTCAGATAGGTGATCTTGTTTTGAGAGAGAACCCTAAGAATCAACAAAACAGAGAACAAAAGGGCAAGTTCAAACCTAATTGGCTTGGACCATACATTATTATAGCAACTTTTGGTACAGGTGCATATTTACTATCCAATGAAGATGGAGAATAGCTCCCTGAGCCCATCAACATTTTGCACCTAAAGAAGTTCTATCCTTGATGCCCGTTCCTGTATGGGGGCATCCTTTGTACATATTTTATTGATCCTGAAAAAATACCAAAAAAATTGATATATGATGCTAAAAAAATCCTAAAAAGCATAAAAAGTCCTGAAAAAATACAAAAAAAATTAAAAAAATGCAAAAAATCAAAAAAATGAAAAAAAAGAAAGAGAAAATTGCAATAAAAATCCAAGTGGTGAAAACCTGGAAACAGGCGCTACTTGAGGTCTTTTCACCCTTGTCTCTTAGCATGCGTCCTTGACATTGAACCTTTCTCCATCACGCCTTGACCTTATTTGACTTGGTCTGGAATTGGTCTTTATTTTTGTCTAGGGGGCATACTTGTTAGCATAGGTCCTTTAGGTGCATTTGTCTCTTGGGGCATTTCACAACAGGTGTTTTTCAACACCACCCCAAATAGTGTTTTTTAACACTACCCTTGTGTCAAGTGTTTCTTAACACTTATTAGATGTCTTACCCAATAGTCTAAGTATGATGCGATATTGCTCATTTGTAGATGTGATACTTAGAGTTTGACTCTATGACCAACACACACGCACTTAAACAATCAACTCGTTGAGATATGTTGACTTTATTTTTATTTGTGTGCTATCTATGAGGATTTCTTTGATGAGTGGTCTCTCCCTGAGAAGTTTTCGATGATGCATGGCTAGAAGATTGAGTGTATGAGAACATGTTTTCTTTCTTTATCTACTTATGGTTATATTTTGTTGATCCTAACTATCATGAGCATTTATGCTGGTCTTACTTGACACTAAGGATTGACAAGGTATTATCCTTGACTGTTATGCGAGTGCATGCTTCTAGTTATCCCGACTTTCATGTGTCTTGATACAAGCATAATCTCACCATAACAAAATTAGGTGATCTCACTGCACTAGTCATCTTGACCTCCATGTCCTTGATGCCTAGGTGGGATTTCCACATTTTTATCTGATAAAGATCATATTCATATCCACATAGTCATGCTAGTGTGCATTGTATGATCTTACGGTGCTACCTAACACTTGATGATGATAATTAGATGTCTATAAGCATTGCGACCTTGCAAGTCAACCACTTTTCATAGTAGCTTGCACCCTTAGGTTCATGATTAGTCTAGTTTTGCACTTTGCATATGGAGAGAGCTCTCCTTTTCATCTCACATGGACCTGTCAGTTGACTGCACTCACCTTTCCTTCTTCTTGATCACATCTTCTGCTCCTTATCTTTTTCATCTTGAACCTGCTCCTGTCATCAAAAGGGGTTAATCATATCATTATGTCTATCTTTCAAAAATATCATTTTCAGAAACATGAGTCTATATCATATACATGAGAATCAATCTATGAGAGATAACATACATAAGCACATACATAAACATTTTGAGTGAAGTAAGACAAGACAATACATATGAAAACTGATACACATCCAAGTGAGACAATCAAATATGATACATCAAACATCTAGTTTATCTCATATATAAAAGTAAAGTCATGGTATAATGTCATCACTGATATAAACCATACAAATGAGATCCCAACTGTATCAAAGTCTCAATAGTATCCATTGACCAAACATCTAAGCCTAAGCCCTAGACCTAGGATGCGTTGGCGCCATCATGTGGTGCTGGTGGAGGTGGGGCTGCTGCCCTCTCAAGAACCATGTTTGATGCCCCTGCCCTGTGAGAGTTGGATGGTGCTCTCTGACCCTCTGGCACTGCTTAGAGATAGAGTCTGTGATAATATGCAGCTCTGGCTGTCTCCTTTCGGATCTCTAGTGTAGCTGCCTGTGCTGCCATCTCGCAGCGTGCTATCTCTGCCCTGAGATCTCTCATCTGCTGATCTCTCTCTGATCTTAGATCTGCTAGTTGTTGATCCCATACTGCTATACTGACCCTCAGCTACTGAATCTCTACCTCAAGAGTCTGAATGCGGGCTCTCAAATCATCCCTTGCAGCTGGATCCACCTGTCCCTGTACCTACTCCTGAGAAGGTCTTTGCACCTCCTCACTCCCTGAGCCTTGACCTTGTGGCCATTTTCGACCACCAGCTCTAGATCCCTCTCCCACCTCTCTGACCTAGCCTCCACCTCTGTCCTCATCATCTCCTTCATCTCCTCCTCCTGGGGAAACCTGTGCTGCATCTGGTATAGTAAATTGAGGGAATGGTTCCCTCCGCCGCTCTACCCTATACGCTGCATCGGCTCCTGCATCCACCATGTCTGGGAGATACTCCCAAGGCTCCCTCCTGATCCCAGCTATCTCCTTGATAGCCTGCTGATAGTCTAACATGGGTAGCCACCCATGTCCTCCTCATCTTTGGCCCTCGCATATGTAGTGGTCTCTGTAGAGACTCGCTGCTACCTCCCAAACTGTTGCCATACCTGATTGATGCAGAACCTCTCAATAACCTCTGAGTGTCAGCCTACCAGTGGCCGGGTACATAGCATGTAGCTCAGCTCATCCTCTGCATCACCCCATGCCTCAACATCTCTGTATGGCCTCCATGTGAATGAGGTCATCTTATCCAGAATCCGCCTGTAATGTGTCACATCCCCTATATGAGCATGTGATATGAAACCTACATATCTATAAATATATGGGTATCTCCTCTCTCTCGGTTGAACCCTAGGGCACATCACAGCAATGTGCTCCCATGCCCACACCTGTGCCAGGATGGCACCGAACGCCCATGTCCGACCATCCCTGTAGATGATCTCATGCAGCTCATGATACATCTCTGCTAGTATGGCAGGACCCCATGCCATTCGCTGAGGTCTGCCTACCAAGTCCACCAGTAACCTGCCCCAGCCGAGAGGGAATCCCTTCTGACTGCGGTCAGTCATCAGGATCTGTGAGATAAATGATGCCACAATGCATGGCACCGGGAAGTCTCTACCAAAATCATCTATCAGCCTCTCCCAGCTGACATGCCTATCCAAAATGGTGACATCCTGGAACATCTCCTGTATCAATCATCGCCCCTCGGTGGCATCCTAATCATAATACACCTGAGCCAACACACAAATCATGTTAGTTTTCATCATATGAAAACTTTACACTTACACAATTATATCTCAAAACATGATTTTACTTACAGGCTCGCCATGGCATGGTACTCGTAGGATCCTATAGACATCCTCTAATGTGATGGATGCCTCTCCTGTCGGCAAGTGAAATATGTTGTGCTCACTGTGCCATCGCTCAGCCAAGGCTGTCAGTAGCCCGTGATCAGCTCTGATGTAGGGGAACCTCAGCAGGTACCAGAATCCCATCGCTCTGATGTCATCCTCACCTGGATCATCTAGGTTTCGAACACACCTCAATCCCACCACCTTCGGCGCTCTGATGATCAACGCCGAAAAAACCTCCTGGAAATCATTCAACCAAGCCGTATGTCAGTGCATACTATGATGAAAATCAGTACAAGACACTTAAAGCACAACTATTGTCTAGACCCATGTCTTCCTTTGCTCAAAATGATCCAAATTTTAAGTTTTACGAAGAAGTATCATGTGATACTTCTCTCTATATCAGTGTGATACACCTTTGGCCATGCGATACTTTGCCCGGTATCGTGCAATATTTCACCAGCTATCATGCGATACTGGTGTCTATATGCGTGCGATACTTTGGGGACCCGCGAAGTATCGCGCAATGTTTCTTCCCAAAGGGTGTGATACTTCTAAAGTATCGTGCAATAGTTCACCTAAAAGTAGAAATTTGAAAATTTAAATTTTTTTCAAAACGTGCTAAATTTGCATTAAATGCTATAAATGACCCAAACAACGGCTAGTTTTCAGATACATATCGAGGCACCATAATGTGGAGGCCGGTTGTGCAACCGGGAGCGCTCAAATCGATGTCTATGGATGGGAACTCCTACTGGTTGAGCCATCGCTATCTCTCAGAGCTCTAGATTCTCAAATAGTTAAAAGTCAAATGATTTTGAAAATGACATTTTTTACCCCTTTTATAGCATTTTGACTTTTTAACCAATTTTCAAAACACCTCAGAATTGCGTGAAAATTACACCCCTAGCTAATTTCAACGTCCTAGATCCATTTTTGGACTCGAAATCAAAATCTGAGGTTATCTTGATTGTCAAAATCATGTTTCAAAATTTTCCCCTTCTTTTGAGCAGTTGACTGACTTTTTGAGGCATAATTTGATTTTTGATGGACTTTCTTCCTTCCATGTCTCTCAAATTTTCTAGTTTTTCATTCGCTCTATTTCTAGTCTTCTATTTCTATTCTTCTACTTCCTCGCTGGGGCATGTTTCATTGCCTAATGGTTATCCTGTTATCATTTATCTTCGATTATGATTTCATTTCAATTTGATCATCTTTTATCGATTTGTTGTTCTCCTCAATCTGATTTTGATTTCAATTCCGAGGGGGCAGTACCTATGGGATTCTCATCCCTGATTCTCTTGATTTTCTTGATTCAGACATCTTTTGTGAGCTTTTGCACAAATTTGAGATTCTTATCTCTTACTTTGAATGTGATCCCGAATCGACTTCATGTTCAAAGGCCTTTGTTTATGTTTGTCCGGGTGTGATCCCGAATTGACCTCACATTTGAGTTGTCTTGTGATCCCAGATCGATCTCACATTTCAACTTCATTCTTTGACTACATGTGTTCCTAAATCGATCACACATTAGTCAAAAAGGGGCAAATGTATGCACCCAAAAATGGTCGCCTAGACTTTGGGCCCCATTTATTTGATTTATCAACCATGAATCAGTTTTATCAATAATCAATATTTTCAACATTAGCAATTTCTTAATCAAATCTTAATTTCGATCATATATTGGATTTTTATCCTATGGGCTAACCATTTTATCCTAAGTTTTTATTTATTTAAAATGAATATTTCCTCTCCTTTTATTAAATAAAAAGCCCCACCTTTTCTTCTTATCCTATGTTGCACAAATAAAGCATTATTCTTATTTTTTAAAAGAGAAAAAACACTTTTTGTCTCATATGGACACAAAAGTCAACTCCTATTTTCTCATTGGAGGATATTTGTGCACAAGGATCAAGCTTTTATTTTTCTCCACTGTTGATTAAGTCTTTTGCCTCTTAATCTCAATGGTCCATTTCACCTCACTTCTTATAAAAGGAGAGCTCTCTCCTTCATTTGCATCCATCTCTTTTATGCTAATGTTATACTGCAGGTTTTCTAAGTTCTTTGGAGCTTATTGAAGACATTCCACATCAAGCTTTGAAGACTTGCTTTTCATTGTTGCATCTCATTTAGTTGCATATCTCCTTTGTTTAGTTGCATAATCATGGCATATTATCTTAGTTTCCTTTTATGCAATAGATTAGCTTCACATAGCTTAATTAGGAAGATTGTAATCCATTGCTATTTCCTTTCATAGTTGCATTGTACTTTCATTTTGATAGATTAGTCTTGCATATTCATATTAGTTTGCATTGCATTTGCATACTTTGATTCAATTTGGGGATATTGGCATTCTTGCCCTTGTCTTTGGATTTGAATCTCTCATTGTATGGTTGACTAGCAAGGTCACTAGTTTGTAGCTCTAGCTGAGAGAAAATTTATCAAAGTCCCTTGCAACTCCATGCATAGAGAGCTATGGATTGATTTGTGAGGGCTCATTCTTGAGTTTCCTTGCATGTAAGGATTCATAGAAGTGTGGTCACTTTTGACTCATACATTCCTATCTTGAGGCATGCAACATCTTATCCAATCACGACACAAGCACGTATTGTTTTGGCATGTTGCATACTGCACAACTTCATTACTATAGATGACGATGTTCCATCTGAAGTGGTTATTGAAGAGGATGACGATCGTGATGGGATAAATGTACCAATACTTGAGACATATGGGTTGAGTCAGTGTGATAGGGATGATTGGGGGAACTTTAGATATGATATAGCAGGTAGGATGTGGGAAGACTATAGACGTAGAGATTAGTTGTAGTTTTACAAGACCTTTCTTTGTTCTTTAATGTGCTTTCATTCCTAACTGGTTATTGTCTATGCCTCTTGAATTTGTAAGCCTTGTTGCATTACAAAATATAAATCATACTATTGTAATGCTAATGCTCAAAACATGCATTCTCATAGTTTACATTTACAATATTCTTTGAAAGAAATGAAGCCTCTGTATGATTTATAACTCTGATTTCTCTTTGATTAACATTCATGTCTGTATCTTGTTTGACACTTTCTCTTCTAAATGGAGATTGAGAGAACGATAATTTGGCAACAAAATGAACACTGAATCAATGTTCATTCTGTTGCACACTGAATCAGTATTGTAATTATATATGGTCTACTATGTTCATACAGTTGTACTATATACTGAATTAGTGTGCAACAGAATGTACACTGAATCAGTGTTCATTCTGTTGCACACTGAATCAGTATTGTAATTATATATGGTCTACTATGTTCATACAGTTGTACTATATACTGAATCAGTGTGCAACAGAATGTACACTGAATCAGTGTTCATTCTGTTGCACACTGAATCAGTATTGTAATTATATATGGTCTACTATGTTCATACAGTTGTACTATATACTGAATCAGTGTGCAACATATAATAATAAAGTACATCCTCTCTTTTGTACTAAATTGTAATGAGAGGAAGAATGATTGGAAAAATTTATAACATAATTTATGAAGTTGTGTAACATGTTCAAAAAAATGATCATGGGAGAGTACAAGTTATCTAACATGTTTGAACTTTGGATTACAAAGATATTATCATTGTTGATTTAAAAATCGGGTCAAGTGGTCAGTTACAGGTCACTTGTCTAAACTTGATATGAATAAAGGTTTGATAATTAGATGGATAATCCACGAATTATATTTGAGCATTACTCCAGGAGGTTGCCCCATTGAAGAGGCCAGCAATATATTGTAATGTGAGCTTGTCATTTAAACAAAATATTATTCATGTGTTCTCATCTGCAGCATATATTTTCTGTGTTTCTGCTATTGGAATTATTGTGGGTCATTAATGAATTAAAAGCATTGTGAAAACCTGAACTAATCACATAATGTTGGATCCCTAGAGAGCTTAGATGCAGAGGTGAGTCATGCAAATAGAACCTATGCAGACCTCGTGGTGTACTAATTCTTTTATGTCTAGTAATGGTTGTTGTCATGGTTCGCACATGTTAAAGTTGAACATAATTAAATCTTTCTTCCCAAAAAAAAAGTGTTGCATTGAAATTGAGATTTCCTTTGGTTAGTTTGGATGAGCATTTCAATGTAGCTCTTTAATACATATTGGTGCAAATATGGTGCAATGCATATGATACATGGCACTTGACATGATAAGAGAGAGTTTAGATAAGTCCTTCGATGTAGGATGTGGACCTATCCTTCCTCCAGACCAATTAACCATTACCAAGCTTGGTTTGTCATATAATCACCTGTTTGGCATAGTTGTGCATGGCTTGATCTGTGATTTTTTTTAATCTAAGAAAACCATTGAGTAACACCATATGTCAATAAAAATGTGGAAAAATAGTTGAGACAGACAAATCAGTGATCTTAAACAAGTAGACCATAGTAGACCATAGGAGACTATGTGAACATAGTAGACTGTATGAACATAGTAGACCATATATACATGCATACTTAGCTACATGCAAATGAGAATGGATAATAAAGAAATATATTACATATTGCTGGATATCATGCATAAATGCAATATTTTGGATTATATGCCACTGTTGTATTACTATTTCTTTAATATCCATTCTCATTTGCATGTAGCTAATGATTGCATACAACATGTGGTGTAGGTGATGTCCTTCATAGATTTGATGATGAGCATGGACAATGAGGTTCAAGTAAGCTAGTCAACTTCTTCCTCCAAGAAGGTTGTGTGGACAAGAGAGATGGAACGAAAGTTCCTAAACTTGCTCCATGATCAAGTTCACCTAGGAAGGAAAGGCGAAGGGGGCTTCAAAAAAGAAGCTTGGACAACCATTGAGAGGAAGTTCAATGCTGAGATGAACCTTAATTTTTCAAAGGAAAATTTCAAAAATAAGCTTAAAGGATGGAAGCAAGGTTTTAGAGTCATGAGAGAGTTGAAGGATATGAGTGGGTTTGCATGGAATGAAGCTACTCAAAGTGTGGATGCTGATGACATGGTGTGGGAGGAGCTTCTAAAGGTGACATGTTGTTTTGAATATGTTGGTCTTAGCAATATTTCCTTCTTATTAAGTTAGATAGAAGACAAAGATCTAATTCATTCATCATGACAACATGCAGAGAAAAGAATTCAAAAGTGCCAAAGTGTACAAGAGACAACCCTTCCAGTACTACAATGACCTAGCCATCATTGTAGGTAATGACATAGCTAAAGGTACCGTTGCTACTACTGCACAAGAGATAGAAGAAGGGCTCAATATGGATGGGCCCGCCTACGTGGATTGTGATGAGGATGTCCCTATGAGTACACATCTTAACACTACACGTGATTTGGATGATGAATTATATCATTCCAATCAATCGACTGCAAGTGGTCATCCAAATCCTTCAACATCATCACCATGGAGGGGAAAGAGGAAGAAGGCAACCATGACTAGTTCGATGGATGTGCTTTGTGAAACTATGAAAAGAATAGAAGAGGACTTCTGTGTGCCTCTTGTACTCAAAGTGGACAGTTCTGAATCAAATTTTGTCTTGGTAAGTGTCTATGAGGCTCTCAAAAGCATCCCTGATTTGACTCAACAAAGTATGCTAAAAGCATATGACACCTTCATGGCTGATAAAGATAGAGCCAAAGGGTTCTTGCAAATGAATGAAGATGAGAGGGTGCAGTATATTGCCATGAAGTTTGGAGACCTCTAGCTACCTTTTTTTTTTCATTTTAAATTATTGTTACTTAAACATTAACAGACCTCTAGATACTTGTCTTATCAACACCATACATTGTTTTCGTTTATTAGCTTCTGCACTATATATGCTCTAGTATATTTTTCTGCTATTTCAGCCATGATGATATTGCTTTTACTGTTATTTCATGCTATTTCAGCCATGATGATATTGTTTTAACTGTTATTTCATGCATTATGATATTTATCTACTATTTCAGCCATGATGATATTGTTTTTATTGGTACTTCATGATTATAAATGGAATACACCAAGGAGTAACACATGATGAAGATCAATTATAGCGATAATGCTATTTCAACCATGATGATATTGTTTTTACTGTTATTTCATGCATTATGATATTTTTCTGCTATTTCTACCATGATGATATTGTTTTTACTATTATTTGATGATTATAAATGAAATACACCAAGGAGTAACACATGATGAAGATGAGCTCATAATTGTGATATTGTTTTTACTATTATTTCATGATTGTGAATGTAGCTATGCCTTTAGATGAGCTCATAAACTAAGCCCAATGCATATATAGTCTTCTTAGGCTAGATGTAGCTATGTTGTGAAGAATGGCAGAGACAAAAACAACGCGGATGCCAAACCAACTATATTTTAGCCCGTGGACCCGACGATACATTATAAAATGGGAGTTACAAAAGTGGAATTTGGCCCTCAAATTCCAATTCCACCTTTTCAATTTGGCACTGTGTGGAATCAATGTTTAACTTACAATATATAGTACAACTGTATGAACATAGTAGACCATATATAATTACAATACTGATTCAGTGTCCTATAGTGTTCATTCTGTCTTGAGCAACTAAATCAGTGTCTTGTAGTGTTCATTCTATTGCACACTAAATCAGTATTGTAATTATATATGGTCTACTATATTTATACAGTTGTACTATATACTAATTCATTGTGCAACAGAATGAACAATACAAGACACTGATTCAGTTGCTCAAGACAGAATGATGATAAGTGGTATTCTTGAGAAATTGAATTAGTGTGCAACAGAATGAACACTAATTCATTGTTCATTATGTTGCACACTAATTCAGTATATAGTACAACTGTAAGAACATAGTAGACCATATATAATTACAATACTGATTTAGTGTGCAATAGAATGAACACTGACTCAGTGTTCATTCTGTTGCACACTGATTCGGTATATAATACAGCTATATGAACATAGTAGACCATATATAAGTACAATACTAATTCAGTGTCTTGTAGTGTTCATTCTATCTTGAGCAACTGAATCAATGTCTTGTAGTGTTCATTATGTTGCACACTGAATCAGTATTGTAATTATATATGGTCTACTATGCTCATACAGTTGTATTATATACTGATTCAATGTGCAACAAAATGAACAATACAAGACACTAATTCAGTTGCTCAAGACAAAATGATGATAAGTGGTATTCTTGAGCATGAATTTCTCTCCACTGTGCTTCTACGACTATAATGTGCCCAAGCTCTTCTACTTAAACTAGTGTATAGAGACAACTTAACTCATAATTGTAATTTAAAGTCAGGCTTTATAATTATGCCTAAGAAGACTATATATGCATTGGGCTTAGTTTATGACAGTGGTAGCTCGGAGAATTTGGTGAGATTAGAATACATGGTTTGTTGTTGTAGCAATTCACAAAAACTACAAGCTGGAGTAGTTTTTTAAAATAGTACTCTAGCTTGTACAAATTTTGTACATTGCTCCAACACCTACTTTTATGGTTTCCATCTTATATACATGTTGATAGTTCTTTGAGTACACATATGTTGTTCATGATTTCAACTTACAATCTATATTTCTGATGACTACACATATTTCTGTTGTTACTCCTTGGTGTATTACATTTATTACGGGAACTTTGCATGGTGTGTCTTCACACCACCATTTCGTTGTTGGATTCTGTTCTTCCCCATCTTCTATGTACGAGTATAGATGTGTTATTAGATTCTTTCAGTTTCAAATAGAAAGTCTCTTTAATCAACCATGGATTGTTAGAGTAGATTTGATTATGTGGAGTTTCTAAAATGTTATGAACTGTATTTGACTGAACTCTCATTACTTCTTCATTGCTCATATGTTGTTCATGATTTCAACTTACAATCTTTATTTCTGATGACTACACATATTTCTGATGTTACTCCTTGGTGTATTACATTTATTACGGGAACTTTGCACGGTGTGTCTTCGCACCACCATTTCGTTGTTGGATTTTGTTCTTCCCCATCTTCTATGTACAAGTATAGATGTGTTATTAGATCCTTTCAGTTTCAAATAGAAAGTCTCTTTAATCAACCATGGATTGTTAGAGTAGATTTGATTATGTGAAAATTCTAAAATTTTACGAAGTGTATTTAATCAACCATAGACTGTTATAGCATCGATGACTTCGGTCAATGTGCCTATGTGTCAATGTGGTGCTGGGCGATGCATATTAAGGATGTCACAGACACCAAGAAATCCTGGGTGTCAATTTTGGGCTTGCCCAAAAAATAAAAAGGTCTGGATATGTAATTATAGTTTTATGTTTAAAAAGAATGTGACAACTAATCATTTTAGGAAGAACTGATGTAGATTTGGTATTGCAAGGAAATAGTAAATACGAATTCTTCCGGTGGGTCAATGAACCCAAATGTACGTCTACTCCATCTACAGCTATACCCAAATTTATGTCAACCCCATCTACATCCCTACTTGATGTAGGGAATGAGTGCAAGGAGTGCAAGGCTCGAGAGGCAGCTAGTGCCGCAAAATTATTTTCAATGGTGAAAGCAGAAATCATGTTTCTGCAATGCATTCTTTGTGTAGTATGCACACTACTTTTTTGGGAACATATGCGTAAATGTAGTTAACAGATGGATATTGTAGATACATGAAATTTTTTATAATTTAAAGTAGATACGTTGGACATATTTTGATAAACTCAAGAACTTTTTTGTTGTTTATGACTCAGTTATGATTTTGAATATAAAATTAAACAAAATTAAATATTAACCTTATTAAAAAAAATTTGAATTTTTTTAATGATTTTCTATATAAAATTTAATAAAATAAAATAAAAAATATTTATGGTTTTCTCTATAAAATTAAATAAAATAACAAAATAAATCATAAAATGAACTAATAAAAATATAATATAATATAAAAAAATATTAAAATAGTTCAAAAAATAAAATAATAATCATAGTCAAATTCCAATTCTAGTTTTAAAAAGTGGAACCAAATGGAGGATATACATCTTCTCACTCATATTCCGGGTCAACCAAACGGTCCAAACTATAATCCGAAAATGAAAAACTAGATTATCAAATCCATGATTTGACCATTTCCAGCATTTGATCAAATTCAGCATTTCCTAATTCCCGCTACCAAACGGGCCCTTAGTGCTTGGGTTGTCCTATGTTAGGCATTGTTCTCATGGGCTCAAGCTCTCTCAAATGGGCTCTAAAGTTAATTTTCTCACTAATTTCCTTCTCACAATTAGAATGAATAGTAAATTATCATATTTCCTAATATAGGACCTTACCAATCCCTCATTTTTACTATTTTAGTACCTTTGGGACCCATTTTCTCCCATTTCTTCCAACGAACTTCGATTTAAGTGTCCTTTCCTCCACTGGATAACATTTCACACTTAGTTTCTCTATATCTATTGGGGTAATTTTTGTTTCAATACACCTCCTAGGCCTTTGTTTCCTATGCACCCTCTCAAGGGGGCATCATGAACTCCATTCATTGGCTATGCTCGACTACATGATTTTCTTGTTCGATCAGGGCATTTTATCACTCCCTTTTCTTTGCATCACTTATGTCTTGTATTTCCTGATTGTGTTTCTTTTCTGTTATTTGTTTGTTTGTTGTAGGTTTGATTTATCTATCCCTAGTGCAATTTTTTGTTTCCTATAGTTGTTATTGGTTTATTTTGTTAATCCCTTTGTACTATTTTTTCTTTTGGCCTAGTTGGTGTATAGTTATTCATATCTTATAAGAAGTTTTATGTAAAGGATTTTGGGCCCCTTCAAAACTTATTTTACCTATAATAAAAATAATAGTTGGGTAAATTATATGGAGAATAACATTCCTCTAAATTTTAAAAGGGTAAAAGCACAATTGAGTGTCACCTTTTAGGCTAACTCAAATCACTCAACCTAGTTAGACTCGACCTAGTTAGACTCGACTGAGTCTAACTGGGCCGAGTACACGTAGGCACCACGTGGCGTCAAATGACATCTACGTGGCCCAGTAGACTAGGCTGAGAGGTACTCGGCCCAATAGATTGCTAAATTGAAGCACAAACACTTATATTTAATTTGGAAACATGAATATCTGGATTTGCAAGCACATAGACTCACAAATACCCTTTTAGTTGGCCAAATTTTCTATAATTCTTATAAAAAATGAATGAGTCCCTAAATTTTTAAAAATTGGAGATCCTACATAATGTATGTCAATCACATGTTTAAAAACATTCAAATGTAACCATCCCTCGAGTCTTTGAAACTATTTCTTTAAATATAATTCAGAATTTTATAAAACAAACATTTGAATGTGATTAATATTCATTGGGTCTACTATGCCAGATTCATCATCTTCAATTTTAGATATATCCTAATTCAACTAGAAAGTGGAAATTTTCTACAGTGTTTATCTCATCCAAATCCTTTACCTTATCATTCACTTAATTAGCCCAATAATCTTCAAATTTTGGGATGTGATGAAAGGTAGGGCCTAACTATAAATTATTTTTAACAAATTCTTTATTGTCAAAGGGAAATAGTCTCTCATACAATTTCACATAAAATTTAACTACACCTCTATTAATATTGTGAGCATCAGATTTGGATATACACAACTAGTAGACAAAGCTTATGGGAAATTGGATACCTCATTTTCCCCCCTTAGCACACCTCTTACTAATTTTAGCCACCTATTTGCAAATTACAATGAGAATACATTTATTCATAGCATACTTGGGAAGCCTATGAGGTGGGCCATCATAACCACCAACCTTGATGTAAGTAAACCTTTCGAACTAAATAATGTGGATACCATACTGATTTATCAACTAAATGGCTTCTGGAGAGATCCTTTGGCCTAAGTCACTTTGCAACTCTTTGACTAACCTCATAATAAATGCATCATATACTCTCCTAAACTTCTTGTAACTATTCTCTAGTTGTAATTAATCAGATTTGAACATTTTCATCATACATTTAAGAAAGGTGAAGTCATGGAAACTATCTAGTGCAAACTAAAGAATATAATATATATGAAGACAAGTAGAATAATTTATTCAAAGGAAAGATCAAAATCATATGATGTAATTTCTCACTTAGGAGTAATGATCGCTCCAAATATTTCTCCCTAACAATAGCTATTTGGATGAAGGAAAACATCCAATCTTCAAAATCATGGGCATTAATATTACTCTTCAACATGTGCAAAGGAATACCATGTCTGAGATTTCTTCAACATAATGAGATTTGTGTAATCTCTTAGATATTTAGGACTTTCCTTTATTTAGGACAAGAAAACCACTCTCTAACTATTAAATTCCTATACTATCATTTCTTCTTGCTAGACCTTAGGTGAGACAACATGAAGTTAAATCATCATATACCTCTCTTTCTAGCAAGCAAAAATACCCATTGATGGTTTCTCTATTAATGGTATGAGAAAGTCATTATTGTTTGTTCTAATTTTCCTAGTCTCAAGGTTGTAATGATTAATGCGCTCCAAGACTAGTTTGGTTTATTTTTCCAGCTACATGAAACCCAATAGCTTGCAATAGGCCACTTTCTACCATTCTTTGTGTGATGGGAGTTATGTTCTCTCTATTTACTCTCTCCCAAAATTTGTTTAGGTCTACTTAGGTCCTAATTTGGGATCTCACATTTTTGGCAATTTTATATGTTGATTTTATTGTAAAACATCCTTTCAAGTATAATATTGTAACTATGGAGAAAAGAAAGCAAAAGCTCACCAATTTAGCTTCTATTAGGTGTTTCTTTCCTCAAATTTTTCTCTATGGTTATCAAATCTCCCCTTTTAAATTCTACAAGTGTTGTTTTCTCAAATCCTCCATGAAATTCCAATACAAATGCTTGTGTAACATGACTTGTTTTGAATTAATTTTCCCTTAATACCCTTTTCATTTGTTAATCTTCAACTCTAATAGCATCATCAATGTTGGTAGGTGAATCTCTCCTTTGGCACCCAAGTTCAAAAGATAGTGTTTGAAATAAGAGGGTAGCTTTTTGATAGGTTATCGAAACCATGTCAGAGTTTGATAGAGGTTTTGAACATCTTTATGCTTTTGCAATCTCCATTTAAAGCCTCAATGAAACTTAGCCTTTAGAAAATTGAATTGATTTTTTGAGTTAAATGTTTGGTCTTGAGAAGGTTTTGAAAAAAATTTTGCGAGGGGGGATGTGGTTGGAAATCATTTAGAAACTATGTCATAAAGTTGATAATCAAAGAAAATTTCAAGTTGGAAACTTTAGAGGGTGACTTCCTTTTTGAAAGACTTTGAGATTTGTTAGATGAAGACAAGGTTGTAAAAATCTTATTGGATTTTGATGGGTTTTTGAGAACCAAGGCTAAGCCCAATACGTGAAGGAAGACCTTCAATAATTTCAAAAGGAAGACTTTTGAGATCGACTTACATGAGTTCTAAAGGCCTTGTTGGGTATCAAAAGAGTTGTGGAAACCCCATTGAGCTCCGATGATGATTTTAGAACCACTTCTAAAGGCCAAAAATTGCAAGAAACTCTAAGTGTTTGATGCTTTAATATGACTTAGTGAGTGTTTAATGGCATGGAGGAGGCCAATAGAGCTCTTAAGAACTTTAACACCCCTATTTTAACGAGTGAATAATTTTCTCAAGGAAGGAAATTGAATCAAATGAAACAAGAGACAAACTTGAAGCACTTGTTGGGAAATAAGGTGATTTTTTTTTGTGTTCATTCACATCATTATTATGCATGAAAACCACATTGATTCACCAATATATGGGGTTCTTTTGCATCAATCTACTTCCAATAAGTCTATTTAAATGCACATTTACTAGGTATCAAATAGTTAATAGATTATCAGACACATGAAATATTTGGGTGACAAACATACTAAAGAATAATGATATTTGACATCAAGAGAATTTCAAAATTCTATTCAATGTGCACAACAATGGGAACTTTCTTATACTTTGCATTTATTACATATTCAAAATAGTTATTAAATTTTTAAAATTATCGCAAGATTGAAGCAAAATGAATGATAAATGAAATCAAACAAGTGGAGAGGTTGATACCTAAAGAGTCAATGTGTAGTTTACTTGGGAAAAATGTGGCAGAATCAAAGGCTACCATTATAAATCACATGCAAATAATGAGACACCTACAAATATACAATTCCTAGAAAGAATAGGTGTCAACAAAGGAATTGTTGATGTTAATTAATTATTCTACATTTTGTTCCTATTAAAAATGTATACACTTAGATATCACTAGTACAAAAACAACAATATATGACTAAATAAACTACTAAAAATTGTAGATAAATGACTAATTTTGATCACGTGACCATTAGTAGTTTATTGTCGGTCATTTATCTTGCGACCAAATTTATGACAAAACTATTTTAGTCGTTGATTTGGTCGTTCATTTAGTCATTTATTTAGTCATTGATTTGGTCATTGATTTAGTTATTGATTTAGTCATTTATTTGGTCATTGATTTAGTCATTTATTTGGTCATTTATTTAGTCATTGATTTGGTGATTGATTTAGTCTTTTATTTAGTCCTTAATTTAGTCATATATTTGGTCATTGATTTGGTCATTTATTTAGTCATATATTTAGTCCTTAATTTAGTCATATTAGGGCACGATGGAATCAGACCATCATCCTCCTACTTGTAAAGTAGGTGCTCTTCCATTGAGCTAGTACCCTTTAAAGAATAATCATACCATGTATACTAGTACTTTCCATATATCAAGTATAGTGTCTCATCATATGCACAACTCCGATAAAACAACAACTAGTAGCCAAGCCTCTACTATAGCCTCTGTAACTTACCATATGATACTTTCTAAATTTAAAAGATAAAGGATAATGTCTCATCTCAAACCAAATTTTTTTCAAACAAATTCAATAAAATACTAACATTTTGCTAAGTTCTTCCATTTCTAATAATATAGGAAATGTTAAAAACACTACAAAATATGATAATTATCACAGGCACTGTTAATCTCTTCTAAAAAGGCCAAAAAAAACTAAGACCCATACGTTTGCACTAACTCATGTATTATTGGTGTGACTATGTGACATTACATGATTTGTCACTTTTTAGATATAAGAAATACACTTCATTCAATTATAGGTAGTCATCATCAATACTAACAACTTTAAAGTAGTAGCTATTAGTACAATATTATCAAAAATATTGGATATTAAATCAACAAGTGCTATAACATCTATTAGAATGCATTCAATTCCAGAATCCTTTCTTTTAATATATCTATATTAATAATGATCTACCTTGATGTCAAGATAACCAAGGAAAAAATCTTCTCAACATTCATCAACTAGAATTGGATATAAAACATCTAAAAACTCTAACCTGAATGGACAACAACTAAGCTAGTAATGTTGGAAAATTCTTGGGCAGTTGGCACACAAGTTATAGTGTTTTCTTTAGATCATTGAATGGGTTTTTTAATAAGAAAGTTCCTTTGGCCCTTTCCCCTCTCAGTGCAACTTGGGTTTTCTTTATTTTCTCGATTGATGCATTCTCTTTCTTTGAAATTTACTTTTATATGAACAAGTCTAAATTGATACCTCTTTGACTAAGAATTAAAGATCTTATTAAAGTTGCTTGGGTCACAATCTTGACCTCATTCCTTTTTTATTTTACATTCAAGAAAATTGAATAGTATAATAAAAGAATCTACTATCACCTTCACCATTTGTACTTAACCAAATAAACTATAAAGTTTTTTTTTTTTGTATTAACATAGTTCACAAAAAAAACTGGGTTACATCACTATTTTAGAGAATAAATGAATCACAATAGATCATATAGGTAGCAACTTAAAAAGCTACCACTTAATAACTGCTATGTACATCATGAAGTAACATTTAGTCTCCTATATCTGTTAATACAAAAAAAGTAAAAAAATTTCTTCCCTTAAATTATTTGGCACTTGAATTATTTGGTATTTGACAATCTTCCATCCTTAACCATGTGCCTTTGAATTTGTCTAATTATGTGTCACTTTTTTTTTATCTTCCTATCTATCTTCAATCCGCAGATCTTTAATGAACTAGTTTAGGTTATCAAGCTCCCTCTTCCAGAGCATATCTTTGTGAATAGAAAAGTACTGGCATATGAAACTATGTCCTCTTTGTGTATCAATATTTTTCCTTCCCGCATCAACATCATAAACCTGTCTCTGGATATCTCTAAAGCAACAACAACCTGTGTCATGATATGAAAATGAGTGAGTTTACATCCAAACTCAGTAAGCTGTCTCCTTCTCTTCTGAAAAATCTCACCATTTCGCTCCTTCCATAAGAACCAAAGAATATCACAAGTAAGAATAGACCAAAAAGTGTTAGTTTTTAGATCAAATGACTCTACAAAACTAGCTAAAATTTCACTCCATGATAGGCCAGGTCTACTGTTCCAAACAATGGGGGACCCAAAGAAGATAGACCAAACACCACGGGCATAAGCACAATAAAAAAAAAGATGCTCAAAAGATTCAGGAACATAACAAACATCACACATAATAGGACCACCTAAGTCATGAGGCAAGGTGTTACCGATAACAAGTTTCTTCAAAAGCAACATCCATCTAAAACATGCTTTTTTGGGTTCACAGGAAGAGTGCCAGAAGAAGTTAAAGATAACCTGCCACCTAGAGACCGATAATTCTAGTCCCCAACCATGATTCACCCTATCAAAGATAGAATAGTCTTCCTTTAACATATTGTATATCTGGTTGGTAGAGATCTTACTAAGTTCAGTGTCCTCCTTCCATTTGATCCACTGTAGTAATTGCTTAGTGTTCATAGTATGCCTAGGGAAGAAGTTACCAACAACTTTAGCAATAATAGAGTAGGTCTTTTTCTGAGTATTAGGTATGTGATATTTAGCAGATATTTCATTCCAATACCCTAGCCAATTGTCAACCATAATATCTTTAACAAGAGAGATGCCATATTTATACCAATTTTTTGCAGAACAACTTTGGGTTAATGCGAGGGGTTTATCATTAGCCTCAACTCCCCACTAGACTGATCTATCTAGCACAGAATACGTAGGAGGACCACCACTAGCTACCCTAAATAATATAAGATTCCTCACTTGAGACCATGCCTTCCAAATGGATTGAAAGACCTTGGAGCCAAATATGGATAACTACACATTCCCCAACACCTTATCACATAGGGGCACATTGTTCCACCATTTACCTTTTTAATACTCGATCTAGAAATGTTTTCCCTGACCAAAACCTTCCATGGTTCCTCACCTGAGAGAGATTGAATGATCCATTTGGATGCTAGTGCCATACCTTGAGCTTTTAGATCCTTAATGCCCAATCCACCCTTATTCTTAGGTAGACAACACCACTCCCATTTGACACAATGTCTCTTCTTGTTTCCTAACCCATCATAACTTAAAAAATCCCTCATAATCCTTTCCAAGCTATCGGTTTGATAATTGGAAAACAACCAGGCAGAGGAGAAATAGATATGGTGAGAAGATAAATTTTTTTGAACTACTTGCACTCTCCCAACCAATGATAGAAGATGAGTTTTCCATTTCATGTACTTCTTTTCAATTTTTGAGTACAACCAGGCCCACATATCCTTGAGGGATGGCTCAATAGAAAACACAATTCCTAGGTACCTAACAATATCATTTGGCCCCAACCACTACCAACCTTTACTCACTAACCACTTTGGGGGGGAAGGAGATCAACCAATGTTAGAGGATTTATGGGGGGGCACTTTAGCCCTTGAAATCGAACAAAAGAATTGAAGCCTGTTATTCATATTGTCAAAATTATTTTCATCCATTACAATAAACAAAGCAGTATCATCTACAAACTGAGCATTGAGTAGTGCCTCCTTATTGTTACAAGTAGTAGTTGTCGTTGCACCAAAAGATCGACTTGTTAATGTCCAATACAACCACTAGACTTATAGAAGACATAGGAGGTAGTTAAGCCATGTCACAAATCCCGAGGGGAGTGTTGACCATTTTGTCAACAATCTCCCCCTCAACGTTACCCGAGCGGATTCGAACCTGTGACCAAGCTCTGATACCACTTGTTACAAATAGTAGTTGTCGTTGCACCAAAAGATCGACCTGTTAATGTCTGATACAACCACTAGACTTATAGAAGACACAGGGGGCGGTTATGCCATGTCATGAATCCCGAGGGGAGCGCTGACCTTTGTCAACACTTATTAGGAAGAATAATTTCTTTAACTAGAGGCCCTAATTGAGGTGATCTAAGAATATAGAATAGAGTATCGGTTGCAATTACAAACATGGTAGGTGAAATTGGGCATCCTTGTCTTATAGATCTTTGGAGCATAATATTGTCAGTTAGCTCACCATTCACATCAATGACTATAGAAGAGTCTTTAAGAAGAATACCAATCCACTTACATAAATATGGGGGGAAACCAAATGCTTGTACCATCCCAATAAAAAAATGGCCATTCAAATTTGTCATAGACTTTCTCAAAGTCTAGTAAAACCATTACTGCATTTTGATCATCATTCTTAGCCCAGTGCATTGCTTCCCAACTTCTTATCAAATTTTCCATAATGAATCTGCCTTTAATGAATCCTGTCTGGGTTGGAGATATAAATTCATTAAGAAGACCTCCTATTCTCCTAGCTAGCACCTTAGCCACAACCTTATAAGACAAATTCAGTAATGTTATAGGTCTCCAATTCTTAACTTGTGTCTTATCACCATCTTTAAGATGAAACTTTATGACCCCTCTATTAATGCCAACACCTAATGATCCTTGTTTGAAGGCATCTTCATACAATTCCAATAGCTCAAGGACAATCCACTCCAAGTTATGTTTATAAAATTCAGTAGGGAAGCCATTGAGACCAGACACTTTGTCATTAGTAAGGGATAGCACCGCATTCTCTATCTCTTCAAGAGATATCGGTATGTCAAGCTTCATGGCCTCACTACATGGGATCTTTTTTGGGATCAACTTGAGGCATTTCTCAAGGTTCGCTTTATTATCCTAATCAAATTCTGATGTAAATAGATCCTTGTAGAAGCTAAAAAAGGATTCTTTAAATCTACGTGGATCATTAGATAGATCCCCACTAATCCGAATACCCTCAATCAATTCTCTTTTATGCTTAGCTCTTATAATATTAAAGAAGTACTTAGTACCCTTATCACCACCCTTCATCCAATTCATCCTAGCTCTGGTTTTCTACCCTTTGATCTTGTATTGCTGAATATTCCTTAGTTGACATTTAACCCCATTTAGCTTCTCCTCCAACTAAGAATCAGAGCCCTTAATATGTAATTCTCTCTAAGTACTATTAAGAGTGCTTTGCAACATTTGTTCTTCCTTATTTCTATCAATAGCCTTTTGCTTACCAATAATCTGATAAATTTTTCCACTAGAAGGTTCCACATATCTTTAGGACTCAACCCTTGATTACAGAGTTTACAAAGACTACTTACCATTCTAATAGCATCATCACTCTCTTCATCATTAAGCAAGGATGTATTAAGTTTAAAACTGACTTTTTCCTTATTACAACTGCTAACTATATCATTGTCCACATAGACATTAGCATAAATTGGGTGATGGTCTAACATAGAAGAAGGAGAGGCACGGACAGGGGCATGCCTATCTTGTTTTTCAAAAGAGAATATGGAGTCTTCCACATAGAATCTATCCAAATGATGGTAGATTCTCTGTTGTCCAGTTTGGTTATTGCACCATGTAAACCAAATATCGATGAAAGAACCCTTCTTGAGGGTTAAAGGATCAACAATTCTGAATTTCCTCTTAAAATTGGACCAAAAGAATAGTTCATTCCCTTTCCAACCCTGAATATTCTCCCCACTCTTGTCCTCTTTATTTTCCACCATGTTGAAGTCCCCAACAAAAATCCAGTGAGCTTTAGGTAGACCATTAGACAACCACTCCCATAAGGCTGCACGGTCTCTGTAGTCATTAGGAGCATAAATATTGCACACCCTAATTAAGATGTCCTTGTGTTTAAAGATAACCCAAAGTGCTCTATAATAAGGTGAAGACCCATTAGAGATAATTTTCTTAGCTCACTGAGGCCCCACCAGAATAGTAGTCCATCCTTTACATCTAGGATGATTAGAGTAATAACCAATAGAGTGGTCCCAAATAAATTTCAAAATGGTATATGCTTGGAAACCAACAATCTTAATTTCTTGTAGGCATACAATGTCCTTTACTTTAAGACTATTACACCACTTTCTAACCATATAGTTTCTATCTGACATCTCGAGACCCCTCACATTCCAGCTGTGTACGTGCATCATTTGGGTAAGGTTTTAGAATTGTACCCAGTCTATTAAAACATTCTGACATTTTTTCTAGAATTTCTACTATCATTAGAGAGAGATTGTCTCTCAATAATTTTACTTTTTTTCTTTGATGCTTTGTTAGTTACTTCAGTAAATGGCTCCTCATTCCTTAAATCTGCTGCATCACTAGTGATCTTATGCCCAATATCTATTTTAAGGGTCCCGAATAAGTCCTTACCTCTATTCAGGGGTCCATTAGAGGTCCTCCTAATATTCTTAGCCTTCTCATTAATTATGTTAAGAACAAGTTGTTGGGCATTTAGTTTGGGTGGGAGCAAAGATTGTTCATTTCCCTTGGCAGTAACCTTTTCAAGCCTATTATCTGGTTGACACTCGACTAGAGTACTGGAAGCACCACCCCCTAGGACTGGCCTCACTTCAAAGTCATCTTCAAACAGAGGGTTATTCAGACTAACAAATCCACCACAATCAGGAGTTTCCTTAATATCAACATTGGTCGAAATTACAATCGGGTCATGGGAAGAGTTATTACTATCATCCACTTCATTAGCCCTAGAATCATTAAGACAATTTTCATCTTTTTTATTCTAACCTGACATATTATCTTCTTTATAATTCATTTTGACATTACTGTCAAATCTGGGATTTTGCAAATTATTAAGGGCCAGACATTCTTTTTTAGAGTGACCATTCTTCTTACAATGAAAGCAAGACCCTAAGTCCCCTAATAATGAAACTTCCCAAGTAAACTTTTCTTCTTCTAATTGCATCGAAATAATATCCGGGAAATCTATTTCAGGCTCAAGGGCAAGCAAAATTCTAGCATTTAAGTGGGGTAGAGTATATTTGGCATCCTCTATCTATAAAACTGAACCGAGGGGTTGAACAATTTGAAAAATAAAGGGCCATAATTCTTGTTGTAGATTTTTAATTTCAATCCAGTGCGGGATGGAACGAGCTATGACTTGTTTAACCTTACCTTTGGCCGACCACTGGAAGGCCCTAAATAGTGCACAACCCACATTCCAGTGTTCCCTTTTTAATATTCTTTTTTGCATAGCATGAGATTTAAAGAAGACCACAAATAACCCTTTTTGAATCATTTTGCAAAAACTTACTTGAATCCCTAATTTTCTTCCCCATATATTAGCAATCCAGTCATCAAAATTTTTTCTCGATGGTAAATAATCCTTATCTAAACAAGCAAAGAAGATAACAATGTCTTTCAAACTCAACTATTCTTTCCTAATAGCCTTAATCATGTCCTTGTTAGGAGAAAGAGAGAGAGAGTTTGAAGGTCATGGGGAGCAGACTTACCATCTAGACAGTCTTTGCTAATTCCCCTCTTGGCTGTTCTCCCTTCCAATCTATCTCCATCGGTTGCGGGCCCTCTTGAGACTTCTCCACCTCTACAAAAAACTCCATTAAAGGCAGTCGCCAACAGACATTAAGGCCGAGATTGTTTCGAGAGCATTGTCTTGTAGGAAGGCTTTGAAATTACTTTATCTTTTTCCTCCTCTGCGGATTTATCTTGGCACACTTGGCCATTATGATTCGGACACCCTTTATCTATGTCCATCCTTAACTCCTCATTACCATCATTCTGCATCACTCCGGACATACACACGGGCGAACCAGGCTGGGAGCTGAGAGGGCCTGGCTTCGGAGGCATGTTTTCCTAAACCCTAACCCAACACAAAAAGAAAGCAATAGAACAAACAAACCAAATACGAAGCCAAGGGTGTAAAGAAAATAATATCCAAGGACACTGCGAAGGCACACAAAACTAAGCAAAACAAAGCAAGGCCACACGAAAGCATGAAGGGAAGCCACGTGGCCTGCATAGAGTACGACTTCAAACGGGTTACCCCTCATCCTCAGGAGCCGTACAGTTCCAGAGCCCTCTCAAAAAAAACTAATGCCTTACTTCATAAAGTTTAAATTTCATGAGTGATATTGGCAATTGATAAAGATAAAGATTATATAGAAAATAAGAGGAAGATAAGGAAATGTGCACGGTCTCAGCAAAATCAGTTATTTGGAAAAGATATAATTCCATGCCGCACAACTGACAAATGCAACTTCGACTAGTGTAATTGTTTCATGATATAATCTAGATCGTGTCAAAGAGGGACATAAGACACCTTCGATCTCTCATGAGATCGTGTCGACGTGGGACGCAGCCAGCTTCGATCTCTCATATCTTGAGGGAATTTAGAAGAGGGGAATCTCAGATAAGGAAAGATCAGATTTTCATGTTTGATTAAAAAACCTTAATAAATCCGAAACCCTGCACACTTACATATCTTCTCTGTTATTTATGTTTGATTAAAAAGCCTTAATAAATCCGAAGCCCTGCACACTTGTATCTTATCTGTTATTTTCGAACTGGGTTACCAGTTCCTCTTGGAAACACAAAGGAGAACGATGGGAACCAAATTGCGAATTTCAGAATGCATATCGATCGCAAGCATGGCCTCAGCAATATTATGTATTTTAATGGCAGGACTGGTTTTGCCTCGTTCCTTACACCCAAGAGATGGCTGCTTCATATCATCGTTCATTTCTCCTCTATTGGGGGAAAACAACTTTGTGTTTCCAGAGGAGGCATTGCCTACCAAATCTGGATATATAACTGTGAATGCATCTTCCAAATCCAGATTGTTCTATGCATTTTATGAAGCCACAGAGCCCACAACATCTATTGCACATACACCAATAATTTTATGGTTACAGGGAGGACCTGGTTGCTCAAGCATGATTGGGAACTTCTATGAACTTGGGCCATGGAGGGTTTCCTCAGACCAAAGACTTCTCAAAAATCAATCACCATGGAATCAAAAGTTTGGTGTTTTGTTCATTGATAGTCCAGTGGGTACAGGCTACAGTACAGCTGAGAAGTATGAGGACATCCCTGTTCATCATAACCAGGTAGCAGAACATCTTTTTATAGCTTTGAAGGAGTTTTACAGCACTAATAGGGATTTCAAAAACAGGGTTTTGTTTGTAGCTGGTGAGAGCTATGCTGGTAAGTACGTTCCTTCATTGGGTCATTATATTTTAATGAAATCTAAAATGGGTCAGACAAATATGATGAAATATGAAATGGGTCTAGCTGAGAATGAAGAATTGAATCCGTTTTCTGATGGTGGTACGAATCTGCCATTTAAATTTGGAGGGCTTGTTATTGGTAATGGAATTACAGATCCAGAGATTCAGGTTCTGTCCCATGCTAATGTGACATACAATTTTGGACTGATTGATGGAAAACAGAGGAGGCAAATTGAGGAAATTTCAGAACAGATTGTGGGTTTTATTCATAAGCAACAGTGGTTTGATGCCTACAAGGCTAGGACAGCTTTAATGGACTGGATTCAGAATGCCACTGGTCTTGCAACCCTTTTGGATGTGAGGAGGAGTGTCCCATACCATTGTTCCCCTGATGGAAGTGAATTCCTTGCCCCCTTTTTGAATCAGAAATCTGTGAAGGCTGCTTTGAATGCTGAGCAGAGTACCAATTGGGTCTCCTGTAATCTCACGGTCAAAATGGCTATGGCAAATGATACAATGAAGAGTGTGAAATGGATGGTGGATAAGGCATTACAGGAGGTTCCTGTTTTGCTGTATCAAGGTCAGTATGATATCAAAGATGGGGTTGTGAGCAATGAGGAATGGATGAGAACACTAAGGTGGGGAGGAACTCACAAGTTCTTTGATACAGAGAGAAGCTTATGGTATGTGGGTGATAAACTTGCTGGTTATTGGAGGTCTCATGAAAATCTTACTCATGTTGTGCTTCTAGGTGCTGGTCATGAGGTTCCAGCTGACCAAAGTCTTCACTCTCAGAGAATGATTGAAAAATGGATTGCAGACCATCTAACTTTTTCAGCACAAGTGAGCAATATACTCTTACAAGAAGTGGCAGAGGCCAAGTTTAAACTGTAGTGTTAAATTCAGGATTCATGGTAAGGATGAATTTTTACTTGTTCCTGAGATACACTAACGCTGTCTGTAGAAAATAATAAGCTCTCTTCAGCAAGGAAAGCTATCCTTATTCATTCATTCTGTCATCATTTTCTTAACTTATATATCAGTAACGATTTTAAAATAAGAAGCTTTCTTTTGCTACGAAAGCTATCCTTCTTCATTCATGCTGTCATCATTTTCTGAAATTATATATGCTAATGCTCCAAAGAGTGCAATTAATGTGTCAAGGTGTTCATGACTTTCAATGTCTTTTGAAAGTTTGTCCATATTGTCATATATTCTATACATATTCTAGAGCATAACTAGTTATTTCCGAACCAATTTAGATTTAATCATGTTTTAAGTGTGAAAAGCGTCTTATGTGCTGATATTAACCGAAATTTAAACCACCTGTGATTCCAGTCTTTTGGACATGAGTCATTGTGTGCTCTAATAGTTGTCTGAGGTTGACTTACGTGGTTGCTTATTGGAAATAGAAATAGATCCCAGAGTTTTTTTTTTGATGGAAATAAAAATGGATTCTTGATTTTTTTAATGTTTCAGCATTATGATATCTGCTTTTGGGTTTGATGGCTTACAATATATTGGACTAATATTGGGAAATGATCTAGTACCTGGTTGGTTGATTCAATGATCAATTTATTTTGACAACATTATTGATACTCTATCAATAGTTGTGATTTTTTAATGTTATCAGGGTTATAATGACTATCTATAATTGAATGAAATGCACTCTAATTAGTTGTAAAAAGCAATTAATTATGTAATGTCACATCAGCTGCACAAGCATGGGTGGGTTGCTTTGGATACCTTGACAAAAAGGATAGTGATGTAACAACTTGACAAAAAGGATAGTGATGTGACAATTTGATAATGTGGCCTTGGGGTTTACTCAATAAAGTTGCTAATAAAAATTGTGAGGATTTTGAGAAGCGTGAAGTTAGGGTACTCAATTATTGGTCCTCTCATTGGACTCTTCTTTACATGTTGAGGTACTTAACTATGGTACAAATGAGGGTAATTTAATATTGGAATGTGAGTACTCAACCATTGGGTCCTCTCCTTTATATAGTACTCTTCTTTCCATGCACGAGGTACTTAACTACGGTACAGATGAGGATAATTTAATATTGAAATGTTATATATTTTACATATCTCACTATCCTACAAAAGAGGACAAAAGAGGAGGTACCTACTATCTACTATTATCTACTACCTACTGTGCTACATACTTTAGCATACCTTACCTTATCCTTGTAGATTTGAACTTGTGACTTCTTTTAAGATCACAAATTTTCTATCATTTAATTTCATTGATTCTTTTTCCTCTCATAGAATATTGGATACAAGATTTAACCATTGTTTTAAGAATGGGTACTATGTATACTTTCTTAGTTAAACAAGATAAGTGTCAACAAAGGAATTGTTTTTGATAGATAAAAGCAGCAAGAGGGTGCTGGCCCGAGTAGCAAGGGGACTAGAGGCGCATTAACAACATATTAATGGCACTAGCCCAGAGCATATCAATCAATAGTTTAATAGTAGAATAAATTAAGTCTAATTTGTCTTTATCAAAAACAAAAATCATAGTACTTTTCCAAAAGATTAAACTAGAGTATCTGAACCGAATAGTAGCAATTAACATAACAGTAAGAAGCCACGCAGGGCTATACCAAAGTCTAGGCAAAAAAAACCATGAAACCAGAATGAAACCAGGGGAACAAAGGGTCATGCCCAGACAAAAATAAAAACCACATAAGCACCAACAACTAATTCTTTCCACCCAGATGCTTTGACATCAGGGTCCTAGCCCACTCCTCCTACACGAAAAGGAAGAGATCCTTATTATCTGTGTCAACCTCTAGACTGCCACCCGCCAACTTTTCTTGCATAGTGCAGAGGGTCATAACCGAAGCATGCATGACTTTCAGCACAAATTTGTTAGTCATCCTGCAGTGGAACTTCAGGTCCTGCTTGATGTCGGCAATATCTTTGTCTAGATCAGAAAACCTCTACTTTAGAGTGCTTTTAAGACTGTCATTGCCAGCCAGAACCCCGAGATTGTTTTCGATAATGGGGAGCTTTTCCTGGTTATCAAGGGGTAAGGTCTGAGACGGGGTAGGGTGGGGAGTCTCCAAGGAATGTTGAGGGTTGGGAGAGGGAGTGTTACCAGCCCTAATCGGGCTCATGTGATCATCAGAAGAGCCCTTCATGGACTCAATGGAATGGGAATCTTTATCAGACAGGGATTGCTCTCTAGAGACCGCTTCCAATATTCTGGTTTTACATTACTCCTTCGCAATTCTGTTAGACCTACGGCGACCCGAGCCACCTAAGTCCACCTCCAGCTTGACCTGGCTCTCCAGCAACTTCCATTTTTTGGGCTTCCATTCAGTCTCAAGAGTAATGTCAGACTCCTTCCTATCTTTAGTCTCAAGAGACTTAGAGACATGAGACTCCTCCTGCTCATCCTTCCTATTGAACGGATTTTTAACACATTTTTTGCGGGTTCTACCCTCTTTATGACTAATATCAGACTCTTGGATAACCTAGATGGAATGGGAGGTGGAGCGAGTGGCGTTTTCAGTTTTGGACGGGGAATCCTCATGGTCAATCTCTTGGATAATGGGGGATTGGGGCTCAGGGCAAATAGCCTTGTGGAAATGGTAAATGCAAAGGAGGCCCTGATGGAGGATATGGATTGGTTTATTAGGGTTCTCTTTAATATCCATAATATTACTTTCTTGGAATGCATGAGATAGAAAGGAATGGAAATTAAGTCCTTATTTCTTATGTGATTCAAGAAAGGTAAGTGGTAGTAGTAGAACACCGTAAACTTACTTTCGAGGGTGAAGTATTTCATCACAATGAGACAAATCTTCGGATAGAACTCTAGAAGCTCTTCCCAGTTGAAACCCCCTTGCTTCTTGACAGGATTTTCACCTTCCTTGAAAAATTGGTTGAGACTGGTAGGGTCAGGCATCCGACTGGTCTTTTTGTACTTTCTCCCTTCCATAGAGAGGCTCGTCGCCTTAGCAATGACCTCCTCATTGATCTGGAAATGGATGCCCCCCACTGAGACACTTCTATTATTCCAGGACGAGACAAATTGTTTGGATATCCTCTCATCATGCCCACCTTTCATGCACTCCATGAAACCCCAAATCCCACTCTCTCTGCAATAGTGGGTCACCAAAGGGTCAAAGGTGAAGATCTCATCGATCTTGTCCAGTTCGATGCGAAGGGTGTTGCCTCCCATGTCTAAACTCTACATCACCTGCATCAGAATATCCAGAGAACCAGAGGGTCGAGCTTCTTGACATGTAATATAAAACCAGTTGTTTTATTTTGGCCTTTTCGAGAGAAATTTATACTCAATGCGCTGGCCTTGGGTGAAATTTTGGAAGTCGGGCTCCGTACCGCAAGATCTAACAAATCTCCAGGTGCCATTATTAGCAATAACGCCAGGGCTGCACTTGATGTCCTTGATAGCTAGGTAAGCCCGCCGATTCGGACAACACTTTCTCCACACGCTAGAAAGGTCAACAAAGGAATTGTTATGTTAATTATCCTACTTATTTTTTCTAGTAAAAATGTACACCTAGATATTAGTGCATTCTCTTGCCTTAAAATCTACCTTCATATGAAATAAAGTCTAAATAGGGGCCTCTTTGACTAAGAGTTAAGGATTGAGAAATATCTATTTTATTAAAGTTGCTTGGGTCATGATCTTTGTCTCATTCTTATTTATTTTACCTTGAGTGATTTTAACCTTGATGAAAATAGTATAATGTCATCACCTTTGCCAATTTTACTCAACCAATTAACATCTTAATCTTTGCCTAAAATCACTTTTAAAATAAAATAAAATAATGAATTAAGTCTTGAGGAGCTCCATATTAAAGGTTTTTTAATTAAAGAGGGTTAGATCAAACCCCTCAAATAGAACCGTCTAGCATTAAATCATGTCTATAATGGAGTCTCCTCTACACCTATCAAAATATTGACAAAAAATCCCACTTTTTCTTTACCTTTTGGAGGATCAAATGACATTTAGAAATTATGTTTTTAAAGTATGTAGCCCTCATTATAAGATTTTTGAAAAGTACAATACTAAATATATTTAATTTGATTTATATAATTATTTTTTATTTTTAGCGAATGTAAGTTTTTCATCAAATAACAAGTTCATTGTTTCACATACAAAAAAAAAACAAAAAAAAACTATCTTCTAGGTATTGATGTTTTTTTTTCAATAATACTATTTTTTTTTAATTTGGATGAATACAAAATAGTTATATGATACTAAAGTAACCAATGCCTGCATTATAGCGAATCTCACTTCAAAATATATAAAAATTTAATGATGCAACAAAAATATTGGAAAAATGTTCATTTGTGTTACACATATATGCTTGAAATTTTATAATTTTATCTTTCTCAAAAGTTCAAGTAGTGTTGTATCTTAGTGAAACACTTTTTTAAGTGTTGCTAAAAATAAAAATAATTTATTGAAAGTTACATTCAAAAAATTTACAAATTTATTTTTTAAAAATTTTATAAATATATATTTATATTCTATAGAAAAAATATTCACATCATCTTCAAATTCTTAATAGTTTAGTTGTTACAAGTGTGAGAAAGTGAAAAATCTAATGAACAATGTTAATTTCAATGTCCTACTTTGGCCAAAAGGTGAGACACATTATTGTGGATTGACCCCCTCTTAGATTACAATAATCTTAGCATATGCACAAAATAGTTATTTTTGAAAATATCACAAACTTGAATCTTAGACTAGCCTTTTCAATTTGATTTAATACATACCAAGTGCAACTTAATTTTTAAGTCACTTTTGATGGTCACATTTTTCAGTTCATGATGGGTTTAAACTAGATTGACGACAATTTTCATCTCTATGACCCAAATCACTATTTATCAAAATCTTAAATTGGTATAAATAATTAAAAATAAGATTCTTTAAAAGTATTTTATTCAATTTTTTACTAGAATTTTATAAACATACTAGACTAACTTAAATGTATGAAGAAATATATATGTTGTTTGTTATCTTTTTAGAAAATCACAATTATAAGATACAAATGGACAAAGGAAATCAAACAATTCAAAATTACACCATTTTCATATTGTTTACCAAATCATGACATCTAGCTTCAACACTACTTTGGAGAAAATTAGAAGCATGAGCAAAAGTGTGTAGAGGTGATGGTCAAAACATTTGTCTTCTTATAAAAAGAGAAATTTTTCTGACCTTATTTTGTGTTAATTATTAAAAAATAGTTAACTATTAATAACATTTGGGTAAGTTAATGTTTTAAAACAGGTCATCATGCTTCAAATGTGGTTCTAACTTCAAAGCGAAGCTAGGCCCCAAAATTTGGTGCAAGGATGCCTCTACTAAACATTATACTGTTCTCAAAAGCTCTCCAGAGTCTTCATTGGATTTGGATATTCCTAAGTCCCCTGTTGGTGGCTCTGTGGATGTTGTTCCTGCAGCCCTATTGTGCCTTTGCAGGGTTCCATTTCTTCTCCTGTTGGTGTTTCAATGGTTCCTGCCAGCACTGCTGGTGGATCAGTGGACGTTGTTCCTGTCAACTCTGCTGGTGGATCAGTGGACGTGGTTCCTACCAGCCCTTCTGGTGTGGTTTTTGGTGCTATCACTTCTCTTGCTGGATGCCCAACAAGCCCTGTTCTTGAGTTTGTTTTTCCTTCCACACCTGCTGGAATGATTTCTACTGTTGGTTATGATGCTACTGCCCCTCGTGCTGGGCACTTTTCAGATCCTCTGCTGGGGGCTGTTTCTTTGGATTCGATTTGCTGGAAGAAGAAGGCAACAAATGTCGAAGATGGCTGGATTACTGTCAAAGGGAAAAATTCAAAGAAATCCTCCTCTTCCTTCGACATGACCCTTCGATCTCATAAAAAGGGGATTTAGGCCTGTCTCTTTGGCTTTTTTGGTCTTAGTGTCCCTCCTTTTGGTTGGACTATTTTGTCATGAGTTCTAGTATTAATTTATCTTTTGTGTGCTCTTGCGGTGTCCGGTCCTTTGTTTTGGCCTGGACTGTTGTATCATTGGAACTTCATTAGATTTATCTTTCATCCCATGATTGTAAGGGGTTTCGGGGTCCCTTCAAAACCAGTTTTTACCTTAATCAAAAACATTTGGGTAAGTTACATGAAACTGCACCATGTTAATCATAATTGGGAGAGGATAATTAATATAAGAAAATGCACTATATATAATAGTGTGAAAGGCATCCACATCCTAATTGAGAAGTTGAAGGAAACAAGAGAGGACCAAATACTAGATGCAAGAATAAAGACAAGTAGAGTGGTTCTTCTCAATAGTGCCTTAGTGCCACAACTTGAGGAAAGAAGAAATCGATAGAGACTAAAAAGAAAGATTTGCATAAGGTTGTTGATATTCATACAAGTTTTTACCAGCAAAGCTAGAGGGTGGTGATGCTTTAAAAGTGTTGAAAAAGTCTGTGTTTTTTAGTGTTTCTTGGTTGTGTTGTTTTTTTATTTTCTACATGTTTGCTTTGTCCATCCCTTGTGCAATTTTTTGTTTCCTAGAGTTGTTGGTTTATTTTTTTCTTAGCTCTTAGAAACATTTTTTCTTTTGGTCTAGTTAGTGTATATTCATGCATATCTTATAAGAAGTTTGATGTTTTCTTTTGGTCTAGTTAGTATATATTCATGCATATCTTATAAGAAGTTTGATGTAAAGGGTTTAAGATCTCTTCAAAACTTGTTTTACCCACGATAAAAAATAATTGTTTGGTAAGTTATATGGAGAATAATATTCCTTTAAATTTTAAAAGGTAAAACTCTCTTATATGATTAGATTTTGGGTTGTTAAAATAATAAAATGAGGTGTTCTTTTAACCAAAAAGAAGAAAATACAATTAATATTTATCCAAAGTTATGAATCAAATGTAGTTTATCATTTTTCTATAATAACGAATATAAATTTAGATTTAAGTCTCTAATACATATATTGTAAGATCCATGAAATCATAAAAGTTTTAGGTGAAAGAATCACCATATAGAAAAGGGAAATGCATATCACGCAAATCAACTACCACACTCACACTAAGGAATGTTAATTGAAATTTTTTTGAAGCAAAAACACTTGCAAATAATTTGGAAACATGAATTTCTAGATTCACAAGCACATAGACTCACAAATTCCCTTTCAGTTGGCCAAAAAGTTTATATTTCTTATTAAAAAAAAATGAGTCCCTAACTTTTTAAAAATTGGAGATCCTTCACAATTGCCAGTCACATATTTAAAACATTCAAATGTAAACATCCCTTGAGCCTTTGAAACTATTTCTTTAAATATAATTTAAAAGTTTATAAAACAAACATTAGAATATGATTAATATACATTGGGTCTACTATGTCTAATTAATCATTTTTACTTTTAGAGATATCCCAATTCTACCTAAAAGTGTAAATTTGCCAAAGTTTTTATCTCATCCAACTCCTTTACCTTATCATCCACACAATTAGCCCAATAATCTTCAAAGTTTGGGATGTGATGAAAGGTAGGACCTAACTATAAATTATTTTTAAAATATTCTTTATATTCAAAGGGGGATAGTCTCTAATAAAATTGCATAGAAAATTTAACTACATCTTTCTCAATACTGTGAGCATCAAATTGGGATATACACAAGTAGTAGATAAGGCTTATTGGAAATTATATGCCTCATTTTACCCTTCTTAGCACACCTCTTATTAACTTTAGCTAGGTGTTTTCAAATTACAATGAGAATAAATTTATCCTTAGAATACTTGGGTAGCCTGCAAGGTGGGCCATCATAACCACCAACCTTGATGTAAGTAAACCTTTGGAATTGAATAATGTGGTAGCTCGGCATATTGATTTATCAACTAAATGACTTCTAGAGAGATCCTTTAGCCTAAGTCACTTTGCAATTCTCTAACTAGCCTCATAGTTAATACATCACATACTCCTAAACTTGTAACTATTCTCTAGTTGCAATTGATCATAGTTGTCATAGATTTAAACATTTTCATCATACACTTTAGCAAGGTGAATTCGATTTGTGGCAATTCTTTGGTGCAAACTAAAGCATAAAATAGATATAAAGACATGTAAAATAATTTCTTCAAAGGAAAGACAAAAATCATATGAAGAAATTGCTCACTTACAAGTGATGCTCGATCTCAATATTGTTCTGGGCAACAATAATTATTTGGATGAAGAAAAACATCCAATTTTCAAAATCATGGGCATTAATATTAAGCTTCAACATGTGCAAAGGACTACCATGTCTAAGATTTCTTCAACAAAATGAGATTTGTGTAATCTCGTAGACAATTGGGACTTCCCTTTCTTTAGGACAATAAACCACTCCCTAACTATTAAATTTCTATACTATCGTTTCTTCTCACTAGACCTTTGGTGAGACAACATGAATAAAAATCATCACATGCCTCTATTTTTAACAAGTAGAAGAATCCATTGATGGTTTCTCTATTATTGGTATGAGCAAGTCATTATTGTTTGTTCTAATTTTCCCAGTCTCAAGGTTGTAATGATTAATATGCTCCAAGACTAGTTTGATTTATTTTTGTAGCTACAAGAAAACATTTAGCTTGTAATAGACCACTTTCCACCATTCTTTGGGTGAGGGGAGTTATGTTCTCTCTATTTACTCTCTCCCAAAAATCATTTAGGTTTACTTACCCTAATTTGGGATCTCACATTTCTATCAATTTTATGTCATTGAATTTCTTGTAAAACAGCCTTTTGAGTATAATACTATAACTAGGGAGAAAATAAAGTAGCTCACCAATTTATCTTCCTTAGGTGTTTCTTTCCTCAAATTTTCCTCTATTGTTATCAAATCTTTTATTTGCAATTCTACGAGTGTTGTGTCCTCAAGTCCCGAATAAAATTCCAACACAAATGCTTGTGCAATATAACTTGTTTTGAATTACTTTTCCCTTCATACTTTTTTAATTTGTTGATCTTAAACTCTAATAGAATTATCAATGCACTAGTAGGTGAATCTTTCCTTTGGCACCCAAGTTCAAAAGATAGTGTTTGAAAGAAGAGGGTATCTTTTTGATAGGTTAGCAAAATCATGTCGGAGTTTGATAGACATTTCAAAACCTCTTTTTGCTTTTGCAATCTCCATTAAATCCTCAATGAAGCTTAGCCTTTAGAAAAGAGAATATATTTTTGAGTTAAATGTTGGGCCCTGAAAAGGTTGTGAAAACCTTGTTGGGGGGCTAACAACCATTTAGTAACTATGTCACCAAGTTGACAATTAAAGAAAATTCCAAGTTGAAATATTTGGAGAGCGACTTCCTTTTTGAAAGACTTTGAGATTTGTTAGAGGAAGATGAGGTTGTGAAAACCTTGTTGGCTTCTGATAGATTTTTGAGAACTAAGGCTAAACCCAATACATTAAGGAAGACCTTGAATACTTTCAAAAGGAAGACTTTTGAGATAGACTTAAGTGAGTTATAAGGGCCTTGTTCGGTATCAAAAGGGTTGTGGAAACCTCATTAAGCCTTGATGATAACTTCAAATCAACTTCAAAAGGCCAAAAATTGCAAGAAATTCTAGGTGTTTTATGCTTTAACACACAACTTAGTAAGTGTTTAGAGGCATGGAGGAGGCCGATACAACTGTTAAGAACTTGAACATTCTTTTTTTAATGACTGAATAATTTCTTCAAGAAGGCAACAAAATCAAATGCAACAAGAGGTAAACTTGAAGCACTTGTTGGTAAATAAGATACTTTTTTTGGTTCATTCACATCATTATTATGCATCCAAACTACATTTATTCACCAACATAGGGGGGTTCTTTCTCATAAATCTACTGGACAATAATTCTATTTAAATGCACATTTGATATGTATCAAATAGTTAATAGATTATCACACACATGAAGTATTTGGGTAACACAAACTTAAGAATATGCATATTTGACATAAGGAGAATTACAAAATTCTACTCAACGTGCATATTAATGTGAGCTTTCTTATTCTTTGCATATATTATATATACAAAATAGTTTGTAAAATTTTAAAATCATTGTAATATTGAAGCAAAGCAAATGAGAAATGAAATCAAACAAGTGGAGAGGTTTCTACCTAAAGAGTCAATGTGTAGTTTGCTTGGGGACGTATGTGGTAGAAGCAAAGGGCATCAAAGGCCACCATTATAAATCACATGAAAATGATGAGACTCCTACAAATATACAATTCCTAGAAAGAATAGGTGTCAACAAAGGAAGTGTTGATGATAATTATTCTACACTTTTGTACTTACTAAAAATGTATAAGTTGGATATTCGTGCATTCTCTTACCTTAAAATCTACCTTTATATGCAAGCACAGTCTAAATTGATACCTCTTTGACTAAGAGTTAAAGATTATCAAAGTTGCGTGGGTTACCTCTTTGACTAAGAGTTAAAGATTATCAAAGTTGCGTGGGTCATAATCCTAGTTTCATTCCTTCTGTTTTTTTAATGGAGGTCATCCATGCAACATTTTTAGCTATTTGATACGGGAGCACAAGCCTTAGGTTGAACCTCTTTGACTAAGAGCCAAGGATTGAATGGTATCTATTTTGCCAAATTCATCCAGGACATTGATCCCTACCTTATCCCTCATTTTGATGTCAGAGTCTTACAGTCATTAAGACTTTGATCACTAGTAAACTCGTTTTAACTTAACCAATAGAACAAGAGTCCATGGACCATTCCTTATAAATTTTCCTGAACTAAAATCTACCGTAACCTTCACTATATTCAACCAATTGAACCAGATGACTTAAATTTCATGAGTGATGTTGGCAAATCGATAAAGATAAAGATTATAAGAAAATTTGAGGAAGATGAGGAGATTTAGACACCCTCACCAAAATCAGTTATTTGGAAGATATGTTCCTATGCCGCACAACATACAAATGAAACTTCGACCAGTGTAATTGTTTCATCATAGATCGTGTCGAAGAGGGACACGGGCACCTTCGATCTCTAATGAGATCGTGTCTACGTGGGACGCAGCCACCTTCCATCTCTCTTATATTGAGAGAAATTAGAACAGGGGAATCATAGATAAGGAAAGATCGGATTTTCATGTTTGATTAAACAGCCTTACTAAAATCCAAAGCACTGCACACTTGTATCTTCTGTGCTATTTTGTCAAACTGGGTTACCAATTCCTCTTGGAAACACGAAGGAGAACGATGGGAACAAAACTGTGAATTTCAGTATGCATATCGATCGCAAGCAAGGCCTCAGAAATACTATGTATATTAATGGCAGGGCTGGTTTTGCCTCGTTCCTTGCAGCCAACAGATGGCTGCTTCATATCATCGTTCATTTCTCCCGTATTGGGGGAAAACAATTATGTGTTTCCAGAGGAAGCATTGCCTACCAAATCTGGATATATAACTGTGAACGCGTCTTCCGAAGCCAGATTGTTCTATGCATTTTATGAAGCCACAGAACCCACAACATCCATTGCACATACACCAATACTTTTATGATTACAGGGAGGACCTGGTTGCTCAAGCATGATTTGGAACTTTTATGAACTTGGGCCATGGAGGGTTTCCTCAGACCTAAGACTTCTCAAAAATCAATCACCGTGGAATCAAAAGTTTGGTGTTTTGTTCATTGATAGTCCAGTGGGTACAGGCTACAGTATAGCTGAGAAGTATGAGGACATTCCTGTTCATCATAACCAGGTAGCAGAACATCTCTTTATAGCTTTGAAGGAGTTTTACATTAATAATAAGGATTTCAAAAACAGGGTCTTGTTTGTAACTGGCGAGAGTTATGCAGGTAAGTTTGTTCCTGCATTGGTTCATTATATTTTAACGAAATCTAAAATGGGTCACAGAAATATGATGAAATATGAAATGGGTCTAACTGAGAATGAAGAATTGAATCCGTTTTCTGATGGTGGTACGAATCTGCCATTTAAATTTGGAGGGCTTGTTATTGGTAATGGAATTACAGATCCAGAGATTCAGGTTCAGTCCCATGCTAATGTGACATACAATTTTGGACTGATTGATGGAAAACAGAGGAGGCATATTGAGGAATTTTCAGAACAGATTGTGGGTTTTATTCATAAGCAACAGTGGTTTGATGCCTACAAGGCTAGGACAGCTTTAATGGACTGGATTCAGAATGCCACTGGTCTTGCAACCCTTTTGGATGTGAGGAGGAGTGTCCCATACCATTGTTCCCCTGATGGAAGTGAATTCCTTGCCCCCTTTTTGAATCAGAAATCTGTGAAGGCTGCTTTGAATGCTGAGCAGAGTACCAATTGGGTCTCCTGTAATCTCACGGTCAAAAGGGCTATGGCAAATGATACAATGAAGAGTGTGAAATGGATGGTGGATAAGGCATTAGAGGAGGTTCCTGTTTTGCTGTATCAAGGTCAGTATGATATTAAAGATGGGGCTGTGAGCAATGAGGAATGGATGAGAACACTAAGGTGGGGAGGAACTCACAAGTTCTTTGATACAGAGAGAAGCTTATGGTATGTGGGTGATAAACTTGCTGGTTATTGGAGGTCTCCTGAAAATCTTACTCATGTTGTGCTTCTAGGTGCTGGTCATGAGGTTCCAGCTGACCAAAGTCTTCACTCTCAGAGAATGGTTGAAAAATGGATTGCAGAGCATCTAACTTCTTCAGCACAAGTGAGCAATATACTCTTACAAGAAGTGGCAGAGGCCAAGTTTACACTGTAGTGTTAAATTCAGGATTCATGGTAAGGATGAATTCTTACTTGTTCCTGAGATACACTAACGCTGTCTGTAGAAAATAATAAGCTCTCTTCAGCAAGGAAAGCTATCCTTATTCATTCATTCTGTCATCATTTTCTTAACTTATATATCAGTAACGATTTTAAAGTAAGCTTTCTTTTGCTACGAAAGCTATCCTTCTTCATTCATGCTGTCATCATTTTCTTAAATTATATATGCTAATGCTCCAAAGAGTGCAATTAATGTGTCAAGGTGTTCATGCCTTTCAATGTCTTTTGAAAGTTTGTCCATATTGTCATATATTCTACATGTTCTAGAGCCTATCTAGTTATTTCCGAACCAATTTAGATTTAATCATGTTTTAAGTGTGAAAAGCGTCTATATCATCTATATGTGCTGATATTAACCGAAATTTAATCCACCTGTGATTCCAGTCTTTTGGACGTGAGCATTGTGTGCTCTAATAGTTGTCTGAGGTTGACTTAGGTGGTTGCTTATTGGAAATAGAAATAGATCCCAGATAGTGTTTTTTTATGGAAATAAAAATAGATTCTTAGATGTTTTTTTATGTTTCAGCATTATGATATCTGCTTTTGGGTTTGATGGCTTACAATATATTGGACTAATCTTGGGAAAGGATCTAGTATTTGGTTGGTTGATTTAATGATCAATTTATTTTGACAATGTTGTACCAATAGTTGTAATTTTAAAGTTGCTTTTGAGTTTGATGGGTTACAATATATTGGACTAATCTTGGGGAAAGGATCTAGTACCTGGTTGGTTGATTTAATGATTAATTTATTTTGATAATGTTGTACTAATAGTTGTGATTTTAAAGTTGTCATTTGTTATAATGACTACCCATAATATAGGGGAGAGGACCAATAATTAAGTACCCTAACTTCACGCCTCTAATGAACAATGTTAATTTCAATGTCCTACTTCGGCCAAAAAGTGAGACACACTATTGTGGGTTGACCTCCTCTTAGATTGCAATCTTAGGATATGCACAAAATAGTTTTTTTGAAAATATCACAAACTTGAATCTTAGACTAGCCTTTTCAATTTGATTTAATACATACCAAAAAGTGCAACTTAATTTTTAAGTCACTTTTGATGGTCACATTTTTCAGTTCATGATGGGTTTAAACTAGATTGATAACAATTTTCATCTCTATGACTCAAATCACTATTTATCAAAATCTTAAATTGGTATAAATAATTAAAAATAAGATTCTTTAAAAGTATTTTATTCAAAATTTTACTAGAATTTTATAAACATATTAGAACAATTTAAATGTATGAAGAAATATATATGTTGTTTGTTATCTTCTTAGAAAATCACAATTATAAGATACAAATGGACAAAGGAAATCAAACAATTCAAAATTACACCATTTTCATCTTGTTTACCAAATCATGACATCTAGCTTCAACACTACTTGAGAGAAAATTTGAGATAAAATTAGAAGCATGAGCAAAAGTGTGTAGAGGTGACGGTTAAAAGATTTGTCTTAGTGTGGAAGGCATCCACATCCTAATTGAGAAGTTGAAGGAAACAAGAGAGGACCAAATACTAGATGCAAGAATAAAGACAAGTAGAGTGGTTCTACTCAATAGTGTCTTAGTGCCACAACTTGAGGAAAGAAAAAATCGATAGAGACTAAAAAGAAAGATTTGCATAAGGTTGTTGATATTCATACAAGTTTTTACTAGCAGAGCTAGAGGGTGGTGATGCTTTAAAATTGTTGAAAAAGTCTATGTGTTGTTTAGTGTTTCTTGGTTGTGTTGTTTTTTGATTTTCTACATGTTTGCTTTGTCTATCCCTTGTGCAATTTTTTGTTTCTTAGAGTTGTTGTTGGTTTATTTTTTCTTAGCTCTTAGTAGCATTTTTTCTTTTGGTCTAGTTAGTGTATATTCATGCATATCTTATAAGAAGTTTGATGTAAAGGGTTTCAAATCTCTTCAAAACTTGTTTTACCCATGTGACAAAAAATAATTGTTTGGTAAGTTATATGGAGAATAATATTCTTTTAAATTTTAAAAGGTACGACTCTCTTATATGATTAAATTTTGGATTGTTGAAATAATTAAATGAGGTGTTCTTTTAACCAAAAAGAAGAAAATACAAATAATATTTATCCAAAGCTATGAATCAAATGTAGTTTATCATTTTTCTATAATATAATGAATATAAATTTAGATTTAAGTCTCTAATACATATATTGTAAGATCCATGAAATCATAAAATTTTTAGCTGAAAGAATCACCATATATAAAAGGGAAATGCATATCACACAAATCAACTACCACACTCACACTAAGGAATGTTAATTGAAAAAAAATTGAAGCAAAAACACTTGCAAATAATTTGGAAACATGAATTTCTAGATTCACAACCACATAGACTCACAAATTCCCTTTCAGTTGGCCAAAAAATTTCTATTTCTTATAAAAAAATAAATGAGTCCCTAACTTTTTAAAAATTGGAGAGCCTTCACAATTGTTAGTCACATATTTAAAACATTCAAATGTAAACATCCCTTGAGTCTTTGAAACTATTTCTTTAAATATAAAATTTATAAGTTTATAAAACAAACATTAGAATATGATTAATATACATTGGATCTATTATGTCTAATTAATCATTTTTACTTTTAGGGTATCCCAATTCAACCTAAAAGTGTAAATTTGCCAAAGTGTTTATCTCATCCAACTTCTTTACTTTATCATCCACACAATTAGCCCAATAATCTTCAAAGTTTGGGATGTGATGAAAGGTAGGAACTAACTATAAATCATTTTTAAAATATTCTTTATATTCAAAGGGGGATAGTCTCTAATAAAATTGCATAGAAAATTTAACTACATCTTTCTCAATATTGTGAGCATCAAATTGGGATATACACAAGTAGTAGATAAGGCTTATTGGAAATTATATACCTCATTTTCCCCTTCTTAGAAGACCTCTTATTAACTTTAGCTAGTTGTTTTCAAATTACAATGAGAATAAATTTATCCTTAGAATACTTGGGTAGCCTGCAAGGTGGGCCATCATAACCACCAATCCTGATGTAAGTAAACCTTTGGAATTGAATAATGTGGTAGCTCGTCATATTGATTTATCAACTAAATGACTTCTAGAGAGATCCTTTAGCCTAAGTCACTTTGCAATTCTCTGACTAGCCTCATAGTTAATACATCACATACTCCTAAACTTCTTGTAACTATTCTCTAGTTGCAATTGATCATAGTAGTCATAGATTTAAACATTTTCATCATACACTTTAGCAAGGTGAATTCATGAAAATTATATGGTGCAAACTAAAGCATAAAATAGATATAAAGACATGTAAAATAATTTCTTCAAAGGAAAGACAAAAATCATATGACGATTGCTCACTTACAAGTGATGCTCGATCTCAATATTGTTTTGGGCAACAATAATTATTTGGATGAAGAAAAACATCCAATCTCAAAATCATGGGCATTAATGTTAAGCTTCAACATGTGCAAAGGACTACCATGTCTAAGATTTCTTCAACAAAATGAGATTTGTGTAATCTCATAGACAATTGGGACTTCCCTTTCTTTAGAAAAATAAAACACTCTCTAACTATTAAATTTCTATACTATCGTTTCTTCTCGCTAGACCTTTGGTGAGACAACATGAAGAAAAATCATCATATGCCTCTATTTTTACCAAGTAGAAGAATCCATTGATGGTTTCTCTATTAATGGTATGAGCAAGTCATTATTGTTTGTTCTAATTTTCCTAGTCTCAAGGTTGTAATGATTAATATGCTCCAAGACTAGTTTGATTTATTTTTGTAGCTACAAGAAAACCAATAGCTTGTAATAGACCACTTTCCACCATTCTTTGGGTGAGGGGAGTTATGTTCTCTCTATTTACTCTCTCCCAAAAATCATTTAGGTTTACTTACCCTAATTTGGGATCTCACATTTCTATCAATTTTATGTCATTGAATTTCTTGTAAAACATCCTTTCGAGTATAACACTATAACTAGGGAGAAAATAAAGTAGCTCACCAATTTATCTTCCTTAGGTGTTTCTTTCCTCAAATTTTCCTCTATTGTTATCAAATCTTTTATTTGCAATTCTACGAGTGTTGTGTCCTCAAGTCTTGAATGAAATTCCAACACAAATGCTTGTGCAATATAACTTGTTTTGAATTACTTTTCCCTTCATACTTTTTTCATTTGTTGATCTTCAACTCTAATAGAATTATCAATGCTAGTAGGTGAATCTCTCCTTTGGAACCCAAGTTCAAAAGATAGTGTTTGAAAGAAGAGGGTATCTTTTTGATAGGTTATCAAAATCATGTCAGAGTTTGACAGACATTTCAAAAGCTCTTTTTTCTTATGCAATCTCCATTAAAGCCTTAATGAAGCTTAGCCTTTAGAAAAGTGAATAGATTTGTGAGTTAAATGTTGGGTCCTGAAAAGGTTGTGAAAACCTTGTTACAACCATTTAGTAACTATGTCACCAAGTTGAAAATTAAAGAAAATTCCAAGTTGAAATATTTGGAGAGCGACTTCCTTTTTGAAAGACTTTGAGATTTGTCAGAGGAAGATGAGGTAGTGAAAACCTTGGTGGCTTCTAATAGGTTTTTGAGAACTAAGGCTAAACCCAATACATTAAGGAAGACCTTGAATACTTTCAAAAGGAAGAATTTTGAGATAGACTTAAGTGAGTTATAAGGGCCTTGTTCAGTATCAAAAGGGTTGTGGAAACCTCATTAAGCCCTGATGATAACTTCAAATCAACTTCAAAAGGCCAAAAATTGCAAGAAATTCTAAGTGTTTAATGCTTTAACAAACGACTTAGTAAGTGTTTAGAGGCATGGAGGAGGCAAATACAATTGTTAAGAACTTGAACATTCCTATTTTAATGACTGAATAATTTCTTCAAGTAAGGCAACAAAATCAAATGCAACAAGAGGCAAACTTGAAGCACTTGTTGGGAAATAAGATGCTTTTTTTGGTTCATTCACATCATTATTATGCATCCAAACTACATTTATTAACCAACATAGGGAGGTTCTTTCACATAAATCTACTTCCAATAATTCTATTTAAATGCACATTTGATATGTATCAAATAGTTAATAGATTATCACACACATGAAGTATTTGGGTGACACACACTAAAGAATATGTATATTTGACATCAGGAGAAATACAAAATTCTACTCAATGTGCATATTAATGTGAGCTTTCTTATTCTTTGCATATATTATATATACAAAATAGTTTGTAAAATTTTAAAATCATTGTAATATTGAAGCAAAGAAAATGAGAAATGAAATCAAAGAAGTGGAGAGGTTTCCACCTAAAGAGTCAATCTGTAGTTTGCTTGGGAACAGATGTGGTAGAAGCAAAGGGAATCAAAGGCCACCATTATAAATCACATTAAAATGATGAGACACCTACAAATATACAATTCCTAGAAAGAATAGGTGTCAACAAAGGAAGTGTTGATGATAATTATTCTACACTTTTGTACTTAATAAAAATGTATAAGTTAGATATTGGTGCATTCCCTTACCTTAAAATCTACCTTTATATGGAAGCACGAGTCTAAATTGATACATCTTTGACTAAGAGTTAAAGATTATCAAAGTTGTGTGGGTCATAATCCTAGCTTCATTCCTTCTGTTCTTTTTATGGAGGTCATCCACGCAACATTTTTAGCTATTTGATACGGGAGCACAAGCCTTAGGTTGAACCTCTTTGACTAAGAGCCAAGGATTGAAGGGTATCTATTTTGCCAAATTCATCCAGGACATTGATCCCTACCTTATCCCTCATTTTGATGTTAGAACCTTACACTCATTAAGACTTTTATCTTTAATGGATTCATTAATAACTTTTGAACTTAACCAGTAGAACAAGAGTCCATAGACCATTCCTTCTTATAAAATCTTGTTTACTAAAGTCAACCATCACCTTCACTATATTCAACCAATTGAACTAGATGACTTAAATTTCACGAGTGATGTTGGAAAATAGATAAAGATAAAGATTATTTGAAAATTTGAGGAAGATGAGGAGATTTAGACACCCTCACCAAAATCAGTTATTTGGAAGATATGTTCCTATGCCGCACAACATACGAATGAAACTTCGACCAGTGTAATTGTTTCATCATATAATCAGATCATGTCGAAGAGGGACACATCCACCTTCGATTTCTAATGAGATTGTGTCTACGTGGGATGCAGCCACCTTCCATCTCTCTTGTATTGAGAGAAATTAGAATAGGGGAATCATAGATAAGGAAGAATCAGATTTTCATGTTTGATTAAACAACCTTACTAAAATCCAAAGGACTACACACTTGTATCTTCTCTGTTATTTTGTCAAATTGGGTTACCAATTCGTCTTGGAAACACAAAGGAGAATGATGGGAACAAAATTGCAAATTTCAGGATGCATATTGATCACAAGCAAGGCCTCAACAATACTACATGTACGCACCCTAAAATGGTCACCTAGACTTTGGGCCCCCATTCATCAATTTATCATTTCCTAAATCAATGCCTTGCAATATTTTTAATTCAAATCAATTTCCTTGATCAAATCGTAATTAATTCAATTATTTCAATATTTCTTAAGGTTTGATCATTTTATCCTAAGTTTTATTTAATTAAGAGAACATGCTCCCTTTTAATTAAATAAAAAAATCACTTTATCCTAAACCACTTTTAATTAAAAGAACAAATCTCTTTTAAATAAATAATTTTTTTTAATTAAATAATAGAAACCACTTTGCTAAAAATAATAAATAAATAATAAAATACAAATAAAAATAAAAAGACTTTTTGTCTACACATTGAATGCACACTTTCCAAGATGAGTAAATCTCCTTTTACCTCTTAATCTCTTCCACACATCTTTTTGCCTGATAACCATGTCCATTGATTTTGCCTCTTGAGAATCTTGAGCACATGGATCAACCAAGATTTAATTTCCACCATTGTTCATTTCTTTTTGCCTCTTAATCTTGACCATCCATTCATTTCTAAATCCTTTATAAGGAGCCCTCTGCTTCTCATTTTATGCATGGAGATTTTGTAGATGGAGATTTTTAAGGATCCAAGATTTTATGTTATTGTTATGTTGTAGGTTTGGAGAGCGATTTTGGAGGAGAATTTGAGCACTTGAGCTTGAATATTGAAACTTCTCTTTTCTTGTCTCCTTCTCTCATGCCTCCATGACTATCCATTTAGATCACTCTTGCACTTTCATATTAGATTAGATTCATATTTCCTTTCATAGAATAATCTTGCATGCTCATTTCCTTTCATATATTAGTTTGCTTTCATGCATTGTTATCATATAGAATAGCTTTCATTTTCATTTGCATGCATACTTGATGATTATGGAGACTAGCATTTTTTCTTTTCTTCTTTGAATCTCTCATTTTATGGTGTACTTGCATGGGCACAAACTAGGTCTAAACCGAGGGGCCCCATTATAAACCCTTGCACTCCATGAATAGAGAGCTACGAGTCACCATTTGAGACCTCATTCTTGAACAATCTTGGATATAATGACTCATATAAGTGTGTCAACATTTTAGCACATATTTTTTGGTGCCCACCATGGGGCAACCCACCTTTACATGTTGGTTTTGGTTATTTTTGGAGCTAACCCCCTTGTGCAGATTTACTTGGAGACTAAAACCCTAGAATTTCAAAGATTTGATCATATCTCCCAAACGGCTGGGATTTTCGGTCTAAAATTTTGTTTGCAGGTTGGTGACATATTAGAGAAGCTTTAGTAAACAATTCAAAATTTTATGAGGTATTTTGAATTTTTTTATAATTTTTTCTTTATTTTTCATAAAAAATTAATTTTTAGCGTAAATCAACATGTTTTTTGGAAATTTTTACATTTTCAGAAAGCTATTTAAATTTCACAGGGGGTCCATTCTTTGTGTTTTAAATTTGGATGCAATATCATAGCTCAAATAGTCAATTTTAAAAAATTAGTCTATTTTGGTAAAATGGGTCTCTAGGGCACAAATGAAGAGATTTTTCTAAAATTTTTACATTTTTGGAAAGCTCTCTATTTTTTAGTAGGGGTCTCTATTTTTCATTTCTATTTTTATGGCCGAAATCATATCACAAAAATCAGATCTTGTTGACTAGGTCAAATACAAAAAAAATAAAATTGTGATGAGTATGCACTTATTTTTCACATGGTTCAGTGCATGATATGACTTGTCATTTGGATTATTTGCTGGTTATTATTGCTCCTAACAATTTATTTTCAGATCTAACCCTAGGGTTTGCATAAGTTGAATATACATTGCATATCTTGTTTGCTTGTTTACTTGTTGGAGAGTTCGTGGCTTGCTTGCACGGAAAAGCTCAACAAAAATAAAAATAAGGTAAAATCTACTAAGCGCGTTGCTTTGGACTTGAGGTATTTTGTTGCATCTCTATAACATTTAAATTTTGGGAATAAAATAAATCTCTCATGTGTTTGGCTTGAGTGTTTATTGCTTTCATAGATTACACTTCAATTTTGCTATAAAGGAGACAATGAATCTAGATTTTCTTTTTTGCATATATGTCTCACATTGTAATTAGGCCCTATGAACACTATTTGTGGCATTCTTGAGAGAGTGGGCTTCATTCTCTTGTCTTACATGTGAAGATCTTCTTAACGATAGAACCCCTTGTAAGTAGGGAAGGAAGTTGTTATTATCTCATGATCTTACTTGGTTTAGTCCTCAACTTTGATCAGTACGTTCTCTCTTGGACCCACTTAGAGAGATTGGTAGACATTGTTGTTGACACAAGAACCTTGGTGAGGTGATTTCAATTTTAGCGTGTCAATGAATTTTCTTGCTATGTTTGGGTGAGGCAAAGAGGCTAGAGGATTATGCTCTGTTCCCCTTTGGGCACATCAAAAACTCAAATCCTTGAATCCAAGCTAAGTCCCCATGTGGTCCTTTTTGTGAGTCTTCCTTATTAGAGAGGGTTAACCATAGTGGACATTCCCTTTATTGGGTCAACCACGTCAAGCGGTAATAGCCATTGTCACCGTGGTAGCAACAACCGCTATATAAATGTCCTTGTGGAGGAAATCTCTATGCGTGTAATTTCTTGTTGGGCTGTCAGATCTCCTCAGCATCTCCGATTGATTAAATTCTCAGAATTTGTCAAAACCCCAGTGTGCCTGGATTGGAGTTTTCCCTCTTGAAATGCAAGATTTGCAGAGTTGACCATTACTATGAACCTTATTGCAACCAACTTTTTCTTTGCTAGGACTATGTGCATGACTGAAAAACATTTTGAGAACATACACAATTAGAATCTTTAGGGACTAGAATACTACGTCACTATTCTTATTCATGTGCAAGGTTGCTTTGTCCCTTGCTCATTGTTTGAAGACAATTGTTTGCTTGAACTCCCTGATTGTTGTCTTGCGTGCCTAATTAATGATAAAAATTTGTTGATGCATCTAGTTGGTTATTTAAAATGAACAAAAATTGAGTTCCTGAGTAAAAAAACAACAACTTTTTAAAGCTTGCTGTCAACACCTGTCACCTGTCCTTAGAGTGAGCTATCACACAATGCTGATTCATTGTCACTTGACTTGCTTGATTTTCTATCCTGTCATTTCTAGTCTTCCTCGGTCGATCCAATCAGATCAAGTCACTTACCCCACTGTTAGAAGCCTGTTTGCACCTTGGGTTCCTATGTTTTGACCTCTTGAACTAGTAATCTTTGATTTCACAAGTGACCTTGCTTGGAGTCGGTAAGTTAGAAACTATCCTTGTTGAGAAGATAAACCTTTATATTCTTTGATAACACACTTGGAGAGTTTTAGTAATCTCTTGTCCATTCACTTCCATCCAAATTCAAATTCAATCAATATAACTTGGGAAAATCATCCTCCTGATCCATATGTGTTAGGGTATTCACCTATTCATTGGGCAACTTTGTGGCAGTGTTGGTTTATGCCTCTTGCAAAATTTCTATCTTATCATCTCTCTTTTGGACAAGTGAGTGCTTTTACTATCCTAGTTTGGTACCAATGTTTCTTAGGGTCATCCTATCACCTAGTTCCCTTTCTTTCATGTCGATTACAACAAGATATCAAGTAAATCAAGGAAAATGACCTCAAGTAGTCTTTAACCAATTACCCTTAGTTCAAACTCACCAAAAACATAAGGGAAAATCACCTGCATTTGATCAATCACCTAGGAACAACTCAGAAGTTTGGTTTGATCCCAAGAGTAATCTTAGTGAGTTGAGTACACCCTTAGCATCTTCTCGCTCGGACATGGATATGAGTTACACAATGACTCGACGAGAGAGGGAAGAAATGGATAAAAGCCTGGATAACATATTTGAAAGGCATAGAGATACCATTCTATTTGGTAGTTCCTCTCATGAAAATCAACCAGTCTCGCCCCTTATCTCAACTGGATATTTGGATGCACACCAAAGAGCCGAAAGAGCTAAGAAGCAAGCCTATCAAGAAGGGAAATCACAACATGAAAGCCAAGATGAGGAACCTTATGACACTCATGTGAATGCAACATACACCAATGACTTGTTTAGGTATTCAAGACCAAGTTCACCACTCAAAACAACTTCAAGATACACGAGTGAAAGACTTAAGAGAATTGAGTGTGAAAAGAAAGCCTTCCTAGATGAACAAGCTGAAAAGGAAGAGAAATTTAGACTCCTAGAGTCAGAGAGACAAGCCTTGTTGGAGATAGAAAGGAGAGCCTCACAAGAAGAGAAAGATAGACTTTTGGCTCAACAACTTAATGACCAGTTCAACAACATGTGTGTTGGTGGTGGAAACAAATCTCCTCATCCACTCCTTCCAAGACTCCACGAAGTGGAAGACATTCAAGAAAACCTTCACGATCTCCTAGTCCTAGAGGAAGAAGGGCTTCACAACATGATCATTATAGGAGACGAACACCTCCTAAGAACTCAAGACAACCATCACAGTGTGCTCACCATGGTTCACAATATGGGGGTAGTAGTTCGAGTTTTGACCTCAACTCCCAAGACTTCATGAAGATACAACAAGAACCACTCTTCCAGCAGTATGTGGAGAGATACTTGGAGAAAAACAAAGAAAATTTCTTAGAGAGTTTAATCAACAAAGGTGCCAAAGTCCCCTATAACTTGGATGTGGACAAGAAGATCAAGAAGAAAGGTCCATCTCAGGAAGAAGAAATCAAACAACTTAAGAGTATGATGGAAATGATGTTGGCACCCAAGAGCTCATTCTCACTTGACTCAATTTGTCCTAATCCTTTTGACAAAAGTGTTAGCATGAAGGACTTTCCTAGAAAGGTTGAGATCCCTCAATATGACAAGTATGATGGGAATGGAGATCCACATGATCATGTGCATCAATTCTATATTATGAGTTTTGACTTCCATCAAGATGATTCGTACCTCATGAGATTATTCCCAAGGAGTCTTAAGGGTCAGGTGATGGAATGGTTCACCAACATAACTCCCCCCATTAAGACTTTCAAAGAGTTCATCCATAGATTTGTCCAACACTTTGTATACAACCTTTCAAGATCTATCACCATGTTGGACTTATGCAACTTAAAGAAAAATCAAGGGGAATCCTTTGTCACTTTCTTGCAAAGGTGGAGATGACAATGCTCTCGCTACTCTGGGACCATTCCTGAAAATGAGAAGATTGACATCCTTGTTAGCAACTTGGTTCCCGAAATGCGGTATGAAGTTAGGAAGATGGTTTTTTATTCCTTTGACACCATGGTTGAAACCACATGTAGGATTGAGGATGTTTTGAGAGAACAAGGAATTTTGATCAAACATGGAAACAACAACAACAACAATGGTCAAAATAACAACTCTAACAAGGATAAAGGAAGGAACTCACATTGGAATAAGAACAAACAAGTGGTCAATGATGGAGTTGTGGACTCCTCTCAACCCAAAGATCAAGTTGTTCTCCACTTGTCTAGTGTTGTTCAAGCCATGAAACTCAATGCATCTCATCAACAAGAGAGCAAGCCAAGATACCAAGATAAGCCTAAGAAAGAGAGACGTCAATTTTCAAAACCTGGTGATTCATATGAGGATGTCTTGAAAACACTCATTGCCAACAATCTTGTGCATCGCCAAGATCTCGCAAAGCATTATATACCTGATGTTAAGCCACATTGGTGGGATGAGAAAGCCTTTTGCAAATTTCACAATGGCATTGGACATGATATTGAAAACTGCTGGAAACTCAAACATATTATCCAAGATCTCATTGAGAGTGGCAAACTTAAGGTGGATGGATTGAACACCAACATTGATCATAAGGCATTAAAAGAACCTTTTCCCAAGTATGAGAAGGGGGAAACCTCTAAACCTAAGAATGGAAAGGCTGAGGTCAATTACACTTACACAACTGTAGATAATGTTGTCAACATGCTTGAAGTTGTAGAAGAAAATGTCAACATGATGAGGAATAAAGATCCCTATGGTTATGATCTAGACATGGAATCTCCTCCTATCTTTGATGAAGAACCCATCCTAGTGCTAAGGGGTCCTAACTCTAGAGTGTCGTCTCAAACTCTCAATGCTGTCACATGAAGTCAAGGTCCCATTGTCATTAGAGGACCCAGTTCAGGTCAACCAAGTAAACCAAAGGAAGTGGCATCCAAGAATGTCACCTCAAAACCAACAGTCAATCCCAAGTTGAGCTATAATCTTGTCGATCAGTTGCAAAGAACCCCAGCTCAGATTTTGATCTTTGAGATCTTAGATTTGTCCTCGAGACACAAGCAAATCCTTGAGGATGCTTTGCGCACAATGAACGTCCCTAATAACTTAGACGTTGATCAATTACAAAACATGGTTAACCATATTGCCAGGCCTCATTACCTTACCTTTTTAGAGGATGATGATAAAGCTTTGAGCCACCCACAAAATCTCACTCTTCATATTGAGGTCATTATCCACAAAACCCATGTTAGGCACACATTGATAGATGGGGATGTTGGGCTTAATATTTGTTTGTTGAATCTTTTGAAGACATTGGGTTATTTTGAACAAGTCATAGATACTAGAAAGAAGATCACTATCAAAGCCTATGATGAGGTGGAAAGGAGTTCCAAAGGGTTGGCTGTCCTTCCTATTAGGATTGGCCCTATTGAAAAAGATGTTTTATTCCAAATAGTCGACGTTGGTCCCCTTGCATACATTATCTTACTTGGTAGACCGTGGATTCATGATATACAAGTAGTGCCGTCTACCTATCATCAGTGTGTTAAGTTCTTCTACAATGGAGTAAAAAATTGTATACCCGAGGATAACACTTTATCTGTTAACTAAATTTCAACGAGTACACATGTTCCCCTCAATAGAGAAGCATAAGACTTCAATGCGACCTTAGCAGAATGTAAAGACAAGTTCAATTCAGTAGACCTTGGCATGGGGGGTATCAACTCAACTCCCTCATGATGCTACTCATTTCACCAAGGTCTTATGGTAGGCCTTCAGAAGAAATGAGACCTTCCTCTTCAGCTATGACTTTATTTGGCACATTTGTAGAGTCCTCAGTGCCTATTCAAGATGAGAAAGAAGAGGTGGCTATTAAAGATTGGATTTATAGAGAAGAGAAATACATACACAATGAGAACTTCTCTCCCTCTCCTAAGGCTTATGGAAGAGGGTATACTTTTGTCAAACAAATGGGCTATCCTAGACATGGCCCTCTTAGTCACAGATTGGATGCTAGAGCCGAACCTCTTGATCATGCTCTTTTTGGACACAAGTCTAAGAAGACGGTTGGCCTAGGATTTGCGAATCATAACAAGAACACTGATCCTATTCTTGATGAGTCAGATAGTGAAGATGAACCAGAATACATACCTAATTTGACAAATGAGCAAGATATGTGTGAGGATTGGGTCCCTTCCACTAATCTCCTTTGGGGAGATTCAGATAGTCCAGTCACTCATGAGATAGTTGCAACCTTAGAACAAGATGAATCAGATGTAGAAGATCCCATCAGAGAACATCAACGCAAGAATATTGTTCGTTTGATAGAGAGAGGTGTTACCCTTGATGACATTAGAGCTTCCACATCAAGACGTCCCAAACCTTCATGGTGTAAACATCCTAGTCGAAGTTCAGAAACAACTTCATATGAGTATGAATGGGACTCCTTCTTAGAGCCTTCTATAGTTGACATGGATGTTGATGTCATCCACACTTATAGTTCTCAACCTGAGGTAGTCGATGAGTTATGTGTAGGATTGGAGGATTTGAACCCACATGTTGCATTAGTGGATGATTCTTCACTTGTTAGGACGAATCCTGATTTGGGTAGCTTAGAAGGATACTTGAAGGACTCTGACTCTTCGGTCACCAGAGATGATATCATTCACATTCACAACTTGAACCAATCATTGACTTACCTCTTGTTCATCCTAACCTCATTGATTGGTCCCAACGCTATCAAGAACCCGCACTCTTAACGTTTCAAAATGATTATGAGATAACCTGTTACTTGAATGCCATTGAACCAGTAGTCCCTTCCACCAATGAACCAGCTACCAGCATGACAGAACTAGACATCAAGTACCTTAGTCACAAAATAAAAAGAAAAGAAAATCAAAAGAATAAGAGTTTTGATGGCGAAAACCACTGTGTGGCGGTATCAGAACCAAAAAAAGTAAAAAGAAATGACATATCCAAGGGTGAAAACCTCTCAGAGGCGCCTAAGGAGAAGAGTGATATAGGCTTGAATTTATTATCTATAATTTATATTAGTTTTAAATAATGGAAGAATTCATGGTTAGTTTTGAATGCATTTGATTCCATTGTTGCAATTTAAATGTTAAATTGGAAGCAGAGAGTTTCTTTGAGTATTTTGCATTTGAGTTTTGTGGTTGTAGTCAGAAAGGAATATTTCAACTTGCATCAAGTTGTCTCATCCCATCAATAAAAGATTCAATACAATTTATTAATTTAAATTAACAAAATACAATAAAAATAAAACATGTTATTGAAAATATGAGAATCAATTTGGTCAATTGTAAAACCCCCACACTTGCAATCAAACATAGAAAATATATTTATTCAGAAGATTTTCTTTAATAATTGTATGAGCTATAGTTGGCATATCTATTCCAACTAAAAAACCAAAATTAGAAACTTACAAATCACTAAAAAATATGAAATTATTCAATCTCGAATTCATCTTTTTTTGCATTTGAGAAGAAGGAGATATTTTTCACATCAAGTCAAATTGTGATATTTTCTATCAGGATTCAAGTGTGTAGTTTTTTTAGTAAAACTCATTGATCCAAGTTTCATGTGTAGTGCTAAGTGTTCCATTCGTTCTCATGAGAGATGGGTTCTTGTGAACCAATACTCATGAAACATGGGTCAATGTGTTTGACTAAAAAAAACTAAATTATTTTTGGATTTGTTGTCTTGGACTATTTTGTATGTACATTACCAATGCTGCCCAAGTTTTGCAATGTACATTGCCTAGAAATTAGTCATTCGAAGTAGCAATAAAAATAAATAAAAGACATGCTAAACATGAAAATAAATTACTTGCCCTATATTAACCCCACCCAACATCCAAGCAACAAACACCCGCATTCTAGCCCACAAATACCCACATTGAACCCGTAGTCTCTTCCACTAGTGAACCGGCTACCAGCATGATAGAGCCAAACATCAAGTACCTTAGTCACAAAATAAAAAGAAAAGAAAATCAAAAGAATAAGAGTTTTGATGGCAAAAACCACTGTGTGGTGGTGTTAGAACCAAAAAAAGTAAAAAGAAATGGCGTATCCAAGGGTGAAAACCTCTCTGAGGCGCCTAAGGATGAGGTATTGATTGTCTCCCTAACTACTTTCACAATAGATCTTCAATGCGTATTGAACCAACCAACATTGCTAAGTATGAAGCTTTAACAAATGGACTTAAGATGGCCATAGAATGGAAAATCACAAAGTTACACATCTATGGGGATTCACAGCTGATAATCAACCAAGTCGATGAATATCAAACAAAAGATGAGAAACTCATACCTTATAAGAAAATGGTTGATTCCTTGAAATGATACTTCACATTTGTCACATTTCAAAAAATTCCTAGAATAGAAAATAAAGCAATTGATGCTATGGCGACACTTGCTTCACTTCTTCAGTTAGGGGAACATGAATCCAGATTCGAATTCTTGGTGGAAGAGATACATCACCCTATCTATGACTCCCAAGAAAGTCATGTCATTTGTACCCTTTTTGGTCACGAGTCATCCCGTTATGGTGCCATTTACTCATACCTTCATGATGGCATTATCCTTGAAACTTTTAACTAATCTGAACGTAGAAACCTTATCCAAAATTTCTCTCACCATTCCCTTATCTCTAGTGATTTGTATAGGAGGGGTCTAGATGGAACACTTCTTAGATGCTTAGAAAAAGAAGAATTCGACCAAGCGTTAGTTGACATTCACGAGGGCATCTATGGGGGACATTCCAATGGTCTTGCCATGGCCCGAAGGTTGCTTAGGGAGGGATACTATTGGCCTAAAATGTAGATTGATGCAGTAGCTTTTGCAAAGTCATGCGAAAAGTGTCAAAAACATGGTAACCTGATACAAGCTCAAGGTAGGGAGCTCATTCCTTCTATATCTCATTGGCCATTTTAGCATTGGGCCTTTGATCTTGTTGGACAGATTCATCCCAACTCATCAGGTGGACACAAGTTTATCATCACTGCTACTGATTATTTCACTAAATGTGTAGAAGCTATCCCACTTTTTGTTGCCTCAGGAAAGACAATATCTCTATTCAATTTGAACCATATCATCTGTCGATATGGAGTGCCTTCCGAGATTATCATTAACAATGGAGGCCAGTTCAAAAATAAGGATCTTAAATAACTCTGTAAGAAATTCAAGATTAAACAACATTGGTCCTCCATTTACTTCCCGCAAGGAAATGGTCAAGCAAAGGCATCAAACAAAACCATTCTTTAAATCCTACATAGAACAATTTATAAGAATGGTAGAGATTGGCATTTACAGATAAATCTGGCTTTGTGGGCTTATAGAATGAGTATTCATACTCCTACTGGGGCTACTCCTTTTTCCCTTACATATGGTGTTGAAGCAGTGTTACCTTTAGAGGTTGAGATTCCTTCACTTAGAGTTTCCCTCAAAGGTCTAGTTACAGATGAAGACTACCGCGCCATGAGACTTCAAGAGTTAGAACTTCTAGATGAGAAACGTCAAGCATTATTTGACCATATGATGGTTTATCAAAAGTGCATGTCCAAAGCCTTCAACAAAAAGGTTCGCCCTAGAGAATTCCAAGTGGGAGATCTTGTCCTATGTGAAAATCCTAAGAATCAACAACATAGAGATCAAAAGGGCAAATTTGAACCTAATTGGCTTGGACCTTACATTATTACAACAAATTTTGGGACATGTGCTTATTTATTATCTACTACATAGGGAGATAAGCTCCTTGATCCTATCAATGTCTTACACCTGAAGAAGTTCTATCCATGATGCCCATTCTATTTGGGGGCATCCTTTGTACATACTTATTGATCTCGAAAAAATCCAAAAAATGATACATTGTCAAAAATTCTAAAAATTAGAAAATGTCCTGAAAAAATGACCATCTTCGTGAAAACCTAGCAATCTCCAAAAAAAATTATATATTCCAAGAATACCAAAAAAAAAAAAAAAATTCAAAAAAAATAGAAAAGTGCCTTGGTGAAAACTTGGAAATAGGCGCCTTGGTAGCAAAAATACAAAAAAATAATAAAAAGTCCTGAAAAAAAAGAAAAAAGATTGCAATAAAATTCGAGTGGTGAAAACCTGGAAACATACGCTAGTTGAGGTCTTTGCACCCCTGTTTCTTAGCACACGTCCTCGACACTTAGCCTTTCTCCATCATGCCTTGTCCTTGTTGCCCTGGTTTGTAATTGGTCTTTGTCTTTGTCTAGGGGGCACAACTGTGTTAGCTTTTGTATCTTGGATGCATTAGTCTTTATGACACCTCGCAAATAGTGTTTTTAAACACCACCCCAACTGTGTTTTTCAACACAACCCCTAACGTCGAGTGTTTTTCAACACTTATCGGTTTGGTCTTACCCAGTTTTGTCATGTGATCTTACCTATTGGCAAGCATTCGATCCTTATCCTCGGAACTCAGTTTCAGTTAACACACTTAAATTTTTAAACACAACACTTAATGCTTGAGCTATGTCATGATTTTTTTCTTTGTTTGTTGACTGTTATTGATTTTCATTTAGTGTCCTTGTCTAATAAGTCTCAGGGATGCATAGCTAGAGGACTTGGGGCATGGGGCATGTTTTTATTTGCTTTCTGCTTGTGGGTGTGGTTTTGAAACTCTAGAGTGTCTCTTGTTGTTCCCTTGAAATACTTAGGAGATTTGAGACATCATCCTTGACTATTTTTGCACAATCATTCTTATGATCATCTCGACATCTATGCCTTGGTGCGAGTGTGGTTTTGCTACATTAAATTGGGTAAGCTAACATCAAAGTCATCTTGACCTTTATGTCTTTGATGCTTATGTTAGAATCTTTCCACATTCCAATCCGATATAAATCACATTCATATCTTCATAGTTGCGCTTGTGACTAGTGATGATTGTGTGATTTTTCGATGTCTGTTAATAATGGCCCAATGATGAAAATAAGTTCCTTAACATTCTCTAATGAATGATGAACACAAAATCCTATGTTACAATTTCTCTATTGCAAGTACACCTTTGCATTTTCATGTAGCTTGCATTGTTAGACTTCATGTTAATTTGCATTTTTAGGTTGCATTAGGAGTTTGAGAGGGTTTTCCTTCATCTTTTTTCTGGACTTTTAATCAACTGTGGTCATGTTTTGATCTTCATTTCCTTATCTTCTTTCATGATCTCAATCAAAATTTTCTATCTTAAACAATTGATTGATTTTGAGGCATCCTCTTTCTTGAGGCAAATTCTCTTTCGTCTCTCCATTTCTTTTCACCTCTTCCAAACTTTGATCTTCCATTCACTTTCGCCCCACTTCTTTTCTTCTAATTCAACCTTGGGGAATAATCTTTCATGCTTGATGATCTACTTTGGTTCTGTGATCCTTATATCTTTTATCTTACATCAAGAACCTTATCTTTAGTTCGATTTGATCAAATTTATCAATTTTATGTTTCTCCTCTATCTCATTTTGATTTCGATCATGAGGGGGTAGTACCTATCAAACTTCAATCCTTGATTCAGCTTTATCAATTCTATCAATTGCTTCGCTTGGGGAAACCTTGCTTGAGATTCTTATCTCTTATCTGGGACATGGCAATTACCTATTTACAGGGGTGTTGGCCTTGTCTTTTTCAATCAACTTATCTTTGTCCCAATGTGTTCCTGTCCGTCGATCACACATCCGGGTTGTTTTGTGATCCCAAATCGATCTCACATTTCAACTTCATTCTTTGACTACATGTGTTCCCATGAAGATCACACATTAGTCAAAGAGGGGCAAATGTATGTTCCCTAAAATGGTTGCCTAGACTTTGGGCCCCCATTCATCAATTTATCATTTCTTGAATCAATGCCTTGCAATATTTTCAATTGAAATCAATTTCCTTGATCAAATCATAATTAATTCAATTATTTCAATATTTCCTAAGGTTTGATCATTTTATCCTAAGTTTTATTTAATTAAGAGAACAAGCTCCCTTTTAATTAAATAAAAAAATCACTTTATCCTAAGCCACATTTAATTAAAAGAAAAAATCTCTTTTAAATAAATAAAAAAATCTTTTAATTAAATAATGGAAACCACTTTGCTAAAAAAATAAATAAATAATAAAATAAAAATAAAAAGAAAAAGACTTTTTATCTACACATTAAATGCACACTTTCCAAGATGAGTGGAATCTCCTTTTGCCTCTTAATCTCTTCCACACATCTTTTTGCCTCTTAACCATGTCCATTGATTTTGCCTCTTGAGAATCTTGAGCACATGGATCAACCAAGATTTAATCTCCACCATTGCTCATTTCTTTTTGCCTCTTAATCTTGACCATCCATTCATTTCTAAATCCTTTATAAGGAGCCCACTCCTTATTTTATGCATGGAGATTTTGTAGATGGAGATTTTTAAGGATCCAAGATTTTATGTTATTGTTATGTTGCAAGTTTGGAGAGCAATTTTTGAGGAGAATTTGAGCACTTGAGCTTGAATATTGAAACTTCTCTTTTCTTGTCTTCTTCTCTCATGCCTCCATGGAAATCCATTTAGATTACTCTTGCACTTGCATATTAGATTAGATTCATATTTCCTTTCATAAAATAATCTTGCATGCTCATTTCCTTTCATATATTAGTTTTCTTTCATGCAGTGTTATCATATATAATAGCTTTCATTTTCATTTGCATGCATACTTGATGATCATGGAGACTAGCATTCTTTCTTTTCCTCTTTGAATCTCTCATTTTATGGTGTACTTGCATGGGCACAAACTAGGTCTAAACTGAGGGCCTCCATTATAAACCCTTGCACTCGATGAATAGAGAGCTATGAGTCACCATTTGAGACCTCATTCTTGAGCAATCTTGGATATAATGATTCATAGAAGTGTGTCAACATTTTAGCACACACTATGTATATTAATGGCTGATTAGTTTTGCCTCATTCCTTACAGCGAAGAGATGGCTGCTTCATATCATCGTTCATTTCTCCTCTATTGGGGGAAAACAACTTTGTGTTTCTAGAGGAAGCATTGCCTACCAAATCTAGATATATAACAGTGAACGCATCTCCCAAAGCAAGATTGTTCTATGCATTTTATGAAGCCACAGAACCCACAACATCCATTGCACATGCACCAATACTTTTATGGTTACAAGGAGGACCTGGTTGCTCAGGCATGATTGGGAATTTTTATGAACTTGGGCCATGGAGGGTTTCCTCAGACCAAAGACTACACAAAAATCAATCACCATGAAATCAAAAGTTTGGTGTTTTGTTCAGTGATATTCTAGTGGGTAAAGGTTACAATATAGCTGAGAAGTATGATGACATTCTTGTTCATCATAACTAGGTAGCAAAACATCTCTTTGTAGCTTTGAAGGAATTTTACATTGATAATAAGGATTTCAAAAATAAGGTCTTGTTTATAATTGGTGAGAGCTATGCAGGAAAGTTTGTTCCAGCATCGGATCATTATATTCTAATGAAATCTAAAATGGGTCACAGAAATATGATGAAATATGAAATGGGTCTAGCCGGGGATGAAGAATTGAATCCATTTGCTGATGGTGGTATAAATCTACCATTCGAACTTGTAGGGCTTGTTATTCGTAATGGAAATACAGATCCAAAGATTCAGGTTCAGTCCCATGCTAATGTGACATATAATTTTGGACTGATTGATGGAAAACAGAGGAAGCATATTGAGGAATTCACATAATAGATTGTGGATTTTATTCATAAGTGTAATCACCCTAAATCATTTTGATGCCTACAAGGCTAGGACAACTTTAATGGATTGGTTTCAGAATGCCACTAGTCTTGCAACCCTTTTGGGTGTGAGGATTGTTCCATAACATTGTTCCCCTGATGGAAGTGAATTCCTTGCCCCCTTTTTGAATCAAAAATTTGTGAAGGCTGCTTTGAATGTTGAGCAGATTACCAATTGGGTCTCCTATAATCTCATGGTCAAAAGGGATATGGAAAATGATAAAATCAATAGTGTGAAATGGATGGTGGATAAGGCATTAGAGGAAGTTCCTATTTTGTTGTATCAGGGCTAGTATGATATCAAAGATGGGGTTGTGAGTAATGAAGAATGGATGAAAACACTAAGATGGGGAGAAACTCACAAGTTCTTTGATACAAAGAGAAGCTTATGGTATGTCGGTGATAAACTTGTTGGTTATTGGAGGTCTTGTGAAAATCTTAATCATGTTGTGCTTTTAGGTGCTGGTCATGAGCTTCCAACTGACCAAAGTCTTCACTCTCAGAGAATGGTTGAAAATGGATTGCAGAGCATCTAATTTCTTGAGCACAAGTGAGCAATACACTCTTACAAGAAGTGGCAGAGGCCAACTTGGAAGAAGTTGGAAGTGTAGTGTTAAATTGAGGATTCAGGAAAGGATGAGTTTTTGTTTGTTCCTGAGATAACACTAACACTATTTGTATAAATAATAAGCTCTCTTTTTCTATGAAATCTAACCTTCTTCATCAATGTTACACTATTGCAATTAATGTGTCAAGGTGTTCATGCCTTATAATGTCTTTTGAAAAGTTTGTCCATATTGGAGAGGGACCAGTAGTCGTGAGGGCCAACTTCGTCAACATGTAACATTGCATGGAATATCGTAAGATGTTCATTTTTTAGAAATGTAAAATGGACACTTGACTACCTATAACTAAGGTTCGATAGGCTATTAGGTATATGTTGTTCAAATCCATTGTGGTGGGCTATTAAGTATATGTTTTTCAAACCCGTCGTATTCATCATGTCGGAAGACGTGAAAAGTTTTGAGACTTCGAACTTCTCAAAATTATAGATAAATTAAAATAAGGGATTAAAAAGGTTCTACGATGTAGTTGGATTGAAGGCCATAAAATGTTATAAACATCAGGTAGGAGAAAAATCACATCCATACACAATAGTTGGAGAAATTGGGATAGGAGATGTAAAGGAAATTATTTACTAGTGTGAAAAAGAGAGGAAAAATATATCTCTATCATTACAGTGAAAAGTTCTCTTGTTTTTGGTTTTTCTATGTGCATGTTCGTCACAAAAATTATTAAATGTTGTTACCAATCTTCTAGCATATGTTTTTTATTCTATTGTAATGAAATTTATTTCTAAGGTCATAATTTCTATTTCAAATAATTAGTTTTGATTTTATAAAGAGGGAATGAACTCACTTGCACACACATCTTGTTATGGATTATTTCAAGTTTTTTTTTAATTCATGAGGATTAATTTCTTGTATGATGTTATTTTGAAAAGATTTAATTATAATAAATCATAATATATGAGTTTCTAAATTGGTTTGTTTATCCTTCAGTGTTTACAAAGTTTCTCTAATAAATTCTCTACTTCTTTATGCTTTGCAACACTATCTCTAATTTTAGATCAAAATAGAGAACCACATTATTGGTGTTTGTCCTTTTGAGCTTTTATGTTACATATAGTTCTTAGTGAAAGGAATCTAGTTCACTTTTAATTCTTTTTCAATTTTATTTTGTTGCCAATAGTGTCCCTCAATGATAGTTTTGACTATTTTAGTTCCTCCCGCTCTCTCTCCCTCTTTTCCTTGCATTCCCCCCCCCCCCCGCTCTCTCTCACCTCTATCTTTCCCCCTAGGTCTCTCACCCCTCTCTCCCTAGGCTATAGGACTCAAACCTCTATATCTTTCTCCCCTCTCTAGTTCTTTTGCACCCTCTCCACTTCTCTCATTACCTCTCTCTCTCTCTCTCTCTCTCTCTCTCTCTCTCTCTCTCTCTCTCTCTCTCTCTCTCTCTCTCTCTCTCTCTCTCTCTCTCTCTCCATAGGTATCTTCCTTCCTCCATCTCTACCTCTCTACTTCTATCTCACTCTCTATCTTTCTCACCTCTATCTTCCCCCTATGTCTCTCACTCCTAGGATCTCTCTCTCTCTCTCTCTCTCTCTCTCTCTCTCTCTCTCTCTCTCTCAAAATGGTTTATCTCTTCCCTCTCTAGTTCTTTTTCATCCTCTCCACTTCTCTCCCTACCTTATTACCCATCTCTCTCTTTGTGAACTTCTCTCTCTCATTTCTTGATGCAAGAGCATCATGCCCTACTCTCAATTTGGTTCATTTAGGTTGTCTTTCTCTATTTTGTTAGTTTTTGGTAGCTCAGGTCTTGTTTTGGGGTGATTAGTGATTAGTTGTATGTGTCAAAACATTGTTTACATTTACTAACAATTCTAGTCTAGGAAGAAAAATAGTTTTTAGAAGTTTAAAATGACTAGGGAAGTTGAAACAACCACCAAAAACAATTATAAGTTTACATTAGACAATTAACCAGTCTTTCATCTACATGCTTGAATTATATAATGAGAAGATGGTTTTCCTATGAAGGCTAGTTGAGGAGGATTTTATTGAAAGAAAATGAGTAAACATCTTTCTAATAATAGATCGATGGTGAAGGGAAATCTACAAATCAATTGTTCAGGGTTGAGAAAACTATTGAGAGAATAGTGGGTGTTTATGAGTTTGTACACTGTGTATGTAGATCGATTCCTTGGGGGAGTCAAGACATTGCAAAAGCTCTAATTCAAGGGTGTCATTGGAGAATTTCTTGAATCTGAAATGAACCATTTAGTTCCATTGATTCCATTCTTATATGTTCTATTTGTGAAGAATGAATGTTTGTTTCCTAATCACTTTATTTAAAATCTAAACTTCAATCCTTTATGTACTTGGTTTCTCTTTCCTTTGTATGTCTGATCATTCTATTGCCAAACAAAGTTGTCATCATAGTGAAGTCATAATATTGAATTCATGGTTCTTTAATGTGATCTTCTTGCACTTAAGTTTCTGAGGGTAGAGTTTTTAGTTGTTGTTTGTGATCATGGGAAATATCTCCATCAAGTGGTATCATAGCCTATGTTTCTAAGTGTGCTAACATATCATCGAGCATGAGTCATGTGCAAATAGAGTTTTTGTTCCATTTGAAAGAAAATCTTGAAGTATATATTACATATTTAATGGAGGTTGCAACTAAGATGGAAGGTGCAAATTTGACCAAGAAGGATGTAGTTGAAGATTTATCTAATGTTTTTGATTTCGAGTGGATGAATGATGATGAGGTGGAATTATGGAATTTTGAGGTTGACAAAGAAATTAGAAGGAAAGAATATAAAAAACAAGTGGAGAGTAAATGAATGGAGATGGAGAAAATCAAAAAGAGAAAATGCAAGCATAAAGCACATCTAGAGGGAGTACAACAAGGGATGTGTAGACAAGCCCATTGGAAGAATTAGAAAAAGGCCTTCATGAGAAAGAGCTCATGACTTCTTGCATGCCTAGAGATTCTAATGCATGAGCATTATGCCTTGCTCTTAATTTTAGTTTCATTTAGGTTGCCATGCTTTGTTTTGTTAGCTTCTTGCATCTTGAGTCTTGTTTTGGGGTGAGTAGTTGTCAGTTGTTTGTGTTAACATACATTGTTTATATTTCTTGACAATTTTGGAACAAGAAGACATATAGTTGTTGGAATTTTAAAATGACAAAGGAAGTTGAAGCAACAACCACAGACAACTACAAGTTCATGGTGGGAAATTAACCGGTCTTTCATCTACCTATTTGAATTATATGATGGGAAGATGGTTTGCCTACGAAGGACAATTAGGGGGGGGTTGATTGAAAGGAAAGGACTAATCATCTCGCTAAGAATAGATCAATAGTGAAGGGAAATCTATAAATCGATTGTTTAGGGCTGAGAAAAGTGTTGAGATAACGTTATGTGTTTCTAAATTTATATGTTATGTGTTGTGAGGCCTCACCCCAAAGCCGTCATAGCTTCTCCAATTACCATTTTGATAGACCTAATAATTGGCTTTATGTTTTGATGAATTAGGAGGTTTTACCCTTTTGATAGAGATTTGATTACATTAGATGATGATAATTTATAATAAATAACACTTTTCATACTCACGATGTTGACCCTATGATACATTATGACTAGCATTATAATGATTGATTTAGATGAATGGTGAGATGTTTCAATTTGGGTACACATGTTGATATGAGTTGTTTAGGAAAATTATAATTGAGATTGGAATTATGTCGAGATGTGAAATTATTTGAAGGCTAAAGGATAGGTGATGAAATATTTTGTTGAGTTTTAGGACATTGTTGTAACTATTACTTGAGGAATTGGTTATTTGATTTTATGCCATTTGGATGTTTTTAGAATTGATAAAATTAATGCTTATGTAATTTAGCTGAAACTACATCATGATTTATATAAGATCTGGAATGATTAGTGTGACATGTGAGTTAATGAGTTCATGTTCTTATGATCCAGTTTATGTATGTTCATTTGTAAGTCAATGATTGAAATTTATGATGATGATTATATTATGTGGATTATATTTTGATGTGGATTCGAACCTAGAACATATGGTTGATTTTGGTTATACATGCTTAGATATGTGATTTGATGAGAAAGATTTAATCATGATTAGATTTAATTATCTCATAGCTTATGCTCTAAGTTAGGAAATAGCATGGATGATATGTCGTGACATTAAATTATGAAGGTACTATGTTTGAGCATTACTGAATGAAAATTTTAATTAGAAATTGAATTATGCATATTGATTAATGTTTCTAATTATGAGTTGTATATATATATATATATATATATATATATATATATATATTACATGTGATTTTATTACCTTGGACTATTGATGCTTGAGTTTAGTGTGCAGGAAAGAAAACCATGGAATTTTTTAGAGAATCAAGGCTAAACATATGTGCAATTGAGTAAGCCAAGGTTTAATCTAATGAAGAGATTGAAACCTCGTTGTAATTTGAATTTTGTTTGTAAATGTAATTTGTATATATGTTAATAGATAAAAATCACGTTGTTAATTGGACATGTCATTTGTGAATTTGATGTGTATTTTATGGTGTCACTTGACACTTGTATTGTCCATGTGGATGGTGACATGTCAATTAGGATTTGGGGCAAGAATCACCTAACCTTATAGGGTATTATATTAATCCCACTTGCATGTAGATGTCTTGTAGGGATCACATCAAGTTGGAACTCAATTTTGAACTTTAGAGGTACTTTAGAGGGGTTAAAAGTGACCCTAGAGTGCATTTTTGGCTAAAATTAGCTAACCCTAGAGGGGTACCTTGAGTTGGGAGCTAGTTTTACCTATGAGAAAGTCTAGATCATCATTATGGCCCTCCAAAAAGGCTACTCTTCAAAAGTGGCGAAAATGAAGATTGCCACATGCATTGACTTGTCCCACACTCCTTGCTAAACTCACCATTAAGAGGGGGGACAAGAGGTAAGACCAAAAGACTAGAGGGCATGCCTCATTAATTGCTAGATCTTGAGTACACTTTTAGAGGTCTTTTTAGAGGGCTTGGAGAGACTTAGTGGGTGTTCACCCACTCTCTAATTTTAGAGACAATTAGGGTTGGAGAAAGGAAAAATACAAAGGGAAAGGATAAGGGTTCTTCTCATCTACTTTCTTGCCATTTGCTTTGGACCAAGGTTGGTGATTCTTGCTATGAAGGAATGTTTATTGCATTGAAATTTTGATGTTTTATAGTGTAGAATGAACATGTGAAATATGGTATGCAATGTTCATTGTGAATCTTTTTATTGTTGTGTTGGGTTGAGATGCATTTAGATTTTGTATCATTCTTTGTTCTTTGATTTTGGGTATGTTGTTCATGGAGTTTAAGACATCATTCGCCCTTGGGAAGGGAAGTAGTAGCCTTGGGTGAAGGGGTTAGTTGGGCTCTCCATTGTAGTTGAGAGTCTCTTCTCTTGGAGAAGAGGGAAATTTTCATGGAGTATGGGCTCCATGAAGCCATGTTGTAATCTTTGCATTATGGATGATAATGGTTAAAGATTTGTGTATGGAAGTTGTGATCATATAGCCTTGGGAAGGCATGGATATCTTGATGGAAAATGTGTTTTTAAATGACATTCTCCTTCTTGGAAAATCCCACCTTCACCCTACTTCAATGGGTTTGGAAAACCCATTTGTGAAGCCATGGTTTGGGAGTTTTATGTAGTTTGGGTTATGTATGTATTGTGAGCATTTGTTGTTTGTATGTGACCATTTAGCCCTTGATTATCCAAGATCGGGGGTGGTCTCCTTGAGACCTTGGATGGGAGGTGAGCTCTCCATGGTGTATTCTCTTTATTTGCATGTTTTGGGAGCCATGTCCTTTGTGAAGAAAGCTTTGGAGAAGTTCTCATTTTGTTATTGTGGAAACAATTTTGGTGTTGCATTGTTGTAACTTTGGAATATAAAAATATCTCCATTGTGAAAATGTGTATTTGTAATATTGTATGTTTACCATGATGTAGAAGAATGGATCTTTGTTTCAATGTCTCTTGTATCCCTTTTCTTTGCGTGGAATGCTTCAAATTAGTCATTTCATTATTGTAATAATGTAAGTTGGAAATAATGTTGAAATCTTGCTTTGAAATTGTAAAGTAGTGTTTCTCTAAAATTTGTTGAAGCAACCTCTCCTTAGTATTTAATTCAATATTGAACCTTAAATTCAATTTTGCATCCTTAAATCTTGTTGAGAAAATCATGAAAGCACTAGATTATTAATTCAAATTGTAACACTAAATAATAAACTACCTATTCCCAATACCTTATAAACAATTCATTAATTGAATGCATAAACAAAAAATCATGCTACATACATTTAACTAAAATAAAATAAAAAAACATTGCAAAAGGAAAAGCAAGAAAATTTAGACTTTCAAATTTGAGAGGCAAATAACTCTCTGGAAAATGTATGAGAAAGCAAAATAATTCCCATTACACACATAGAATATTCCTCTCTTGATTCCCTTGCTAAGTATGGGGTTAGTAACCTAAACCCCCTATTAATCCATGATTGTGCTAACCTCATTGTTTAGATTAATGGGAAGGGCTAAATGATGTAATGAGGGGACATCCCATGGGCCCCACACCAAATTTCCCTTGCCCTTTAAACCCTACGTTGGAATTGACTTGTTTCGTGTTTAAAAAAATAAATTAATCAAATAAATAAATAAATTTAAACATGTAAATCAATGCATACATAGCTTGTGAGTTGGGAAATGTCTTGGTGGGCCCCCCCATCCACCTTGGGTAAGGAACCACCCACATGGCTGTCCCTTGTGCCATGCATACTACCTTCATGGCCTTTCATTTTGGTTTAAAACAAAAAAAAATCTATTGAAATCACTTTGCAAAATTTAGTTTTCAAATGATAGACTTTGGTGGGCCCTCCCTCAAACTTAGTTTTTTTTTAACTTGCATTTACCTTTATTTTCTTGGCCTACGTACCTTTTTCCATGCATCCCTTCGACATGACTTGTCCCCTCCTCCCACTTGGCACGTGGGCCATGGAAGAGGTGAGGGTGATGGGGATGGGAGATAGGGTAGGTTAGTAGGATAGGTTAGTTTAACTTTTGTTGTAGACTTTAATTTGATTTTAAGTGCATAAGTTAGATTGTTATTTAATTTTAATAATGATTAAGGGGAAATGTATTTTCATATGTTTTATAGGATAGGGGTTTAATAGACTTTATATTAGTGGGATATTTTAACCTATGGGATTTGTATTTTTAGGAATAGTTAGAAAATGTTAATTATATTATTTCTTGGATTTAATCTAGTTAATATTTGTTAAACTATGTGTGTTAGAAAATGCAATGTAAGATTATTTTTTAAAGAATAGAGGCGAATTTAATTAATATCATTATTAATTGATTGCAAAATTATGAAAGTTCGATGGAGAAATTTTAATACAGGGTGGTCCCACAATAGTGAGTCCCACTTTTTGGCCAACTTTGACACATAGTTCAACATTTAGAGAAAAAACTTCACTTTCGAACACCTATTGCCACAAAACTATTAGGAATTTGAAGATGATGTAAACTAGAGTCTTTTAGAATTTTCTTTCTAGTTTCTAAATATTTATAAATTTTTTTTAAAAAATCATTTAAATTCATTTTTCTTTCTCCTTCGAAAAGTGGTTTGTGTGAAAAAACTATGTTTTTAAAAAGTTACTATCACTTGGATCAGCATAACTTTTAAAAAAAATATAATAACGATGTAATTATTTTGAGATTATATTTTTAACTTCAATATCTAAAGGATGCAATTGGTTTTATTCATTTTGGATCAATATTTCATAGTTTATTAAGTTTTAAAGTGACAGTAACTGTAATTTAGACATAAGGTCACTTGGATCGCTCTAACTTGATCTGTGTATATCAAAATTTATTTTTTCTTTTTTTCATAGAAAGGTAACACAAATACGCTTTTCCTACATATTTTTTATAATTTTTATAATTATAATTTACTATTTTTCCTGAAGTCTTGAAGAGATAGGTTGTTGAATGACCAAACAACCTATGTTTAGTTAAAGTAATATTTAAAAATGAGAATGAACTCAATATGTATTAAAATTATATTAATTAGAAAGCTTGTTATGAATAGCATCGTTTGACAACATCTGTTTGAAAAAATCATCTTGTTTAGTCCTTGTTTCAAGCCTCCAAAGACCATTTTTTTAAAGTTCATTTGTTTTATGAGGGCAAAATTTCAATTTTGGGGTCTTCGTGCGAAGAACCCCTTCGCACGAAGACACTTAGGGGTCTTCATGTGAAGACCCTTCACACGAAGCCTCTGAAGTGAAAATCTTGGCAAAAAGACACCCCACCAAAATTTTTCCTTGGGTACTTCGCATGAAGTATGTACTTCGAGCAAAGTCGGCTAGTGAAATTATTTTGTAAAAAAAATTTAGAATGGTATAACACTAAAACATTTTATTTATATTTTATATCGAATTGCAATTAATAAATTCACATTTTCTATTATTGAAGGCATTTTTTGCAGGAGGATTGTTATTTCTATTTTTTCAAAGGCATCAATTTGGAGAGGAAAAATATTAGATTAAAGTATTTTTAGAAGAAGAAAATTTTTGTTGACGATCTTGTGGAAGACATTTTTTGGAGCTCAAAGAAATGGGGAACAAGAAAGAGAGACAAAGTAAATCTTCTAGAAAAAGGTCACCCAGTACTGAACAAATAAATCATGAAGCTCTATTGACATATTATCATAAAACTAAAGAAGCTGAAAGACAAGCTGAAGTGGGAGGGTCAAGTCAAGTCGAAGAATTGCACATTGAAGAAGGGTCAGGATTACTCCCTACAGAAGCTCAAACAATTGATGTTGGAGAAGGGTCAACATCACATGCTGCTAATGGTATGGATGAGATTTTCAATTTAGCTCAAACTATAAAAAAAATAATTAATTATAGCTACTTAGATCATTTACTTACAATGGATGTGGAGAATTTGAGATCACTTGCTAATGTTCAACCCTTATGTCTTGCTAAGAAGAGATCAATGAATATGATAGCAAGAGAAATATTGGTTAAATTTTATAATTTTGAAACACTTGAACAAGCTCAATTGCTTTCACTTGTACTTATAAACAAAAATTTGGAAGGGGCATTAAAATTATTGGGTATAGACACATCATCAAAGAAGAGAAAAGTTGTTGACATGCAAACTGATATGATTGAAAATCTTAAGAAAGGTTTGAACCAGCTAGGGAAGTGATCTCAAACTATAGATAAGTCCATTACAAGAAAAGTTATGTTGACATCCATTGTAGGTAACACTATGGGATGAAAAAGACAAATATCTTCAATTTCATCTCAGTTTGGTTTTAATAGGAAAACAATATCATGATATGTTAATAAGAGAATAATTTTGGATGATAGTGTATGGTGAAAATGTGACCACACTTCTATGAATCCTTACATGCAAGAAAACTCAACAATGAGCCCTCACAAATTGATCCATAGCTCTCTATGCATGGAGTTGCAAGATTTGTAAAATTGCTCTCAGCTAGAGCTATAAACTCATGACCTTGCTAGTCAACCACACAATGAGAGATTCTAAATCAAAGACAAGGGCAACAATGCCAATATCTTCAATGAAATCAATATGGATGCAATGCAATGCAAACTAATCTATGAAAATAAATTGCAATGGATTACAAACCCCTAATTAAGCTATGTGAGCTAAATCATAAAAATAAATCTAAGCTAATATGCCATGACAATGAAACTAATAAAGAAAATATGCAAGTAGAATGTAATGCAACAATGAAAGCAAGTCTTCAAAGCTTGGATGTAGAATGTCTTCAAAGAAAGCTCCAAATGACCTAGAAAACCTGTAGCATAACATTAGCATCAAAGAGATGGATATCCAAATGAGGAAGAGAGCTCTCCTTTTATAAAATATGAAAAGGAATGGACCATTGAGATTAAGAGGCAAAAGACTTAATCAACAGTGTAGAAAAATGGAAGCTTGATCCTTGTGCACAAATATCCTCCAATAGGAAAACAGAAGTTGACTTTAGTGTCCATATGAGACAAAAAGTACTTTTTCTCTTTTTATAAAATAAGAATGATGCTTTATTTGTGCAACTTAGGATAAGAGGAAAAGTGGGGGTTTTATATTTATTAAAAGGGGAGGAAATATTCCTTTTAAATAAATAAAGACTTTAGGATAAAATGGTTAGCCCAAAGAATAATCAAAAATGATGAAAAAGGATTTGATCAAGGAAATTGATATAATTGATAAAATGTTGATTATTGATAAAACTGATTCAGAGATAAATAAATCGAATAAATGGGGCCCAAAGTCTAGGTGACCATTTTTGGGTGCATACATTTGCCCCTCTTTGACTAATGTGTGATCGATCTGGGAACACATGTAGTCAAAAAATGAAGTTGCAATGTGAGATCGATTTGGGATCACAAACAACTCAGATGTGAGATCGATTCGGGATCACACCCGGACAAACATAGACAAAGGATTCTGGACATGAGGTCGATTTAGGATCATATCCAAAATAAGAGATAAGAATCTCAAGCTTAAGCGAAAGCTCACCAAAGATATCTAAATCAAGAGAATCAGGGATGAGAATCCCATAGATACTGCCCCCTCAGAATCGAAATTGAAATCAGGTAGAGGAGAACATCAGATTGATAGAAGATGATCAACTCATAATGAAATCATAATTGAAGATAAATGATAATAGGATAACCATTAGGCAATGGAACATGCCCCAGTGATGAATTAGAAGAAAAGAAGTAGGGCGAATGAAAGAATAAAAAATTGAGAGACATGGAAAGGAAGAAATTCCATCAAAGATCGAAGAATTATGCCTAAAAAGGTTAGTCAACTACGTAGAAGAATGAGAAAGCTTGGAAACGTGACTCGGATTTTGATTTCAAGTCTGAAAATGGATAGAAAATGATGTGATATGAAAGACCAGAAATGAAAGATATGATCAAGAAGAATCAGAAAATGAGCACAGTTGACCAACTAGTCCGTAGATGATAAAAAGGAGAGCTCTCTCCATATGCAAGATGGAAAAACTAAACTATGATGAACCTAGAAATGCAAGCTACTATGAAAGTGGTTGACTTGCAAGGTCACAACGCTTATAGACATCTGATTATCATCATCGAGCTTTATTGGTAGCGTCGTAAGATCATACAATACACACTAGTATGCCTATGGGTATATGAATATGATCTGTATCAGATGAAGTGTGGAAATCCCACCTAGGCACCAAAGACATGTAGGTCAAGATGACTAGTGCAGTGAGATTACCTAAGTTTGATATGGCAAGATTATGCTTGTATCAAGACACATGAAAGTCAGGATAACTAGAAGCATGCACTCGCATAAACAGTCAAGGATAATACCTTGTTAATCCATAGTGTCAAGTAAGACCAGCATAAATGCTCATGACAGTTAGGACCAACAAAATATACCCACAAGTAGATAAAGAGATAAAACATGTTCTCATACCCTCAGTCTTCTAGCTATGCATCATTGAAAACTTCTCAGGGAGAGACCACTCATCAAAGAAATCCTCATAGACAGCACACAAAGAAAAATAAAGTCAACATATCTCAACGAGTTGATTGTTTAAGTGTGTGTGTGTTGGTCATAGAGTCAAAATCTGAGTATCGCATCTGCAAATGAGCAATATCGCATCATACTAGACTGTAGGGTAAGACATCTGATAAGTGTTAAGAAACACTCGACGCAAGAGTAGTGTTGAAAAACACTGTTTGGGGTGGTGTTGAAAAACACCTGTTGTGAAATGCCCCAAGAGACAAATGCACCTAAAGGACCTATGCTAATAGTTATCCCCCCTAGACAAAGATAAAGACCAATTCTAGACTATGCCAAATAAGGTCAAGGCATGATGGACAAAGGTTCAGTGTCGAGAGCGCATGCTAAAAGACAAGGGTGCAAAGGCCTCAAGTAGCGCCTATTTCCAAGTTTTCACCACTTGGAGATTTTTTGATTTTTCAATTTTTTTGTATTTTTGCTACCAAGGCACCTATTTCCAAGTTTTCACGAAGGCACTTTTTCTATTTTTTTGAATTTTTAAATTTTTTGATTTTTTTGTGTTTTTTCAGGACTTTTTATGCTTTTTAGGATTTTTCAGGATCATAAAATATGTACAAAGGATGCCCCCAGACAGAAATGGGCATCAAGGATAGAACTTCTTTAGGTGCAAAATGTTTATGGGCTCAGGGAGTTGTTCTCCATCTTCATCTGATAGTAAATATGCACCTGTATCAAAAGCCGCAGTAATGACATATGGTCCAAGCCAATTAGGTTCGAACTTTCCCTTTTGTTCTCTGCTCTGTTGATTCTTAGCATTTTCTCTCAAAATAAGATCTCCTATTTGAAAATCTCTAGGGTGAACCTTCTTGTTGAATGCTTTGGACATACGCTTCTGATAGACTCTCATGTGATCAAAGGAAGCCTTACGCTTCTCATCTAGAAGTTATAGTTCTTGTAACCTCATAGCGCGGTAATGCTCATCTGTAATCAAACCTTTGAGTGAGACTCTAATTGATGGGATCTCTACTTCTAAAGGTAATACTGCTTCAGTGCCATAGGTAAGTGCAAAATGAGTAGCTCCTGTAGGTGTACGAATGCTAGTTCTATAGGCCCATAATGCTGGATTGATTTGCAAGTGCCAATCCCTACCATTCTTGTGTACTGTCCTATGAAGAATCTTAAGAATGGTTTTATTAGAGGCTTCTACTTGTCCATTTCCCTGTGGAAAGTAGATGGAGGACCAATGTTGCTTGATTTTAAACTTCTTGCATAGATGCTTTAGGTCATTGTTCTTGAATTGACCTCCATTGTCAGTGATGATCTCAGAAGGCACTCCAAATCGGCAAATAATATGATTCAGAATGAAGAGTGAAATTTTTTTTTCGGAGGTGACAGAAAGAGGGACTACCTCTACCCATTTCATGAAATAATCAGTAGCTGTGATGATAAACTTATGTCCACCTGATGAGTTGGGGTGAATTTTCCCAACAAGGTCAAAGGCCCAGCGCTGAAATGGACAATGAGAAATAGAAGGAATTAGCTCCCTACCTGGAGCATGAATCAGGTTTCCATGTTTTTGACATTTCTCACAAGACTTAGAGAAATCTACTGCATCTGTTTGCATTGTGGGCTAGTAATACCCCACCCTAAGCAACCTTCAGGCCATGGCAAGACTGTTGGAATGTCCACCACAAATGCCCTCGTGGATGTCTGCTAACGCTTGGTTGGATTCCTCCTTTTCCAAGCACCTAAGAAGTGTCCCATCTAAACCCCTCCTATATAAATCATCAGAGATAAGGGTGTGGTGAGAGGCATTACAGACAAGGTTTTAGTGTTCAGAATGGTTGAAAGTGTCAGGGATGATGGCATCGTGTAGATATGAATAGATAGCACCATAGCAGGAAGACTCATGTGTGACAAGGGTACAAATGACATTGCTTTCAGATGAGTCAAATATGGGATGGTGTAGCTCTTCCACCAGGAATTCAAATCTTAATTCATGTTGTTCCAACTGAAGGAGTGAAGCTAATGTTGCCATAGCATTTGTAGCTTTGTTCTCTGTTCTAGGGATCTGTTGAAATGTCACAAATGTAAAGTAATGTCTCAATGATTCAACCATCTTTTTGTAAGGTACCAATTTATCATCCTTGGTTTGATACTCCTCATTGACTTGGTTGATAATTAACTGTGAATCCCCAAAGACATGTAACTCTGTTATGTTCCATTCTATAGCCATTTTCAATCCATTGGTCAAAGCTTCATATTCGGCAATATTATTTGTACATGGGAATAAAAATTTGTAAGATTTTGGAATGTTGTACCCATGTGGAGAGACAAATAATACTCCAGCACCTGATCCATTTTGCATGTGGGAACCATCAAAGAACATCTTCCAAGTGCAGGTAGTCATATACAGTATGTGTTCATCTAGGAATTCTACCTGAATAGGCATACTATCCTTAACTGGGAAGTCAGCTAATTGGTCAGCAATAGCTTGCCCTTTTATGGCCTTTCTTTCAATGTACTCTATGTCAAATTCAGATAAAACCATCATCCACTTGACAAGCCTACCCGTGAGGGCAACCTTACTAAGCAAGTACTTAAGAGGATCAATTTTTGCAACCAAATGTATAGTATGAGCAAGCATATAGTGTCGCAAATTTTGGGAAGCAAACACTACTGCCAGACAAGACTTTTCAATGCTATTATAATTGATCTCATAAGATACTAGAGTATGACTAATGTAGTAAATGGCCCTTTCTTTCCCAGTATCATCTAATTGAGCCAACAATGCCCCCAAGGAAGACTCTGTTGCTAAAATGTATAAAATCAATGGTTTCCCAGGAATAGGCGGCATCAAAATCAGAGGATTAGCCAAATACTATTTTATTTGATCAAGGCTCTTTTGGCAATCCTCATTCCAAGCAAATGTGGCTCCCTTATGCAATGTTTTATTGAATGGTTGTGCTCTATCTACAAGCTGTGAAATAAACCTCCTTATGGATTGGAGTCGTCCCTGAAGGCTTCTCATCTGACTAACATTTCTTGGAGGTGGCATATCTAATATAGCTTGGACCTTTTCAGGATCAACCTCTATTCCTTTTGCTGAAATTATGAATCCTAGGAGTTTACCTGAGGCAACTCCAAATGCACACTTTTTTGGATTCAATCTAAGCTGAAACTATGCAATGCGATCTAGAATTACTTCCAGATCATTGAGGTGTGTATCCCGTTTCCTAGATTTAGCCAAGGTATCGTCCACATAATCTTCCAAGTTCTTATGCATCATATCATGAAAAATTGTGGTCATAGCTCGTTGATATGTAGCTCATGCATTCTTTAGGCCAAATGGCATGACGTTCCAACAATAGGTTCCCCATGCACATGTGAAAGCTATTTTCTCTTGATCTTCGGGAGCTATTTTTATTTGGTTATAACCGAAAAAACCATCCATTAAAGAGTATATCTCATAGCCTGCAGTCATATCCACTATCATGTCTATGTTAGGGAGTGCAAAGTCATCCTTTGGGCATGCTTTGTTAAGGTCTCTAAAGTCTGTGCATACACGAATGGATCCATCATGCTTTGAAACTGGAACAATGTTTGAGATCCAGTCGGCATAATCGATAGCTCTAATAAATCCTGCACTGAGGAGTTTTTCTAATTCAGCCTTAACAAGGAGAGCTATGTGAGGATGCATTTTCCTCAACTTTTGTTTAACCGATTTTATTCCTAGAGCTATAAATAGATGATGCATAATAAGATTAGTGTCAATTCTTGGCATATCTGAATATGTCCAAGCAAAGTTGATTTTCTTCTTTTGTAAAAACTTTGTATATGCTTCTTTTTCTTCAGCTGATAGAGATTGAGCTAGGTGCACTATTTGGGGAGCCTCTTATGTATTCACATTCACTGGTTGCGTAGGCTCAATAAGAACTGATGACCTTTCTTGGAAGTAACTTGGCAAGTTATTAAGTACCCCATCCTTAGGCACCTCAAAGAGGTTTTCACCCTCGGATATGTCTTTTCTTTTTACTATTTTTGGTTCTGACACCGCCATAAAGTGGTTTTCGCCATCAGACCTATTTTTGTTTTTTTCATTTTCTTTTATTTTTAGACTGAGGTACTTAATATCAAGCTCTATCATACTTGTTTTTGATTCACTGGTGGAAGAGACTACAGGTTCAAGAGCATTCAGATAGCAGGCAATTTCGTAGTCATTTTGAAAAGTGAGCAGTTTAGGCTCTTGATGTCGCTAAGACCAGTCAATTAGGTCGTAGTGAAAAAGGGGTAAGTCAATGACTGGTTCAACATTGTTTATGTGGAAGGTGTTATCTCTGGTGACCATACAATCAGGATTCATCAAGTCCCCTCCTAAGATACCCGAGTCAGGATTTGTCCTACCAAACGAAGCATCGTCCACTAAGGCAATTTGAAGAATCCAATTCTCTAGTCCTACACAAGGCTCGTCGGTCACATCGAGTTGAGTACTATAAGTATGGACAACATCCATGTCCAAATCAACTGTTGCATCTGAAAGTGAGTCCCATTCGAACTCATGTCAGTCTGTTTCTGAATCATTATTTGGGCCTTGTGATGTAGAAGCCTCAAGATTGGGAAGAGTTTCCCTTTTGCTAACACTAGCATTGTTACTATCCGTCATAGCTAGGATAGCAACACTTTCCATTGTCAATCTTGCATTCATATAGTCACTATCCGTCGTAGCTAGGATAGGAGTACTGTTAGTTGTCAAATCTTTTGAATCTCCCCAAAGGAGATTTGTTGAAGGCACCCAATCATCAGACATGTCTTGTTGATTAGAAAGATTAGGTGTGTAGTCTGAGTCATTGTCACTATCTGTCGCAGCTAAGACAAGGACACTTTTTTGTTTCTTATTTTCAAAACCTAAGCCAACTGTTGACTTATTCCTTCATCCAAAAAGGGCATGGTGAAGAGGTTCAGCCTTAGCATCCAACCTATGACTAAGGGGACCATGTCCTGGATAACCCATATTCTTGACCAATGTATACCCTCTCCCATAAGCTCTAGGGGAAGGTGCAAAATTCTCATTATGTAGGTATTTCTCTTCTCGGTAAATCTAGTCCGTAACGACAACCTCTTCTTTTTCCTCTTGAATCAGAACTAAGGATTCTACAAACTTATCAAACAATGTCATGGCTGAAGACAAGGGCTTCATTTCTTGAGAAGGTTTGCCATAAGACCTAGGGGAAATTGGCAATTTTGTGAATGAATCCATTTTGTAATCCCCCATACCAAGATCTATGGTCTTGAATTTATTCTTGCATTGTTCAAATGTAGTATCAAAAGTGTTAGCCTCCCTATTCAAAGGAATGTGAGACCCTGCTGAAATTGTGTTGACTGACAGTGTGCTGTCGCCGGGTATGCAGACTTCTATTCCATTGTAAGGGAACTTTACACACTGATGATAAGTAGACGGGACCACTTGCATCTCATGTATCCATGGTCTACCTAAAAAAATATTGTAAGCCAAAGGACCGACGTCAACAATCTAAAACAAAATGTCTTTCTCTACAGGACCAATCTGGATAGGAAGAACAACCAATCGTTTAGAACTACGTTCTGCTTCATCATAAGCCTTGATAGTTATCTGCTTCCTTGTGTCAATGACTTCTTTTGAATAACCCAAGGCCTTCAATAAGCTCAAAGAACAAATATTAAGCCCAGCACCCCCATCTATCAACACACGCCTGACACGGGTCTTGTGGATCATAACCTCTATATGAGGGGCCAAATTGTGTGGGTGGGTTAATGACTTGTCATCTTCTTCTGAGAATGTAAGGTAGTGAGGGCTAGCCAAGTGGTGGACCATATTCTGGAATTGATCTACATCTATATCATTAGGGACATTAGTTGCTCACAGGGCATCCTCAAGGACACGCTTATGCTTGGGGGACAATTCCAAAAGCTCAAAAATAGATATCTACGCTGGTGTGTGTTGTAACTAGTCAATAAGGTTATAATTCAAATCAGGACCAATGGCAGATTTAGGGAGAGCACCTTTTGACACGGGCTGCTTAGATTTACTAGAGCTAGGACCTCTAATAATAATGGGAGCTTGAGACTGGCTCCTAGTGACAACATTGAGGGGTTGAGACATCCTTCATGAGTGAGGACCTCTTAGGACCACAACGGGTCCTTTATCAAGCATAGGAGTCGAATCCACATCATATCCATAAGGGTATTTTCCTCTCATCATGTTGACATTATCATCAGTAACTTCGAGCATGTTAATAACATTCTCAGCATTTGTTTAGGTGTAGTTAATAGCAGCCTTGCCATTCTTATTGCTAGAATTCTCTCCTTTCTCATATTTGGGCAAGGGTTATTTAAAAGCTTTGTGATCTACATTAGTGGTTAAACCATCAACTTGTAATCGTCCACTTTCAATAAGATCTTGGACAAGATGCTTAAGTTTAAAACAATTTTCTATATCATGTCCAATTCCATTGTGAAAGACACAAAAAGCCTTCTCATCCCACCAATGAGGCTTAGGATCTGGTATGTGGTGCTTTGCAGGATCTTGGGGGTGTGCCAAATTATGAGCAATTAACATCTTGAAAATGTCTGCATAGGAGTCCCCAAGTTTGGTAAATTGCCTCTTTTCTATTTTAGGTCTCGCTTGATACTTGGGTTTATTCTCTTGTTGTGCTGAAGATGTTTGCAGCTTCATGGCTTGGACTGCATTGGAGAGATTTATAACTCCTTCATTCTTAGGTTGAGATGAGTCAACAACTCTGTCATTGACCACTTGCTTATTCTTGTTCCAATAAGGGTTCTTTTTGTCCTTATTACCGTTAGTGTTTTTGTTTTGGCCATTGTTGTTATTAGTTGGTTTAGCCAAAATTCCTTGTTCTTTTAGGACATCCTCTATGCAACATGCCACTTCTACCATGGTATCAAAAAAATTAAATAGGATCTTCTTGACCTCATACCTTAGCTCTGGTATTAAATTTCTCACAATGATGTCTATTCTTTCTTCCTCAGGAATTGTCCTAGGATACTTTGAGCATAACCGTCTCCATCTTTGCAAGAAGGTGACCAAAGGTTCTCCTTGATTTTGTTTGAGTTTGCACAAATCAAGCATTGTGACTAACCTAGATAGATTGTAAGAAAAATGTTGGACAAATCTTTGGACAAGTTCTTTGAATGTCTTCACTGGAGGAGTAAGGTTGGTGAACCACTCCATAGCTTGACCTTTTAGACTCCTTGGGAATAATCTCATTAAATAGGAGTCTTCATGATGAAAAGCAAAGCTCATTATATAAAATTGTCTAACATGGTCATGAGGATCACCAATGCCATCATATTTGTCATAAGTTGGGAACTCAACCTTCTTAGGAAATTCAATCATCAACACACTTTTGTCTATAGGGTTGGGACATATGGAGTCCAAATTAAATGTTCTCTTAGGAGCCCTCATCCTTTCTATATCCTTTTGCATTTGCATGATCACCTCATTGGTTGAAGGATTCTGTTTCTTAATCTTTTGGTAGACATCAAAATTATATGGAACCTTAGCACCTTTGTTGTTGAGACTTTCTAGGAATTGGTCCTTGTTTTGTTCCACATATCTTTCTACATATGTTTGGAAAGATGGTTCTTGTTGCATAGTCATACAATCTATTTTATCAAAGTTGGCATAACTTCCTCCATGTTGTGAACCATGATGTGCTCATTGGGAGGGTTGTTTTGAAAGTCTATGAGGTGACCGTCTCCTATGGTGATCATATCTTGAAGTCCTTCTTCCTCTAGGACTTGGGGACCTTGAGGGCATCCTTAACCTTCTTCTAGGACTTGGTGAAGGGGTAGATGGGGGTGAGTTGGTCCCACTATTGGTATCCCTCCCATTAAATTGATTTTGGAGTTGTTGTGCATAGAGCCTATCTTCTTCTTCTTGGGCGACTCTTTTTCTTATGTCCAATAATGCACATTCCTCTTCCTCTAGTTGTCTAAAGTTCTCCTTTTTGGTAGCTTGTTCATCTAGATAGGCTTGCTTCTCCCTTTCAATACTTTTCAATCTTGTATTTGCATATCGAGAGATATCTTTAAGTGGAGAAGATTGTCTTGAATGCCTCATTGCGTTGGCTGCGTTGATGTGGTGGTCACTAGACTCGTTGTTCTAGTCCTCGTGTTGTGACTCTGAATCTGAGTGAGTTTGCCTATAATGTCTCTCAACTCATTGGTGAGCATCAAAATACCTTGTGTTGTTGGGGGGTGACCCAGGTGGACTAGCACGAGAAGAACCACCATACACTCTGGTACTCCTATGCCGTTGGAAAATATTCTCAAGAGTTTGATTCATGGCTTCTCTTTATTATCGAGTGAAAGTGTAACTCATGTCCATACTTGATGAAAGTGGTGCTAAAGAGGTGCTCACTTCACTAGGATTACCTTTTGGATTAAAACAAATCTCAGATTCCTTTTTAGGAGATTGATCGAAAAGGGGTTCTTTTCCCTTGTGTTGTTGATGAGTCTTAATTGGTGGTAACTGGCTAAAGACAACAGGTGGTCACTTCCCTTGATTGACTTGGTACCTTGTTGTAACTGACATGAAAGAAAGAGATTCTTAATGATAAGATGACCTCGCATAGAGTCAACACCAAACTAGGATAATCAAAGTTCTCTATTGTCCAAAATGAAATGAAAAGATAGAAATAAAGGGGCTTTACCAACACTGTCAAAGAGGTGCTAAAATCAAAGGATGAATATCCTTGCACTTTTGAATCAAGAGGTTAGACTAGGCCAAAATATAACTAAAATTGAGATTAAATGAAAATGATTTGGACATTAAGAGTACTGAAATTTTCCAAGAATGTAGCTAACAATTCTAGAGATAAACTTTTTTACCAAGAATAATCTTTTAACTTGACAATTATTTTCCAAGTGACCTTGTAAATCAATTGATGCTATTCCTAGAGGGCAAAAACCAAAGATTTAGAGCCAAAACAGGTCTCCAACAACAGAGCAAGAAATGTACTCCAAGACTTAATCTGACTAGCAGCAACTAAAACTTACTGAAACTAAAAACACAGTAGAAACTGCCCAAGCGACACTTTCTAGGCAAGAAAGGTGACAGTTTATATCTAGGCGACACTTCGCCTTAAGCCAGGTGATAGTTTCTAGGCTATCAGCGCACACTTTTTATCAAATGGGGTGACAGACTTGTAGGGGTGAACTGGCGCGTGAAAATTCTCAAAATAGAGCGCGACAGCCATTCAGTGTCGTGCGACTCTTTGACTAGTGAAGTTTAAAATCTTGGTTTTTTTGAGATTGTCTGTTCAAAATTTTTAGTTTGAGGGTTGATTTTTTTCATTTTAAGCACAATGACAGTAGTAAATTGACAGGTTTGCAAACAGTATGGGATCAAACATGTCTTCAAGCACTTGAAACAAGGGCAAAAGCAACCTTGCCAAGATAAACAATTATGATATCAAAATAGAAAAACACCCTATGAGTACTACCGATTATTTGAATATTTAAGAACGTTAGCACTGGTATTACACAATCGAAGACACTTCAAGAAATATCTATCCTAGAAAGTCAAGGCTCATTACTTATCAACTTGGCCCACAACTTGATGTCCCTTCACCTCACACCAAGTGGTTACCCACAATAGATGTTGGCTTTGTCATGGAAGTGCCAAAGACACAACCAAAGGAACACATATGGTGAGTATCTTAAGGTGATCCGGGTTGTTCCACTTTGATCAATCTTGCACCAAGAAGCTAAGCGGCTAAATAAGGTGGCTTCTATCTAATGGTTCTTAATAAGGGCTTCCATTCACAACACCCCTCTTGCTCCTCATAGAGGGCTGAGACTTCGCGGCCTCAAGAGTACCTTAAGCATTCTTGCTCAATGCTTTCCCCATGGTTGCAATCCCATGAGCTACTCACATCAAGCGAAGACAAATGTTATGTCTACCAAGGTTTTGTGTTCTCGATAGCCTTGAGTTTATAGTGGGTCGGAATAGCTCGGTATTAGCTTGTCCCCACTTGGGTCGTTCCTCTTGATTGCTCAAGAGCAGGCCCACTAAAAGATCCTAATCAACTAAACAAAAAATAGATCAACTTATGAGGTTCAAGGTTTTTGTTTCACCACAAGGGTGAAGAGCATACTCCCCTATCTCAAAGCTTCACCCAAACACACCAAGCAAAGAGGTCCAATTACTCTCTTGCTTCCAAAATTTTAAGATGGGTCAAGATTTTCTGGTTCACCACAAGGGTGAAGAGCATACTTCTCCTACCACCTCAAAATCTCTTCCACAAGATATTAATGTTCCTACTAAATAAAACAACTAGTAGATTGCCACACTTGAAATGAAATAAACCACAATTGAAAATTTTTATTTTTTATTTTTATGCTTTTTGGGCAACCCTACAAGAAACCATTAGTATCCCTTTAGCATCCAATTTTTTGGCAAATTTCTTAAGCAAGTGTACCTACAACCACAACTAGTTAGGCCCACAAAGTTAGCAAAATCCAAATGAAATATGCAAGATCTTAAGTGAAATATGCAAGTTAATTCTATCTAATCGAAGTAAATGAAAACAACAAGCTAATCAAGTGTAAATTCAGCCAAAAGAAGTCACTATCAGGTACAGGTGACACTATAATCAGCAGGATTGTCGTGTGACACTTCTCTGCATAACAGTGCGACAGTTTTAACTGGGATGATAATTCATTCAATAGCAGGTGACAAAACTCCTCAAATAGTTCGACACTTCCTATCAAATGGGGTGACACTTTTAACTGGTAAAGTGTCACGTCTCTATACAAAGAACTATTGCATGACACTGGAAAAATGTCACGCGACACTCTGAGACAGAAAAACCAAAGACCGAAAATTCATAAAATTTTTTGTGGAAATGCAGAAAATAAAGGACAAACTTAAGCTACTCTGCCCCATGGTGGGTGCCAAAAATGTATGGTGAAAATGTGACCACACTTCTATGAATCCTTACATGCAAGAAAACTCAACAATGAGCCCTCACAAATCAATCCATAGCTCTCTATGCATGGAGTTGCAAGATTTGTAAAATTGCTCTCAGCTAGAGCTATAAATTCATGACCTTGCTAGTCAACCACACAATAAGAGATTCTAAATTAAAGACAAGGGCAACAATGCCAATATCTCCAATGAAATCAATATGGATGAAAAGCAATGCAAACTAATCTATGAAAGGAAATTGCAATGGATTACAAACCCCTAATTAAGCTATGTGAGCTAAATCATAAAAAGAAATCTAAGCTAATATGCCATGACAATGCAACTAATAAAGAAAATATGCAAGTAGAATGTAATGCAACAATGAAAGCAAGTCTTCAAAGCTTGGATGTAGAATGTCTTCAAAGAAAGCTCCAAATGACCTAGAAAACCTGCAGCATAACATTAGCATCAAAGAGATGGATATCCAAATGAGGAAAAGAGCTCTCCTTTTATAAGAAATGAAAAGGAATGGACCATTGAGATTAAGAGGTAAAAGACTTAATCAACGGTGGAGAAAAATGGAAGCTTGATCCTTTTGCACAAATATCCTCCAATAGGAAAATAGGAGTTGACTTTAGTGTCCATATGAGACAAAAAGTACTTTTTCTCTTTTTATAAAATAAGAATGATGCTTTATTTGTGAAACTTAGGATAAGATGAAAAGTGGGGGTTTTTTATTTATTAAAAGGGGAGGAAATATTCCTTTTAAATAAATAAAGACTTTAGGATAAAATGGTTAGCCCAAGGAATAATCAAAAATGATGAAAAAAGATTTGATCAAGGAAATTGATATAATTGATAAAATATTGATTATTGATAAAACTGATTCAGAGATAAATAAATCGAATAAATGGGGCCCAAAGTCTAGGCGACCATTTTTGGGTGCATACAGATAGCACCTTGGAAGGCAATTGGGCAATCATGTGTAGAGCTCCTTGTTCTGATAGGATTGATGAAGGAATAAAAAAATTGGTCACATCATTTTGGAATGATAATACACGTCCTTCATCAAACACTAGAGATGTTATCAGACATAGAATTTCAGCTAATCAATATGAATATCATACAAAACATTGGTTGGACACAACACAACATGAAATGTATGTGTCATTTTGTAGTTCAAATCCTAATATAAAGATTGGGCAAACATTGTTTGAAAGATTGAAGCCATATTATATCAGGACAAACAAAGTGTTTGAAACTTGTTGTCGTCATTATCATATTGAATTTGATCTCCACTATCAGGTTTTTCAAAAGTTTGTAGAAGACACTTATGGTTTTGAAAATGCTCTTCCTACTAGACGAAGTGAGTTCATCTCATCTATTTTATGTGACAAAAGAGATGATGTAGCTGGACAAATAAATTGCATAAAAGGAATATGCCAAACATGTGCTGATTTGTTTCTTTTTCCTTTGAAAAATGAAAATATTGATGTAACAAAGATGGTAAATTGCAAGAGTTACAAATATGTAAAGAATGAAACAAAATTTGGGAAAGAATCCAAAAGGTTAGAATATGTTGAAGAGGAGATAAATGTTGAAGTATTTATGGAAAAATTTAAAAAATTGATTCAACCCTACATTCATCATGCTTTTTTTTGCAAAGTGGCAAGCACAACAATTCCAAACACTGAGAGACAATTTTCCACTTGGAACTATTGTATCAGTTATTGATTTTGTAGAAAATTATTTTTTTTGTTCATCAAAAGGCAATTTAGTCAGAATACTATTTTTTAGAGAAAATTACTATTATGGTACATGTGTGCTATCGAAACGCACAATAGATTTGGATGGTATTCAGAGCACATTTGAAGCACGGGTCATCAAGAAGGAATATCATTTTTATATAAGTGATGATAGAGAGCATGACATTCATTATGTAGAACATTGCTTCAAGATATTTTTTGCAAATTTGAAAGAAAGAGGTATAAAAATTGATAAACATTATGTTTGGTCAGATGGATGTGCTGCACAATTCAAATCATCAAGACCATTTTATGCACTGTGTAGATATCATCGTAATGAAAATATACCACATGTCTAGAGTTTCTTTGAGCGTGGACATGGAAAAGGTGAACATGATGGTGTCGGAGCTTGCATCAAACATGCTATACGAAAGTATCAAATGAATTATAAGGGAGTGCATATAAAAAATGCACATGATGTGGTTGAATGGTGCAAGACACATTTCACACCAAATGAGAATGACACGTCATCAGGATTGACTCAGGCAGTGCCATATAGAAAATTTTGGGAGATAAAAGGTATGCACACATTTTAAAATTATTTGAAAGTGTTTAAATTTTTTATGATATTTTTTATTCAAATTATATTTATATAGAATGTATTATATATGCATTTGTTTAGGTGTGGATAGAAAAATTATGCATGGTTGCAATAGGATAGAAAAGACGTGATCTTTGCATTCAGTTATGAGTACAAATTGTCGCAATTGGATGTTGAACACTAGGGACTACTCATGCTTTTGTTGTCACTACATTGCTGACAATTATAAGGAATGTATCAATCAAGACCGTGGATATGTAGGTGCATAGAATCTAGTGCCACTAGTTGTTACTGATACATTTGATAGAGATGAAGATGAAAACTTCGATGATGTCCCTTTGATTTCTACTGATTACGATCATATCTCAGGATTGGTCAAAATTGGTAAGTATATATGTTTCACATTATATGGTACATTGAGCTGCATGTATAGATAGATAGATAGATCTATAGAGTGAACTAAGTAAATTTTAAGATCTCACACATGTATATATAAATTTACTATCTAGGAGATGTTTTTGCAATGATTGTTGAGCGTGGAAATGTAGGAGTTGGTTATTATTTACTACGTTGTACTGCAGAGAGGATGAAGTTACTTGAACCTGAAGAAAGTGATGGAATGTTGTTCCCCATAGGTTTGTATATGGTTTACATCAATATATTGAACTCAATTTGTAAATTTTAAATTTCAACCTTTTAACAAATTTCAAATTGAGTTTGTTTAAATTTATATATTGTTAAAATTTGTGACCTGCAGGTTCAGTTGTTTTTGAGGGAACATATTTCAAGCAAATCAAAGTAATTCAACATGGTATTCACTTTGTTGATTACGAACCAAACAATAAGGTGTTTCAATATAGTCACCTAGTAGTTGCCACATCCATTTGTCTTCATACAGTTAAGTTTCAACTTGGACGTCGTAAGTGGAGACTAGATAGTGAGGATCATGAGAGAATATTTCATGTTCTCCATGAAAGGTCTGAACCACTTGAGTTGGTCTAAAAAGTATAATATGTATACTTATTTCTTGTGTTAGGACCTACTTGATATCTCTGGATTAAATTTCATTATACTTTGTTTATATATTTAAACATATGATGGACTATAATTTGTTGATATATGATGGACCTATTTGATGGTTCAATGGTTTTAATATATAGAATTTTATATGTATACTTTGATTATTCAATGATTTTTATAGATTGCATATTAGTTAAAGATTTTATGTATGCTTTGATTATTCAATGATTTTTATGATACTTTTTATGATGCTTATGATTTCTAGATCCCCTTAAGACCTCCCCTTAAGACACTAAAAATGATGAAATTAGTTAGATTACTTACGATGTGTGTTAGTTCTAGAATTAGTTACATGTATACTTTGATTATTCAATGATTTTTATAGATTGCATATTAGTTAAATATTTTATGTATGCTTTGATTATTCAATGATGCTTATGATTTCTAGATCCCCTTAAGACCTCCCCTTAAGACACTAAAAAATGATGAAATTAGTTAGATTACTTACGACGTGTGTTAGTTCTAGAATTAGTTACCATTTATTAACTAGTTATTTTTTATGATATTAATTCTAGATCCCCTTTTGACCTCCCCTTAAGACACTAAAAAATAATGAAATTAGTTATATTACTTATGACATGTGTTAGTTCTAGAATTAGTTAGAATAGTTATTATCCATTAGTTACATGTATTAACTAGTTATTTTATATGATATTAATTATAGATCCCCTTAAGACACTAAAAAATGATGAAATTAGTTAGATTAATTATCATATCTAATCAAATCATATCATCTAATCATATCATCTAATCAAATAAAACCATGTAATCAAATCATCTAATCAAATAAAACTATCTAATCAAATCATATATCATCAAATAAAATTCTCTAATCAAATCATATCATCTAATGAAATAAAACCATCTAATCAAATCATATATCATCAAATAAAATCATATAATCAAATCAAATCAAATTATATCATCTAATCAAATATACGTCTCTAATCAAATATATGTCTCAAATCAAATATAAGTACATCTAATCAAATATATATGTTTCTAATCAAATATATGTCTCGAATCATAAACTGAAAATATCAAACATATACTAATGACATATATAATGAGTCTCAAATAAAAGATATGTGCAACATGTCCTCAACTAGGGAGTCATCTAGGCACATGCAAACAAAGTGACCCTTTGAACGACTGCCACGAGCATCCTCTAGCTGTGAGACAACAACTGATCCCTGTGAATATAAATGCATGTATATATGATAATAATCTAAAATAATTAAAATATTATAAATGCATGTTTAAACTTACATATTTTTAAAACTTACCTGACCACTACTAGGTGTCACATCTGCTGAATTACTCCTATGAAAAGCATCCTCTAGCTGTAAAGTAGCGACTGACCCCTACAAATTTAGTGTACAATAGTTGGTTATATACTTGTGCATAGTATATATATTATGTAAAGTACTTGAAATATATAAATACATGTGTACACATGCATGCTTAAACATACATATATCTAAAAATTAGCTGACCACTAGTAGGTGTCACATCATGTGGATCTCATAGGAAGATGCTCTGAGCCCACACTAGAGGTAACATGCTCTGCTAACTGTGCCTACAAAATATTATACATTGAACAAACATCAATACACATGTCTACAATTAATTGTTCACTAAAACTCCCAAGAAAAAAGAAAAGAAAATTTTATATGTACCTGGGTCTCAGGAGCAGGAGGATCATCAACGTGCTGCACCATCATATCATCAACTGAAACTAAATCACCCGCACCACCTAAGATCCTGAGCCTCTCTAGTAATAAGGAGTGTAGGGGTGACACTAGCTGGGAGGGAAGTGATGTAGAACCTGAACCATCTAGATGCAATAACATATCCATATATGACCCAACATCAGTGCCAACATCCACCTGGCCCAACCCACACAACTACTCATCAAAAGTGTCTAGGCCCTCAGTGGTGATGCGTACATCTCCAACCTGTATACATGGCTCTCCAACTGTAGAGTGATCTGTGGGTGCACAACGCTTTGCACTATGTTGTGCCTGACTAGTAGATGGTGTGTCCTGTGTCGGTGGAACTACAGGACCCCGTGCAAGTGCTATAAAATCCCTGACTGAATGTATTGGGATCCTGTACGTGTTAGTAATATGAGAATAGGCCTGAAGGAGATCCTTCAAAAAGTAAAGGGCCATATCTAAATGACTATGATGACCCGACAATGCTTGTATCTCTCCAGGTATAGGAAGACCTGCAGCTCTATATGTCTCCTCAGTCACACATGCAATAGTACTAGACGAAGCCTCAGAAGATGATCTAGCTCTACTCGATCTCGTAAAAATGTATCTGCCCACTGAATCTAAAGTGATGGATGTGGCTGTAGAAGCAATATGTCCTATACTATCCACAACTCCCCTCTGAGAAGGAATGATGACTCTATCTGTAGTAGCAGCCATCGCCGGTGCCACTATTAAAGTCCTATCCTCAACTAGCTATCTATGAAATTGTACAACTCGATCAGCCCTACGATACTGATCGCGATCTACAACCCTACCGAGCCCCTAGACTATAATATGCTAGGAGATCTAAATAGTTGACCCTGAGTCTCAAATGGAATTTAGCTTACAACTACTGTGCAAAATATAATGGAATTTGGTCGTTATTTGAATAACGACCATGTGCTACAAGAAACCAAGGGTAAATCATAAATGCGATCTGAGGAATCACACACTATGTGACCTAATATGCCCTCACAATGGCCCTCCCTTCATAATGTGGGAAAACCTCTCATTTGATGGTTTCCTTGGGGACAAGGCTCTGAACCGTCACCAAGGAAACATCGCCCAAGACCTCCTCCCTCAACTCTCAAAAAATGGTCTCAACTGCCTGAGGAGTGAAGGAGTGAGACCTCAATTTGGCAGTCATAGTCTCCAAAATGGTCAATATAGTAGCACAAGTATCTCTATATATACCATCTATTAAAGACGTACAGATAGACTCTCTAAGTTGAGCCATCTCCGTATCAGCAATATGAAAAATGGTCTGCATATCAGGAGTTTGAGGTGCATCCTGAGCAGCCATCTAGATACATAACATGTGAAAGGTAAGTGTTAATAATTAAGTACTTGATTACATGTTTTAACTGCATGTAAAATGGAAACAAATATCTAAATATATAAAATTATAGGTCCTATTAGGTCACGTAAGTGGTCTTATTAGGTCTTAAGGGTCCTAGGATGTACTAATTAGGTCTTAAGGGGTCGTAGATAACATAAGATGTCTTATTAGTTCTTAAGGGGTCTTAGATAATATAAGAGGTCCTAAGGGGTCCTAAGGGATCCAAATAAGAGTCCTAGAATGTTAATGGGTTGCAGGTGCAATAAGTGGTCCTAGAGTATCTTAAGGGGTCGTGGGTAACATAAGAGGTCATAAGCTATAGATAAGGGTCTTAGAGTGTCTTAAGGGGTCATGGGTAACATAAGTGGTCCTAGAGTGTCTTAAGGGGTTGATAAGGGTCCTAGAGTGTCTTAAGGTGTCGTGGGTAACATAAGAGGTCCTAAGGTATAGATAGGAATCCTAGAGTGTCTTAAGGGGTCGTGGATAACATAAGAGGTCCTAATTAGTGGACTAATTGGTCATAATTGGTCCTAATTGGTCATAGTAAGTCCTAATTGGTCATATTAGGTCCTAATTGGTTCTAATTGAGTCTAATTAGGTCCTAATTGGTTCTAATTGAGTCTAATTAGGTCCTAATTAGTTCTAATTAGTCATAATTCATTCTAATTAGTCCTAATTGGTCCTAATATGTCTAATTGGGTCTAATTAGGTAGATGATTAGGTCCTAAATTTTGTTCCTAATAGGTCCTAATTGGTCTTGGTATAGTTAGGTCTAGTTAAGTCTAATAGGTCCTAAATTTTGTTCCTAATAGGTCCTAATTGTTCTAGTTACTTGTCTAATTGGTCCTAATAGGTTTAGCTAGGTTTAGTTAGGTCTATTAGGACCTAATAGGTTCTAATACATCTAATTGGTCAGACTAATGTTGGTTAAAGTTCTAATGGGTCTAATTGGTCCTAATAGGTCCTAGTAGGTCCTAGTAGGTCCTAATAGGTCATAATTGGTCCTAATTGGTCGTGGGTAACATAAGAGGTCCTAAGGTATAGATAAGAGTCATAGAGTGTCTTATGGGGTCATGGGTAACATAAGTGGTCCTAGAGTGTCTTAAGGGGTCGTGGGTAACATAAGATGTCATAAGCTATAGATAAGGGTCCTAGAGTGTCTTAGTGGGTCGTGGGTAACATAAGAGGTCCTAAGGTATAGATAAGAGTCTTAGAGTGTCTTAAGGGGTCGTGGGTAACATAAAAGGTCCTAAGGTATAGATAAGAGTCATAGAGTGTCTTAAGGGGTTGTGGGTAACATAAGGGGTCATGGGTAACATAAGTGGTCCTAGAGTATCTTAAGGGGTCGTGGGTAACATAAGATGTCATAAGCTATAGATAAGGATCCTAGAGTGTCTTAAGGGGTCGTGGGTAACATAAGAGGTCTTAAGGTATAGATAAGAGTCCTAGAGTGTCTTAAGGGGTCATGTGTAACATAAAAGGTCCTAAGGGATCCTAGGTTACATTAGTGGATCCTCGTATGTATTAATTGAATCTAAGATACATAAATGTGTCATAAGACAACCTAAGATATGTTAATGGGTCTTCAGGTTCTGAATGGGTCACATATGTCTTAAAATGTTGTAAGGGATGTATAATGGTCCAATAATATTAATAGGTCGTAGATGTGATAAGTGGTCTAAGTGGTCCTATGACATCCTAAGATTCTTTAATGGGTCTTGGGGGTCCTAAAGTTTCATATTTGTTTTAAGATTTCATAAGGGATCCAGATAAGAGTCCTAGAATGTTAATGAGTCATAGGTGCAATAAGTGGTCCTAGAGTGTCTTAAGGGGTCGTGGGTAACATAAGAGGTCCTAAGGTATAGATAAGGGTCCTAGAGTGTCTTAAGGGGTCGTAGGTAACATAAGAGGTCTTAAGGGATCTAGATAAGAGTCCTAGAATGTTAATGGGTCGTAGGTGCAATAAGTGGCCCTAGAGTGTCTTAAGGGGTTGTGGGTAACAATGGGTCCTAGATGTGTCTTACGATAATGTAAGGGATGGATAAGGGTTGGGTAGAGTGTCTTAAGGGGTCGGGGGTAACATAAGAGGTCCTAAGGGGTCCTAGGTTTCATTAGTGGATCCTCGTATGATATTTTTTGAATCTAAGATACATAAATGTGTCCTAAGACAACCTAAGATATGTTAATGGGTCTTGATGATCTGAATGGGTCATATATGTCTTAAAATGTCGTAAGGGATGTATAATGGTCCAACAATGTTAATGGATCGTAGATGTGATAAGTGGTCTAAGGGATCTTAGGTTACATTAATTGATACTAGTATGTCTTAAGGGTTCTTGCGAGCAATGATGGGTTCACATATGTATTAACATAAGCTAGGATAGATGAATGTGTCATAGGAAATTTTAAGATATAATAATGGGTCGTATGGGCCATAAGGGGTCCTATGTGTCAAGTAAGATGTCATAAGCGATATGTAATGGTCCTAGAATGTCTTAAGGGGTTGTAGGCCTCATAATAGGTCCTAAGAGATCATAGGTTACATTAATTCATTCTAGAATGTCTTAAGGAGCCTTGAGGGAAACAATGAGTCCTTGCATGTACATGTACATCAATGGGTCATAGGACATCCTAAATGTATTATAAGATCTTGAGATTCCTAAGGGATCCTAAGTGTCTTAATATGTCATAAGGGAGGAATAAGGGTCCTAGAAACTTACTGTACTACAATTTTTTAACATTTTTTAACATACTACTAGATCATTTTCAAAAATTTAACTACAATTTTCTAAGATTTTTACAAACTAAAAATTATTTAAAATAAATAACTAACTAATATTTACTAAAAATGCATGTACATGTGTGTGTGTGTGTGTGTGTGAGAGAGAGAGAGAGAGAGAGAGAGATTCCTAATATTTACAACTTTAAACTTGAAATTTAGAAACAAATATTTTTAATAATTTCTATAAGATCTTAATGTTTTCTAACATTTTCTAACATTTCTACTATGGTTTCTAATGTTTTGTAAATATTTTCTAATAGTTGCTAACAAACTACTACGATTTTCTACCATTTTCTAACATATTCTAACATTTATACTACAATTTTTAATATTTCCATCATTTTCTAATATTTAATTACAATTTTCTAACATTCTACTATTAATTTCTAACATATTAGATAATATTTAACTACGATTTTCTAACATTTCTACAAATAATTTAAAAAAAAAAACAAATAACTAACTAAAATAAATATAAAACATATTATTTACAATAAAAAAATGAGAAAAATGTGTGTACCTGATACTGCTAACAATATGAAGATGTCGAAAAAGCTCAGGAGGCGCTAGCGCGCTGACATTGTGAGGTACTTCGCTCCAAGGCCTCGGGTCCGCAAAGTCTGACAGAATAAAAAAAAAAATGCCGAAAATATATAAAAAATCTAGCCCAAAGGGGCTTCGCTCGAAGACCCTCTTCGTGCGAAGACCCCTACATAGGGTACTTCGCACGAAGACGGGTCTTCGCGCGAAGCCCCTTGTCTAGGGTACTTTGTGCGAAGTGGGTCCACCACTTCACGCAAAGTATCAACTTCGTACGAAGACTCTAAAGTTTTTTTTTTCCCCATCTCGCCGATTTTGTTCATCCCTAAAAGTGGGACACAGCTTCATGGGATCACCCTGCACTCTTTAGTATTATATTTGGATGAAATTATTGCGTTGTGGGAACTTAATTCAAGATGTTAGTAAATCTAATGTGGGTAAAACAACTATATCGGATATTGTTTGAAGATAAAATGCGGATAGGGTTAATTAATTGACTTGCAATGTTTAAGGTTTGAAAGGGTTATTAGAAGGCTTTTATTTAGTCCACTTGAGGGTGACCTAGGATCATGTTAAGGAATCATGGAATGTCATAAGTAGTTTAATGATGAAAGTGTAATATGTATTAGTTTTAAATAGATCATGGTACATTTAGGATCAAGATTTAAAGCATGGTTAGGTCAGCTATAATGCAGTTTAGTGCACCCTTGTGAATCACCTAGTAAAATGAAGTAAGTGTAAGAGTATCTTATCAACCTATTTCAACTTATGTTCTTATAATGATTTTTGATCATGATGCAACACCTTGTTAAACATGAAACCATAGTTTAATTCAACTTGACCCAAGTATTCCTATAGCACTAAAGCTTAGAGTCACTAACCCATGTAACGAGTTGGAATACTGACTCTGCATCTAAACGTGATACGACCCAACTCTATCTATGTCTAGACCTTACAACTCAAGAAACTAACTTCACCATGTTGTCATCTTTTCTGCAACGTATTCATATTAATTGTGTCATCATTTTTGTTATAAAAAAAAAAAATTGTGTGTGTGTGTGTTTTGCCCTAGTTTTGGGCATGACATGTGTGTAGACCAATTCCTTGGGGGAGTCAAGACATTGTAAAATCTTTGATATGAGGGTGTCATTGGAGTATTTCTTATATTTGAATCAGCTCATTTAGTTCTATCTAGTCCATTCTTATATGTTCTATTATGTTCCATTTGTGAATCTAAATGAACGTTTCTTTCCTAATCACTTTTTTTAAAATTTGAACTTTGATCTCTTATGTACTTGGTCACTCTTTCCTCTATATGTTTGGTCATTTAGTGCCAAGTAAAGAGACTTTCATAGTAAAGTCTTAATATTGAATTCATGGTTCTTTAAGTGATCTTCTTGTAGTTAAGTTTTTGAGGGAAGATTTTTTGGTTTTTATTTGTGATCATGGGAAACATCTCCATCATTATCCCCCCCTCCTTCTCTCTCTATTGTTTCAATCACTATCTCTCCATCCATAGGTTTCTCACTCCTAAGAGAAGGGAGGGAGGGTGAAAATGATTGAAAAAGAGAGAGGAGTCATCAGATTGAGGAAGAAGTAGATGAGGAGGGAGTGAGAGACCTAGGGAAGGAGATGACAGAGAGGTAATGGGTGAGAGAGAAGAGGAGAGAGTTGATAAAGGAATAGAAAAACCCTACATATACCCATACATAAACCAATATAAACAACATATATGATTACATAAAATACCTTTATTTTATGTGTAGAGGCTTATGATTACTTTATTTACACTTAAATGCATGGGCACATATCTCCTTAATTATACAAAAAATATCAATCTTACTCTCTCTCATTATTCAAATGAATTTACTACACACGTGCAACCACTCATCCTCATGAGCTATTACATGTGCAACTTCCCTTTTTCTTATTTATTACACACACATGGACATCTTCTTTTGCTATTGGATTAATAGAAACAATTCCTAGGGGAATCTTATGAAATTAAAATTTAGGGGGAAAAAAGGTAAGGGGGAACATGCTTTGGTGACAAGGAAGTCCAAAAAGATAATTAAGAAAGAAAAGGAGAGGATGGAAGTAAGGCATGTTTTAGAGAAAAATAGGTATGGGGACTAAAACAATTGGAATTTATTTGGTATACTAAAAAGAGGTTTAGGGTTCAAAGGTTGGATAGGATGAAGTTTGGGTTTATTGGAAACAAATTCATTAAAGATGAAATTAAAGCTTCTTCTAGCTTCATCATATTAAATTTAGCTCATGAACAAAGGGAGATAGTATGTTTAGATGAGGTTGAGGTGGAGTAAAATAGTTTCTATTAGTTTACTTAATTGCTTGATTAGGAAAGTGATAAGGGAAAAGTTATAAGATATCAAGGTGTTCTTCTTTGTATAATTATTTATTTCTTAAGAAAAGGATGACTAACTACACAAATAGGCACATCATATATCAATCAGAAGATGGTCATAAAATGATCTATCACCTATTTAATATTATATAGGTGGTACAAAGTAAAAAATGTTGGATAATTATTCAAGATTTTCTAGTTGTGAAGATTTGAGAAAGATTTCTTATAAATGGGTGTATGCATGAAGATGAGGGATGAGAATAGTGCCAAATTATTTTTTGGTCCCCAAAAAGTAATAAGGCGCATGTCCTATGGCTTAGATTGTTTGAGCCTAAGGCCTAGGCAATACAAGAATGTGAAAATATGTGAAAATAAAAACAAAAACATGCAAATAAAAACTTGCAAAAAAACCTTCTAAATAGGCTGCACACCCTATAGGTCGTACACCTTATTTTGCATGCACCAAATGTGGCAACAAAAATCCAACATGCCCTAATAGGACAATGTCAGCATTAGGATGTTTGAGAGTGTTTTCAGCTTCATATGAGTTAAAATAAAGACTCTGGATTTTGAGGGTTTTTAGGGATCAACACATTGTCTTCAACATGATTCCCAATAGACTATTGATTGTAGCCTTAGGCCCTTGAATTGTGCACGGTCCTTTGAGGATCATTTCTCATTATAATTTTTATGGTATGGTTAGTTTGGTGAATAACATGTATGTTTAACCATGTTAGGAGAGAGAGAGAGAGAGAGAGAGAGCATTAATCATTGTAGGACATACTTTAGGATTCTAAGAGGTTCTAATGTATTATAAGGAGTCATAATGGGTCCTAAGTGCTCCTAGAACCCATTAGGACCCACTAAGACCCCTTAGGTAGCATTAGGTCCCCTTAGGATACATTAGGACCTCTTAGGACCCCTTAGAACACATTAATCATCATAGGACACACTAATGGGTTCTAATGTGTCCTAATATTTCCTAAGGGGTCTTAATGGGTCATAAGTGGTTCTAGGAACCCTTAGGACCCATTAAGACCCCTTAGGAACCAATAAGACCCATTAGGACACATTGGGACCCATCCGGACCCCTTAGAACACATTAATCATTGTAGGATACACTTTAGGATTATAATGTGTCCTAATGGGCCCTAATGTGTCTTAAGGGGTTTTAATGGGTCCTAAGTGGTCCTAGGAACCATTAGGACACATTAAAACCTCCTAGGACCCATTACAACCCATTAGGACACATTAGGACCCATTAGGACCCCTTAGAACACATTAATCATTATAGGACACGCCTTAGGGTTCTAATGTGTCCTAATGGGTCCTAAGGGGTTTTAATGGGTCCTAAGTGGTCCTAGGAACCCTTAAGACCCATTACAACCTCCTAGGACCCATTAGAACCCATTAGGACACATTAGAACCCATTAGGACCCCTTAGACAACATTAATCATCATATGACACACTTTAGGGTTGTAATGTGTTGTAATAGGTCCTACTATGTCCGAAGGGGTTGTAATGGGTCCTAAGTGGTCGTACGACCCCTTAGGACATATTATGACCCATTAGATACCATTCGGACCGCTTAGAACACATTAATAGTCACATGAATCACTAATGTGTCCTAAGGGGTTCTTATGCATCCTAATGTTTCCTAATGTGTTGTAAGGGATCCTAATGGGTATTAATCAGGTTTAAGTTGTCTTAGGACTCCTTAGGACCCATTACGACCCCTTAAGACACATTAGGACCCATTATAACCCATTAGGACCCCTTAGAACACATTAACCTTTGTAGGACTCACTAATGAGTTCTAAGTTCTCCTAATGTATCTTAAGGGGTCATAATGGATCCTAAGTGGTCCTATGACCCATTACGACCCCTTAGGATGCATTACGACCCATTACGACTCCTTGGGACACATAAGAACCCATTAATACCCTTAGAACACATTAAGGGGTGTAGGACACACTAATGGGTTCTAATGTGCCCTATGTTTTTTGAATCTCTAATCTGAGCAACCCATTCCAACAAGGTTGTTTCCTGACTCGTCCATATAAATTCTTCCTGCACTCCTTGCAACGAACCCCTAAAAAACAAGGAGTCAGATCAGAACTCTACACTAGCACGTTATGATTTAATGGGAAAATCTAAATCATTTAAATTTTTTTCTAAAGCTTCGTCAAATGAACTATTATTTTGTATTATTTTTAAGAGGATTTTTTTTGTATTTTGATTAAGATTTTCACAACTAAACACAAATGTGGATTTTGGTAACACGTGCTTTGAGTGTAGCAAAAAATTTATGATAAAAACACGTCTAGAATATTTAAAAGAAAGTTTTCACGTATAAACATATATAATTCTTAATAGAAAACTAACATAAAGAAATGTGCTAAAATCTAATAATGAAGCGAAAGATTAATCTCTCAGAAAACATATACAATGGACACTCTACAGAAGATTAATCTATCATACAACTTCATCAAGGGAGTCAGATGCTTTCTATTGCAAGAAAACTCTCCCCACTTTGTTTTGTTTCTAAGTGGAATGATTTTTATTTATTGTTTTAAACAAAATTGTTTTCATTGCTAGTATTTGAGATGGGTGGCTAGGGTACTGCACTAGATAAAAGGAGATTGGTGGCTCTAATGGAAAGTCGAGGCAAAAATTGAAGGGGTGGGGAGAAACTTTTATCTTCTTTATATTTACGTCGAAGGCATTTTCTATATGGAAAGGAGGAGCTCATTATTTCATCTAACGGTTTAAAATCCTCGAGAATGAATGGATGACCATAGTGTTAATCACGTCCATTCATATTTTATCTTCCATTTCCAATTCTGACGTCAAGTTAGAACTAAACTTTGCCCAGGCTTTCGCGTATCTGATTCAAAATCATGGGATGCGGAAGACACCTTTGAGGGATGTGTCCATTTGATTCCACTGAACTATAGCGCCAATGGTGGCTCAAATGACAAAAAAATTATAGTTAGCTGATGTTGATCTGAATGTTGACAACTCCCTTCTGAGTGCCGAAGGTGGTAAATACGAGCGGTGGCGCTTTCACAAATGTCTTTCTGATTGCCCATGCGTTGATTTTTAATATTTGAGAAATGGAAGTTTTTTCATATATTCTGATGCCTATTCATTCGGGCCGAGGAACTCATTATACTCTTTATAGAGCTTCTGCATCGCGTGGATTCTATCTAACAGGACAACAAATCCCTGAATTCATTTTCATTGTCATCTGATGTTGGATGTCTCCTGCAAGTCAACTGTTTGACATAATATCTCCAAGAACTGTTTGGCAGATCCCCAAGATTGCATGATATAGAGATTTATGTTGGTTTGCTGGGATGATTCTAGCTTCTTGCTTTTTGGCTATATTGTCACTCAAATAAAGGATATCACTTAAAATCAAAAAGCAAATTACAACTATCTTTCAATTTTTTACACACCTATTGTGCATTGGTGCAAGTGATTTAGTATAGAAAAGGAGGTAATAATGTTCATCTTCTTTCAATTATACATGTCTGATATTACATATGAAGATAAAATCTTATCTAAATTATTTTCATAAATCATGAAGGATAATTTCGTAGAATACTTCTAATCCTTAATTTCTATTGTTCTATTATTTTGACAAACTCATTATTTTCTTAAAATACTTACGTGTCAATATGATTTTAGAAACAACTGACTAAATATTAGAGACATAATGAGTCTATTAATGACAATAGAATTGACTTCCAATAATTATATGATAGAAATTGTATGTGCATGTAAAAAATCTTGAACTTTAAATGTTTGAATTTAATTGTTGAATTATAGGGTCTCACACTTCATCCAACACTTAAAATTACAAGGAAAAATCTAAATTTAATTCAATCAAATGTCTACTACATTGAGTTTTGTATTATTTAAACATTAACAAACTAAGAAATTTATAAATCTTAGCAAACTATTGGATAATGTTCTTCAAACCTTCCTAATAATTTCATTAGCCATAATTCTATCAATCTTTTGGATTCCTCTAGAGGATTATAATCTAAGAGTAATAATGAACAATCCTTATACAATTTTCATAGAGTTCATGTACACCATACATAAACTCAAGTATGGAATTCAAGCATAAAATCATAGATCTCATTCATAATAATGTGATTCATGTTGATGGTGTGAATAATAGAGGAAATTTTTTAATTGCTCCACTAAATAAAATTGAGAAATTTATGTCAATATTACACAATCTAGAAATATTGAACATCAATAGCTATTCAAGCATACTACTAATTCTATGATGTATTTACATATGAATAAAGATATTATAGATACAAAGCATGTTTTTTTCCTCTTCACACACTTCTACAAATACATTTAGAGATATTATTCATAAATTTCACCTCTGTATGTACCTTCAATAATTTCATTTTATGGTCCACTTTATTGTCATAGTTTTCTTCATGGTCAACAATGTGAAAATATTCACATTGATCTAGACAATTAGTGTAACATATGCATCAACGAATTTGATATAATTAAAAATTTAGCATTAGACAGTTATACACATTTGTGTTTCTATAAACATAACAAATGTAATTCTTATGGACACTTTGGGGAGTATTATATTTCCTCTCGAAATGGGAATCAAGGAGGTGGATAAATCTTCTAATATTATTCCTTCATTGGATAGATTTTATATTTTACTTTGGAGACCTTAGTTGCAATAAATAAATGTGATACCCTCTAGAATGCATTAATGTTTAAAATATGTTTTTGAATAGAAAATTGTGAAAGCGATGAGAGATACACATGTAACTATTTTCAAGTCAACTGTGTCAAATTGAAAATTATGTTGTCACTCTCAAATACATTTTTTTATGATAGAAAGATACATAACATCAAATATAAGATCCTTATGAAACCTTGAAGATAGAATTCATTAATTATAAAAAAAATGTTTGTGCAACAAAAGAATCAAGAAAAATGTAAAAGAGAAAATAAGGAGAAAATGAAGCCCTCTTCATTGTCTCTAAATACTCCTCTAGTACAAACTGACTTATAACTCTTTTCCTCTACCAACAAAGAAAGAATAACATGATTTCATTCCTTCATTCATTCCAAATTAAGGATGATATGCTCTTTATTCTCCAAAGAAGAATAAGAAAAAAACATTTAACAATCCCATTTCCATCTCTTTTAACAATCACATTAACCATCATTATTTTTAAATTCTAACTTTGAGGGGGCATTTCCTAAGGGGGGGACAAATGTAGAATGCCCTATTGTTTCCCATTTCCTTGTCTAGACTAGTATAGGATATAAATATTAGAGCCTTGTAAATTATGATCTTGAATGAGATGAATTAAATTAGTTTTAGTTATAAGGCCAATTGATTAAGATCAACCTTTTATGATAATATATTATAACATAAGTAGTTTATACTAGGAATGATTTAAATTCTAAAATTACTTAGTATAAATTTGAGTGATTATTTTTAGACTAACCCCATTGCAAGATAAGACACTATAGCATCGTAAATTGCATCCCTATGCAATTTCTTTCTTATAAAGGCCATATTTTAAAGTTTCTAGTCTTTTGTGTCTAACATTCTTGATCCAACTCAATTCCACATTCAATTTCAACTTCTCTCCATTTAGGACCTCATGTCCTAATTTGGAACCACATTGGGTGGAACAAGAGACTTGATTAACCCACTCACAAAAGCAGGCCAATCAGGGTGACCCACTCCCTAATATTTGGGCCCAAATTCAAACTGCTTGATGATCAACATGTTTGAGAGATAATTTTAAACCCACATCGACATGCTTCAAGTTTTACACCCTAAAATGATTGGGAGAGGTGTATAAGCAAGGTATCCTTCCTCATTTTTATATACAACAAGGTGAAGTCAAGCTCCCAACTATAATTTCTCATTTCCAGCTAGAGAACAAACATCAAGGCATTGAAGAGTAGGATTATTTGCATATATATATGCATTTCTAAAGTCAACTACAATCCAACATCAAGCATCTTCATGAGCATTTTTAAATCAAGAAGGTTTGTGAAGGTATAAGCACTCCATTTTTCATATCTAGCCTCTGTTATCTAACAACACGATTTCAATTCAAGTTCAATTTATTTTTATTTCAAGGTTGATTCCTAAATTGGAGTTTGACCTAGGAAAACCCCTTTCTACACAAGATTTCCCTTATTTTTTGTGTGTAGAAATAAGTGATAAATGAGCATTAATAATTATAGATAGAGAAGAAAGAGATCTTCAATCTGCAATTGGTCAAAGCTTTGTCAAAATGTTTATTTTATCATGATAATCTCTATGATATGAAAATGTCTTAGGATGAGAATTTTAAACACACACTTGAGATATATGAAATTTAAATTTTGACACTTTTGTAAATAATGGTTAGATAAAATATCAACCTTTTGCATTAGAATAGTACATCTAAATCTTATTGTGTCTATTTTTTTTTGTCACAAGTGTTCATCATGATGTTGATATACTACATAATGTATGCACCCTAAAATGGTCGCCTAGACTTTGGGCCCCATTCTTGCAATTTATCAAATCCTTGAATCAATATTTTAAATCAACATTTTCAATTATATCAATATTCCTTGATCAAATCCTAATTCTATCATTTATTCGATTATTTTCTATGGGCTAACCATTTTATCCTAAGTCTTTATTTATTTAAAAGGAATTCCCTCCCCTTTTATTAAATAAAAAGCCCCCACTTTCCTCTTATCCTAAGTTGCACAAATAAAGCATTATTCTTATTTTATAAAAAAGAGAAAAGGCCTTTTTGTCTCACATGAGGCTCAAAAGTCAACACTTCTTTCTCATTGGAGGAGACTTGTGCACATGGATTGCTCCTCTTTCAAGCTCCACCCTTGATCAAATCTTTTGCCTCTTAATCCCCATCGTCCATTGGCTCTCATTTCTTATAAAAAAAGAGCTCTCTTCTCATTCTAGAAGACCAACTTTTTATGCTAATCTTATGCTGCAGGATTTCTTGGTGACTTTGGAGCTTTGGAGATCTTCTTGCATTCTAGCTTTCATTCTAGCATCATAGCTTCATGTTTATGCTTTCTTAGCTTAGATTTCCTTTCAAGCTCTAGCTTAGCTCACATAGCTTAATTAGTAAGCCTTGTAATAATTTCATTTTCATAGCTTAGTTGCATTCTTGCATCTTCATTTCTAGCATAACATTGCATTGCATCTTCATTGCTGATTCTTGAGGATATTGGAATTTTTTCCCTTGTTTCATTGAATCTCCTATTGTGTGGTTTATTAGCAAGGTTATAGGCTTAATAGCTCTAGATGAGAGCATTCTTAATATCCATGTGACTCCATGCCTAGGGAGCTCTAGGTCGCTTTCTCAAGGTTTCCCATTCATGGATTCTCTTGGAAGTAATGACTTAGAGAAGTGCACATCTTAGTGTGTACATTTTTGGCACCCACCGTGGGGCAGAACACTCTTGTTTTGTCCTTCTTTTCATGCATTTTTGTCAAATTTTCATCATATTTTGCTTGTTGTTTCGGCTATTTTTCCATACTTTCTAACAGAGTTTCATACGACAGTCTTCCAGTATTGTACGATTATTGATCCTATACCCGTGCGATACATTTCCAGTAAAAGTATCGTACGCTTATACAAGATTCTGTCGCACTGTTGTTTTATACTCTGTCACATGTAGGTAGTGTGAAGCATCGTTTAGGGAGAAAGTATCGCACCCGTATACAGTGAAGCATCGTACGATTCATTCTCTGACAGAACTGTCGCACAGGCCTGACAATGAGTGATTTTGGTCATTTCTTTGCAAGATTTGATTTGTTTGCTTCAGATTTCTAGTTTGTTGTGGTAGAATAGAGGCTTACTTGCAGATTTTACTTGATTTTATTGTGCTAACCTTTGTGGGGCTAACAAGTTGTGTTTGCAGGTGTGCCCTCATTGCTTGAATAGTTACCAAAAAGAATGCATGCCAAAGCTTAAAAAGCACAAGGGCTACTAATCCTTTCTTGCAAGGCTGCCCAAAGCATAAAAACAATCAAGTGGTTGTTTATTGCTTTCATTTTAAGTGCGGCATATACTAGTTATTTCATTTCTTAGGCATGTAATATCTTGTTGTAGGAGTCTTTTGGTGGTAGGAGAGTATGCTCTTCACCCTTGTGGTGAACCAGAAATCTTGACCCATCTTTAGATTTTGAAAGCAAGAGGGTAATTGAACTTTTCTTGGTGTGTTTGGGAAAGATTTTTGAGATAGGAGAGTATGCTCTTCACCCTTGAGGTGAACCAGAAATCTTGACCCAAAGATTAATGCACTCTTTGTTTAGTTTTAGAATCCTTTAGCAGGCCTGCTCTTGAGCAATCGAGAGGAATGACCCAAGTGGGGACAAGCTAATACCAAGCTATTCTGACCCACTATAAAATCAAGGCTATCAAGGACACAAAACCTTGGTAGACATAGTACTTGTCTTCGCTTAATGTGAGTACTTGTGGGATTGTGACCATGAGGAAAATGTTGAGCAAGAATGCTTAAGGTACTCTTGTGGCCGCAAGGTCCGTTACTTGCCTCAAGGTAAGGAGTCCCTTTTGGGAGCAAGAGGGATATTACGAATGGAAGCCCTTACTATGAACCATAGATAGAAGCTACCCAATTTTGCCACTTAGCATCTTGGTGCAAGGATTGATCCTAGTGGACTAACCCGGATCACCCCAAGATTATTCACCATTTGTGTTCCTTTGGTTGTGTTATTGGCAATTCCATGACAAAGCCAACATCTATTGTGGGCAACCACTTTGTGTGAGGCAATGGGACATCAAGTGTGGGCCAAGTTGTTAAGTATTGAGCCTTTGTCTTTTTAGGCTAGTAAGTGCTTGAAGTGTTCTCGCTGTGATCTACCCATGCAAACATTCTCAAACATCAAACATCACAGTAGCATTCATAGGATTTTTCACTTTTATATCACAATTGCTTGTCTTGGCAAGGTTGCTTTTGCCCTTGTGCAAGTGTTTTATGACACATTCGATCACCTACTATTTGCAAACCTATCTATTGTCTACTATTACTGTATTCTGAACTATGAAATCAAACTTGCCAAACTGAAACATTGACCAAATTGCCTTTAACACTAAGATTTTTACACTCACTAGTCAAGAATCATACAATACTGAACAATCATCGCACACTAGTCTGAGTTTTATCGTACAATACTTCGTTGTTGAATAACTATCACACAACTTGCCTAGAAAATATCGTACTGACTGCCTGGAAACTATCGCATTACTTTGTGCGAAATATCATTTTGGAAGATTATGTCATTCTGTTAGCCTGGAAATTGTCGCACATAGTAAATTTGCTATCTATCTGATTTGTGCCATTTTCAATCTTCCTTTGGTCGACCTAGATTTTAGTAGGTCTCTTACCTTGCAGTTGGAAGCCTATTTGTACCTTGGGTTCCTGTGTTTTGACCCCTTGAATTAGTATTCTTTGATTTCACAAGTGATCTTGCTTGGAATCGATAAGTTAGAAATCATCCTTATTGAAAAAGTAAATCTTTAGATTCTTTGGTAACACACTTGGAGAGTCTTAGTAGTCTCTTGTCCAATTCACTTCCATCAAAAATCAATTTCAATTTCAAATATAATTTGGGTAAATCCATCCTCCTTATCCATATGTGCTAGGATACTTATCCTTTGATTGAGCACCTCTGTGGCAGTGTTGGTTTACACCTTTTGCAATTTTCTATCTTACCATCTCTTTTTGGACAATTGAACACTTTTACTATCCTAGTTTGGTATCAACATTTCGTAGGGTCAACTTATCACCAAGGGTCTTTTCTTTCATGTCGGTTACGACAAGGTATCAAGTCAATCAAGGAAAATGACCTCAAGTTGTCTTTGACCAGTTACCCTTAGTCCAAACTCATCAAAAGTGAAAGGGAAAAGAGCCCATCTTTGATCAATCCCCTAGGAGTGAGTCTGAAGTTTGGTTTGACCCAAAGAGCAATCCTAGCGAGTTGAGTACCTCTTTAGCACCTTCTCAATCAGATATGGACATGAGTTACACCATGACTAGAAAGGAGAGAGAAGTAATGGATCAAAATCTTGATGACATTTTTCAGAGACATAGGGATAACATGCTATTTGGTGATGAAAATCAACCAGAATCACCCCCTATCAACACCAGATATCTAGATGCCCATCAAAGAGCTAAAAGGTATACAAGACAAGCTCACCAAGATGAACGGTCACAACATGAAGACCAAAACAATGAACCTTGTGATGCTCATGTGAATGCAACATTCACTAATGACTTGTTCAAACATTCAAGACCGAACTCTCCACTCCAAACAACCTCAAGGTATGCGAGTGAAAGGCTCAAAAGAATTGAGCGAGAAAGGAAAGCCTTTTTGGATGAACAAGCCGCAAAAGAAGAGAAGCTTAGACTCCTAGAGGCGGAGAGACAAGCTTTGTTAGAATTGGAAAGAAAAGCATTTCAAGAAGAATAAGATAGGCTTTTAGCCCAACAACTCAATGACCAATTCAACAACAGGGGTACAACTCTCCACCATCTACTCCTTCGGGAACCCCACGAAGCAGAAGGCGTTCAAGAACCCCTTCGAGATCTCCTAGTCCTAGAGGAAGAAGGACTTCACAACATAGGAGACAAACGCCTCCTAGCTAGGAACTCAAGACAACCCTCCCAACGAGCTCATCATGGCTCCCAACATGGAGGAAGTAGTGCAAGTTTTGATTCTCAAGACTTTATGAGAATGCAACAAGAACCACTCTTCCAAAAATATGTGGAGAGGTATCTAGATCAAAACAAGGATAAGTTCCTAGAGAGCTTGATCAACAAGGGTGCCAGGGTTCCTTATAACTTTGATGTGGATAGAAAAATCAAGAAACAAGGACCATCCCAAGAAGAGGAGATCAAGAAACTCAAGCATATGATGGAAAAGGTGTTGGCACCTAAAAGTTCCTTTTCACTTGACTCCATCTGTCCTAATCCATTTGATAGGAGTTTGAGCATGAAGGATTTTCCTAGGAAGGTAGAAATCCCCCAATATGACAAATATGATGGTAATGGGGATCCACATGACCATGTGCGCCAATTCTACATCATGAGCTTTGAATTCCACCAAGACAACTCCTATCTCATGAGGTTGTTTCCCAGGAGTCTCAAGGGTCAAGCAATGGAGTGGTTTACCAACATAACTCCCCCTGTCAAAAATTTCAAAGAAATTGTTCATAGATTCATCCAACACTTCACCTACAATCTTTCGAGATTTGTCACTATGTTGGACCTATGTAACTTTAAACAAAATCAAGGGGAGTCATTTGTTGTTTTCTTGCAAAGATGGAGACGTCAATGTTCTCGTTACTCCAGGACCATTCCTGAGAAAGAAAAGATTGACATTCTCATTAGCAACTTAATTCCTGAGATGCAGTACAAAGTGAGGAAAATGGTCTTTGACTCCTTTGATACCATGGTCAAAACCGCATGCAAAATTGAGGATGTATTGAAAGAGCAAGGAATTTTGACCAACAAAAAGAACAACAATAATGGTCAAAACAACCACAATGCTAATAAGGATAAAGGGAAAAAATTGCACTGGAATAAGAACAAGCAAGTGGTTAATGATAGAGTGGTGGAATCTTCTCAACCTAAGGATCAAGGTGTTCTTCACTTATCTAGTGTTGTTCGAGAAATGAAGCTTAACACATCCAACCAACAAGAACATAAGCCAAGGTACCAGGAAAAGCCTAAGAAAGAGAGGCATCAATTTTTAAAGCTTGGTGATTCCTATGAGGATGTTTTCAAAATGATCATTGCCAACAATCTTGCACACCCTCAAGATCCTGCCAAGCACCATATTCCTAATGTTAAACCACATTGGTGGGATGAAAAGGCTTTCTGCAAGTTCCACAATGGTATTGGACATGACATCGAACATTGTTGGAAACTAAAGAATATTATCCAAGACCTTATTGAGAGTGGAAAGCTTAAGGTGGATGGTCTGAACACTAATGTCGATCACAAGGCTTTCAAGGAGGCCTTGCCTAAATATGAGAAGGGGGAAACCTCTAAGCCAAAGAATGGCAAGGCCAAAATCAACTATACCTACACAGCTGCAGAAAATGTGGTCAATATGCTTGAAGTGGTGGAGGAAAATGTCAACATGATCAGGGACAAGGATCCTTATGGTTATGATGTGGACTCTCCTCCTATATTTGATGAAGAACCCATGGTGGTGCTTAGAGGCCCTCACTCTCAAAGGTCATACCAAGCTCTTAATGCCTTCACAACAAGTCAAAGCCAAGGTCCTATGGTTATTAGAGGTCCTAGTTCCAACCCATCCAACAAACCAAAGCAAGTGACATCCAAGAATGTCACCACCAAATCAGTAGTTAACCCTGAGATGAGCTACAATCTTGTTGACCAATTACAAAGAACCCCGACTCAAATCTCAATCTTTGAACTCTTGGAATTGTCCCCAAGACATAAGTGTGTTCTTGAAGATGCCTTCCGCACATCAAATGTTCCTACCAACATAGATGTCGACCAATTCCAAAACATGGTCAATCACATTGCTAGCCCACATTGCCTCATTTTTTCAAAAGACGATGACAAAGCTTTGAGCCATCCGCATAATCTTGCCCTTCACATTGAATTCATAATCCATAAGACCCATGTCAGGGGTGTGTTGATTGATGGGAGTGCTGGGCTCAATATTTGTTCTTTAAGTTTATTGAAAACATTGGGTTACTCAGAAGAGGTCATAGATGCCTAAAAGAAGATTACCATAAAAGCCTATGATGAGGCAAAATGAAGTTCTAAAGGGTTGCATGTCCTTCCTATCAGGATTGGCCTCGTTGAGAGAGACATTTTGTTTCAGATTGTTGATGCTAGTCCTCTAGCATACAACATATTTCTTGGTAGGCCATGGATCCATGAGATGCAAGCAGTGCCATCCACCTACCCCCAATGTATTAAATTCCCCTATAACAAAGTAGAAATTTGTATACCTGAGGATAGCACATTATCTGTCAATTCCATTTCAGTGGGGACTCACGTTCCTCTCAATAGAGAAGCAGAGGATTTTAATGCAACTCTAGCTCAGTGCAAAGATAAATTCAAATCAATGCACCTTGGTATGGGGGGTATCAACTTGACTCCTTTACAAAACTTCCAGTCTCAACCAGGTCCTATGGCAAGCCTTCCCAAGAGATGAAACCCTCCTCTTTGGCCATGACCCTATCCGACACATTTTTAGAATCCTCAGTTCCTATCCAGGATGAAAAAGAAGAGGTGGCTATTAGAAATTGGATTTATAAAGAGGAAAAATATATGCAAAATGAGAATTTCTCTCCATCTCCTAAGGCTTATGGGAGAGGATACACTTTAGTCAAATAGATGGGCTATCCTGGACATGGTCCTCTTAGTCAAATATTAGATGCTAGAGCCAAACCTCTCAACCATGCTCTTTTTGGATGCAAGTCTAAGAAGACGATTGGCCTAGGGTTTGAAAATCATGACAAGAAAACTACTCCTATCCTTGCTGTGACGGATAGTGAGGATGAATCAAAATACATACCCAATTTGACAAATCAACAAGATAGGTGTGAAGATTGGGTCCCTTCCACCAATCTCCTTTGGGGAGATTCAGACAATTCAGTTGTCCATCCAACAATTTCAAACCTAGAATAAGAAGAATCCACTATTGGAGATCCTGTCCAAGAACATCAGTGCATGACTGGTGCTCGAGAAGGTGTCACCCTTGGTGATATCAGAGCCTCCACCTCAAGGCATCAAAAACATGCATGGTGTAAACATACCAGTCGGGATTTAGATATAGATTCACATGAATATGAATGGGAGTCTCTCTTTGATTCTTCCACAGTTGACATGGACATTGATGTTGTCCATACTTATAGTTCTCATCCCGAGGTAGCTAACGAGTCTTGTGTAAGATTGGAGGATTGGAACCCACGTGTTGCCTTAGTGGATGATTCTTCACTTGGTAGGATGAATCTTGATTTGGGTGACTTAGAGGGATACTTGATAGACTCTGACTCTTCAGTCACTAGAGATAATGTCATTCATATCCACAATCTTGAACTTGCCATTGACCTACCTCTTGCTAATCCTCACCTCATTGATTGGCCTCAACATTATCAAGAGCTTGAGCTCTTAACATTCCAGAATGACTATGAGATAACCTGCTACCTGAACATAATCGAACCTGTAGTCTCTTCCACCAGTGAACCGACTACAAGTATGACAAAACCTGACATCAAGTACCTCAGTCAAAAAATAAAAGAAAAGAAAAAAAGAATAAGAGTTCTGATGGTGAAAACCATTGTGTGGCAGTGTCAGAATTGAAAATAGTAAAAATAAATGACGTATCCAAGGGTGAAAACCTCTCTAAGGAACCTAAGGATGAGGTACTTGATCGTCTCCCAAGTTACTTTTAGGACAGATCTTCAGTGCTTGTTGAGCCAACTCAATCAGTCTACTTGGGAACAGATGAAACTCCGTAGATAGTGCACTTGGCTCAGTCTTTGTCACCTCTAGAAAGGGAAGCATATACCAAGTTCTTATAGAGGAAGAAAATTAATTTTTCTTGGACTTACTCAAACATGCCAGGGTTGGACACTAATCTCATAATGCATCACTTGTCCATAGCTCTAGGTGTAAAACCAGTTAAACAAAAATTGAGGAAAGTGCATCCTCATATAGCTCTTTTAGTCAAAACAGAATTGGAAAACTCCTCAGTGCAGGATTCATAAGAGCAATTAATTATGCTAAATGGATTTCAAATATTGTACCAGTTTCAAAACATGACAAGTCCATTCACATCTACACAGACTTCAGAGATCTTAATAGAGCATGCCCAAAGGATGATTTTCCACTCCCAAACATAGAAATGATAGTGGACATGACCGCGGGTTATGAGATCTATTCATTGATGGACAGTTTTTCTGGATATAATCAAATCAAGATAGCTCCTAAAGACCAGGAAAAGATTGCATTCACTTGTGAATGGGGTACCTATTGCTAGAACGTTATGCCATTTGGACTGAAAAATGTAGGAGCTACATACCAAAGAGCTATGACAACTATCTTCCATGACATGATGCATAAGAATATGGAAGATTATGTGGATGACACCTTGGCTAAATCTCAGAAAAGAAATACACACTTAGGTGATTTGGAAGTCATTCTAGATCGTATGGAACAGTTCCAACTAAGATTAAATCCAAAAAAGTGTGCATTTGGAGTCACCTTTGGAAAACTTCTAGGATTTATCATTTCAGCCAAAGGAATAGAGGTGGACCCCGAAAAAGTTCAAGCAATTCTAGATATGCCGCCTCCCAAAAACATTAGCCAAATGAGGAGTCTTTAGGGACATCTTCAATCTATAAGGAGGTTCACTTCACAACGGGCAGATAGAGCTCAGCCTCTCAATAAGAACTTGCATAAGGGAGTTAAATGTATCTAGAATGAGGATTGTCAGAAAAGCATGGATCAAATCAAACAATACTTGGCAAATCCTCCTATTCTAATGCCTCATATCCCAGGAAAACCACTCATTCTATATGTTTTAGCAACAAAATCTTCCTTGGGGGCATTACTGGCTCAACTTGATGAAAATGGAAAAGAAAGAGCGATATATTACATCAGTCGAACTCTTGTTCAATATGAGGTTAATTACACTAGTATTGAAAAAGATTGCCTTGTAGTGGTGTTTGGTTCCCAAAAGTTGCGACATTACATGCTTGCGCACACAATACACCTCATAGAGAAAATTGATCCTCTCAAGTATTTGCTAGGTAAGGCTGCTCTCATGGGTAGACTTGCTAAATGGATGATGATTCTTTCAGAATTTGACATAGAATACGTTGAGCGTAAAGCTATAAAAGGACAAGCCATTGCAGATCAATTGGCTGACTTCCCAATTCAAGATAGTGTACCAATTCAAGTTGCCTTTCTAGCTGAGCACATCATGTACATGACTAAGAGAGCATGGAAGATGTTTTTTCATGGCTCTTTTATGAAAAATGGCTCAGGAGCTGGAGTGTTGTTTGTTTCTCCTCATGGGTATACAATTCCTAAGTCCTACAAACTATTGTTCCCATGTAAAAACAACATTGCGGAGTATGAAGCTTTGACAAATGAGCTCAAAATGGCTATAGAATGGAGAATCACATAGCTACATATCTATGGGGATTCCCAACTAATTATCAATCAAGTTAATGAAGATTATCAAACAAAAGATGACAAACTAGTTCCTTATAAGAAAATGGTTGATTCATTGAGACGATATTTCACATTCGTCACATTTCAACAAATCCCTAGAGCAAAAAATAAAGCAGCTGATGCTATGGCTAAACTTGCTTCGCTCCTCCAGCTAGAACAACATGAGTCCATATTTGAATTCCTGGTGGAAGAGCTACGTTATCCTACCTATGACTCACAAGAAAGCCATGTCATTTGTACCCTTGTTGGTCGTGACTCATCTTGATATGGTGCCATTTACTCATACCTTCATGATGGCATTATCCCTGATACCTTTAACCACTCTAAATGAAGAAACCTTACTCGAAACACCTCTCGCCATACCCTTATCTCTGGTGATTTGTATAGGAGGGGTCTAGATGGGACACTTCTTAGATGCTTAGAAAAGGAGGAATCTGATCAAGCGTTAGTTGACATTCACGAGGGCATCTATGGGGGACATTCTAATGGGCTTTCCATGGCCCGAAGGTTGCTTAGGGCGGGGTACTATTGGCCTACCGTGCAGATAGATGCAGTAGCTTTTGCAAAATCCTGTGAAAAGTATCAAAAACATGGTCACCTGATACATGCTCCAAGCAGGGAGCTTATTCCTTCTATTTCTCATTGGTCATTTCAGCACTGGGCCTTTGACCTTGTTGGTCAGATTCATCCCAACTCATCAGGTGGACACAAATTTATCATCACTACTACTGACTACTTTACCAAATGGGTAGAAGCTGTCCCACTTTCTGTTGCCTCGGGCAAGACAGTTTCTCTTTTCATTCTGAACCATATCATCTGTCGATATGGTGTGCCTTCTGAGATTATCACTGACAATGGAGGTCGGTTCAAGAATAAGGACCTAAAGCAACTCTGCAAACAATTCAAGATTAAACAACATTGGTCCTCCATTTACTTCCTTAAAGGAAATGGTCAAGCAGAGGCTTCGAATAAAACCATTCTCAAAATTCTCCATAGAAATTCACAAGAATGGTAGAGATTGGCATCTACAGATAAATCCAGCCTTATGGGCTTAGAGAATGAGTATTTGTACTCCTACAGGGGCTACTCCTTTTGCCCTTACTTATGGTGCTGAAGCAATGTTACCTTTAGAGGTGGAGATTCCTTCACTTAGAGTTTCCCTCAAAGGTCTAGTGACAGATGAAGACTACCGCACCATGAGACTCCAGGAGTTAGAACTTCTTGATGAGAAATGTAAAGCATCATTTGACCATATGAGGGTCTACCAAAAGCGTATGTCCAAAGTTTTCAACAAAAAGGTTCACCCTAGAGAATTCCAAGTGGGAGACCTTGTCCTACATGAAAATCCTAAGAACCAACAACATAGAGATCAAAAGGGCAAATTCGAACCTAATTGGCTTGGACCATACATTATTATTGCTACTTTTGGGACAGGTGCTTATTTGTTATCTATTGTAGAGGGAGAACAACTCCCTAATCCTATCAATATCTTGCACCTGAAGAAGTTCTATCCATGATGCCTATTCTGTTTAGGGGCATCCTTTGTACATATTTATTGATCCTGAAAAAATTCCAAAAAAAATCATATATGATGTTGAAAAATATCCTGAAAATCATATAAAGTTTTTTAAAAAAAAACAAAAAAAAATCAAAAAATTGCAAAAAATTCAAAAAAATAGAAAAAGTGCCTTGGTGAAAACCTGGAAACAGGCGCCTTGGTAGCAAAAATACAAAAAAATTGAAAAAATAAAAAAATCTTCCAAGTGGTTAAAACTTGGAAACAGGCGCTACTTGAGGCCTTTGCACCCTTGTTTCTTAGCACATGTCCTCGACACTTAGCCTTTCTCCATCATGCCTTGTCCTTGTTGCTTTGGTTTGGAATTGGTCTTTATCTTTTTCTAGGGGGCATAACTGTGTTAGCTTTGGTCTCTTGGATGCGTTGGTCTTTAGGACATCTTGCAAACGGTGTTTTTCAACACCACCCCAACTGTGTTTTTCAACACTACCCTAGCGTCAATTGTTTCTCAACACTTATCAGATATCCTACCCACAGTCTACCATGATATGATATTTTCCACTGGTAGATGTGATACTCAAAGTTTGATTCTATGACCTACACACACGCACTTAAACACTTGAATCGCTAAGACTTGATTGACTTTATTTCTTTGTGTGCTGTCTATGATGATTTCTTTGATGAGTGTTCTCTCCCTAATATTTTTCGATGATGTTGAGCTAGAAGACTGGGGGCACGAGGACATGTTTTATTTGTTTTATGCTTGTGGGTATATCTTGTTGACCCTAACTATCGTGAGTATTTATGCTTGTTCCACTTGACACTAGGATCTACAATATATTATCCTTGACTATTTTTTTCGCAAGTGCATACTTATGGCCATCTTGACTTTTCTTGTGTCTTGATGCAAGTATAATCTTGCCATATTAAACTTAGGGAACCTCACTGCACTAGTCATCTTGACCTACATGTCTTTGATGCTTGGGTGGGATTCCCACATACCCATATGATATAGATCATATTCAGATTCACATAGTTATACTAGTGTGCATTGTATGATCTTGCGACGCTACCAATAAACACTCGATGATGACTATTAGAGTCTAATGGCTTTGTAACCTTGCAAGTAAACCACTTTTCATAGTAGCTTGCATTCTTAGGTTCATGTTAGATTAGTTTTGCATCTTGCATATGGAGAGAGCTCTCCTTTCATCTATCACAGAATTGTTAGTCAATTGCGCTCACCTTTCACTTTTTATCGATCATGTCTTTCACTCCTTGTCTTTTTCATCACATCCTTTTCCTGTCATCATAAGGGGTTAATCTTATCATCATATCTATATCAACAAAGAGATCATTTTCAGAAACACAAGTCTATATCATAAACATGAGAACTAAACATACATCTACAAGAGAGATTATACATGAGCATTTATAAACATTTCTAAGCATACATTTGAGCAATATAACAAGAAAATAAAACTAAAACATCCATCACAAGTGGGACAAATACACAAGATACATCGTAAATCCAGTAAATCTCATATATATATATGTGTGTCATGATACAAAGTACAATGTGGGATCCAAAATCTGGATGATGTCCCATGATATGACTCTATACATCTAAACCTAGACCTAAGTTTGACTCCCCCCATCACATGGTGGTGGTGGAGGTGGTGTTGTTTCTCTATCTGGTACCACGTCAGATCTCCCAGCCCTCTCAGAGTAGAGTGGCACTCTCTGTGCCGCGAGGATGACTGCTATATACAATCCATGGTAATAGGCCACTCATGCTGCCTCTCTCCGGATCTTTGCAACATCAGCCTGTGCTGCCCTCTCCCACCAATCTATCTCAGCTCGTGCATCCATTTGCTATTGATCTCGCACGACAATAGTGATCCTGAGCTGCTGGATCTCGGTCTCCAAAACCTACACTCTAGCCCTGAGATCCTCCCCTCCCCTCTCTGCAGGTTGATCCTGTCATGCGTCTACCCATTGGTGAACTAATCTCACCACATCATCCTCCTCCTCACCATCAGAAACTTGTCTCAGTGACCATTTCCAGCCACCTGATCTAGATCCCTATCCCCTGTCCATTCCCGTCCCTCTCCTGTCTCCCCCATCATCATCATCCCCGTCACCACCCTATGCCAGTAGCTATGCATAAGGAACTATAAATCGTGGGAATGGATGTCTCTGCCACTCTACCCTGTAGGTTGCATCCGCACCTACATCCTCCATATCGGGAAGGTAATCCCATGGCTCCCTGCGTATACCTGTAGCCTCCTGTACTACCTGCTGGTAGTCCAGCATCGGCAGCCATCCCTGTCCCTCCTCATCCTTGACCCAAGCATATGTGGTCGTCTCTGTAGGTACCCTTTATTGCCGCCCAAACTGTCTCCAAACTCGAGTGATCATGAAGCTCTCAACTATCTCAGAGTGTTGACCTAATAGTGGCCGGCTACATAGCATATATCCAAGCTCCCGCTCTCGGTCGCTCCACTGCTCACAGGCCCTGTATGGTTTCCACTCAAAAGCTGTGAGCTTGTTTAGGAGCCTCCTATAGCATGTGAGGTCTCCGCTATGGGGCTGGCTGATGAATCCCATGTACCTATAGATATAGGGGCGTCTCCGCTCCCTAGGCTGCATATGTGGGCACACAACGACGATGTGCTCCCATGCCCATACCTGTGCTAGAACAACACCGCATGCCCATGTCCTGCTCTCCCTTAGACTATCTCATGTAACTCATGGTACATGTCTGCTAGGATGGTTGGGCCCCATGCCATTCGTCGAGGGTGTGCTATCAAGTCGGCAACCAGTCTACCCCAGCCCAATGGGAACCCTCTCTGGCTCTTGTCAGTGATAAGCGCATGTGCAACTATCGAGCACACTATGCGTGGAACCGAGTAATCATGACCAAACTCCTCCATCAGTCAGTCCCAACTGAGGTGTTTATCAATGATGGTGACATCCTGGAACATGTCCTGGATGGCCTGTCGCCCCTCGGTCGGATTCTGATCATAATATACCTATGCCAATAGAAAATCATGTTAGTTTCTATCATATGGAAACTTCACATCTATGCACATTTAGCAACATGATTATACTCACTAGATCGCCATGGCTAGATACCCGGAGGATCCAATAGACGTCCTCTAGTGAGATCGTCGCCTCTCCAGTAGGAAGATGAAAGGTGTTGTGCTCACTGTGCCACCTCTTAGCCAATGTCATCAGTAACCTATGATCTGCCCTAATATGGGACACATCTAGCAAGAACCCGAATCCCATGCTGATTAGGTCATCTCTCCCAGGAGTATCGAGATCTTTGACACAACGTAGTCTGGTCACTCTCGAAGCCCTGATAAGGAGCACCGAAAAAAGTCTCCTACAAGCCATAACCCCAAACCAGATGTCAAAACATATCATGATGGATGTCTAAAATCAGTACAAGAAATATTAAACGCAAAAATTGTCTAGACCCATGTTATATTGTTCAAATTCAACACATGCGATATTTCTTAATATACTTCTGCGATACTATTTTTAGATATTGTATCATGTGATACTTTCCCCTCTAGCAGTATGATACTATTTTTGTATACGATAGTTCGCACAAGATCACATGATGTTTCGTCTAGTATCATGCAATACTAGATTGAACACATGTGTGATACTTTGTGGACCTGTGAACTATCGCACGATAAAAAGTATCGAGGTGTGTGATACTTTCAAAGTTTCATACGAACTTTCACACGAATATAATTTGAAATATTAAAAAATAATTAAAAACATGTTTTAAATGCCATAAATAGCTCATAAATGACTCAAAAGGCAAGTTTTTCTGAAAACTTACCGGGGCACCATATTGAGGAGGTTGGTTGTGCAACCGACCGCACTTGAATCGATGTGTGTAAATTGGAATCACTGCTTGCTGAGTCATAATCTCTCTCTGAGCTCTCAAAGTTCTCAAAATCACAAGAAATGAATTTGAAAATGACCTTTTTACCCCTTATATAGCATTTTGACTTTTTGACCTAATTTTTGAAACATCTCAGAATTTCGTGAAACTTACACCCCTGGCTAATTTCGACATCCTAGATCCATTTTCGGGATCAAAATCAAAATCTGAGTTCATCTTGATAGTCAAAATTGCATTTCAAAGTTTTCCCTTCTTCTGCGCAGTTGGCTGACCATTTGAGGCCTAATCCTTCGATCTTCGCTGGGGCATCTTCATTTCTTCATCCCCCTCTCTTTCAAACTTCTAGTCTTTCATTCGATTCATCTCTCTGAGGTTTGACTTCATCTTTATCCTATATCTTTCTCAGTCAAACTTAGTCAAACTGGGGCATATCTTCACTGCTTGATGGATATTCTATCATCTTTCATCTTTGATTATGATTTCTAGTGATTTGATCAAATTTATCAATTTACTGTTTCTCCTCTACTTGATTTCGATTTCAATTCGGAGGGGGTAGTACCTATTAAACTTCAATCCTTGATTCAGCTTATCAATTGAACCTTGAGATTCTTATCTCTTATCTCAGACTTGACAATCACCTATTTACAGGGGTGGTGGCCTTGTCTTTTTCAATCAGCTTACCTTTGTCCTAATATGTTCCCATCCGTCGAACACATGTCTGAATTGTTTTGTGATCCCAAATTGATCTCACACTTCAACTTCGTTCTTTGACTGTATGTGATCCCAAATCGATCTCACATTAGTCAAAGAGGGGCAAATGTATGCACCCTAAAATGGTCGCCTAGACTTTGGGCCCCATTCTTGCAATTTATCAAATTCCTGAATCAATATTTTTAATCAACATTTTCAATTATATCAATATTCCTTGATCAAATCCTAATTCTATCATTTATTCGATTATTTTCTATGGGCTAACCATTTTATCCTAAGTCTTTATTTATTTAAAAGGAATTCCCTCCCCTTTTATTAAATAAAAAGCCCCCACTTTCCTCTTATCCTAAGTTGCACAAATAAAGCATTATTCTTATTTTATAAAAAAGAGAAAAGACCTTTTTTGTCTCACATGAGGCTCAAAAGTCAACACTTCTTTCTCATTGGAGGAGACTTGTGCACATAGATTGCTCCTCTTTCAAGCTCCACCCTTGATCAAATCTTTTGCCTCTTAATCTCCATCGTTCGTTGACTCCCATTTCTTATAAAAGAAGAGCTCTCTTCTCATTCTAGAGGACCAAATTTTTATGTTGCAGGATTTCTTGGTGACTTTGGAGCTTTGGAGATCTTCTTGCATTCTAGCTTTCATTCTTACATCATAGCTTCATGTTTATGCTTTCTTAGCTTAGATTTCCTTTCAAGCTCTAGCTTAGCTCACATAGCTTAATTAGTAAGGCTTGTAATACTTTCATTTTCATAGCTTAGTTGCATTCTTGCATCTTCATTTCTAGCATTGCATTGCATTGCATCTTCATTGTTGATTCTTGAGGATATTGGCATTCTTGCCCTTGTCTCATTGAATCTCCCATTGTGTGGTTTACTAGCAAGGTTATATGCTTAATAGCTCTAGCCGAGAGCATTCTTAATATCCTTGTGACTCTATGCCTAGGGAGCTCTAGGTCGCTTTCTCAAGGTTTCCCATTCATGGATTCTCTTGGAAGTAATGACTTAGAGAAGTGCACATCTTAGTGTGTACACATAAGAGATGGACAAGCTAAACTGAATGATCAATGGTTGATATCCTTTATAGAGAGTGGATGACCATACAAAATATCCCAACCGTCATTTTTTTCCATTTGCGGTCTTCTTTTAGTTTGTATCTTCACTTTTTTTCTCCATCATCTTGTTCGGCGACATGGGAAACCATTATTGGATGTGTTTTTAATAGTGAGCATGGGTCCAGTGGGCAAGGCAAAAGGGTTTCAAAATGATAAATTGCAGAGCTCAAAGAGATGTTCTAGAGATTCGATCATGATGTCGACAACAACCTAATGGTGTTGGAGCTCAACGTGCTTTTAAGGTCTTTAGGGCTCAAACTGTTTGACAAACAATTGGATTTGGTGCTTGTGAGTGTAGATGCCAATGACAACGACTAGATGGCCGACAAATATGGAGATTTGCAATAACCAAGAAAATTTAAATCAATAAAACTACTAATATTACATAATCATATGTGAAAGACCATGCATTCTCAAAGAAATCTTTTATATATATTTCTATAATAATGCTATAAATGAGTTGTAATGGTTTAAAATATGTTATAAATGATATCCAATTAATAAATGTAATCTTTAAGATACTTATAATATTAGCCAAAGATATGTGGAGGTCAACTAGAAAAGTTTTGATCTATTTTAAATTGTATACATGTTTTGATTTAAGTTGAACTATTACAATTTTTGCAATGGTCCAAGACAATTAAAGAATCTAACTAAATAACACTGGTATTAAATTGTCTATTTTAGTCATTGAATTATTGTGCACTTCTAATTTCCCTTTTATTTTCCAAATTTGTCATTGGTAAGAAACACGTTAAGTTGGGAGAATTTTAATTATTAAACTGTTAAAAATAAAACTAAAATATTGTCCAATCACATTGTATGGGAAAAGTAAAAACTTATAGTTTCCAATGTTCTTTTTATAATTTATAGAAGTAAATGAAAATAAATTAATGTTTTTTTATTTCAAAGTGATTGAATGAGTGTGCAAAAACATAATACATAGATTGTAGCAAAGGTGGGGAAAGTGGTATATTTACAAGGTTTGTGGGCTGGAATGCGGGTGTTTGTTGCTTGGATGTTGGGTGGGGTTAATATAGGGCAAGTAATTTATTTTCATGTTTAGCACGTCTTTTATTTATTTTTATTGCTACTTCTAATGACTAATTTCTAGGCAATGTACATCGCAAAACTTGGGCAGCATTGGTAATGTACATACAAAATATTCCAAGACAACAAATGCAAAAATAATTTAGTTTTTTTTAGTCAAACACATTGACCCCATGTTTCATGAGTAGTGGTTCACAAGAACCCATCTCTCATGAGAACGAATGGAACACTTAGCACTACACATGAAACATGGATCAATGAGTTTTACTAAAAAAACTACACACTTGAATCGTGATAGCAAATATCACAATTTGACTTGATTGTGGAAAACATCTCCTTCTTATCAAATGCAAAAAAAGATGAATTCGAGATTGAATAATTTCCTATTTTTTAGTGATTTGTAAGTTTTTAATTTTAGTTATTTAATTGGAATAGATAGCTATAGCTCATACAATTATATATTGTTGCTTGAATATTGAATTATGATATGTTGTCGCTAAATCTACAAATCATCTCAATTATTAAAGAAAATCTTCTGAATAAATATATTTTCGATGTTTTATTGCAAGTGTGAGGGTTTTACAATTGACAAAAATTGATTCTCATATTTTCAATAACGTCTTTTATTTTTATTGTATTTTGTTAATTTAATTTAGTAAATTGTGTTGAATTTTTCATTGATGGGATGAGACAACTTGATACAAATCGAAATATTCCTTTCTGACTACAACCACAAAACTCAAATGCAAATACTCATAGAAACTCTCTGCTTCCAATTTAACATTTAAATTGCAACAATAGAATCAAATGCATTCAAAACTAACCATGAATTCTTCCATTATTTAAAACTAATACAAATTACAGATAACAAATTCAAGCCTATATCACTCTTCTCCTTTGCATTCACATTGTCATTGGCAATACACATGATAGCCTCTCAACTCTCTCTCATCCAATCTTGATTGTTTCAAGCATTCTGCAAATAGTTATAAGTTATAATGTGTTGTCTGTGATTCCACTGGGCATCTTGCAAATAGTTCAAATGTGTAGTTTGTGATTCCACATTGCATTACTCTTTTATGTGTTGATGGATATTTATATTCCTTTCCAAAGCTACTATTCGACATAGGCAGGGTAGATACTCCAAACGGGAGAATTTTGTCTTTGCACCTGCCACTTTCATTTTCTAGATTTCAGAACTAAACGTCGCATAAATTTCATTAGCGCAGGGAAAAATCATGATTAATGGTTATTTAGAAAGACTTTGAATAGAAATAGATACTAGTATATATTTATTTTGATACAAACATATCGTGCGGTCAAGAATTTCAATGGAACCTGATCATAGCACAAATGGATTTCAACGAAACTTGATCATAGCACAAATGGATTTCCCGGTTCAATTTCCAGAAGAATTTCAACGGAACCTGATCATAGCACAAATGGATTTCAACGAAACCTGATCATAGCACAAATGGATTTCCCGGTTCAATTTCCAGAGCTTTGGAAACTAGTATGAACATCCATCAAAACATGAAGGATTGCAACCACCAGGGCATACATGTATGGAAACGTGGAAGCACCGACAGGGCAAAGTTAATTATTGACAGAATGCCTCAAATTAACATTGATTGTCTAGTTCTTGACGAATACCCATTGCGAAGAAACAACTTGTAAAGTTGAAATCGCACGGAACAGAGGCGTGTGACTTGTAAAAGAAGGTGTGACTGAGGTAGAGTGCGAAATGTTTAACAGGTGGACTCAACAAGTACATCATTTTAACAAAGAGAAGTGGCTAAGTTCCCTCCAAAATGCATTATTGATCAAATTTGAAAAATTCGAAAATATAACAGATTTTTGCGAAATTTTCAGCATCTGTTCTTCATGATGTGTATGTTTTGAATCGAAAACAACAAAAAAATTGCAAAAAAAGATCACTGCATTTTCACAGATCTGAAAAAAAAGTATTTTTGTCTTTTGTGTGTTTTTGGATGGAGCTTAGCCGCCTCCTTAACAAAGTACTGGACGGTCGTGTATAAAAAAAGTGGTAGAACACTACAGGCATTGTCTATTTTGACGTGTAAAGTGTTAACACATTAAAGTGGTGCATCAGATCATTTCAATCATCTTGCCTCTCTCTAAAGCATTCCTCTCGTTGGATAAGAATATCAATTCTCTTTCATATAGTAAATGCCTTCGGCGTAATAATCATACACTTTACCAACAACAATAATTCTTCTTATAGTTATAATTCCATATTATGATGTTTACAACATTATTATTATTTTGCACTACAATCCTTATCATACTTATGTATTTTCGTCTTACATTCATAGTCATATAAGGCACTTCACTTTCACTTGCAAGTGGCCATAGGACCACATCTTATACTCTTTCATGTTGACCATACAATAATATCTTGTGCTTATCTTATTAGATGCCTTTATCGAATCAGTTTTCAAATAGTATTTATTCGATATCGTTTTTTATTTTGGAGGGGCACGATGCGCCCATGATTGTGCAACTACACATGATTTTGAAGATTTCTTTTGTGAAAATATTTCACCTGATTGGTTGCTGGAATTAACCTGGAATAGCAAAACGGGAATTGGTGAATTGGCATAAGTTAATTCTAATTTTGGTCCAAAATGAGCATTCATCTAATTCCAGGTTCCGAGAGGAATTAGATGAATGATCGAGAGGAATTAGATGAATGCTCATTTTGAACCGAAATTAGAATTAGTTTATACCAGTTCACCAATTGCCATTTTCCTATTCCAAATTAATTCCAGCAATAAATATGTTAAAATTGCCATATAGTACTAAATATATATATATATAAAACTGCCCAACCCATAGGATTTGGAACGAACGAGAATATTGAAAAACAACCTGCTTTGTACCCCAGCGGGCCCCACCCGAAACCACTCATTACAATACATAGTTTGGAGGGTAGTGGAAATCGGATTCCGTTTCCCGGTATAGAACGCCGCTCGTAAGAAAACCCAAGCGTAACTGTGTGTAGCCGCTGGTTTTGTCGAACCGAACACACTCTTTTTAAATCTTCCTCACATTCTAATTTTTGCTATCCAAAACACAGACATCATCTTTTATCTCTTTTCATCCGAGAAATTGTGATTCAAGCTTTTCATCTGAGAAAGGAAGAAGGGAAAAATGAGTTCAAAGGATTTTATTAGGGTTTTGAGAGAAGAGGGTTTAAAGCTGAAGCTCTCGTCTCTATCATTTGCTGCTCCATCTTCTGCTGTAGCGCTTGGATTCTTCTCCTCTCGCAAACCTCAGTCTCAGTCTGAAGAAGCCGCAGATCTCCATTGCCAAAGAAGAAAGCAGTCAGAGGAGCCACTGCGACAAGTCATGTATCTCAGCTGTTGGGGTCCCAATTAATTATTTGCTTTATTGTTTTCTCTGTAACCTGAGAAGGACCAGGGATTGTGAAAGCTTTCCAGAGGATTTCCATGCTTCCAGCTCTGCAGCTGATTTAAGTGTCAAGTAGTGCATTGATTTATTTTGGGGGCAGACGAGTAAAAATTGCAAGATTCAAGCTTTTCATCTGAGAAAGTAAGAAGGGAAAAATGAGTTCAAAGGATTTTATTAGGGTTTTGAGGGAAGATGGTTAAAAGCTGAAGCTTTCGTCTTTATCATTTGCTGCTCCGTCTTCTGCTGCAGCGCTTGGATTCTTCTCCTCACATAAACCTCAGTCTCAATCTGAAAAAGCCGCAGATCTCCACTGCCAAAGAAGAAAGCAGTCCGAGGAATCACTGCGACAAGTCATGTATCTCAGCTGTTGGGCTCCCAATTAATTATTTCGCTGTATATAACAAGGAATTGGACTTCCATGGCTCCAACTCCACAGCGGATTTAATTGTAAAATGGTGTATGAAGGAAAGATATTTGAAGGAAAGATTTTCCCTCGCCGATGCTCAATTGTGTTTTGCCCTCTTTTGTAACAAATATGTTCCGTTCGAGAAAAATATATTGAAGTTATTTCTTGTTCAATTTGATTTGCTTGATATGGGGAGGGGGCTCTCTTGTTTTTCTCTCATGCTTCTGTGAAACTTCTAAATGAAGATGGGTTCGTTTAGAAAGTCTAATTGCAAGGTATTTTTCACAATTCCCTGAATCGATCTGTGAAACACCCCTGAAATCAAACGTATGTTCAGGATTGATAAGGCATCAAGCATTTTAATATCAATTTGAACCCTAATAAAGTTTTGTGGGCTTCAAATATCACGGACAGTTTATGCATTACTTAGCCATTAGGTTTTACTGATGCTTTTAATTAATTTCAGTTCTATATGTTTCTAGTTGAGATGCAGCGGGCGGTACATTTTATCTTCTTTTCAGACCAGATATTTTTAAGTTATGCTATCCATTTATCCACCTTTATAGTTCGAATATACATGAAGTATTTGGAATTGGGTATTTTCATGATCCATTTCATAATATTTAAACTATTTTACAACTTTGAACACAAATTTGAATTAAATTTTTAATACTAAAATTATTATTATCTTAATTTTATTAAATTTAATATTATACTTTTTATTTGTCATCTTTGGTATTCTTATTATCTATTTTATAATATCTAAATTATTATTTTTTATTGTGATAATTTTATTAAATTTAATCATATTTTAATTAATTGTTTAGATGTTTAATGATCTTATGATGCAAATTGTATATCAATGTTTCTTTCCATTTTGATTAGATTATCTTTTCTATAATGACTAGTGTGTAAGTTGAGACATTTTTCCATGGAAGTTGGCAAATATCCCTATCCTAACTTTATTCCATTTTCATACTTTTAGATCTCACAAGAAATCTCTATTATTAATCATCTTTGTTTACATCCATCAATATAGAAGTGACTATTATCAATTTTGTACTAGGATTTAAATCTTGGAGTTTTAAATGTAAATTGTAAATTATAAGATTGATTCCATGTTCCTCTTTCAAACTATTATTGCATTTCAATGCATCAAGACATGCTAAGTCATTAATTAGAATCCTTCACATGAGAACAATATAGTAGTTTAGCTCTTAATAGATATTGATAATAGAGATTAATGTTACAACACTTCTATTTAATATCCTAATATAGAAATTATATTTGAGAGATGAACCTATAATCTTATGTCTCTTACCCTTAAAAAAAATATGGATGTGATTGTTGGTGCACTTTTGATCTTTTATCTTACAATGAAATCCTCATATTATAACAAAATTCTTGTCTATCATATGCTCTTAACTTTGTGCCTCTAATGTTAATTGAAGTAAGTTCAAGGAAGTGTTAAAGATCCTTTTTATACATGTTCATAAAGAGTATGACAATAATTTGAATATTAAAATGTTAAATGCGTGATACAACAAATATATCATTAATATTAATATGAAATGCTCTTAAAAATATAGGATTCTTGTGGATAATGTCCAAGCTCTTAGGAGGTTTCCTTTAAATTTGAAATCCTAAATAATAATTAAAAATTGAGAATGGTCAAATTTTCATAGTAGTTGGCTTGGGAAATGAAATTGGCTTACACAAGAGAGAATAATGTAAATTAAAATTAAAAGTACGGTATAAAATTTTAGATAAAATTATTAGAATTGCATTCATTTATCTAATAATATGAGTTTAATAAAGTAAAACAATAATAAGTTTTGGATTTTATGAATAAACTAAAATATGGAAGTAGAGATTAGACAAGAATTGGGAAAAAGAAATGGGCTAGGAATAAATAAGTGTGTCTAATCTAGGAGATGTGGAGATAGAATAAGATTCACCAAATGTAAGACCAGAAAAAAGGCATTACAAACATATTGTAACCTAATCTAATCTAACATTACAAACATTTGAAATGAGAGCTTAAAAACATTTGCAAAACAACACAAAAAAATCCCTTCAAATGTAATTCCAATGCTCTCCTTTCTTCTCCATTGAAGTTGACATGATGTTTCTCTTGATAATGACTGAATGCACAAAATATTGAAAGCAAAATGATAGCATGAGAATACTAGGAGTGTGGTTAACAAATTAGAGAAAATTGGGCTCAATTTATAGAGATTGGGAGCCAAAATGCAGAAATGGAAAGATATGTGGAAATTGGAAGAATGTCAAAATTATGACATGATCGAATGCACAATTGGAATCAAAATAAAATGCACAAATTGAAGGGATTTGGAAGAAGAAAGTGGAGGCAAATTAGTAGACAATTAGGAATACAAATTAGGGGGAAAATGGATAGGGAAAGGTGGAAGAAATGAAGAAGCTAATTAGTAGGAGATGAAGCACAATTAGGGGGAAGGGTGTAAGAGTTAGAATTTTGAAATTTGAAATTTTGAAAAACTCATTATTCCCTCCAAATGTCAATTAGTAAAAAGGAATTTAGGAAATTCCATGTTGGAAAATTAGTTAATTAATTAATATTAATTAATTAATTGTGGAGAGATGAGAAAGAGGGAATAAATGTACAATCAATTTATTTGTTCAAAACTAGGGATAAAGCATGGGTTATTTACCCCTAAGGGACAAATTAGTTGATTGTTGACCGAAATGATGATGTTAATGTGAAATTGATTCGATTTTGATGACCTTGATGAAGAATCAAAATAATTTTGATTGTTTTGAAAAGGTTTAGGAATGGCATTGATAACTTGGACAATGTGCTTGGAAGATTTGAAAGAGGTTTAATAGGGTTGAAATGATCTCAAACTAATTAGGATTGACTTGGATTGATTTAGGAATATTTGACATGGTTTAGGATTGATTTTGAAGACACTAAAATGGTTTATGAATGCTTGGACAAGTTCCAATCATGATGATTAATTTGGCCAAAGAGATCGAGGTTACGAGAGAAATGTTAGTAACTAATCAAATGAGGAATGACACAAGATAAAAGACATGTTAAAAAGGGGGCACATAGTTGTGAACTAGTTTTAGGTGTCTACATTTCGCCCCTCTTTGAGACAATGATTATGAGAATTGGTTCAAAGAAAAAGATTAAAAGACCATGCCCCGATGGATTGACAAAATGAGAATGGAGGTAGGATGCCCCCTTAAAAAAATGGGCAAAAATTGATTCAAGGACAATTTTTCAAAAAGAGAAAATAATTGGAAGGACAAACAAAAGAAATGTTAGTTAAAAAGATGAAATTAGATGGAGAAAAGTTAGTAATGATGAGACTTGCTTTCATAAGTTCATTTTTGTCATGAAAGCTTTATTTAATATGGTAAAATGGATGCGTCACACCATGGCATAGAAAATGAGGATGAGAATGTGATCCCTTTGCGTAAAAATTGACACATAGTAGACAAGGAATGTTTTCATTCATCTTGAAGCATATGACTTATGTGCCCCAGAACTTTATGAAAATACCCTGAAAATAGAAGACAAAAAAAAGACCATGAACCATCCTTACCACTCTTATCACTCGATGATATCCCAAAGTAGCATAAAAACATGACCAATGATAAATCAATAATAGATAAGACTTACTAAACCAAGAAAGTCAACAAACATTCTGATCTAGTTATCAAAATTGATAGTTTGTTTGATAATGATGGTGTCTGGTTTTAGGCATGAAGTACCCCATCTAAGATAGATACAGTCCAGTTTCCAGTATACCACACCCTGTATAAGAAAAATGATGATTGATAAAGGATTGGTTGATGTTGTTGTTTGATAAAAACAAGTTTGTTATGATTGATTGTTGAGATGATTGGATAGTTTGTTAGTTAATGCATGGTTTTATTAAGCGCAATGCTTATGAAGTCTTCAAATTGTGTTTGCTTATATGTTTGTTTGTCACAAGGGATAATTAATTGAAAGCATGAAAACAATTATGTAAATGTATATTGCTGATTTTTGAAGGATTTTATGATTTTTGGGGTTATTTTGAAAAATAACTGATTTCTTTTTTTGTGCTTTCTTCAAGACATTTTTCAAATTTTAGTGATTTTTTATGACTTTTATGATTTTAGGGATTTTTTCAGCATCATATTTAATTTTTAAAGATTTTTTAGCTACATATTTGATTTTTTTAATTTTTTTTCAAGATCATATTCAATTTTTAGGTTTTTTTTTGGACATTATATAATTTTTAGGTCTTTTCTCATGACATTAATATTTACATGAGAAAGAGTTTCCCCTAGTGTCTAGCAAGGAAAGGACATTAGGGAATGATGGATGGACTGGTACGTAGATGAAGGAAAAGTATTTCTTAGTATGTCATTGAAGCTCTGTTTGGGTGTCAGGGACTATACATAGAATGGGAGGATGTTTTTTGACAAGCTAAGTGATTGGACATGACAAGGATATAGCAATGAATTGGTGTACTGGACATAGTGTAATGCATAAGAATGGACATGTTAAGATGTTTTCTTTGAAAAACATGTTTTGTATTTTATGTCCCTATTTTATATCAACACGAAGAAAAGAATTGGGATAGGATAATAACATGATATGAATAGGATAATGACGGAATATGCAAGATATGGATAAGAAAAGAAAAATCAAGAAATGGACAAGGAGAAGGGATATAGATTGAGGCTTCATTAAGATAAGCAATATAGACCAAATGGATTAGGATAATGTAAAACATATAGGATAGTTGATGCTTCTAGGGAGATCCCTAGACTTGTCAAGATCAAAGTTCAGAAAAAAGGGATAAGAGGTCAATAGGATAATGGTTATGAGGGGAATATGATAATGGAGGATAACATGAATGAAATTTTCCCCCAAGAATGGAATGCAAGAATTTCATAAATTACACATGATGCCTGTTTGCTAGGTTTTCATCATGGTACTTTCCCAAAGTGTTAATTTGCTAGGTTTTCACTATTAGATGAAATTATTTCTCTTTATTATTTTTTTTGTGTCACCAAGATGCCTATTTAGTAGGTTTTCATCAAGGCAACCATTTTTTTCATTTTTTCAATTTTTTTTTCTTTTTCAAAATTTTCAATTTTTTTTGCTTTTTTTCTTTTCATTTTTCATTTTTTGTCATTTTTTCAAAAACTCTTTCCAATTTTTTTTTAAAAAAAATTTTTGACTTTTTTTTTTGTATTTTTGACATTTTGGAAGATGATAGACACATGACATGACATGGACAATGGACTCAAGCATCTTTATTCCTTGAGAGGTACTCTTGGAAGATATACAATAATGGACCATGAAGTCCTATGAGAGTATACTCAAAGACGTTGGTAGGGTAATGACAAAGGGATGTAAAATGGATAGTTGGGTAGGATAGGATAATGATTATGTAAAGGATTAGGTAGGTTGGATGAAAGGATGGAAAATAGGTGTTGGATAGTGGAGAGAATGTAGGAAGGCTTGATTTTGAGTGGATGGAAATGGAGGCAAGAACAACATTGGCACACACCTTGAGGGGTGATGGAGTGATGGAGGAAAGGGAGATGGCAGATTTGATGGAGGAATGGATATGAATTTTGGGACATAATGACCCAAAATGGATTTGGAAGATGGAGGGATAAAAATTCTTGATGCCAACATGGATTTTTCTTTAGGACTTTGAACTTCAAGAATCTTTTTCGGGATCCGCATAGACCTTGATTTTTCATTCTTTTGCAGGTTCTTGGAATACATTACTTGCACAATGGATTTAGGAACCCATATTCATTTTGAATTTTCTTTTTGATTGATGAGACTTTATGGCCTTTTGGATATTTCTTTTTCTTTTTGGATCATATTTTTATTTGCTTTTACATGTCGATTAGACTAGATATGTTGATCCTTGTTGCATGTGGATTACTTGACTTATGGACTTTATATTTGGCATCCAAATTGATTGAAAAGGGAATGAGAATCTTGGATGGATAGGAATTTTATGGAGGCCTTTTAGATAGATGAAAGGCTCTCAAAGATGTGTGCCTTTGTTGACTTTCTTTTGGGAAAGGGTAAGTGGATTATGAACTAGTGGATGAAGAAATATACGGACCTAAGATGGATGGAAGGGATGAAGGAGGAGATATACATTTGAATTTAGATTTTGAAGGATACCAATGCCTTGAGAGAGAGATAGAGCTTTAGGACTGAGGTCATGGGGTATATGCACAAAGCTGGGGGACCAAAAAGGTGCCACTTTGCTTTTTGGTCCCCCATCGACCATAGTGCGTACGCACTAAAGCGCATGCAAAAGCGCATGCGCCCTATAGGGAGCATGCGCTATGGCTTGGGTTGCCCAAGCCTTAGGCTTGGGCAATCTAAACCATAGCGCGTGCGCCCTATAGGGAGCATGCGCTATGGCTTGGGTTGCCCAAGCCTTAGGCTTGGGCAATCTAAACCATAGCGTGTGCGCCCTATAGGGCGCACCCGCTTTGTAAAATACTAAAAAGTGTTTTTTCAAAGCGCGTGCACCCTATAGGGTGCACGCGCTTTGTAAAAACACTTTATAGTGTTTTCTACATTTGGGAAAGCCCATTTTGCTTCCACAAACTTGCGTTTGCAGCAAAAAAGGACTTCCCAAGAGCGTACGCAGAATCCCTTTACTTGTTGAATCCATTTCTTTTCATTCATTCATCCATCAATCTTCATACAAAATGGCTCCACGACATCGTCAAGCTCGATCTGGAAGAAGAGGTAAGTGTTTTTACAGCCCATGCCTCTTATTTGTATTGAAATTTTAGTTTTGTTAAAATTTGTTTTCGTAGATTTTATGTATAATTAAGATTTTAAAATCTAGTTTTTTTAATTGCCAGGAAGAAATAATCTCCCTCAACCAAACCCTCCACCAAACCCTCTATCTCCTCATGAAGAAATGAATGAAGAAACAAATGAAGAAAATAACCAAGAAAATGAACCTCAACTGCCTCCACCAATCGAGAAACCTCCTCTTGGAACACAAGAAAATTTGATCATCCAAATTGAAAGAGGGAAAAAAGATTTAGAATCTTTAATTAAGAGGTTAAAAGATTCTATTAGTACAAATCTTGGAAGGAAAAGACTTGCAAAATCATCGGAAGCAATCTTGACCCACGTAAGCTCGGTTAGCGGGCAAATTAATTTATGGCAGGATAAACGAGAAGAACAAAAACAATATTATGCAAATAAATTATCTTATGCAGACATAAAAAAAGAAAAAAATACAAAAGATGACATTTGCAAACTCTTTAAAAAACCAGGGGACACAGATACTCTTAGAACTACAACAACGAGGTTCCCAATTCATTGGTGCTTAAATGAAGATATTAAAAACAAATTTTAAGAGAGATGGTGGATGGTCTTTGATTCGCCTCCCTGTAACAATCATGAGGTTCCTATATATTTCTTGAGGAAACTCTATTGTGAGTTTCTACTCAAGGAGGTGCCAAATTATTTTGACTATCTAGATTCTTAGGGTAGAGGAGGGGGGTCATCATTTGATAGAGCGGGGGCACATCATTACCCTAACACACCTAAGGTTCCTATTGGAAAGCCACAGGTGGATCATGTTAGTATTCCTTCTATTGTGAAGGAACATGTAGAGGCGGACACACTAGGCACGATTAGTGCTCTAACAAAGACTCTCATTCAGTGTGCCACTCCTTTAGTTGAGGGTGACCATGGTCAATATTCGAGGGGGCATATTTGTCGATCATGTGGATGCTTGTGCACATTTGGTACTACCGAGAGAGAGGAAGAGGATCCTGGAATGATGACTAATAATTTTCTAAATATGACATTTGGAATTGACACACAGGTAAATATTTCCATGTTCATTAAATTTCTTTGATCGTATTTCATTTATAAAAGAATAACTAATTAATTTAGTATCTATTGATTATGATCAAAATTCAAGGAAAGAGTGTCAGTGTCGGTGGCAGTGGCAATGATCCTCCTGTCCCCTTCTACACATCGTCGTCAATTCCACATGTATCGAATAAAACATTTTAATTAATATATTTGATTATTATGCAATTATATGAATAATTGCATCATAACTTATTGTGCATGTGCTTTAGTTCACTGGTGGACCATCAACATTCACAACAGACAGCAAAGGGCATCATGCCACTTTCCTTGAGGTATCTTTATTTGCATGTTAATTTGATTTACTTGATTATATTTAATTAATAAATGAATAAATAACTAAATTACTAGACAAATTATGATCAAAATCCAAAGGCAAAGTTGTCATTGCGGTGATCACATTCTTTCACCTAGCTTTGTGACATCACCATTAAGTCCACGGGTATATATGTAATAATGCATTATAATTAACATGTTAGTAGTACATTATTATATGAATGGTTATCTTATAATTTGTCATGTACATGTGCACTAGTGAATGTTGGAGCTTTGACATTGACATTGCACACCGAAGGACGTAGTGGAACCTTCACGAAGGTATCATTTATTCATTAGTAGGGTTTTAAAAAATTTATGTAATCTTGATAACTACATAATACTTTTGTTGTTTCATTTTCAGTTATTGACATCAGATACTCCTCCTTCTCTTCGTGATACTTTGGATCGTGGAGTAGCTGCAGCAGTAGCTAGTTTTGAAGCACTGACTGAGGTATGAAAGAGATCATTTAATTTTAATAGTTTGTATTGAATTTTATAATGGTATTCATGTATGTATTTGAATTATTATTTTGATCATTGTTATAGGGACTTATTACTCCAAATCGTCAGCATGTGCCTTCGGTGGATGTACATAGTGACTATTTGCTAGCGGTAAGCTAATATTCAATTTTATGTCATTATATAATTCAATTTTGATGTATATTAGTTATTGATGCTTAATTTTTTTTTTTATCAGCTCGAGCTACAGAAGAGTCTAGACAAGAGGACTAGTGAGTGCACTCAGAAGACTACAACATCCACTGCATCTCCATCAATGCGACGATCGAAGACATCTTGGGATTTGTTTTCTTCCCCTGGCAGGAAAGGACTAGATTAGAGATATATATTGTATGCATATATGGCATTAGTGGACATATTTTTTGTATATTGTATAAGTGATACGTTGTACATCCATTTGGATTTGAGGAAGCTAGTTTAACTGTATTGAATATATTCAATGTATGACATTATTGGACATATATATTTGGCTTCATGCCCTACGAATATTTTTTTTTTATGTTTTAGGTATGCAATTCATGTGTTTGGTGTATTGATGTATACTAATTTATGTTCATGTGGATGTCTTATGCTTTGTAAATTTCCCATGCCTTATAGTTATGCTTGTATGTTTATCGATGTATATTGTTACTATATGATTTATACTTTATTAGAACATGAATGTGATGCACAGGTGGTGTGTAAGACACTTTGAACCCATACCCTTATAGAAATACAAGAACAATCAGTAACAAGTGAGACAATCTTCTCACATCAAACATCCTTCATAAGGATCCACTTTCTAGGCTTCACCCAATGCACTTGCATTGGTTGGCTCCAAACTATCAAACTATCATTCTAGGACTGCTCCTAGTAACCTTCACTAGTCATAAAATGACATTTTTCTCCGCATCTTCCCAAAAGACTTCAAAAAGTAATCAATGATCTGGATATCCTTATGGAAGTTTTAAAACATATCCCAAATGTGACCCAACTTATTTTGAGACAAACTACTTTAAAATTGTTGATTTTGTACCCTGAACCAGTCCCAATTCCAAGAACACCAGTCTATTCCTAGACTTCAATACCAACAAAAATACATAAATGATTGCATAAATAAGTAAACACAATGAAAGGAGTATCCTTACATCAAAACTAATCCAAAAACACGTTACAAATGATCATTAGAACTTTTTGTTCCCTGACTGTACCCACGGGATGCTTCGGCCCGGAGTCGTCGGCAGCGTTCGAGCGACTATATGTGCCAAACAAGGTTGCCACTAGCATTTACCCAACCATTTAGAGCTGTTGGAACATACGGTTTGATGCTACGACTGACGGTTTGAAAGATACGCAATGTTGCTCATTTCAACTGAGGAACACTACGAGTTTTGACATCAACCAAGAATGTGTTGCCAAACATAAACAAACTTGAATCTCTAAAAATTGAGATAGGTTATTGTAGGCCTCGGTAACACAGTCTCGTAGCACCTAACAGATCGATGCTATCTCACATGAGCTTTGAGATATGACCCCATAAAGATCACCAATTTTATGTTGAAAGGACCTTGAGGGACACTTCAGCCTGGAGTCATCGGCGACGTTTGAGTGACTCATTGTACCAAATGAGGTTGACACTATTGTTTACCTTGCCATTCAGAGTTATTGGAACAGACAGTTCGAGGCTACAACTAACAGTTTAAAGGATACACAATGTTGGTTGTTTGAGCTAAGGAACACTTCAAGTTTTGACATCGACCGAGAATGTGTTGCCAAATATAAATGAACTTGAATCTCTGAAAACCAAGATAGTCTATTGTAGGCTTCGGCAACACGGTCCTGTAGCACCTGACGGATTGATGCTACCTCGCATGAGCTCCGAGATATGACCCCATAAAGATCATCGATTTCATGCTGAAGGGACCTTGAGGGACACTTCGACCCAGAGTCATCGATGATATTCGAGTGACTCAGTGTGCCAAACGAGGTTGCCACTAGCATTTACCTGGCCATTCGGAGCTTTTGGAATAGATGGTTGGATGCTACGACCGATAATTTGAAAGGTACGTAATGTTGCCCGTTTGAACTGAGGAACACTTCGAGTTTTGACATTGACCAAGAATGTGTTGCCAAATATAAAAAAAATTGAATATCTGAAAATAGAGACAGGTTATTATAGGCCTCGGCAAAATAGTCTCATAGCGCCTAACGGATCAATGCTACCTTGCATGAGCTCTGAGATATGACCCCGTAAAGATCATCAATTTCATGTTGAAGGGACCTTGAAGAACACTTCGGCCCAGAGTCGTCGGTGGTGTTCGAGAAACTTAGTGTACCAAATGAGGTTTCCACTAGTGTTTACCCGGCCATTCAAAGCTATTGGAATAGACAGTTCAATGCTACGACCGATGGTTTGAAAGATACGCAATGTTGGCCATTTGAACTGAGGAACACTTTGAGTTTTGACATCGACCGAGAATGTGTTTCCAAATATAAATGAACTTGAATCTCTAAAAATTGAGATAGGTTATTGTAGGCCTCGACAACATGGTCCCGTAGCACTTGACAGATCAATGCTACCTCGCACGAGCTCCAAGATATGACCCCGTAAGGATCACCAATTTCATGTTGAAGGGACCTTGAGGGACACTTCGACCCAGAGTCATCGGTAGTGTTCGAGTGACTCTATGTGCCAAAAATGGTTTCCACTGGCATTTACCCAAACATTCAAAGCTATTGGAACAGACGGTTCGATGCTACGACCGACGGTTTGAAAGATACGCAATGTTGGCCGTTTGAACTAAGGAACACTTTGAGTTTTGACATCGACCAAGAATGTGTTTCCAAATATAAATGAACTTGAATCTCTAAAAACTGAGATAGGTTATTGTAGGCCCCTACAACACGGTCTTGTAGCACCTAACAGATCGATGCTATCTCGCACGAGCTCTGAGATATGACCCTATAAAGATCACTGATTTCATGTTGAAGGGACCTTGAGGGACACTTCGGCCCGGAGTCGTCGGCAGCATTTGAGTGACCCTTTGTGCCAAATGAGGTTTCCACTAGCGTTTACCCAACCATTCATAGCGGTTGGAATAGACAGTTCGATGCTACGACCGACGGTTTGAAAGATACGCAATGTTGGCCATTTGAACTAAGGAACACTTTGAGTTTTGACATCAACCAAGAATGTGTTGCCAAATATAAACGAACTTGAATCTCTAAAAACTGACATAGGTTATTGTAGGCCCTAGGAACATGGTCCCGTAGCACCTGATGGATCTATTCTACCTCGCATGAGTTTTGAGATATGACCCCGTAAAGATCATCGATTTCATTTTGAAGGGACCTTGAGGGACACTTCAGCCCGGAGTCAGCGGTGGAGTTCGAGTGACTCAGTGTGTCAAATGAGGTTGCCACTAGAGTTTAACCGACCATTTGGAGCTGTTGGAACAGATGGTTCGAGGCTACGATCTACGATTTCAAAGATACGTAATGTTGGCCATTTGAACTCAGGAACACTTCAAGTTTTGACATCGACCGAGAATGTGTTGCCAAATATAAATGAACTTGAATCTCTTAAAACCAAGACAGGTTATTTTAGGCCGTGAAAACATGGTCCAATAGCACCTAATGGATCGATGCTACCTCGCACTAGCTCTGAAATATGACCCTATAAAGATCATCGATTTCATGCTGAAGGGACCTTGAGGGACACTTTGGCCCGGAATCGTCGGTGACATTCGAGTGACTCTGTGTGCCAAACAAGGTTGTCACTAGCATTTACCCAGTCATTCGGAGTTGTTGGAATAGATGAGGCTATGACCGAGAGTTTGAAAGATACACAATGTTGGCCATTTGAACTCAGGAACACTTCGAGTTTTGACATAGACCGAGAATGTGTTGCCAAATATAAATGAACTTGAATCTCTAATAACCAAGACTAGTTATTATAGGCCCTGGCAACACGGTCTCAGAGCACCTGATAGATCGATGCTACCTCACATGAGCTCCAAGATATGGCCCCATAAAGATCGTCAATTTCATGCTGAAGGGACCTTGAGGGACACTTCAATCCGGAGTCATCGATGACATTCGAACGACTCTATGTGCCAAACGAGGTTGCCACTAGTGTTTACCCAGCCATTCAGAGCTATTGGAACAAATGGTTCGATGCTACGACCGACGGTTTGAAAGATATGCAATGTTGGTCATTTGAACTTAGGAACACTTCGAGTTTTGACATCAATCGAGAATGTGTTGCCAAATATAAATCAACTTGAATCTCTAAAAATTGAGATAGGTTATTGTAGGCCCTTGCAACATGATCTGGTAGCACCTAACAGATCAATGCTACCTCATACAAGCTCTAAGATATGACCCTATAAAGATCACCAATTTCATGTTGAAGGGACCTTGAGGGACACTTCGACCCGGAGTCGACGATGGCGTTCGAGCGACTCTGTGTGTCAAACGAGATTGCCACTAGATTTTACCCTGCCATTCGGAGCTGTTGGAATAGACGGTTCGAGGCTACGATCGATGATTTGAAAGATACACAATGTTGTCCGTTTGAACTGAGGAACACTTCAAGTTTTGACATCGACCGAGAATGTGTTGCCAAATATAAATGAACTTGAATCTCTGAAAGCTAGGATAGGTTATTGTAGGCCCCGAAAACATGGTCTCATAGCACCTAAAGGCTAGATGGTACCTCGTACGAGATCTGAGATATGACCCCGTAAAGATTGTCAATTTCATGTTGAAGGGACCTTGACGGACACTTTGACCTAGAGTCATCGTCGATGTTCGAGCGACTCTATGTGCCAAACATGGTTGCCACTAGCATTTACTCGACCATTTGGAGCTGTTGGAACAGACGGTTTGATGTTACGACTGATGGTTTGAAAGATACGCAATGTTGATCGTTTGAACTAAGGAACACTTCAAGTTTTGACATCGATCGAGAATGTGTTACCAAATATAAACGAACTTGAATCTCTAAAAATTGAGATAGGTTATTGTAGGCCCCAACAACATGGTCCAATAGGACCTCATGGCTCGATGCTACCTTGCATGAGCTCCAAGATATGGCCCCGTAAAGATCTCTAATTTCATGTTGAAGGGACCTCGAGGGACACTTCGGCCCGGAGTCATCGACAGCATTTGAGCGACTCTGTGTACCAAAAGAGGTTTCCACTAGTGTTTACCTAACCATTTAGAGCTATTGGAATAGATGGTTTGAGGCTATGATTGACGGTTTGAAAGATACGCAATGTTGGCCATTTGAATAGAGGAACACTTTGAGTTTTGACATTGACCGAGAATGTGTTTCCAAATATAAACAAACTTGAATCTCTGAAAACTGAGACAGGTTATTGTAGGCCCTGGCAACATAGTCATGTATCACCTAACATCTTGATGCTACCTCCCACAAGCTCTGAGATATGACCCTGTAAAGATCGCCAATTTCATGCAAAAGGGACGTTGAGGGACACTTCGACTCAGAGTACAGTATAAGACCAGTGAATTAAAATATTTTCATAAAACATGATTTGGATTGGTCTATGATGTAAGGAATTTTCCTTGGTTGTTATTTATCTTTCCATGCATTCATTTTAGTGTTTTTATTGTACTCAAGAGAGAGGAAATTGCTGGTGTCCTTGATAGTGACTAGATTTGGGGTCACAGTCAGTGATTGGGATTGAGGTCTCCTTATGAGATTTGACTCTCCCACCCTCTATTTGAATGTGTATTATATCCTTGTAATATAATGTTTGGTGCAAGAATATGATGGATAATGTTGGAGATATCACTGAATGAAGGAGTTTGTTGTGTGAGGAGAGCCTTGTTTTGACACCAGTCATTTTGGTGAGTGTAAATCCTTAAGAGTGGGTGTTTTTATGGTGGATTATGGATTTTGGGATCCATACTGATGTGTTTGATCAACTGGTTTGATATGGAAGAAGTTGTAAGGTTCCATTTGTGTAGGCCCTAGTTGTGTGACCCTAGAAACAAGGGTTTGGTGGCTAGAAGAATGGGTAGGTGTTGAGACCTTAAAAACTTAATTTTTTTTTGTTTTTAAACTATATGAAAGACTATTTCTTGTTTGTGATGTTGGGGAGTGAATATATCTATGAGTTTCTTTGTAATGGTGAATGCTAGGGTATTGGATCTACTAGATGGTCCAAAGGAGTCTATCTTGGGGTTTCAGTAGGATTTATAGAGCCCAAAAGCGTATCTAAAACAATCAAGAGTTCCTTTAGTTTTTTGGGAGGATTGGGAGAAAAAGGAAGATTTGACATATTGGAGGCTCTAGGTGCATTGGGAGGCTCTAGGTGAACAGTCAATGAAACAACAATTTCATATGCTTGACTGGAACGTGTTTTGGATAGGGTGGTAAAGTAAATACATTGTTGTGTTTATTATTTACATTTCCATGCATTTGAATCATTATACTTGGTGGGTTGGTGAAACATGGTACATTAACCATGTTAAGGCATTCTAAAGTGTTGGAACAAGGCTAGAAGTCTTTCTTGGAGATTTGATAACTTGGAGGCTCTAGGTGCATTGGGAGAAGCCTAGATAGTGCATCCTTGAATTGAGTTGGTTCCTTAAGGCTCTTCCATGGCCTTCCAAGTATTATGTGCTTGCAATTCATTGACATAACATCATAAAGTTTTTTTTATTAATAATGAGAAATATTTTTACAACTCAGCTCATTAGGAGCACCGAGAGGAAAAAGCTGAGCAGAGAAAAGCTGTGGTATTGCCCCAAAAAATAGAAGAGAAAGGTTGTCATTAAATCTTACAAACTTCCCATTCTACATATGGGGTAATGCATGAGCAATTTACAGTGCTATATAAATTTGACATTACAATATTTTGTATCTCCATTTAGTCCAATGAACCAATTGGATCTGTGCTACCCTTGATTGTCTCAAGTATTGCCTCGTGGTCTGACTCACGAACCTTCCAAAGAGTTTTATTATGCAGTCTTCCCCCATATCTGATCAAGTGGACATTTGATGCAACAACGAGGTTTGAATAATGAAGAATCTTTCTGTGTGTCTCCCAATCCTCAAATAACCACAACCTAGGGTTCTTCATAGCATACCATCTAAGCCATGTACCAATTGATGAGGCATATTAATGTCTTAATTTTGATATAGTTTTTATAGTTTGGACACACTCTTTGTGCTTTGACAAAACATTTTTGAGCACTTGTAAATATCTTGTGAACTTATGCCAAAGATAGCTAGAACCTACTAAACCTATGGGTAGTGTGTATGACATATTTTGCTTAATATTATACATAGAATGCAATATTTCATATAACTATTTTAAGATATGCTCTAATATCTAAGTAAAAGTAGGAATTTTATCTTGCATATGTGTTCTGGATGTTGTTAAATTTTCAGGAAAATGAGGAGTGACGCAAAGAGTGGCGATTACTACATTTAAGGAGGAAGATGATGGAGACCGGTCATGGCAAAGAAAGAGCAGTTCAGTTCTATTGGATAAGCCGCACCTGCAAAGGAGTTGTTGTTCCAAGAATATAAGGGATATAACTTGCTATATTTCTTGCAAGTTGTTATTCTGTTTCCTGGCAGTAAATGTACTATGCCATGGTTGATCTTCCACCTTTTCTAGCGATGTTTGTTCAAGACTTTTTATGTTATGTTTTTAATAAGCATCCAATCCTCTATATAATGGATTTGGATTGTCTTAGTAAGCTAATGAGAAAATAGATAAGGTTGATTTAGATTCAGAAGTTACTCTTTCTATTCTTCATGAATTATTCAGTTTCTATGTAATCAAAGAAGGATTTTAATGGAAGAAATATTTTGAAGCACTTGTTGTGTTCATAGTTAATTGAAGCCAACCAAGAGGGCTCACTTGGGGGGTGGAATAGATTTAGGTAGAATAGATTCATTTCCTACAGTTTCCTATTTTTAGATAGATTTACTATATTAGTCCTGCAGCATTATTACTGTGAAAGTTCCTACAGCACTTGCAAAAAATGATCATAGTGGATGTTTTGAGTTGTTAATTAGTTTAGGTTCATTTTTTAAGCTTCCTGCAATTATCTATTGTTAGCCAAGGTGTGTTTACTGTTTTGTAGCAGCAGCATAGATTCCTCCATGCATTTTACTTTCCTGCAGCATAGGTGTTATGACTTCTAAAGGAACTTAGTGCACAAACTGTGCTGACCCATTTCAAGTCCTACGTCCCTGGGTTGACAATTCAAGTGTACTTCATGATGGAATAGGTAATCCTTAGGATAGATATATTATCTTTGAAGGAGAGAAAATGGCATGATTATCTTCATCTATTGTGAAACTGTACACCAGTTACAACCACTGCTCCTATAGGGTATTCTAATTCTTCACCATCGATAACCAAGTGATCCAATTTCTTTTTATCCTCAACACAATGACACAAATAATAATCTGTCCCTTCTTCATTGTCTTCAGGTGCAATAATAACAAAAACATGGCATGTAATGATATAATCATAATGAGGACATTAGTTTACTAAATATTTATGATAAAGTATGAAATTTTAGATTATTTGTATGTGGAAAATTTACCTGGTTGTACTAGATCAGATAAGCGATCAAAATAAATGGATGATTCCATTTCTATCAGTTGTAGTGATTCATGGGGATGATAGGAGGCAATTTGTGCCTACACCTTGGGATGTAGACAATGGTGTGCCTTCAACATGATACAAGGGGGTACGTACACCTTGGGATGTAGAAAATGGTGTGTCTTCAACATGATACAGGTGTGCCCACACCTTCGAAAGTAGACAATGGTGTGCCTCCAACATTGGATGATGATGTCTCTTTAACTTTGGAACTCATAGATGATGTGCCCGCATCTTCATAATTCAATTGTCTTGTTGCACGCAAGTTTCTCATTCATTATCTTTTTGTTTCCATTTCCAATTCTGTCTTACTTTGTATTGACGTTTCATGTTCCTCATCCAAAGAAAAATCTTCTTCTATGGTATCCAATTTATTTTTTTCATGAAGTTGTCTCCTTCTTTCCCTTTTCTTCTCTTTGTCTCTTTCATACTCTTTTGGTGTTAAAGTTTTTGCTCGTTTCCTTGGTATGATGATGATTTCTACATATGAATTGATTACAGTTTTAAAAATATAATATAAATGTAAAACAATAAGTCAAATTATAATATAAACCTCTTACAATATGATAAATTATAATATAAATTTATAACAATTATATCAATTATGTATTGAACAAGTCTATATCATACCAATTATAAACCAAAACACTCTATATTCACATTTGACATGTAAAAAAAATTACCTCAATCGGTAAATTTTGGTGATTAATGATTGAATTTCACAATTCGATGTTGATTTTTAAACAAAAAGATGGTGCAAATTCATAGAATATTCTTCTTTGTCACTTTCAACACAATGAAAAGTCAATATTTGTTGGATAAAACACAAAACTCAGACAACATACAGAAAAAGTGGGCCTCTTTCATGAGATCTTTAACAAAGAAGACCATTTATTTTAGTCTTCCATAGCACGAGAGTGCTATAGCGTGTACACCCTATGCAAAACTAAAAAGTGTTATGCATACTCTTGCATAGCACGAGCACACTATAGCGTGTGTGCCCTATGCAAAACAAGAGAGAGAGAGAGAGAGAGAGAGAGAGAGAGAGAGAGAGAGAGAGAGAGAGAGTAGGAGAGGAAGAAGGGGAAGCAGAGTGAATAGGGGGTAAAATGGAGTTTAACAATGCATCTAACATACCCCTATTTGTGTGTAATTTGAATTGCCAAGTAATGTAAATCTAGAAATGCTTGAAATTAGATAAGACAAGGTACATACCTCATAATGGAATTAATCTGGAAATACCTATTTTTTGATGCTTGTGTACAACTTTAGGGATTTTTGCAAGTAGATCTGGAACCAGAAAACCACAATGGAGAAAACCTAGAAAAAATTTTCAATTCTGAGGGAGGTTGACTTTGACCCAAATAGTGGGGCACAATCTTACCCCCCATTGAAGGTCGTCCCTGACCCGAAATAGCTCAGACAAAAAATTTGTTTGCATATCCTGAAAGTTTGACGAAAAGGGTACTCAGATCCGCTCTGCAATTCTTGGACCAACAACTGTAGATATCTAAAAATGGTGTTTTGGGGTGGCTATATAGGGTTTTTCCTTAGTCAAACCCTCATTTTGGTGATCTCCACCTCCATGAATAGCTGAATGTAATAGAATATGTGTGTGTATTGAATGTGTAATGCCAAGATCTAATCCTCTAGATTGAAACCCTAGCATGAATGGATATGAGAAAGCAATACATAGATTTGAATAAGATAAGAAAGCATACCAAGCCCCTAAAGCTAAAGTACTCTTACCAAACTCACAATCTGTAATTGCTACCCCATGACTGTATCTTTGAATGCTTGAAATATTAATAATGGTGGATCAAGGAAGAAGGAATCTCTCTTGCTCCAAATAGATGTTCACAATGATGTGCTCATAAAAATGCTTGATATCAACAATGGCTTGACCTTCTATATCATCCTCTTGCAATCTTGCATCTTCACTTCACCATCATTGGCTCACTTGAAATCTTGATCCTCTTGTTGCTCAAATGTGTTGTTGTGTAAATGAAGCCAAATGAGAGTCTTTATCTAGAAGTTTCAAGGTGAGGTTCCTAGAGTAATGTGAGGACCCATAATTTAAATTTCACCTCGAATTATGGTCCAATCACAATAACTAGCTAAGGAGGGAAAAAAATTAAATGTATTTCAAATTAAAACCCTTCCGCATTCGGATTTGAAAGCCTGACATTGATTTCAGGGCCCTCCGGGACCAAAATTTGAAAAGGGGGATCAAATCCCGATAGGGATCAAGGAAGACCTTGACTTTGACCTAGGTCAAGGTTGACCTCGACCTTGAACTAGGGGTCCAAATCCACTCTTTGTTGAAGACAGAAGGTTCCCAGGATGCCTAGAGACCTAGAAATGAAGCTAGAACAAGGTAGAGTACCAGAAAGAGGCACAGAGTCCTATGATGATCATGATGAAGGCTAGGAGGACCTATGCCTAGGTCCTACCTAGAAAATAGAGCCAAAAAGAAGTGAAATTAAGGAGAATCCCTGGGATCCTAACCCTAATTTCACCTAGAATGAAGGAATCAAGTGCAAAAATGCATCCTAAATGCAAGTCTATCATGATAAATGCACTAAAAGAGGGTGCTAAACCTATCAAGATGGAATTGCTTCCATTTTAAGATGATACATTTATCCCCCACTTTATCTTATATATGACACTACGTGAATATGCAAGCTAAAGTAAGAAAACATCATAGTAAATAAAAAGGATATAGCCAAGTCCTTGATGTAGAGATCCTGCCAAAAACTATTAGAACCTTCAACACACAACGCTAATGAAAATCCACAAATCACAATCACCTAGAGCTTATTAAATGACAACTTGAGAAGTGCATAAAGCCCCTTATGCCCCCCCTATTTCATCTTTCTACTTCTAAAGGGTGAAACAAGGTGATAATGATAACTGTATACACTGGATATGCAGTTTGTTGAAAAGTTATTTCCTAAACCAATTAGAAGGATTCCTATCCTTCCTAAACTAATTCAAGGAGTTAGGTATCTGAATCATGATTCTAACGCCACTGATAGCACTGAAAATAGAGTTACCAAACTCAAGTTATGTTGAAAATAGTGAATGTCTATCTAAATGCATAAGAAAGTAAAACCGAGTTTACCATGAGTAAACCCTAATAGAAACCCTAAAAAAACCCTAATATTAACTATAAATAAGGAAAAGGAAGTCATACTTACTCATTCTTACCATTTGTAGATTCAAAGAGAGAAAGCAAGATGTTGAGGAGGGAAGAACTTCGAGTGATGCACATGGAGCTCCTGAGATAGTGCCTGGCCACTGGATGGTCGCTTCCTGAGGTGAGTTTGGTGTTTTTCATTCTTGTATTTTCCAAATTCTTGATTTTTGTAGTCAAGGTTGACCCTGACCTAGTTATGTTGACCTTGACCCATAAAGGTCAACATGAACTAGAAGGTCTCCACCTTATCTGGGATGAGGTCGACCCTGACCCACCAAGGTCAACTCTGACCCAGGAAAGTTGACCTTGACCTAGGAAGGTCGACCCTGACCTAACTAAGGTCAATCTTGACCTAGTCAAGTTGGATTTGTAGATTTGATGATGTAGAATGTTGATATGATGTTTGTTTGTGCTTATAGGACACGGTCTGTCTCCGAGAGCATCCCTTTGGAGAGTTTCTAGTGATCATCAGAGAGAGACCATCTGAGCTGAGTGAGGATGAGATGCAACTACTGAGAGACGTAGGACTGTACTAGGTAGCAGTCCTACCATAGATCAGACTACACCGAGACATGTTATTGGCTCTGATAGAGAGGTGGGATGAGGATACATGCTCCTTTTATCTTCCCTCAAGAGAGATTACAGTGACACTGGAGGATGTCTACAGGATCCTGTGGCTTTCGATTCGAGGTGAGACTGTTAGATCGAGAGCACAGTGAGTTTGTGAGGAGATCCTTTTAGATGGTGATTATTTCTTGGGATGGGCTCCACAAATGTGAACCCAGTCAGATCTAATCCTTTTATCTTCCATACTGTCATGCCCTACACCTTTGGTATAGATAGTGATGCTTTGTATAGTATCCTTGGTTGTGTTACCCAACTCAAAGGGTGCAATATTTCCTGCACCTCTTACCCATCTTATACAGAGGATGGAGAGAAATAGGATCGTGATCTCATGGGGTCGCAACATGTTAGCCCAACTATACCATGAGCTATGTTAGCTAGTGAGATATCAGAGAGAGAGTCTTTCAATATGCACACTCTTGCATATTTGGTTGTTTGAGCATTTCACATGTACACGTCCATAGGGTGCTCCAATGATGGTATATGTGAGTACACCAAGAGTCTTTTCTTATCCTCTAAGAGATGTTTGGCAGTTGGAGATATCCTCTATTTGAGGGTACCTCTAGACCGCATTTCTAACACAGATGTGATATGGAGACCCTACTGCCAGATGATAGAGTGGCTAGACACATGATTCTTGATGAGACATTCACAACAACAAAAGTTGTTAGAGGGTCATCAGAATCATATAGTGATGCCTTACTATTATGATCGGGTGATGAGATAGTTTAGCCTATTATAGGGAGTCCCCAAAGTAGTACCACATTATGTACATCCGATGAGATATTATCAGAGACCCGACACCATACATTTGTTAGGAATAAGGTGTCTCAACCTTGGATAATTCCTATTCTTATTATTTGTTTTGTAAATGTATTTTTTGCAAATAATGTAATTAAGTGTGAGTGTAATGTCTAGTTGGCATGTTGATGTGTCACTCCACTTGATGTGTCGGCATCTTGTGTGTAAGGAGATCATGACTGAAACGGTCATGACGGATTCCTATGATGCGTAAGAACTATTTAAGGAATGTGCTATGACAAGTGTAAGAGCATCTTATGACTTGGGCCTATTTGGGTGCCCAAGAAGAAGTGGTTGGTGTGTGTAAGAGAATATGCCAAAAATAGGTTGGTATGACAAATTCTCTTACACTTCTCTTGTGACCGTTATTTTTGGTGGATTCTATGACAAGCTGTCATAGTCTATTCTAGGGATGGATGCCTATTCTTGGGATTGCATGTAACAACTGTGTACATGTGGCTTTGTGCATGGGTCTTGGTGGTTGTGCCTATTTTTGGGTCCAGAGGAGTCTATATATATGATGTTTCTCCTATGGGAGAGATATAACAAAGTTTAAGTCTTGTTGGCTTTGTCTCTCATTTCCTAAAAGAACTTGCATTGCAAGTGTATTGTAATATTTGTGTTGAAGATAATACATTGTGCAGGTTTTGGAGTGCTGGGGTTTTTTACCGAAAGGTTTTCCCTAGGGTATATCATTGTGTCATTCTCTATTTTTCTGTATGCATTGTATGTGGTTGCAATATCTTGTTAAAGTAGTTAACGAATCTGAAATTGTAAGGATTTATAAGAATTTGCACAATACTCTCCTATAGAGATTAGCGTAGGAAGCTGTTTCCGCACCTGAGTTTCCTTACAACATTGACCATCGATAGAAGACATAGAGGGCAGTGATGTAGATGAGACAGAGGATATAGAGGTACCATCAAATGTGACCTATTCAGGCATGAGCTGAGATTACATCAGGTATTGGAGTTTGCAGGGGACCCGCCCCATCTTCCCCGAGGATTATCCTACACATGATCTAGGCCTTTCAGAGAGGACTCACCGAGATAGTAGTACAAAAGAGGAGGATGAGAATCTCAGAGATGAGGAGAAGCACATCCCCAAGGTAGAACCCATGGAGGAGGAGAGAGTAGAAGAGAGAGCAGAGGAGATGCCCCCAGCTAGTGATACTAGTGCAGATGTACACATTTTTCATGCATCACCACTGAGATCATGGTAACCTCCATGCACCCACACAGGGATTCCACCGCTGAGGCCTAGACATAGCAAGCATGGAGAGAGTAGTCACTCCATGCCCCCACCATCTAGACCTTTCAGTGATGTCCAGGAGGGAGACCCAGGTATGAAATATGATATTTGATTTAAAATGTAACTTAATTTGAGATGAAAAAGCACTAGATTAATAAATGAATTTTTCTTCTGTAGCTAGCGTAGCGGAGTGGAGGAGTTTTGTATCGAAGATTTTGAAGGATACATGTATATCCTACTGACTACCAACCAGTGAGCAAGAGTCTTCCATTGGTCGCAGAGATCTCGACAGGCATGCTGATATCTTTACATGTGTTCAATAGGAACTGAGGTTGTGTAGAGAGAGAGAGGAGAAACTGATGGCGGATTTGCATGAGATGAGCATATCGAGGAGCCACTCATGGATACACAGATCTTCATCTTCCTATCATAGGCCAGAGAGAAGTGGGAGTCATTGGCCATCAAAGCATACAGATAGGCGGAGTGATAAATAGGGCCATGGGCCACATATGTATCAAAACTTGAAAAACATTTTATGATTGAAAAACTTTCTCTACTAGTTAGTTCTATGCTTGATTACTTTGTTTTCATCATTATAAAACTTAACAAATAGAAGGTATGTGCAAAAATGTAATTTTACTAAAACTACATAACCTATAAAACAAACATAATTATTTTATAAGGAATACATAAATGCACAAGGAAAGAAAGAAGGAAATTAAGGATAATAACGTTTGAGATGCATAATATTAATAGGTTCCTTAAAAGAAACACCATCCATATCAGCAAGTTTATAAGAACTCAAACCAAAGTCTTCAATGACAACAAAAGGTCCAAGCCAATTAGGGCTAAACTTTCCTTTTTTCCAAGTAAAGCATTCAGATTTTGTTGATTCTCATATAAGACTAAATCACCAACCAAAAATGTTCATTCGATTACCTTATGATTGTATTGCTTCTGAAGAGATTTATGATAAGCTTTTATATGTTCTAATGCATGTATTCATTGTTCATCCAATATTTCTAGCTCTTGCAAGCGTTGTTCATGAAAATTATCCTTGTCAATTATCCCATGAAATGAAACACGTAAAAAAGGTATTTCCAATTCCAAAGGCATAATAGCATCAGTACCATAGACAAGATTATAAGAAGTACCCGTGGCAGTACGAACACTAGTCCTATAAGCCCATAAAGCATAAGTCAGTTGAGTATGCCAATCTTTTGCATGCTTACTAACCGTCTTTCTCAAAATTTGTTCAATGATTTTATTTGATGCTTTAGCTTGTCCATTAGATTGAGGATAATAAGGAGTTGAAAATCTATGTTGAATTCGATATTTCTCCAAGAATTTCATGACTTCTTTGTTTTTAAAAGAGGTACCATTATCCAAAAATTGTCTAAGGAATACCAAATCGTGTTATGATATTATTAAGGATGAATTCACAAATAACATCGATAGTTGTTGAACGAAGAGGGATAGCTTTGACCCACTTCATGAAGTAATCTATAGCAGTCAAGATATATGTATGTCCTTAAGAAGAAGCTGGTGAGATTTTTCCAATAAGGTCAAAACCCCAAATACTAAAAGGCCATGGAGAAACTTGATTGTGAAGCTCACCAGCAGGAGAATGAATCAAATTACTATGTTGTTTACATTGAGGACATTTCTTAACAAACATGAAAGAATCTTGCTCCATTATTTGCCAATAATATCTCATTCTAAGCAATTTATTAACCAGCGATTTACCACCAAAATGTCCTCCACAAAAACCAGAATGAGCTTCTGCTAAAGCTACTAGGATTTCGGTTCTATTAAGACACCTTAATAGTAATCCTTCATAAGAGCATTTGTAAAGCGTATCTCCTAGAATGATGTAACGTGCTACAAGCTTCCTAATATGATTACATGTGTTTCTTGTTGCTGATTCAGGAAAAGTACCATCTTTCAAAAAATGAAAAATATGAGAATACCATTCATCTTAATGCAAATTGAAACAATCAAAGGTAATCTTTTTAGAAATTGCAGGGTTTTTAAGAGTTTGTATAGTAAATTGAAAGTTTTCAGCATTGTTCTCAAGACAAACCAAAGAAGCTGCGCTTGCCATGGCGTCCGCATGTCAGTTATCTTTCCTAGGTAAAGTTTGAATCGTATAAGAAGAGAATTGTGAAAGCACATCAAGAGATAAATCTCTATATTGTGTCATTTTATCATTCTTAGTCTGATAACCTCCTTTAATTTGTTCAAAAATCAATTGTGAATCTCCATATATTTGTAAATGTTTGATGTTAAGGGATGAAGCTGCTCGTAGGCAAGCTATAAGAGGTTCATACTCCGCAATGTTATTAGTACAATGAAAGATTAATTTGTATCATAAAGGGATTGGCTTTTTCATAGGAGGAATCAAGATAATAACAATACCAAAACCTGTCTTACATTTAGACCCATCAAAATATAATTCCCAAATATCATCTCGTTGAATAGCTAGAATATTGTCATCAGGGAATTCTATTGAAGTAGAAAATGTATCAGAATGAGGACAAGGAGCTTCAGCTAAATAATCTGTTAAAGCTTGTCCCTTAATAGATTTCTAAGAAATCAAATTAAGATCAAATTCTGTAAGTAACATCGCCCACTTTGCCAGATGGCCAGAGAGATCAGTTTGTGAGAAAAGATGTTTCAAAGGATCAAATTTAACATTCACATTGACTTCAGCATTTAAAAGATAATGCCTGAGTTTTTGGCAAGCATAAACTACAGCTAAGCATTGTCTTTCCAAATCTGTGTATCTTGTTTCATAATCAAGTAAAGTTCGACTAATGTAATACATAGGTCTTTCCTTACCATTATTATCATTTTGAGCTAACAACGCACTCACGGCCTTCAAAGTTGCTGAAGTATACAAATGAAATGGTTTATCAAATTTAGCTGGTTGCAAGATAGGAGGATTTGCAAGGTACTCCTTAAATTTCTCAAAGGTTTGTTTACATTCATCATTCCAAGAGAAAGTGGTATCCTTTCTAAGCAAGGAAGTAAAAGGAATAGTTCTATCCGCTAAATTAGAAATAAAGTGGCGAATAGCTTGTATTTTTCCTTGTAAATTTCGTAACTAAGAAATATTCTTAGGATGAGGCATATTAACAATAGCTTCAATCTTTTCAGTATCTACTTCTATGCCTCGCTTAGAGATTATAAATCCTAATAATTTACCAGAATCAACTCCAAAGACACATTTCGTAGGATTCAATCTCATGTTGTAACTTCTAATCCTTTCAAATATTTGTCGTAAAATAGTAACATGATATTCTCTTTGTATAGACTTTGCTAAGATATCATCCACATAATCTTCAAGGATATTATGAATGTAATCATGAAAAATCAAAGTCATTGCTCGTTCATAAGTTGCTCTCTCATTATTTAATCTGAAAGGCATCATGACCCAACAAATGTTCCCCAAGGTTTTAAAAATGCGATCTTAAATTGATCTTTAGGAGGAATAAAGATTTGATTATATCCATAAAAACCATCCATAAAAGATAACAAGGCATAACCCGCTATTGAATCCACAATCATATCAATATTAGGTAACAAGAAATCATCCTTTAGGGATGCTTTATTTAAGTCTCTAAAGTTAGTACACATCCTTATCTTATTTTCTCCTTTTGAAACAAACACAATGTTTGAAATCCAATTTGAGTAATCAATAGAATGGATAAATCCAGAATCTAATAACTTTTCAATTTCAGTTTTAACTAGTAAAGCAATTCGCGGATTCATGTTTCAAATCTTCTGCTTCACAGGTTTCATATTTGGTTTTAAAACAATATTATGAGTAACCATCTTAGAATCTATACCTAGCATATCTGAATATGTCCAAGCAAAAATGTCCTTTAATTCAAGTAAAAGGGAAACCAACTGATCACGTTCATCCTGATTCAAACATTTCCCAATCTTTATCATCTTTTCAGAGTCGTTCTCATCCATTTGAATATCAACTGTCTCAGTTATGAACAAATCACTTTGCATCAGAGGATCCATTGACAAAGGAAGTATATCTTGTTTATCATGTTCTCCAAAATAAGCATCGGTACTTAAACAATAAGGCTTCCATCGTTTGTGATGAAACTTAGGTAAATCCTCATAAACCCCTAAGAAATCCATTAAGGCTTCATCTTCAGGAAAAATATCTAAAGTAGGTCTTTGATTAATGTCAATGAGGAGTGGGTTAACAAATTTCAATTGACCACCACATATATGATTAACATTAGGAGGAAAAACTGACAGTTGTCTATAAGGATTAAATCCTAATCCATACGTATGATCATAAATTTCATTATCCAAAGGCACTTGTATACCTTGCTCATGTTTACTACATCCTTTATCATTAAATCCTGATTTCTTAAGCAAATGATAACCAAAACCATATCGATCATCCATATCAGATGGAGTCCAAGGAGCAGCATATGTCACAATATCATAACAATCAGGTTTTATTGTTTCAATCATTTCTTTAATCGAGGCAGCAACAAAATTACTTTTTAGTTCCTCAGAAAGCGGGGAAGGAGTAAAAACTTGTTTCTCTAATTCACTTTTTTGCTTCATGAATTCCAAATCAGAAACCTTATATTCTCCAATGAAAGTAGGATTAAAATCCAATGTCCCCCAATCATCCTCAGTCAAAGAAGAAGATGGAGCTTCCGGTTGTTGTATCTCAGGTTGTTTTATCTCAGGCTATTTTTCAATCTCTTTGCTTGGTTGAAGAGGCTCATAGATTTTAGCATATTTTGCATTCAAGCAAGGATTCAGTGCATCATCCGCATGTAATATATACATTAAGTTGTTATAAATGAACCAAACCTTGTGATGAAGAGTAGAAGGAACTGCATGCACAGTATGTAACCAAGGTCTTCCTAAAAGAAGGTTATAATTGAGAGGTCTAGGCATAACATGAATAGGTGTATTTAGAATAACTAGACCAACTTTAACAGGTAAGGTAATAATGCCCAAAGTTCTTTTTGCAATATTGTCAAATCTACGTATAGGGACATTATTAGGTTGAATAGTTTTGAGATTAGCCTTAATTGCCTTAAGCATATCCATGCTACAAACATTAAGTCCAGATCCATTATCAATTAATTTTCTTTGAATGATACTCTGGTTAATAGAAACAACAACCATAAGAGCATCATATTGATTCTGCACCTCAGGAGAAGCTAAATCTTTATCAGAAAACACAATAGGATTAGGTACAAAAGGCATAGTATGCATGCACTCCAAAATAGAATGAATGTTCTCTTGATTAGGAGACAAGGTAGGAAGAGTGGATAAAGCTTTTTGCAATGCCTCATAATATGTAAGGGAATTTTTAAGTAATTCCCATAAATATATCTTAGCAGGAGTAGCACGTAATTGGTCAACTAAGTTATACTCCTTAAAGGTGGAAGGAAACCTAGGAGCTTGAGGAAGCATAGGTTGAGAAGGCAGTAAAGAAACTGAAACAGTAAACTGAGGGTTATTCCGTGTGCAATAAGCATGTGAAACAGAATCAGTATTATCAAAGAAATCCAAAGGATCTCTAGGTTTACCCTTAATTGTTATGCGAGGACATCCTTTTACCATCATCAAAGGTGTAGGATATATCATTTTAGGTTTACAAATGTTGCAAATAGTGGGACATGAAGGTAACCATGCACACACCTTATGGTAAAGGCTAATTGGAGAGGTTGTGGAGGAGGGTGAAATAGGAATAGGATCAATGGAGATCTTATTCGGACAATTTTCATCCTCACTACCATGTACCTCATTAGGGAATCTATCCTCTTGTACAATAAAAGCCTCATCAAAGTATTCAAAACAAGAATCATACATGTTGAATATAAAGAACTTCTAAAAGCATGAAAATGTAAATGTTTTTATATTTTTAAAGAGATTTTGCAATTTTTTTGTATTTTTGGAATATAAATGCAAGAAATCTAATTTTATAAGCTTGCAATATGTAAATCTAACACAAAAAAGAAAGATTACTTGTCGTAAACGGGTTCACCAAAATGAATAGGGGGTAAAATGGAGTTTAACAATGCATCTAACATACCCCTATTTGTGTGTAATTTGAATTGCCAAGTAATGCAAATCTGGAAATGCTTGAAATTAGATAAGATAAGGTAAATACCTCATAATGGAATTAATCTATAAATACCTATTTTCTTATGATTGTGTACAGCTTCAGGGATTTCTGCAAGCAAATCCGAAACCAAAAAACTGTAATGGAGAAAACCCAGAAAACTACAATGGAAAAAACCCAGAAAAATTTTTCAATTATGAGGGAGGTCAACTTTGACCCAAATAGTGGGGCACAATCTTACCCCCACTGAAGGTCATCCCTGACCTGAAACAGCTCCGACAGAAATTTTGGTCGCAGATTCTGAAAGTTTGACGAAAAGGGTACTCAGATCCGCTCTGCAATTATTGAAACATCGACTGTAGATATCTGAAAATGGTGTTTTGGGGTGGCTATATAGGGTTTCTCCTTATTCAAACCCCCATTTTGGTTATCTCCACCTCCATGAATAACCGAATGTAATAGAATATGTGTGTTTATTGAATGTGTAATGCCAAGATCTAATCCTCTAGATTGAAACCCTAGCATGAATGGCTATGAGAAAGCAATACATAGATTTGAATAAGATAAGAAAGCATACCAAGCCCCCAAGGCTAAAGTACTCTTACCAAACTCACAATCTGTAATTGCTACCCCATGATTGTATCTTTGAATGCTTGAAATATTAATAATGGTGGATCAAGGAAGAAGGAATCTCTCTTGCTCCAAATAGATGTTCACAATGATGTCCTCACAAAAATGCTTGATATCAACAATGGCTTGACCTTCTATATCATCCTCTTGCAATCTTGCATCTTCACTTCACCATCGCTTGCTTGCTTGAAATCTTGATCCTCTTGTTGCTCAATTGTGTTGTTGTGTAAATGAAGGAAAATGAGAGTCTTTATATAGATAGATGTTTCAAGGTGAGGTTCCTAGAGTAATGTGAGGACCCATAATTTAAATTTCACCTTGAATTATGGTCCAATCATAATAAACAACTAAGGAGGGAAAAGAATTAAATGAATTTCAAATTAAAACCCTTCTGTATTTGGATCCAAAAGCTTGACATTGATTTTGGGGCCCTCTAGGACCAAAATTTGAAAAGGGGGATCAAATCCTAATAGGTTTCAAGGATGACCTCGACTCTGACCTAGGTTAGGGTCAACCTTAACCTTGATCCAGGGGTCTAGATCCACTATGTGTTGAAGACAGAAGGTTCCTAGGATGCCCAGAGACCTACAAATGAAGCTAGAACAGGGCAAATTGCCAGAAAGAGGCACAGAGTCCTATGATGATCATGATGAAGGCTAGGAGGACTTATACCTAGGTCCTACCTAGAAAATAGAGCCACAAAGAAGTGAAATTAAGGATAATCCCTGGGATCCTAACCCTAATTTCACCTAGAATGAAGGAATCAAGGGCAAAAATGCATCCTAAATGCAAGTCTATCATGATAAATGCACTAAAATTGGGTGCTAAACCTATCAAGATGGAAGTGCTTCCATTTTAAGATGATACAAGGAGAAAGTAGGAGAGAGAGAGAGAGAAGGTGTAGAGAGAGTGTGATGAGAGAGAGAGATAGAGGGAGAGTTAAAATCTATGATTTCTATAAGGCGCTCACGCTATAGCGTACACACCCTATAGCACGCACACCCTATGGGTTTGAATAGCGTGCTTGCACTATAGCGCACCCCCTATAGGGCGTGCATGCTTTTAAAGACATTGGAATCCACCAAGCCTAAGGCTTGGATTTGCCTTGGATATCCAACCCAAAGGCTTGGAGGATTCAAATAGGCCTAAGCTATGTTTTCCAATAGACATAAAAAAATAACTTCTTTTTTTTGTGGTCCTCGTCAGGTTTACTCATGGTTCAATTACGTTAAAATCAGACAACGTGATATTATAGATATTTTTCTTAGCTATCTAAGCATAAAATTTATTTTGAATTTTGATTATGTTGAGTTTTTCATCTCTAATTTCTTTTGTGTGTATGTCCGATTTTTGTCAAAAACCAATGTGTAGTATTTTGGGTATAGATTTTGGCTCGCTCATCAAATTTTGCAACAAGGTACAATTTTAGAAACTAGACTCCATTCTACACACTTTTAAAAAATAAAAATAAAATTTGATTTTCGATTAGTTTTAAATGATTTCTAGGGGGGCACACAAAAATTTCATTGTTTTAGGATGTGTGCACTTCGTAAATTCATAAAAAAGTAAACATTCATAAAAAAAATTAGCAAAAAAATCTGGGATAAACTACGTGGTGTTAGCTAACTTCTCACTAGAGTGATAAAAAAAATTCAAAAAAAAAGTTAACATTTTAGGGGGAGCACATCAGACGCTATGTTATGTTTTTTCAAAAAAAATACGACCACTTTTTGTGCTCCCCCTTTTTGAGGGCCTTAATTTGCACCATTTTCAAAATAAATTAGTACTTTAGGAACTGGATTCAGCAAATTACAACTCTTATTCTTGTAGCATCTTAAAATTTTGAGTCTAACTATCTTCAATTTCTTGTTGAATTTGAGAGTTTTCTTATTTCAGGAAAAAAGTGGCATCTTATACCCCCTTTTTGGTCCCCTATCTTTGTGCACTTACCCCATGACCATACAAATTTAATTTAATAGGGAAGGGTTTTAATGAATCTTTTTCATGGAGGTTTAACCCTTTGACTTGAAAATTCTTTCTTTGGCTAGTGGGACACTTGCTACAAAACACGAGTCCATTTTGAGGTGGACATGATATAGAAGGAACAATAGGATCATGAAGTGGACTAGACTTGATAGAACTAGTGGAACCCATTTGAAGTGTAAGGGGTACATGAACATCTTGTACAAATGTGTTTAAATCATGAGGGGGATCAGAACGAATAGCGGGATCCTGTAGTGGAATAAGAGAAATGACCGAATCATCTAGCAAAATAGGATCTTGTGGGGGATATGGAGGATCTGGACAAGGAAATGAGGGGATGGAAGGATATTCAAGAGGATTTAAAGGGATGATGGGATCTTGTGCTAGACATGAAGGTGAAGGGATACTTTGATCTTGACTTGGAAGAGGATCATTGGATTCCATTATGAAGGTGTTCTGCTCTTGAGTTTGGATGGAATCATTGCAAAAAATGGAAGGGGGATCATGATCTTTCTTAGGAAGTGGAAGGTCAATGGGGCTTGGATCATCCTCTTGAAATGGGGTTTGACTTAAGATATGCATGGGAGATTTTGGAAAGGGGTCAATGTTTTCACACGAGGGAGGTGGACTGTGCATAGCACTTTTAGGAGTAGGATTTCTTGTAAATAGATGACATTGCGACATTGGTTCCAACATTTTGGAAGCATGGAAGGGAATTGAATCATGAATGAGACTAGCTTAGATTTATTCTATGGATATCCCTTGTAAGGTGGAATCTTTGGATATGGAACTCGGTGGAGATGGAGGAAATTTATCTTGTGAAACTTTGGGGGATGAAGGAGTGGAGGGAAACATGGATGTTTCTTGAAGGTCAACATCTTGAGGGGAAATAGGTGTGTCATCCATGTGATTATTTTGGGATGATCCATTGATAGACATGGGTGAATTTTTTTTTTCATCCTCTTCATATATACAATCCAATTTTTGAAACAAACTCTTTAAAATTTTAGGTTTGAGTTTTCACTACTTGGTTAATCTTATTGGTGATATCACACCAATATTTATAGGTTGTACAGATTTTTTGGGTTGAACATGCTCCACAAATGGTATCGCATTGATTGTGTTTGGTTGATGTCATGTTTGAATTTATCTTTGTTGAATAAAAAACTTGTTTGTGAATTTGAGGACATAAAAGGTTGCATGACTAGCGCAAGGGGTTGTGAAATTATTTGAGGGAGACTTGATTGCATTGGAATGATGACCAGTTCATAATTAGGTAGTGGTCCTAGTTGAATTATGCCATGCTCTAGTTGAAATTTTTGGTTTGAAACATGGTTAAATGATTATTTTGGGACTTGGTTGCATGAAGATTGCTTTAAAATTTTATTAAATTGAGCATGGTTTGGAACTTGGTTGAAAAATATTTGCTCTTTCACATGATTGTATTGGGCTTGGTTGAATTTTTCATTTACCTTGTTTAGTTGTGAAATAAGTTTTGGTATGTTTGATTTTTCAATGAGAAATTGTATAATAAATTTCACCAAAAATTTCATTTGGACGTCTAAGAAGTTTGGTCATCTCCATTCTATTCTTTCTCATATTTTCTACCCTCTCTTCCAAGATTTTCTTTTCTTTATCCAAATTTCCTTGCAATTTTTGGATCAAGTATGCATGGGATCAATGTGATTGATTGTTTGATTATGTTAATGTCATTTGTCTTGGTTCAGAATATGTTTGGGTTACTTCATTTGAGGTGTACATCATGTTTGGGTCAAATATTTGTTGTTGAGAAGGTATACCTTCATAGGGTGATTGTGTGTTCTCATTTGAAAGGCATGTCATGTTTGGATTAAAATATTATGTTTGAAAAGGTTCACCTTGTCTTGCGTCAAAGTGGGCTTTCCTATTCTCACTTTAAATGTACATGGGTTGATAGGAACCTTGTCTTTGGGACCTTTTTACAATCAACATGATGTCTAAATGAAACTAAGTATGAGACAATGCACAATGCAACTTTGTTTTGGATTCTTAGGAGACTTTGGAATGAGAATGCAACCTAAGGTAAATGATATGCAACTTGGGGGATATGAAAATTGGGGTTTGGGATTTTGGAATGGGTATGCAAACTAGGATAAGATTTTAAATGGCACAACAATCTAAGGCTTATGCAACTATTTTTTTTGGTGATTTTTTACTTTGAAAAATCTTTTTAAAATATAAACCTAAGAGTACAACTTTAAGAAATTGAATAGGGACCTTGAATTAAAAGGGATCAAAGGGACAAAGATAATTGGGCAAAAGAGACTAAGTCAAATCCACCATGAAAAAGATGGAATTTGACCAAATGATAGAGGGACAATTAGGATAAAAGGATAAATGGACCAAGTCAAGATCTTGTTTTCAATAACACAAGGGAAGACTCTAGGATTTGGATTTTTTCAAAGGTTTGAAAGGTTTTATATGCAAGCGATATATGCAATGCCGACCTTTTTAAGATTCTAAGAGGTTTATAATGAGCAGTCTATAAGGAAATATGAAAAAGGGGTTATGAAATATGTACAAGGAGAATGATTGAACATGAAAGCTAAATGCAAGGGCTAAAATGAAAATGCTAACCTAATATTGCAAAAAGGCTCCAAGGCAAGATATTTTAAAACTCCATGTTTTGCAAAGTCTATGAAAAGGTTTTGAAATTCTTTTGAATGCCTTGGAGTGTTTTTGACAAGGTTTTGAATGTTTTTCAAGTGTTTTGAAGGTTTTTGAAATATTCAAAATTTGAACACTCACACAAGACACATTAGACAAAATGGTTGTTGTAAAAAAAAGTAAACAATCTCACCACGACCTAGGTTGGAAAGGATAATGTCCACTGAATTCCCACTTGAACAAATTTTATCCATGCCTAATCAAGGAAGACAACTTATAATTTTGGAGGCATAGGATTCTCATTACAATACACTCAATTATCAGGCCTACCAAGCTTCGAATCCCAAGGGTAATCACTTCCCAAGGGACTGTTGTCTCTACCAAAATCCATGAAAGTGTGGGTTGTCTTCATGGGCATGGGTGAACCCTTGCATCAGTGAATAGAAAGGTTTTATTTAGATACTACAATAAGAGGTGTTTAGTCAGGGCATCTGTTCAAAGATATCTTATGTTAATCATACAAGGCAACATGGTCATGCAAGCGCGATTGAGACATATAGCCCCAAAAATACCAGGCACAAGATACCCTTTCCCTCTAAGTCTTTAATCTCAAGGAGGTATTATTTATAGTGGACAAAAGAACTTGGTTTTAGCTTGTTCCCACTTGGGTCATTCCCTCTCACCATCTCTGCTAAAGAAAGTCTCAGAATGCAAGCCCTCTAAAAGAATTGTATGAATTTCTCTTCACCCAAGATCCAAGAAGGAAAGTGGAGAGGATATTTTCATCTAATTATTAGGATAACAATCTAGAAAATACTCAAACATATAAGAAAAGTTATTCTTTTTAAAGGAACAAACTGAAGTATTTTCTACCTACTAAAAGTAGACATGAAAAGTTTAGGAAGACACACAAGGTCTTTTTCAAGCATCTTGCACATAATGAATTAGTATTTTTTGATCAATCCTTCATCCCATGATTTCCATGAAGCTACAAAAGGTCATCAGTGTCACAAAATATGCTAATGTAATTGAAGAAACAAAGATATAGAAGAAGAAAAAATTGATTTGAGCATAAAAGACAAGGATTTTACCAACTGCGTAGAAATAGTGACCAATTGTGCAAGACTACCAACTGCATAAGATTGTGACCAACTTCACAAGAATAATAATCAAGTGCGCAACTTCCTAATTAAACAACAAAAGTGACTAAGAATTGGCAGAAACTAATAATTTCTATAAAATTGAATCAATAGACATATGAACGTGTGTTATTAGAGTTAATTAGACCAATAATTGAGATGATTTGAGTGGATTTGAACCAATTTGAAACCCCTAATTAAGCTATGTGTTCACTTGAATTGATTTGTTCAAGAAGGTTGAATTGATAAACTTGGAATTGAAACCCTAACTATGTGGGATTCATTTTAAGAGTACCAAATGAAATTTGAAGTTCATTTTAGGTATCCAACTCTAAATGTGAGATTAATTGACCAACTTATGGTTCATTTAGGCTTGGTTAGGGTTGATTTTATCCTTAAAACAAAGAAAGATGAAAGAAGGAAATATTAAACTGCAAATCTAAGCCATAAACCCTAACATAGAAACCCAAAACACCAAGTGCACAATTATCATGACCAACTGTGTAACTCTAGGCACCAAGTATAGAGAATAGGTAGCCAAGTACATAGGAGCCCCAACCAAGTGCGCAAAACCCAAAACCAACTATGTAACTTTGTTCCAGGACCTGTAAATATATCAAAACAACAAAAAACCAATCAGATATGCATGTTCATGTTGGGTTCACCAAATATAAGACCAAAAATAGGTATTAGAGATCATAAATGAGGCAACCAAAACCTAAAAAATGGATGCTTACCTAATATAATCTATCACTAAAAGCATTTTAAATGAGAGTTTAAAACATGTGCAAAACAACACAAAAAAACTCCCTTCAAATGTAGTTCCAATGCTCTCCTTTCTTCTCCATTGAAGTTGACATGATGTTTCTCTTGATAATGACTAAAATGCACAAAATATTGAAAGAAAAATGATAGCATGAGAATACTAGGAGTGTGGTTAAAAAATTCGAGAAAATTGGGCTCAATTTATAGAGATTGGGAGCCAAAATGAATAAATAAAAAGATATGTGCAAATTGGAAGAATGACATAATTATGACATGATTGAATGCACAATTGGAATAAAAATCAAATGCACAAATTGAGCGAATTTGGAAGAAGAAAGTGGAGGCAAATTAGTAGGTAATTAGGAAGCACAATTAAGGAGGAAATGGATAGGGAAAGGTGGAAGACATGAAGAAGCTAATTAGTAGGAGATGAAGCACAAATAGGGGGAAGGGTGTAAGAGTTAAAATTTTGAAATTTTGAAAAACTCATTATTCCCTCCAAATGAAAATTAGTAAAATAGGAATTTAGGAAATTTCATGTTGGAAAATTAGTCAATTAATTAATATAAACTAATTACTTGCGGATACATGGGAAAGAGGGAACAAATAAAGTCAATTTATTTATTCAAAATTAGGGATAACACATGGGTTATTTAACCCTAAGGGATAAATTAGCTGATTGTTGATTGAAATGATGATGTTACTGTGAAATTAATTTGATTTTGATGACCTTGATGAAGAATCAAAATAATTTTGATGGTTTTAAAAAGGTTTAGGAATGACATTGATAACTTGGACAATGCGCTCAAAAGACTTGAAAGAGGTTTGACATGATTGAAATAATCTCAGACTAATTAGGAAGGTATTAGGACTGACTTGGATTGATTTAGGAAGTTTTGACATGGTTTAGGATTGATTATGAAGACACTAAAATAATTTAGGAATGCTTGGACACATTCCAATGCTGATGATTAATTCAGTCAAAGAGATCGAGGTTACGAGAGGAATGTTAGTAACTAATTGAATGAGGAATGACACAAGATAAAAGACATGTTAAAAAGGGGGCACATAGTTGTGAACCATTTTTAGGTGTCTACAAAGAGTTGACTATAAAAGATCTTGAATGATGAATAGTAGGTTATAGAAGCCTATTTTTTAATAATATATAATAATATCTTGAGACATACATTCTTATTGCTAGGGTAGCACTCTTATCAATGATGTATTCAAATTAGGTGGATGTTTTGACTATAAGGCACAACATTGAACTTATATATCCTCATTTTGTGGGAAAATGGTGTGTCGGTATTTTTTGGGATCTCTCTTTAGATCTCAAGTACAGTTAATTTAACAATTTGGTTGTATAATTTTGGGGTATTTGGGTGGAAAGGTGTAAGAATATAAATATATGTGTGAGACAAAGGGTGGACATTCAATGGAGGAATTCTTGGTCTTGGATGTTCATGCTAGCTTTCTAGAATGTGTGGGGTGAGGTGTGCAAGTACTTCCTAGTAACTAGAAGATGTTTCTTTTTCATTAACTTATTTTGGGAATAAATTATGTACATTATTTTCTAGCTATTTCTATTCATTCATAGTGAATTATGGTTAATCTTGAAAGATAGGGGGGTTGGATTGAACAAGAAAAGTGAAATTTGAACATGGGGGGTGATATTATTCATCCTAGTGTCTAGGACTAGTGCATGAATATAAATGACATATACATTGATAGTGCAAAAATAAAATAGAACAAATATGGATACTTAGAGTTTGATTTTTTGAGTGGATAAAAGGTTATAAATAACTAAAATAGATAAGTATAGGGAAAAAATTAAATAATAAATTAAAACATACTAGAAGATTCATTTTTAACTATTTATTAATTCATGTAAAAATATAACTTAATTATTAATTATTAAAATTTGCTAGAATGATTATGGAGATGGAAGTAATGTGAATTACATGATAGTGGGAAGGCTTTGTATATAGCTATAAAGGTTTCCATGAGAATTCAATATGGTTGTGATGGAATATACATAAATGAACTAGTATGGCACTACAAAGATGTCATCACAAGGAGATCATGATTATAAATCTCATCTTAAATTGACTAGATATGATATGATACAATCAACCTAAATCTAGAAGGTAGAGAACATTGCTAAAAATTATGAGGGTTATTTTGGATGTAATGATAGTTTATTTTATAGGTATAGCTCACAAGGATACCCCTTAACAATATTTCTCTCATGGAAAGGGAATTTAGGGGAGGATGACGTAGATAAGAAATAGGGACATGCAAGACTAGCTTAAAGAGAAGAAGTGAGATGCACTTGTATTTGAGATAAAGGATATAGATGATAAATAGTAATTTAATTATAAAATAGTTAATTACTTTAGTATTTCCACAACCACTACTATGCTAAATTGCCAATTACTCGTAGCCACTACTATACAAACAAGTTTCCTTTTATAACATTGTCTTTGTTTCAACTAGTTGTTGAATTTAATTAGATTTATTTTCAAAGTTGATAGGTGTATTAGGAATTCATTGGTTTTTCATATAATTCTTTATCATCCAAGTATATACATACCTAGTCAATAATTAAATTAGCCTCCCTAGGTCAATAAGTTACTTCATAAAGGACTAGTTTCCCCATTGGGCATCTACATTGAGTTGTCTGCACTTATATATTGTGAATAATGAAGACTTTCCATTACCAAGAAGTATAAAACATAATAGATGCATTGAGTATGATAATATTATGTGACTTAACAATAAAAAGAAATATAAGAATGCTATAGTATCTCAAAGTACATACTAAGGTGTTGTTAAAAGGTGAGGGTACAACTTTTATCTTTAATTATCACTTGTATTCATGCAAAAATTACTACCTTAGATCTACATTTCCAATTTCCTATTTTACATTTGCACAACCTTTCTATTCAAATTTATAATATTTAATTTACCTTAAACACAATCCTTGTCATACTATTTTTTTAAATATTTATTTATGATTAAATGTCTTATATCAACATTCTCTTTCTTACTACTTTTATACTTTTATTTAATGTCAATTTTATATTATTCAATGATAACGATACAATATTTTATAATAAAAATACATTCATTTATATTTATTACATATAAATCTTATAATCTCATATCATACTAGCATATTTATTTCATAATAACATACTTTACATACTGTAATGAATGTTATAATATTATCATATTCATATCTTATACTTAAATATTATAATATGGATATCATTTTCATATTCTCTTGAGATACATAACTACCATTATCTTATTATTATTTTTCCAACACTTTAATTTTCTTAAAAGGTGTCCATATGATCTCTCTCTCTCTCTCTCTCTCTCTCTCTCTCTCTCTCTCTCTCTCACACACACACACACACACACACACACACACACAAGAGGTTGATCACAAGAATGAAAATTATGAATCAACACTTGAAAGAGAAAAACTAGATTCTAGAATTGTAATTTAACCATGAGAACTAAAAATTTACATTGACTAAACTTACTATCCATTTTCCCACATCTCTCTCTCTCTCTCAAAAGAGACTGATCACAAGAATGAAAGTTATGAATCAACATTTGAAAGGGAAAAACTAGTTTCTAGAATTATGATTTAACAATGTAAAAATTGAAAATTTACATTGACTAAACTTGTTATCTTACTAAAACTACAAAACTTACACATTGACTAAAATTATTATCATACTGAAACTACAAAACTTATTCTTCAATATTTAATAAAGTTGGTCAATAACTGTTACATTCTTCTTGCAATACACACAATATATTAATAGAAAAAATATCAACTACTTTTGAGGAGTCTAATATTACTCTTGAGGAGTTAAAAAGGGTTGATAATAGCAGGAAAATATTTTATTGTTTGTTCTACATTTGACATGTCTTATAATATTTCAAGTTTAAATAAGGTTTCTCTTCATGTTTTTTTTTTAACATTGTCATGGAATAATTTTTTTTGATATCATTTTTAATTTTTAAGGGTACTAAATTGTCTATGATTTTGAACTTCTCAAAATAAAAATAAACTATTGAATAATTTTTTAAACATAATATACAATGGATATGGAAATCAATTACAAGTGCCTTAAAAATTTGACCCTTAATAGATGACTTATATATCACATACTATTGTCATCACCAATTATAGTCAACCAATTAAACTACAACCCTTTGACTCAATAAATTACCATTAGATTTAGAACCACTGAGAATATTGAAAAATAATCTTCTTTGTAGCCTAACGCCCCCCACAAAACCACAAATTACAATTCAAGCTTCCTCATTGGTTGGAAGCTTCCTGAGTGGATTCCTAGTATACAATGTTGCTGGAAAGGCATCCAAGTGAAAGTGGTTTTCTTTCACGTCACCCCACTTGCCACTCTTTTTAATATTACTCACATCTTCATTTTTACTATCCAAAAACATATGCCTATCATCTTCTCTCATATTTTTCATCCAAGGAACTATTTTTTGAGGTTTTCATTTAAGAAAGAAATAAGGGAAAAATGATCTCAAAGGATTTTGTAGGGGGTTTGAGGGAAGAGGGCTTGAAGCTCAATCTCTTGTCTCTATCATTTGCTACTCTCTTCTCTACCCACAAAAATCAATCTAAGGAAGCCACCAATATTCATTACCAAAAAAGAAAGTAGTATGAGGAGGCACTGTGAAAACTCATGTTCTTACCTGCTGAGGTCCCAATTGATTATTTCTCTACAACCTTAGAAATTAGAGAGGTCACACAAAAATTTTCCACTCGATGTTTATAAAAAATAATAGGACTTCCATGGCTCCAAATCCATAGTGAGCTCAACTGTAAAATAATGTAATTATTAAATATTGGAGATACAAGGAAAAAGTAGAAGATTTTGAAAAGTTTTCATTTGGGTTATGGCCAAGAAGCATATCAACTTTTTGTTCAAGTCCAATTGTGGAAAGGAAGGGATAGTTTAATGTGTAATACCTGGCAAAGTAGGTACACATAGAATACTTTGATTAAATAGAGTGTGATGAAGTGAGAGGAGAGATCATCCCTCATTGATGCTCTCTTTTGTAAGAAATTTCTACATTTTTAGTAGAATATTTAGAATTTATCCCATATTTCATTTGGTTTTCCTTTTGTAATGTAGTAGTTATCACGGGCCCTCTCTTTTCTTACTTATGATCCATTACAACCCCTTAGGACACATTAGGACCCATTAGGATACATTAGAACTCTAAAGTGTGTCCTACAAATATTAATGTATTCTATGGGGTCCTAGTTGGTCCTAATGTTTCCTAATGGGTCTTAATGGGTCTTAATTGGTCCTAAGGGGTCGTAATGGGTCCCAAGGGTTCCTAGGACCACTTAGGACCCATTAAAACCCCTTAGGACACATTAGGACCCATTATATTAGAACCCATTAGGACTCATTAGTGTTTCCTATGCCCCTTAATGTGTTCTAAGGGATATTAATGGATTTTAATGTGTCCTAATGGGTCCTATTGCATCCTAAGGGGTCGTAATGGGTCATAGGAGCACTTAGCATCCATTATGACCCCTTATGATACATTAAAACCACTTAGAGCCCATTAATGTGTCCTACAATGGTTAATGTGTCCTAAGGGGTCCTAATAGGTCCTAGGACCACTTACAACCCATTACAACCTCTTAGGACACATTAGAACCCTAAAGTGTGTCCTATAACTATTAATGTGTTATAAGGGGTCCTGATGGGTCCTAACATGTCCTAATGTGTCCTAATGGGTCGTAATGGGTCCTAAGGGGTTGTAATGGGTCCTAAGGGCTCCTAGGACCACTTTGGACCCATTAAAACCCCGTAGGACACATTAGGACCCATTAAGACCCATTAGGGCACATTAGAACTCATTATTGTGTCCTACACCCCTTAATGTGTTCTAAAGGATATCAATGTGTTATCATGTGTCCTAATGAGTCCTAAGGGATTATAATGGTTCCTAAGACCACTTAGGACCCATAATGACCCCTTATAATACATTAGAACCACTTATAACCCATTAATGTTCTCTACAATGATTAAAGTGTTCTAAGGGGTTCTAGAACCACTTACGACCCATTACAAATCCTTAGGACACGTTAGGACCCATTAGGACACATTAGAATGCTAAAGTATGTCTTATGACTATTAATGTGTTCTACGGGGTCCTAATGCGTCCTAATGAGTATTAATGGGTCCTAAGGGGTTGTAATGGTTCCTAAGGGTTCCTAGGACCACTTAAGACCAATTAAAACCCATTAGGACACATTAGCACATATTAGGACACATTAGAAATCATAAGGACACATTACAACCCATTACGACCCCTTAGGAAATATTAGGACCCATTAGGACACATTAGAACCCCTTAATACCCCTTAGAACACATTAAGGGGTGTAAGACACACTAATGGGTTCTAATGTGTCCTAGCAGGTCCTAATGTATCCTAAGAGGTCCTAATGGGTCCAAAGGGGTCCTAAGACCACTTAGGACCCATTATGACCCTTTAGAATGCATTAATCATCATAGGACACACTCTAGGGTTCTAAGGAATCCTAATAGGTCCTAATGTGTCCTAAGGGGTTGCAATGGGTCCCAAGTGGTCCTAATCCTATTTAGGATCCCTTAGGAAACATTAGGACCCATTAGGACACATTAGAACCCATTACAACCCCTTAGAACACATTAAATGTTGTAGGGCACACTAACGTGTCCTAAGGGATCCTAATGTATCATAAGGGGTCATAATGGGTCCTAAGTTGTCCTAGGACCTCTTATGACCCATTAAAACCCCTTAGGATGTATTTGGACCCATTAGGACACACTAGAACCCATTAATACCCCTTAGAATACATTAAGGAGCGTAAGACACATTAATGACTTCTAATGTGTCCTAATGGGTCTTAATGTGTCCTAAATGGTTCTAATGAGTCCTAAGTGTTCCTACGACCCCTTAGGACTCATAGGACCCCTTAGGAGACATTAGGACCCATTATGACATATTATAACCCATTAGGGCCCCTTAGAACATATTAACTATCTTAGGATACACTAATGTGTCCTAAGGGGTTGTAATGGGTCCTAAGAGGTTTTAAGGGGTCCTAATGTGTCCTATTGGGCTTTAAGTGTTCGTTATGTATCATAAGGGGTCCTAAGTGGTCCTAGGATCCATTAGGGCACATTAGGACCTCTTATAACACATTAACCATCATAGGACACACTAATAGGTTTTAAGTGGTTCTAATGTATCACAAGGGGTCCTAATTTATCCTAATGGGTTGTAATGGGTCGTAGAATCACTAAAGTTCCATTATGATACCTTATGATACATTAGAACAACTTAGAACCCGTTAGTGTGTCCTACAATGGAAAATGTGTTCTAAGGGGTCCCAATAGGTCCTAAAGGGCCCTAAGGTGTCCTAGGACCACATAGGACCCATTATAACACCTTATGATACATGAGGACCACTTAAAGCCCAATAGGACACATTTGGACCCATTACAACCACTTAGTACCCATTACAACCCCTTAGGACACATTAGTGTTTCCTAAGATGGTTAATGTGTTCTAAGGGGTCCTAATGGGTCCTAAGTGGTCATAGAATCACTAAGGACACATTATGACCCATTAGGACACATTAGAATCCATTAATGTGGCGTACGCCCCTTAATGTTTTGTAAGGTGTATTAATTGGTTTTAATGTGTCTTAATGGGTCCTAATGCATCCTAAGGGTGGTAATGTGTCATAAGGGTCCTAGGACCACTTAGGAAACATTATGACACTTTATGATATATTAGGAACCCTTAGGACACATTAGTGTGTCCTATAATGGTTATTGTGTTCTAAGGGATTGTAGTGGGTTCTAATTTGTCCTAATGTTTCCTAAGGGGTCCTACATGGTTGTAGGACCACTTAAACCCATTAGGACACCTTACCATACATCTTAGGGTCTTAAAGGTTCAAAAGGGGTCATAAGGGGTCCTAGGAAACATAAATGTGTCCTAGTGTATGGTAAGGGGTCGTACGGGGTCCTATGACACATTAATGTGCCATAGGACCACTATGACCGATTAGGACCCATTACCATACATAATTTGGTTCCTAAAGAGTCTAAAGGGGTCATAAGGGATCCCAAGACCCCTTACCATAGACTAATATATGGTAAGGGGCCGTAAGGAGTCCTAGAAAACATTAATGTGTCTTGCAACCCATTAAGGCCCCTTGGGACCCCTTAAGAACCCTTACCATATATTAGTGTATGGTAAGGGATTGTAAGGGGTCGTAAGGGATCATACGGGGTCTTAAGAGGTCCTAGGGCATATTAATGTGTTCGGGGACCCATTACAACCATTTAGGATCCCATACCATACACTAATGCATGGAACAAGGTCATAAGGGGTTGTAGGACACATTAATGTGTTTTAGGACCCCTTAAGACCCCTTACCATACATGGTAAGGGTTCCTAAGGGAACTTGGAACACATTAATGTGTCTTGGGACCCACTAAGATCCCTTACCATGTACTAATGTATGGTAAGGGGCCCTAAGGTGTCTTAAGGGGTCCTAGGACACATTAATGCATCGTAGGACCCCTTATGGCCCCTTATGACTCATTAGCACCACTCTCTCTATATCATATGGGTGCTATGAGTTATTAAGGGGTCCTAAGACACATTAATGTGTCCTAGGACCCCTTCCAACCCCTTAGGAACCCTTATCATACACTAATTTATGGTAAGGGGACCAAAGGGGTTGTAAGGGGTCCTACAACAAATTAAAATGTCCTAGGACCAATTATGACTCTAAGGGGTTGTAAGGGGTCTTAAGGGGTTATAGGAAACATTAATGTATTCTAGGAATGTTTAATACCCCTTACAGGCCCTTACCATACATTAGTGTATGGCTAATGCATGTAAGGTTTACTAAAGGGTCTTATGACACATTAATGTGTCCTACGACCTATTAAGACCCCTTACGACCCCTTTGTTGGAATAAATAATGATAATTGATGTTGTGATGGTAAGTGATTTATGGATTTGTCATGGTATATTTTTGATTGCATGATGATTAATTATCAACTTGTCATTGATGTCAAGTATTGACCTGGTATTGCTAGTATGTTGCTGAGTATAAGGATGATGATCAAAGTGATGCGGTAAGTTTTAGTTGTAGCAATTCAAATGGGAGACTCAAGAATGTCTCAGAATGTCAAATGTGTAACCACTACTGTTGATATTGAACAGTAAGAAAGTTATGATTAGATGAAGTATAATAGTGCGACTAATAGAACAATTAGTGATAGATGATAGGTGAATTGATTGGTTTATCAAATCTTTGTTGTGTCTTGTAATTGTAGACTCAAATTGTGCACTTCTGTAAGTCATTACTTCCAAGAGAATCCATGGATTGGAAACCTTGAGAAAGTGACCTAGAGCTCCCTAGGCATGGAGTCACAAGGATATTAAGAATGCCCTCAACTAGAGCTATTAAGCCAATAACCTTGCTAGTAAACCACACAATGGGAGATTCAAAGAGACAAGGGCAAGAATGCCAATATCCTCAAGAATCAAAATGAAAATGCAATGCAATACTATGCTAGAATGAACAATGCAAACTAAGTTATTCAAAATGAGAGTATTACAAATTCTTACTAATTAAGCTATGTGAGCTAAGCTAGAGCTTGAAAGGAAATCTAAGCTAAGAAAGCATAAACATGAAGCTATGATGCAAGAATGAAAGCTAGAATGCAAGAAGATCTCCAAAGCTCCAAAGTCACCAAGAAATCCTATAGCATAAGATTAGCATAAAGAGTGGATGTCTAGAATGAGAAGAGAGCTCTTCTTTTATAAGAAATGAGAATCAACAGACGATGGGGATTAAGAGGTAAAAGATTTGATCAAGGGTGGGGTTTGAAAGAGGAGGAATCCATGTGCACAAGTTTCCTCCAATGAGAAAGAAGTGTTGACTTTTGAGCCTCATGTGAGACAAAAAGGCCTTTTCTCCTTTTTATAAAATAGGAATAATGCTTTATTTGTGCAACTTAGGATAAGAGGAAAGTGGGGGCTTTTTATTTAATAAAAGGGGAGGGAATTCCTTTTAATTAAATAAAGACTTGGGATAAAATGGTTAGCCCATAGAATATAATTGAATAAATGATAGAATTAGGATTTGATCAAGGAAATTGATTTAAATTGAAAATATTGATTTTTGAAAATATTGATTCAAGGATTTGATAAATTGCAAGAATGGGGCCCAAATTCTAGGCGGTCATTTTAGGGTGCATACATTTGCCCCTCTTTGGCTAATGTGAGATCGATTTGGGATCACATGTAGTCAAAGAATGGGATTGAAGTGTGAGATTGATTTGGGATCACAAAACAACCTAGACGTGTGTTTGACAGATGGGAACACATCAAGAAAAAGATAAGTTGATTGAAAAAGACAAGGCCAACACCCTTGTAAATAGGTGATTTTCAAGTCTAAGATAAGAGATAAGAATCTCAAGCAAGGTTTGATTGAACTGAATCAAGGATTGAAGTTTGATAGGTACTACTCCCTCATAATCAAAATTCAAATTAGGTAGAGGAGAAATAGTAAATTGATGAATCAGATCAAATCATAATCGAAGGTGAAAGATGATAGGATAACCATCAAGTAGTGAAAATATGCCCTAGTTTGACTAGGTTTGACTGAGAAAGATATAGGGTAAAAAAGAAGTCAAACCTCAGAGAGAAAAAGTGAAGGAGAGTGAATGAAAGACTAGAAGGTTGAAAGAGATGGGGATGAAGAAATGAAGATGCCCCAGCGAAGATCGAAGGATCAAACCTCAGATGGTCAGCCAACTACGCAGAAGAAGGAAAAATTTTGAATCATGATTTTGACTATCAAGATGAACTCGAATTTCAATTTCTATCCTAAAAATGGATCTAGGATGTCAAAATTAGCCAGGGGTGCAATTTTCATAAAATTCTAAGATGTTTTGAAAATTGGTCAAAAAGTCAAAATGCTATATAAGATGTAAAAAGGTCATTTTCAAATTCATGTCTTTTGTGATATTGAGAACTTTGATAGCTCAAAGAGAGATTATGGCTCAGCAAGAAATGATTCCAGTCCACACACATTGATTCAAGTGCAGTCAGTTGCACAACCAACCTCCTCACTATGGTGCCCCGGTAAGTTTTCAGAAAAACTAGCCTTTTGAGTCATTAATGGCATTTAAAACATATTTTTTTATTGTTTTTTAATATTTCAAATTATACTTATGTGAAAGTTCGTACAATACTCTTAAAGTATCACACACCTTCGATACTTTTTATCGTGTGATAGTTCGCGGGTCCACAAAGTATCGCACAGGTGTTTAATCCAGTATCGCACGATACTGGATGAATCATCATGCGATCTTGTGCAAACTGTACACACTAAAATGGTGCACTTCTATGAACCATTACATGCAAAGTTGCTCAAGAATGAGGCCTCACAAAGCGGCTCATAGCTCTTTATACATGGAGTTGCAAGGGACTATGATGTGTTTGCTCTCAGCTAGAGCTACAAACTTGTGACCTTGCTAGTCAACCATACAATGAGAGATTCAAGTGGAGACAAGGGAAACCATGCCAATATCTCTAAGAATCACTTATGAAGATGCAATGCAAGCTATATGATAATACAATCTAAAATACAAAAGGAAAGTACAATGCAACTAATCTATGAAAAGAAATAGCAATGGATTACAATACTTCCTATTTAGACTATGTGAGCTAAATCTATTGCATAAAAGGAAATCTATACTAAGAATGCCATTATCATGCAACTATGAAAGCAAATATGAACTAGATGATGAAAGCAACAAGTCTTCAATGTCTTCAAAAAGCTCCAAATGTACCTAGAAAACCTGCAGCATAACAATAGCATGAAAGAGATGGATATATGCAAATGAAGGAGAGAGCTCTCCTTTTATAAGAAATGAGGTGAAATGGACCATGGAGATTAAGAGGCAAAAGGTCTTAATCGGTGGTGGAGCTTGAAAGAGGAGCAATCCATGTGCACAAGTATCCTCCAATGAAAGTGAAGTGTTGACTTTTGAGCCTCATGTGAGACAAAAAGTGCTTTTTTCCTTTTTGTAAAATAGGAATAATGCTTTATTTGTGCAACTTAGGATAAGATGAAAGTGGGGGCTTTTTATTTAATTAAAAGGGGAGGAAATATTCCTTTTAGGTAAATAAAAACTTAGGATAAATGGTTAGCCCATAGGATAAAAATCTAATATATGATCGAAATTAAGATTTGATCAAGAAATTGATAATGTTGAAAATATTGATTATTGATCAAAATGATTCAGGATTGATAAATCAAATAAATGGGGCCCAGAGTCTAGGCGACCATTTTTGGGTGCATACATTTGCCCCTCTTTGACTAATGTGTGATCGATTTGGGAACACATGCAGTCAAAGAATGAAGTTGAAATGTGAGATCGATCTGGGATCATAAAACAACTCAAATATGAGGTCGATTTGGGATCATATCCGGAAAAACATAGACAAAGGCCTTTGAACATGAGGTCGATTCGGGATCACATTCAAAGTAAGAGATAAGAATCTCAAATTTGAGCAAAAGCTCACAAAAGATGTCTGAATCTAGAGAATCAAGGAATCGGGGATGAGAATCCCATAAATACTACCCCCTCGGAATCAAAATTGAAATCAAGTAGAGGAGAGACAGAAAATCGATAAGGTTGATCAAATCATAATAAAATCATAATCAAAGGTGAGGGTCAAATAGGTTAACCATTAGGCAATGAAACATGCCCTAGCCTGACTTGAAAAGATGCAGTCAAACGTGAGAAATGAGGGAATGGAATGAATATGAATGAAAGACTAGAAGTTTGGAAGACATGGAAATGAAGAAATGACGATGCCCCAACAAAGATCGAAGGATTAGGCCTCAAAAGATCAGTCAACTGCGCAGAAGAAGGGAAGATTTTGAAACATGATTTTGACTATGAAGATGACCTCGGATTTTGATTTCGAGTCCGAAAATGGATCTAGGACGTCGAAATTAGCTAGGGGTGCAATTTTTGCGCAATTCTGAGGTGTTTTGAAAATGAGGTCAAAAAGTCAAAAGGCTATAAAAGGGGTCAAAATGTCATTTTCAAAAGTCATTTGTCTTTTAGCGTTTTGAGAATTTCTAGAGCTTTAGAGAGAGAAAATGGCCCAGCAAGCAGGAGTTCCCATCCACAGACATCGATTTGAGCGCGCCCGGTTGCACAACCGGCCACCACACTATCCTGCCCCGGTATGTTTTCAAAAAACTCAAGCTTTTGAGGCTTTTTTTTTGCATTTAATAGCTATTTTAGCACATTTTTCAAGTTTTTAAATTTTAAAAATTTTTTGCTAGGCAAAATATTGCGCGATACTTTAGAAGTATCGTGCTCTTTGGGGAGAAATGTCACGCGATACTTCACGGGTCCCCAAAGTATCATGCGACCTAAGGCACCAATATCGCACGATACTGGGTGAAAGATCGCACGATACTAGGCGAAGTATCGCATGGCATAAGGTCTATCACCCTGCTATAGGGAGAAGTATCGTGCGATACTTCTCCAAAAAAAGAATATCGCCCAAGTTAAAATTTTGATTTTTAATGCATTTTTTGAGCAAAAATGACATGGGTCTAGACAATGTTACATTTTAGCAATGTTTTATACTGAGTTTTTAGACATCCATCATGATATGTGCTAACAACTGGCGTGGTTTTGGCTTGCAGGAGGTCTTTCCGGTGCTGATCATCAGAGCACCGAAGGTGACTGGGTTGCGGTGTGTCTGAGATCTGGATGATCCAGGCAATGCCGACATCAGAGCGATGGGATTCAGATATCTGTTGAGATATCCATACATCAAAGCGGACCACGGGTTGTTGACTGCTCTTACCAAGAGATGGCATAGTGAGCACAACACCTTCCACCTACCTACTAGAGAGGCGTCGATCACCTTAGAGGACGTCTACAGGATCTTACGTGTGCCATGTCATGGCGAGCCGGTGAGTATAATCATGTTTTGAGATATAAAAGTAATGTTTCCATATGATGAAAACTGACATGATTCATTTGTTGGCACAGGTGTACTATGATCAGGATGTCACTGAGGGGCACCGGCTGGTTCAGGAGATGTTCCAGGATGTCACTATTCTGGATAGGCATATCAGCTGGGAGAGGTTGATAGATGATTTTGGCAGAGACTACCTAGTGCCATGTATAGTGGCATCCATTATTTCACAGATCCTGATGACTGATCGCAGTTAGAAGGGATTCCCACTCGGATGGGCACGGTTACTAGTTGACTTGGTCGGCAGGCCTCGACGGATGGCATGGGGTCCTGCCATATTGGTAGAGATGTACCATGAGTTACATGAGATCGTTTACAGAGACGGTCAGATATGGGAATGCGGTGCCATCCTGGCACAGGTATGGGCATGGGAGCACATCGTTGTGGTGCACCCCAAGGTTCAGTCGAGGGAGAGGAGGTACCCCTACATCTACAAGTACCTCGGGTTCATATCACATGCCCATTCTGGGGATGTGACATACTACAGGTGCATTCTAGATGAGATAGCCTCATTCACATGGAGGCCATACAGGGAGGTTGAGGTTTGGGGAGATGCAGCTAATGAGCTGAGTTACATGTTGTGCTCTCGGCCACTGGTAGGTCGGTATGCAGAGATAGTAGAGAGATTCTGCATCACTCGGGTATGGTGGTAGTTTGCGAGGCAGCAGCGAGTCTCGACAGAGACTACCACATATGCCAGGGCCAGAGACGAGGAGGGTCATGGGTGGCTACCCATGTTGGATTATCAGTAGGCTGTCGCAGAGATAGTAGGTATCAGGAGTGAGCCCTGGGAGTATTTCTCAGATATGGCAGATGCAGGGGCTGATGGAGCCTATAGAGCAAAGCAATGGAGGGTGTCATTCCCTCAGTTTACAGTACCAGATGCACAGGTACCAGTACCGAGAGGAGACAGAGGGGACGACAGGGGAGACGGAGGAGACGGAGGAGATGGAAGGGATGGAGGGGAGGGAGGGGATGGAGGAGATGGCAGGAGGGGGAGAGGGAGGAGGATGGAGAGAGGAGAGGGGTCGAGATCAGGTGGCTAGAAATGGTCACAGGGATAGAGATCGGTGACACCCAAGGAGGAGGCGAGACCAGCTCGCCAGCAGGCAGAGGCACAGCAGGATCAGCCTGTGGGGGGAGAGGATTTGAGAGTCCAGATACAGGCTCAGGAGGTAGAGATACAGCGGCTCTGGACTACTATAGCCATGAGAGATTAGCAGCTATTGGATCTGAGGGCAGAGTGGGATCAGTAGATAGCTGATCTCAGGGCAGAGATAGCATGCCGTGAGGCGATGGCACAGGCTGAGGCACTGGAGCTCCGATGGGAGTCAGTGAGAGTAGCCTACTATCACAGACTCTATCTGCAGGCCATCCCAGAGGGTGAGAGAGCACCATCATACTCTCAGTGGGCAGGGGTATCAGATGTGGTACTCGATAGGACAGCCATGCCTCCTCCACCACCACAAGCTCCTCACGAGGGTGGTAGCGAGTCTTAGGGTTAGGTCTTAGGTTGTGTTGGACATATCTTGAGACTTTTGATCCAGATTTTGGGATCTCATATTGTATTGTATATCATGACATTGTATATAGATTTATGAGATTACTGGATGTTCGATGTATCATGTGTATTTGTCTCACTTGTGATGGATGTATCAGTTTATGTATATTGTCTCGTCATTTTTCTCAAAATGCTTATGTATGTTCTCTCTCATAGATGTATATTTAATTCTCATGTGTATGATATAGACTCATGTTTCTTGAAAATGATAGTTTTGATATAGATATGATGATATGATTAACCCCTTGTGATGAACAGGAATAGGTTTGAGATGAAAAAGATAAGGAGTGAAAGACATGATCGAGAAGAAGAAAAGGTGAGCGCAGTCGACTGACAGGTCCATGTAAGATGAAAAGGAGAGCTCTCTCCATATGCAAGAAATGAAAAACTAGACTATCATGAACCTAAAAAATGCAAGCTACTATGAAAGTGGTTGATTTGCAAGGTCACAACGCTTATAGACATCTAATTATCATTATCGAGTGTTATTGGTAGCGTCGTAAGATCATACAATGCACACTAGCATAACTATGTGGATATGAATATGATCTTTATCAGATAGAAATGTGGAGATCTCACCTAGGCATCAAAGACATATAGGTCAAGATGACTAATGTAGTGAGATCACCTAAGTTTGATATGGCAAGATTATGCTTGTATCAAGACACATGAAAGTCAGGATAACTAGAAGCATGCACTCACAAAACAGTCAAGGATAATACCTTGTCAATCCATAGTGTCAAGTAGGACCAGCATAACTGCTCATGATAGTTAGGATTAACAAAATATACCCACAAGCAGATAAAGAAAGAAAACATGTTCTCATTCCCTCAATCTTCTAATTATGCATCATCGAAAACTTCTCAGGGAGAGATCACTCATCAAAGAAATCCTCATAGACAGCACACAAAGAAAGATAAAGTCATCATATCGTCAGCGAGTTGATTGTTTAAGTGCGTGTGTGTTGGTCATAGAGTCAAACTCTGATTGTCATATGAGAAATATCACATCATACGAGACTGTTGGGTAAGACACCTGATAAGTGTTAAGAAACACTCGACGCAAGGGTAGTGTTGAAAAACACTGTTTGGGGTGGTGTTGAAAAACACTTGTTTGTGAAATGCCCCAAGAGACAAACGTACCTAAAAGACCAATGCTAACAGTTATGCCCCCTAGACAAAGGCAAAGACCAATTCCAAACTAAGCCAAATAAGGTCAAGGCATGATGGAAAGTGGCTAGGTGTCGAGGACGCATGCTAAAAGGCAAGGGTGCAAAGGCCTCAAGTAGCACCTATTTCCAGGTTTTCACCACTTGGATTCTTTTTTCATTTTTTCATTTTTTTGAATTTTTAGATTTTTTTGATTTTTTTGTATTTTTTCAAGACTTTTTATGCTTTTTAAGATTTTTTTTAGCATCATATATCAATTTTTTTTTATATTTTTTCAGGATCAATAAATATGTACAAAGGATGCCCCTAGACAGAATGGGCATCAAGGATAGAACTTCTTGAGGTGCACAATGTTGATGGGATCAGGGAGCTATTCTCCATCAGGATCTGACAGTAAATATGCACCGGTACCAAAAGCAACTGTGATGACATATGGTCCAAGCCAGTTAGGTTCAAACTTGCCCTTTTGCTCTCGGTTCGGTTGGTTCTTAGGGTTCTCTCACAAAACAAGATCACCTATTTGAAATTCTCTAGGGCGAACCTTCTTGTTGAATGCTTTGGACATATGCTTCTGATACACTCTCATATGATCAAAGGAAGCTTTATGCTTCTCATCTAGCAGTTCTAGTTCCTGTAACCTCATGGCGCGATAATCCTCATCTGTAATCAAACCTTTGAGTGAGACTCTAAGTGATGGTATCTCGACTTCTAAAGGCAATACTGCTTCAGCACCATAGGTGAGAGAGAAAGGAGTGGCTCCTGTAGGTGTGCGAATGCTTGTTCTGTAAGCCCATAGTGCTGGATTGATTTGTAAGTGCCAATCCCTACCATTCTTGTGCACTGTCCTATGGAGAATCTTAAGAATGGTTTTGTAAGAGGCTTCTGCCTATCCATTTCCCTGTGAAAAATAGATGGAGGACCAATGTTGCTTGATTTTGAACTTTTTGCATAGATGCTTTAGGTCCTTATTCTTAAATTGGCCTCCATTATCAGTAATGATTTCAGAAGGCACTCCAAATCGGCAAATAATGTGATTCAAGATGAACAAAGAAATGGTCCTCCCTGAAGCAACAGAAAGTGGCACAGCTTCCACCCATTTTGTGAAGTAGTCAGTGGTAGTAATAATGAACTTGTGTCCACCTGATGAGTTGGGATGAATCTGCCCAACCAGATCAAAGGCCCAGCGCTGAAATGGCCAATGAGAAACAGAAGGGATCAGCTCCCTACCTGGAGCATGAATCAAGTTTCCGTGTTTCTGACATTTTTCACATGACTTAGCAAAGGTGACTGCATCTATCTGCATTGTGGGCCAATAATATCCTGCCCTAAGCAACCTTCAGGCCATGGCGAGACCATTAGAATGTCCACCACAAATGCCCTCATGGATGTCAGCTAACGCTTGGTTGGATTCCTCTTTTTCCAAGCACCTAAGGAGTGTCCCATCTAAACCCCTCCTATATAAATCACCAGAGATGAGGGTGTGGTGAGAGGCATTACAGATGAGATTTCAGTGTTCAGAGCGGTTGAATGTATCAGGGATGATGCCATCACGAAGATATGAATAGATAGCACCATATCGGGAAGACTCATGTGTGATAATGGCACAAATGACATGGCTTTCAGACGAGTCAAAGATGGGATGGTGTAGATCTTCCACCAGGAATTCAAATCTGGATTCATGTGTCTCCAACTGAAGAAGTGAAGCTAATGTGGCCATGGCATCTGCAGCTTTGTTCTCTGTCCTAGGGATCTGTTGAAACATCACAAAGGTGAAGTAGCATCTCAAAGAATCAACCATCTCTTTGTCGGGTATCAATTTGTCATCCTTGGTTTGATACTCTTCATTGACTTGGTTGATGATTAACTGGGAATCCCCAAAGACATGTAATTCTGTAATGTTCCATTCTATAGCCATTCTCAAGCCATTAGTTAAAGCTTCATATTCTGCAATATTATTGGTACATGGGAATAATAGTTTGTAATACTTTGGAATATTGTACCCATGTGGAGAAACAAATAACACTCCAGCACCTGATCCATTTTGCATGCGGGAACCATCAAAGAACATTGTCCAAGTGCGAGTAGTTGTATACAAGATGTGCTCATCTAGGAATTCCACTTGGACCGGCATACTATCTTGAATTGGGAAATCAGCTAATTGGTCAGCAATAGCTTGCCCTTTTATGGCCTTCCTTTCAATGTACTCTATGTCAAATTCAGTGAGGACCATCATCCATTTAGCGAGTCTACCCGTGAGGGCAGCCTTACTAAGCAAGTATTTAAGAGAATCAATTTTTGCAATCAAATGTATGGTATGAGCAAGCATGTAGTGGTGCAACTTTTGAGAAGCAAACACCACCGCGAGACAAGACTTCTCAATGTTATTGTAATTGATCTCATAGGAGACTAGAGTACGACTGATATAGTATATGGCCCGTTCTTTCCCAGTATCATCTGATTGAGCCAACAATGCCCCCAGGGAAGTGTCTGTAGCTGAAATATATAGGATCAATGGTTTCCCTGGAATAGGAGGCATTAGAATCGAAGGATTAGCCAAGTATTGTTTGATCTGATCTAGGCTCTTTTGACAATCCTCGTTCCAAACACAAGAAGCACCCTTATGCAATGTCTTGTTGAAGGGTTGCGCTCTATCTGCAAGCTGAGAAATGAACCTCCTAATTGATTGAAGACATCCCTGAAGACTTCTCATTTGGCTGATATTTCAAGGAGGTGGCATATCTAGAATTGCTTGGACCTTTTCGGGATCAACCTCGATACCTTTTGCTGATATTATGAATCCTAAAAGTTTTCCTGAGGTGATGCCAAATGCGCACTTCTTTGGATTCAATCTGAGTTGAAACTGTTCCATGCGATCTAGAATTACTTCCAGATCATCGAGGTGTGTGTCCCATTTTCTTGATTTTGCCAGGGTATCATCCACATAATCTTCCATGTTTTTGTGCATCATATCATGAAAGATAGTGGTCATAGCTCTTTGGTAGGTTGCTCCTGCATTCTTTAATCCGAATGGCATGACATTCCAGCAATAGGTTCCCCATGCACATGTGAATGCTATTTTCTCTTGGTCTTCAGGAGCTATTTTAATTTGGTTATATCCAAAGAAACCATCCATTAGAGAGTATATGTCATAGCCCACTGTCATGTCCACTATCATATCAATGTTTGGAAGTGGAAAATCATCCTTTGGGCATGCTTTGTTTAAGTCTCTAAAATCTGTACATACACGAATGGACCCATCATGTTTGGAAACTGGTACTATGTGTACACACAAAAGTAGTGCACTTCTATGAATCCTTACATGCAAGGAAACTCAAGAATGAGCCCTCACAAATCGATCCATAGCTCCCTATGCATGGAGTTGCAAGATTTGTAAAATTGCTCTCAGCTAGAGCTATAAACTCATGACCTTGCTAGTCAACCACACAATGAGAGATTCCAAATGAATGCAATGATATGCAAATCTATATGAGAATGCAAATTAATCTTATGAGAATGAAGATGCAATTAAGCTTTGAAAATGGAAATGAAAGAGTTACAAACCCTCTAATTAAACTATGTGAGATTAATCTAAAACATGAAAGGAAATGATACCATGATGATGCAACTATGATGCAAGCTAGGATGTGATGTAGATGCAAAATGAATGCCAATGATGCTCCAAATCTTCAAAACTTGATGCAAGAATATCTCCAAAAGCTTCAATGACTTAGATAACCTGTAGCATAATAATAGAATAAAAGAGAATGGATATGCATAAAAGAGAATGGATATGAAAATTAAGAAGAGAGCTCTTCTTTTATAGGAAATGAAAAATCAATGGATGATGGAGATTAAGAGGCAAAAGATTTAATCAACGGTGGAGAAAAAAAGAAGCTTGATCCTTGTGCACAAATATCCTCCAATAGAAAAATTAGTAGCATTTACTTTATGTTGAGCATTTAATTTATGTCCATGTGAGGCAAAAGTACTTTTCTTTTATTTTTTATTTTATATTTTTTTTTATAAATAAGAATTAAATGCTTTATTTGTGCAACATAGGATAAGAAAAAAAGTGGAGATTTTTTATTTAAATAAAAAGGGAGGAAATTCCTTTTAATTAAATAAAGGCTTAGGATAAAATGATTTTATTATTTAATTAAAAGAGATTTTTAATTAATTAAAAGAGAGCAAGTTCTCTTAATTAAATAAGATTTTTATTTTTATTTTCTCTTTTAAATTAAATAAAATTCAAACCTTAGGAAATATTGAATTGATTATGATTTGATCAAAGAAATTGATATAATTGATAAAATGTTGATATTTGAAAATATTGATTCAGGGATTTGATAAATTGAAAAATGGGGGCCCAAAGTCTAGGCGACCATTTTAGGGTGCATACACTATGTTTGAGATCCATTCTGCGTAATCGATGGCTCTAATGAATCCAGCTCTCAAAAGTTTTTCTAATTCCCCTTTGACAAGTAGAGCTACATGGGGATGTATTTTTCTGAGTCTCTATTTTACTGGCTTGACTCCTGGAGCTATGGATAAGTGATGCATTATGAGATTCGTGTCAAGCCCTGGCATGTCTGAATAGGTCCATGCAAAAAAAAAAAAAATTTCTGTAAAAACTGTACATATGCCTTGGTCTCTTCCTCTGATAAAGACTGAGCAAGATGGACTATCTGAGGATTTTCTTCTGTGTTTAAATTGACTGGCTTTGTTGGCTCAATCAATACTGATGATCTATCCTGGAAATAACTCGGCAAGTTATTAAGTACCCCATCCTTAGGTGCCTCAAAGAGGTTTTCACCCTTGGATGCGTCATTTCTTTTTACTATTTTTGGTTCTGATACCGCCACAAAGTGGTTTTCGCCATCAGACCTATTTTTCTTTTTTTCTTTTATTTTGAGACTGAGGTACTTAATATCAGGCTCTGTCATGCTGGTTGTTGGTTCACTGGTGGAAGAAGCCACGGGTTCAAGAGCATTCAGATAACAGGCAATTTCGTAATCATTCTGAAAGGTGAGGAATGTGGGCTCTTGATGGCGCTGAGACCAGTCAATTAGGTCAAAGTGAACAAGGGGTAGGTTAATGACTGGTTCAACATTGTTTATGCGAAAGGTGTCATCTCCGGTGACCATATAATCAGAGTTCATCAAGTCTTCTCCTAAGATACCCGAATTAGGACTCATCCTACCGAACGAAGCATCGTCCACTAAGGCAATTTGAGGAGTACGATCCTCTGGTCCTACACTAGGCTCGTCAGCCGCATTGGGTTGGGTACTATAGGCATGGACAATATCTATGTCCAGATCAACTGTTGCATCCGAAAGTGAATCCCATTCATATTCATGGGAGTCTGTGTCTGAGTCATCATTTGGGCCTCGTGATGTAGAAGCCTCAAGGTTAGGAAGGGTTTCCCCCTCTCTAGTGCTAGTATTGGTACTATCCGTCGCAGCTAGGACAGTAACACTTTCCTTTGTCGATCTAGCAGTCATACAGTCACTATCCGTCGCAGCTGGGATAGTAGGGCTGTCAAGTATCAAATCTGTGGAATCTCCCCAAAGGAGATTCGTTGAGGGCACCCAATCATCAGACACATCTTGTTGATTGGAAAGATTAGGCGTATAATTTGAGTCACTATCACTGTTCGTCGCAGCTGGGACAGGGACACCTTTCTTCTTCTTATTCTCAAAACCTAAGCCAACCGTGGACTTATTCTTTTGTCCAAAAAGAGCATGATCAAGAGGCTCAGCTTTAGCATCCAGTCTATGACTAAGGGGACCATATCCTGGATATCCCATATTTTTAACCAGTGTATACCCTCTCCCATAAGCTTTAGGTGAGGGAGCAAAATTCTCGTTGTGTTTGTATTTTTCCTCGTGATAGATCCAGTCCCTTATGGAAACTTCCTCTTTCTCTTCCTGAATGGGGACCGAAGACTCAACAAATTTCCCAAATAATGTCATTGCTGAGGACAAAGGCTTCACATTTGGTGATGGTCTCCCGTAAGACCTAGGGGAGATGGGCATGATTGTAAAAGAATCAATTTTATAATCTCCCATCCCAAGATCTATGGTCTTGAACTTCTGCTTGCATTGTTCAAGTGAATTACTAGGACTGTCAGCTTCCCTATTCAAAGGTACATGTGATCCCGCAGAAATGTTATTAACTGATAAAGCACTATCTCTAGGGATGCAAATTTCTACACCGTTATGGGGAAACTTAACACACTGGTGATATGTTGATGGGACTGCTTGCATTTCGTGAATCCATGGCCTACCTAGAAAAATGTTGTAGGCTAGAGGTCCAACATCAACAATTTGAAATAATATATCTTTTTCTACTGGACCAATGCGAATAGGCAAAATGGCCAATCCCTTAGAACTTCTTTCTGCTTCGTCATATGCTTTGATTGTGATTCTTTTCTTTGTGTCAATGACGTTCTCGGAATATCCTAGAGCCAGCAACAAACTCAAGGTATAAATATTGAGCCCCGCACCCCCATCTATCAGTACATGCCTAACACGGGTTTTATGAATCATGACTTCGATGTGTAAGGCCAAGTTATGTGGGTGACTGATGGATTTTTCGTCTTCTTCGGAGAAGGTGAGGTAATGAGGGCTAGCCAAATGGTTGACCATGTTCTGGAATTGATCAATATCTAAGTTGTTAGGGACGTTGGCTGCTCGCAAAGCATCGTCAAGGATGCACTTGTGCTTAGGAGACAATTCTAAGAGCTCAAAAATGGAAATTTGCACGGGTGTACGTTGTAGCTGGTCAATAAGATTATAATTGGAATCAGGACCAACGACAGATTTGGGAAGAGCACCTTTGGATATGGGCTGCTTAGACTTGCTAGTGCTAGGACCTCTAATGATAATGGGTGCTTGGGCCTGCCCCCTAGTGACAGCATTGAGGGACTGGGGCATTCTTTGTGAGTGAGGACCTCTTATCACCACAGCAGGTCTTTCATCAGTCATAGGAGTTGAGTCCACATTATGTCCATAGGGATCTTTCCCTCTCATCATGTTGACACTATCATCCACAACTTCAAGCATGTTAATAACGTTCTCTGCATTTGTGTAGGTGTAGTTGATAGCCGCCTTGCCATTCTTATTGTTAGAATTCTCTCCTTTCTCATATTTAGGCAAGGGCTCTTTAAAGGCTTTATGATCTACATTAGTGGTTAACCCATCCACTTGTAATTGTCCTTTTTCAATAAGGTCCTGGACAAGATGCTTGAGTTTAAAATAATTTTCTATGTCATGTCCAATCTCATTATGGAAAACACAAAAAGCCTTCGCATCCCACCAATGAGGTAAAGGATCCGGTATACGATGTTTTGTAGGATCCTATGGGTGTGCCAAATTATGAGCAACTAATGTCTTAAAAACATCCACATAAGATTCTCCCAATTTGGTAAATTGTCTTTTCTCCGTTTTAGATCTCTTTTGATACTTAGGTTTGTCTTGTTGTGTTGAAGACGTTTGCAGCTTCATAGCTTGAACTGCATGAGAGAGGTTAAGAACTCCTTCATTTTTTATTTGAGATGAGTCAACAACTCCGTCGTTGACCACTTGCTTGTTTTTGTTCCAATAGGGGTTCTTTTTGTCCTTGTTACCATTAGTATTGTTATTTTGGCTATTGTTGTTATTTGTTGATTTAGCCAAAATTTCTTGTTCTTTCAGGACATCCTCAATGCGACATGCCACCTCTACCATAGTATCAAAGGAATTAAATGGGATTTTCTTGACTTCATATCTTAGTTCTGGTATTAGATTGCTCACAATGATATCAATTCTCTCCTCTTCAGGAATTGTCCTTGGGTATTTTGAACACAATCACCTCCATCATTGTAAAAATGTGACAAAAGATTCCCCTTGATTTTTCTTGAGTTTGCACAAATCAAGCATTGTGACCGACCTCGATAGGTTGTAAGCAAAATGCTGGACAAACCTTTGGACAAGTTCTTTAAATGTCTTTACTGGAGGGGAAAGGTTGGTGAACCACTCCATGGCTTGACCTTTTAAACTCCTTGGGAATAATCTCATCAAGTAGGAGTCTTCATGGTGAAAGGAAAAGCTCATTATGTAGAACTGTCGAACATGGTCGTGAGGGTCACCAGTGCCATCATATTTGTCATATGTTGGGAACTCAACTTTCTTAGGAAATTCTACCATCACCACACTTTTGTCAATGGGGTTAGGACATATGGAGTCCAAATGAAACGTGCTCTTGGGAGCCTTCATCCTGTCTATATCCTTTTGCATTTGTAAGATCACCTCATCAGTTGAAGGGTTCTATTTCTTGATCTTTTGGTGAACATCAAAATTATATGGAACTTTAGCGCTTTTGTTAATAAGACTTTCCAAGAATTGGTCTTTGTTTTGTTCCACATATTGCTCTACATACACTTGAAAGGATGGCTCTTGTTGCATAGTCATGAAATCCATATGATCAAATTTAGCATAACTTCCTCCATGTTGTGAGCCATGATGTGCTCGTTGGGAGGGTTGCTTTGAATGTCTATGAGATGACTGTCTCCTATGATGGTCATATCTTGAAGCCCTTCTTCCTCTAGGACTTGGGGATCATGAGGGCGTCCTTGATCTTCTTCTAGGGCTTGGGGAAGGGGTAGATGGGGGTGAGTTGGTCCCACTATTGGTGCCCCTTCCGTTGAATTGACTTTGGAGTTGTTGTGCATAGAGTCTATCTTCTTCTTCTTGGGTGACTCTTTTCTGTATATCCAACAACGCACGTTCCTCTTCCTCTAGTTGTCTGAATTTTTTTTTTTTAGCAGCCTGTTCATCTAAGTAGGCTTGCTTCTCTCTCTCAATGCTTCTCAATCTTGTATTTGCATATCGAGAGGTGTCTTTAAGTGGAGAGGATTGTCTCGAATGCCTTATAGCATTAGCTGCGTTTATGTGGTGATCACTAGATTCGTTGTTCTGGTCTTTGTGTTGTGACCTTCAATCTAAGTGAGCTTGCTTATGATGTCTGTCAGCTCGTTGGTGAGCATCAAAATACCTCGCATTGTTGGGAGGTGACTCGGGTGGACTAGCATGAGAAGAACCACCATACTCCCTTCTATGTCATTGGAAGATATCCTCAAGAGTTTGATTCATGGCTTCTCTTTGTTGTCGGGTAAAAGTGTAACTCATGTCCATGCTTGATGAAAGTGGTATGAAAGAGGTGCTCACTTCACTAGGATTAGCTCTCGGATTAAAACAAACCTCAGATTCACTCTTAGGAGATTGATCAAAAAGGGGACCTTTTCCCTTAGGTTGTCGACGAGTCTTGACAGGTGGTAATTGGCTAAAGGTAACAGGGGGTTGCTTCCCTTGATTGACTTGATACCTTGTCGTAACTGACATGAAAGAAAGATACTCTCAATGAAAAGGTGACCTCTCAAAGTGTCAACGCCAAACTAGGATAATCAAAGTCCTCTATTGTCCAAAAAAAGAAATGAGAAGATAAAAAAATGGGCTTTACCAACACTGTCAAAGAGGTGCTTCAAATCAAAGGGTGACTACCCTTGCACTTTTGAATCAGGAGGTTGGACTAGGCTAAAAGATAATTGAAATTGAGATTTAAATGAAAATTATTTGGACAATAAGAGTACTAAAATTTTTCAAGAACGTAGCTAACAATCTTAGAGATGAACCTTGGCACCAAGAATGACCTTCTAACTTGGCAATTATTTCAAAGTGATTTCATAAATCAAATGATGCTATCCCAGAGGACTAAAACCAGAAATTTAGAGTCAAGATAGGCCTCAAATGTCAGGGTGAGAAGCCTACTCTAAGACCTAGCCTGATTAACTACAACTGAAACTGACCAAAATTTAAGCACGACAGAAATTAACCAGGCAATATACTCCAGGCTACTGGGGTGATATACCTATAACCGCGCGATACTTCACCCGAAGCCAGGCGATATACCTCAACACTAGTGGGCGATATACTCCAGGTGGGTCAAGCGATAGTCTGTCAGGGGTGAACTATCGCGTGATATTTCTCTTCAAAGTAGGTGATATTTCTAGCAAGCGCGAAGTATCACGTGATATTTCACTTTACAGTGTGCGATACTGTTGCAAATTTGTTTAACTCTTGACCATAATTGTGTAAAATTTTTATTTTTGGGTCTATTTGGTCAAAATTTCTAGTCTGAGGGTTGATGTTTTTGATTTCAGTCACAATATCAGCAGAATTGCGGCAGGTTTGCAAATAGTAAGGGATCAAAACATGGTCTCAAACACTTGAAACAAGGGCAAAAGCAACCTTGCCAAGACAAACACTTGTGATATCAGAATTGAAAAAGCACCCTATGAATGCTACCGATTGTTTGTATGTAAGAACGTTTGCACTGGTATCACACAACCGAAGACAATTCAAGCAAATCTATCCTGAAAAGTCAAGGCTCAATACTTACCAACTTAGCCCACAACTTGATTCCCCCTTGCCTCACACCAAGTGGTTACCCACAAGAGATGTTGGCTTTGTCATGGAAATGTCAAATGACACAACCAAAGGGACACATATGGTGAGTATCTTAAGGTGATCCGGGTAAACCACTTGGATCAATCCTTGCACTAAGAAGATAAGCGGCTAAAATAAGGTGGCTTCTATCTAATGGTTCTTAATAAAGATTTCTATTCACAACACCCCTCTTGCTCCTCATAAAGGACTAGGACCTCGCGGCCTCAAGAGTACCTTAAGCATTCTTGCTCAATGCTTTCCCCATGGTCGCAATCCCATGAGCTACTCACATCAAGCAAAGACAAGTGTTATGTCTACCAAGGTTTTTGGTGTCCTTGATAGCCTTGAGATTATAGTGAGTTGGAATCACTTGCCACTAAAGAAAATGATGACAAGGTTGTCCCCACTTGAGTCGTTCCTCTTGATTGCTCAAGAGCAGGCCCGCTAAAGGATCCTAAAACTAAACAAAGAATAGATCAACTCTTGAGGTTCAAGGTTTTTGGTTCACCACAAGGGTGAAGAGTATACTCCCCTATCTCAAGAATCTCTCCCAAACACACCAAGCAAAGAGGTTCAATTACTCCCTTCCTTCCAAAACCTTAAGATGGGTCAAGATTTTCTGGTTCACCTAAAGGTGAAGAGCATACTTCTCCTACCACCTCAAGATCTCTTTCATAAGGTATTAAGATTCCTAATACAATTAGTGAATGTCACACTTGAAAAGAAAGCAAATAAACAAGCAAAAAAAAATAAAAATTATTTTTATGCTTGGGCAGCCCTGCAAAAACTGTTAGTAGCCCTCTTTGGCATGCGTTTTTAGCAATTTTCAAGCAATGAGAGCACCTACAAACACAACTTGTTAGACCCACAAGGTTAGCAAAATCCAAATCCAAATGTAAATATGCAATAAACTGATAGATTTAAGCTAAAAGATGCAGGTTAGACCTATCTAAATACAGCAAAACAAAATAAAAAACTAAAATAATCAAATTCGGATGAGAAAACTGGAAATGCAAGTCTCTGTCAAACCAGGCGATATTTCTCAGACTTTACCAGTATCACGCGACACAGTTTCCTATAGTCGCACGATATACCTCAGTCTAGGCGATACTTCTCACTATGGGCGGGCGATACTTCGCCCGATAACAGGCGATATTTCTCAGTACTAGCAGGTGATTCTTCTTTCGCGTGAAGTGTCACACCGCTATACAAAGGTATATCGCGCGATATTTCTGAGAAGTATCGCGCGATACTCTAAGACAGAAAATTGAAACTGCAAAATTTTTGAAAAATAATCCAAAAAATGACGAAAATGCGAGAAACTAAAAGACAAAGCCTATCTACTCTGCCCCACGGTGGGTGCCAGAAATGTACACACTAAAATGGTGCACTTCTATGAACCATTACATGCAAGGTTTCTCAAGAATGAGGCCTCACAAAGCGGCTCATAGCTCTCTATGCATGGAGTTGCAAGGGACTATGATGTGTTTGCTCTCAGCTAGAGCTACAAACTTGTGACCTTGCTAGTCAACCATACAATGAGAGATTCAAGTGGAGACAAGGGAAACCATGCCAATATCTCCAAGAATCACTTATGAAGATGCAATGCAAGCTATATGATAATGCAATCTAAACTACGAAAGGAAAGTACAATGCAACTAATCTATGAAAGGAAATAGCAATGGATTACAATACTTCCTATTTAGACTATGTGAGCTAAATCTATTACATAAAAGGAAATCTATACTAAGAATGCCATTATCATGCAACTATGAAAGCAAATATGAACTAGATGATGAAAGCAACAAGTCTTCAATGTCTTCAAAAAGCTCCAAATGTACCTAGAAAACCTGCAGCATAACAATAGCATGAAAGAGATGGATATATGCAAATGAAGGAGAGAGCTCTCCTTTTATAAGAAATGAGGTGAAATGGACCATGGAGATTAAGAGGCAAAAGGTCTTAATTGGCGGTGGAGCTTGAAAGAGGAGCAATCCATGTGCACAAGTATCCTCCAATGAAAGTGAAGTGTTGACTTTTGAGCCTCATGTGAGACAAAAAGTGTTTTTTTCCTTTTTGTAAAATAGAAATAATGCTTTATTTGTGCAACTTAGGATAAGATGAAAGTGGGGGCTTTTTATTTAATTAAAAGGGGAGGAAATATTCCTTTTAGGTAAATAAAAACTTAGGATAAATGGTTAGCCCATAGGATAAAAATTCAATATATGATCGAAATTAAGATTTGATCAAGAAATTGATAATGTTGAAAATATTGATTATTGATCAAAATGATCCAGGATTGATAAATCAAATAAATGGGGCCCAAAGTCTAGGCAACCATTTTTGGGTGCATACACAAACTATCGTATACAAAAAGAGTATCGTACTACTATTGAGGAATGTATCACACGATACAATATCCAAAAATAGTATCACACTAGTGTAATAAGAAAATATCGCATGTTTTGAATTTGAACAATATGACATGGGTCTAGACAATTTTTGCATTTAAGATTTCTTGTGCTGATTTTAGACATCCATCATGATATGTTCTGACATCTGGTTTGGGGTTATGGCTTACAGGAAGATTTTCTAGCACTAATTATCAGAGCTCTGAGAGTGATCGGACTACACTGTGTCAGAGATCTAGATACTCCGGGGAGAGATGACCTAATCAGCATGGGATTCGGGTTTCTGCTAGATATGCCCCATATTCGGGTAGATCACGGGTTGCTGACAGTGTTGCCTGAGAGATGGCATAGTGAGCACAACACATTTCATCTACCTACTGAAGAGGCGATGATATCATTAGAGGATGTCTATCACATCCTTCAGATACCTAGCCATGGCAATCTAGTGAGTATAATCATGTTTCTAAATGTGCATAGATGTAAAGTTTCCATATGATAAAAACTGACATGATTTTTCTGTTAACACAGGTATATTATGATCAGGATCCGATCGAGGGGCAATAGGCCATCCAGGACATGTTCCAAGATGTGACCATCATTGATAGACACCTCAGTTGGGACCTGCTAATGGAGGAGTATGGTCACGATTACCCAGTTCCATGCATAGTGTGCTCGATAATTGCACAGACCCTTATTACTGACAGGAGCCAGAGAGGGTTCCCATTGGGCTGGGGCAGATTGGTTGCCGATTTGATAGCACACACTCAACGGATGGCATGTGGCCCAGCTATCCTAGCTGATATGTACCATGAGCTCAATGAGATAGTCTACAGGGATAGCAGGACATGGGCATGTGGTGCTGTTCTAGCACAGGTATGGGCATGGGAGCACATCGTCGTTGTGCACCCACATGTGTAGCCTAGGGAGCGGAGATGCCCTTACATATATAGATATATGGGATTCATCAACCAGCCCCACAGCGAAGACCTCACATACTATAGGAGGCTCCTAGACGAGCTCACAGCTTTTGAGTGGAGACCATATAGGGCCTGTGAGCAGTGGAGCGATCGAGAGTGGGAGCTTGGGTATATGTTGTGTAGCCGACCACTATTAGGCTGCCACTCTGAGATAGTTGAGAGATTTGTGATCACTCAAGTCTGGAGGCAGTTTGGACAATAACAGAGGGTACCTACGAAGAATACCACATATGCCTGAGCCAGGGATGATGAGGGACATGGATGGCTGTCGATGCTAGACTACCAATAGGCAACATAGGAGACTGCAAGTCTACATAGGGAGCCTTGGGACTATCTACCTGATATGGGAGATGCAGGAGTGGATGCAGCTTATAGGACAGAGTGCAGGAGATGGCCATTCCCTAGATTCACAGTGCCGGATGTAGACCCACAGGTACAGGGTAGAGATGGGGATGATGATGATGGGGGAGATGAAGGAGGGGGACAAGGGAGGGGAGTAGCAAGATAGGGGTCTTGATTAGGTGGCTAGAGATGGTCACGAAGATAGGTTTCTGATGATGAGGAGGAGGATGCGGTGAGACTACTTCACCGATGGGTGGATGTAGGACAGGATCAGCCTGCAGATAGGGGAGGAGGGGAGGATCTCAGGGCTAGAGTGCAAGCCTTAGAGGATGAGATTTAGTAGCTGAAGATCACTATTGTCATGTGAGATTAGTAGTTAGCAGATGCACGAGCTGAGATAGATCGATGAGAGAGGGTAGCACAGGCTGATGCAGTAGAGATCCAGAGAGAGGCAGCATGAGTTGCATATTATCATGGATTATATATAGCAGTCATCCTTGCAGCACAGAGAGTGCCACTCTACTTCGAGAGGGCAGGCATATCCAATGTGGTACCAGACAGAGTGGTAGCACCACCTCCACCACCACCACCACCACGTGAAGGGGAGAGTCAAACTTAGGTCTAGGTTTAGATGTATAGAGTCATATCTTGGGACATCATCCAGATTTTGGATCCCACATTGTACTTTGTATCATGACACATATATATTTATGAGATTTACTAGATTTGTGATGTATCTTGTGTATTTGTCCCACTTGTGATAAATGTTTCAGTATTATTGTCTTGTGATATTGCTCAAATGTATGATATATGCTCATGTATAATCTCTCTTGTAGATGTATGTTTAGTTCTCATGTTATGATATAGACTCATGTTTTTGAAAATGATCTCTTTGTTGATATAGATATGATGATAAGATTAACACCTTGTGATGACAGGAAAAGGGTGTGATGTGAAAGACAAGGAGTGAAAGACATGATCGACGAGAAATGAAAGGTGAGCGCAGTTGACTGACAAGTTCATGAAAGATGAAAGGAGAGCTCTCTCCATATGCTATATGCAAAACTAATCTAACATGAACCTAAGAATGCAAGCTACTATGAAAAGTGGTTTACTTGCAAGGTCACAAAGCTATTAGACTCTAATATTTGGCATCGAGCTTTATTGGTAGCATCGTAAGATCATACAATACACACTAGTATAACTATGGGTATATGAATCTGATCTATATCAGATAAAATGTGGGAATCCCACCTAGGCACCAAAGACATGTAGGTCAAGATGACTACTGCAATGAGGTTCCCTAAGTTTAATATGGAAAGATTATACTCGCATCGAGACACAAGGAAAGTCAAGATGGCTATAAGTACGCACTTGTGAAAAACATTCAAGGATAATACATTGTAGATCCTAGTGTCAAGCAGAACAAGCATAAATGCTCATGATAGTTAAGATCAAAAAAATATACCCACAAGCAGCAAACAAATAAAACATGTCCTCGTGCCCCCAGTCTTCTAGCTCGGCATCATCAAAAACTATTAGGGAGAGAACACTCATCAAAGAAATCATCATAGATAGCACACAAAGAAATAAAGTCAAGAAAGTCTCAGCGAGTCAAGTGTTTAAGTGCATGTGTGTAGGTCATAGAGTCAAACTTTGAGTATCGCATCTGCCAGTGGAAAATGTCATATCATGGTAGACTGTGGGTAGGATATCTGATAAGTGTTGAGAAACACTTGATGCTAGGGTAGTGTTGAAAAACACAGTTGGGGTGGTGTTAAAAAACACCATTTTCAAGATGTCCTAAAGACCAATGCATCCAAGAGACCAAAGCTAACACAGTTATGCCCCCTAGACAAAGACAAAGACCAATTCCAAACCAAGGCAACAAGGACAAGGCATGATGGAGAAAGGCTAAGTGTCGAGGACATGTGCTAAGAAACAAGGGTGCAAAGGCCTCAAGTAGCGCCTGTTTCCAGGTTTTCACCAAGGCACTTTTTCTATTTTTTTGAATTTTTTGTATTTTTTTTTTTTTTTGCATTTTTTCAAGACTTTATATGCTTTTTAGGATTTTTTCAGCATCACATATGAATTTTTATGGAATTTTTTTAGGATCAATAAATATGTACAAAGGATGCCCCTAGACAGAACATGCATCATGGATAGAACTTCTTCAAGTGCAAGATATTGTTAGGATCAGGGAGCTGTTCTCCCTCTGCAGTAGATAAAAAATAAGAACCTATCCCAAAAGTAGCAGTAATGATATAAGGTCCAAGCTAATTAGGTTTGAATTTGCCCTTTTTCTCTCTATGTTGTTGGTTCTTAGGGTTTTCTCATAAGACAAGTTCTCCCACTTGGAATTATCTAGGGTGAAACTTTTTATTGAAAGCTTTGGACATACGCTTTTGATATACCCTCATATGGTCAAATGATGCTTTATGCTTCTCATCAAGAAGTTCTAGCTCTTGGAGTCTCATGGCACGGTAGTCTTTATCTGTAACTAGACCTTTGAGGGAAACTCTAAGTGAAGGAATCTCAACCTCTAAAGGTAACACTCCTTCAACACCATAGGTAAGGGAAAAAGGAGTAGCCCCTATAAGAGTATGAATAATCATTCTTTAGGCTCACAAGGCCGGATTTATTTGTAAATGCCAATCTCTACCATTCTTATGAACTGTTCTATGTAGGATTTTGAGAATGGTTTTATTTGAAGCCTCTGTCTGACCATTTCCTTGCGGGAAGTAAATGGAGGACCAATGTTGTTTAATCTTGAATTGTTTGCATAGTTGCTTAAGGTCCTTATTCTTGAACTAACCTCCATTGTCAGTGATAATCTCAGAAGGTACGCCATATTGACAGATGATATGGTTCAGGATGAAAAGAGAAACTATCTTGCCCGAGGCAATAGAAAGTGGGACAACTTCTACCCATTTAGTAAAGTAGTCAATACCAGTGATGATAAATTTGTGTCCACCTGATGAGTTGGGATGAATATGCCCAACAAGATCAAAGGCTCGGCGCTGAAATGGCCAATGAGATATAGAAGGAATAAGCTCCCTTCTTGGAGCATGTATCAGATGACCATGTTTTTGACACTTTTCATAGGATTTTGTAAAAGCTACTGCATCCATCTGCATGGTAGGCCAATAGTACCCTGCCCTAAGCAACCTTCGGGCCATGGAAAGACCATTGGAATGTCCCCCACAGATGCCCTCGTGAATGTCAACTAATGCTTGATCAGATTCTTCCTTTTCTAAGCACCTAAGAAGTGTTCCATCTAAACCCCTCCTATACAAATCACCAGAGATAAGGGTATCGTGAGAGGTGTTGTGGGTAAGGTTTCTCCGTTTAGAGTGATTAAAGGTGTCAGGGATAATGCCATCATGAAGGTATGAGTAAATGGCACTATATCGGGATGAGTCATGACCAACAAGGGTACAAATGACATGGCTTTCTTGGGAGTCATAGATGGGATAATGTAGCTCTTCCACCAGGAATTCAAATCTAGACTCATGCTGCTCTAACTAGAGAAGCGAAGCAAGTGTAGCCATAGCATCAGCTTCTTTATTTTCTATTCTAGGGATTTGCTAAAATGTGATGAATGTGAAATACCATCTCAATGAATCAACCATTTTCTTATAAGGTACCAATTTTTCATCTTTTGTTTGGTATTCTTCATTAACCTGGTTGATTATCAGCTGTGAATCGCCATAGATATGTAGCTCTGTGATTCTCCATTCTATGGCCAACTTGAGCCCATTTGTCAATGCTTCATACTCTGCAATGTTGTACACTCAAATTATGCACTTCTCTAAGTCATTACTTCCAAGCAAATCCATGGATTGGAAACCTTGAGAAAGTGACCTAGAGCTCCCTAAGCATGGAGTCACAAGGATATTAAGAATGCCCTCAGCTAGAGCTATTAAGCCAATAACCTTGCTAGTAAACCACACAATGAGAGATTTAAAGAGACAAGGGCAAGAATGCCAATATCCTCAAGAATCAAAATGGAAATGCAAAGCAATGCTATGCTAGAATGAAAAATGCATACTAAGCTATTCAAAATGAGAGTATTACAAATTCTTACTAATTAAGCTATGTGAGCTAAGCTAGAGCTTGAAAGGAAATCTAAGCTAAGAAAGCATAAACATGAAGCTATGATGCAAGAATGAAAGCTAGCATGCAAGAAGATCTCCAAAGCTCCAAAGTCACCAAGAAATCCTACAGCATAAGATTAGCATAAAGAGTGGATGTCTAGAATGAGAAGAGAGCTCTTCTTTTAAAAGAAATGAGAATCAACAGACGATGGGGATTAAGAGGCAAAAGATTTGATCAAGGGTGGGGTTTGAAAGACGAGGAATCCATGTGCACAAGTTTCCTCCAATGAGAAAGAAGTGTTGACTTTTGAGCCTCGTGTGAGACAAAAAGGCCTTTTCTCCTTTTTATAAAATAGGAATAATGCTTTATTTGTGCAACTTAGGATAAGAGGAAAGTGGGGGCTTTTTATTTAATAAAAGGGGAGGGAATTCCTTTTAATTAAATAAAGATTTAGGATAAAATGGTTAGCCCATACAATATAATCAAATAAATAATAGAATTAGGATTTGATCAAGGAAATTGATTTAAATTGAAAATATTGATTTTTGAAAATATTGATTCAGGGATTTGATAAATTGCAAGAATGGGGCCCAAAGTCTAGGCAACCATTTTAGGGTGCATACAGTAATTAAGTTATAAGCTATGGTTTCTAACAATGTTTGAATGCTATCATTGCAATCATAAATAATTTGGATGACTAGAGTGAAGGTTAGATGACCGATGCAAAGAGTTAAAGTTGGTAATAGGTTCAAGTGTTTATGTTCTTGAGCGATAGTTGTTAGATCGGTGATTGGTGAAGATGTTGTGGTGTTTGAACGGTTAAGTCAGTCATAATATGGTGACATGCCTTATAGATTGGAGGTGATGATCTGGCATTACATTGTTTGATGCTAGTGTGTGGAGAAGATTCTAGATGAAGGTTGTGTGTGGGTAAAATGTGTTTGACCTCTTGACACAAATTTCTATGTTAATCATTGTGATGGATAACACAGTGCTGGAAATTTATCGTGTACATTAAATTTTATTATTTGATAAGTTGGATTCAAACGTGAAGATTGAAAGTTAAATTGTAAGTCATTTAGGGAAATCTTAAGGTGGTGGAAAAACTTAAGGGATTTATAAATAATATATATTGAATGAATTTGAGATATTTTAGTGTTGATCGTGTGTTGGGCAAGTGTGGTGTAAAGTGCTAGTTGTGATCAACCCAAAGCAAAGATAAGTGTGTTAAAAAGTGACTGTGTGCTTCATTTGATCTGATGAAGCAGAGGTAGTGTTATTATACAGATCATTGTTCTTGTTGTTCCCTAATAGTTACAATAGTCAAAATCCCTTAATCGGGTGGATCCTAGAAGGTCCCTATTGTAAATCCTCTAACAAGGTGGCACATTAGTTTGTGTTTGAAGTCCTCTAACAAGGCTACTCTTAACAGGGTAAAGGTCCTAATAGGCCTAAAGGTAAATCCCTTAACTGGGTAGCACTTAACTGTCCTTTTGTAAACTCCTCACAGGGTTAAGCTCCTCATAGGGAGAACTTCATAAAAGTACATCATTAAGTGGGTACTAATCCTCACTGTGGTTTTTTCCCAATTTGGGTTTCCATGAGATAAACATTTGTGTCACATGTTTCAATTATTTTGTGGATGTGCTTATGGTTATGATTTTCATTTTCTTCTATTAAAGTGAATCTTGTGAATGTTGTTATAAAGTTTAAGTGGTTGATAAAGTTAGAAAATTGGTAGGTTACTAATTCACCCCTTCCCTCTCAGTAATAAAATATTATGATTAACAATTGGTATCAGAGTTGAGTTTCTCTTTTGTGGTGAAGCTTAATATCTTGAGGCAAAGATCCAAAGATGATGAGAAAGGAAGGTCCCAAATTCACAAGAGAGAACTTTTCAGTATTGTGTGATCGGATGAAGCTATATATTAAAGGTATGAGTGATTAGTATTGGGATCATGTGGTTACTAAATATATTGTCCCTTCAGAAGTCTTGACTATACATATCAACTGAAGATTGGACAAGAACATACTACTACTATGAAATTCATTGCAATTACTCTTTCAGATGCAAAATTTATAGATGTCAAAGACTTGGATAATGCTCAAGAGATGTGGGAGAAGTTGAAAAATATCTATGGTGGAGATCCACATGTGTTGAAGGTAAAATTTGATAGCTTGACAGGTAAATAGGATGAAATGAGAATGCAGGAAAATGGTAACATAAAGCAATATAGTTAAAGAATCAAAGATGTTGTTGTCGCTATTCAAGGGGATGGTGGTAATCTTCTTGAGGAGGATATGGTAAGAAAATTTTTGATATCTCTTTTACCTCAGTATGCTATTAGAGTTTCAACTATTCAAGAACTCATATCCCTAGGAACCATTGTTGTTACTCTTGATTCTTTAATAGGAAATTTGACTGCATTTGAATTAATCAATTATGAAAATAGTATGCCTAAAGTTGAAGCTACTTTCAATTCATCATTGACTCTTCCACCATCTAGGAAAGGAAAGGAGATATCTAACATCTCTTCAACATTTTATTCAAATGATTATGAATTTTTCATGTTTGAAGAAAGAGAATGGGAAGAATTGGAAGCATTATTTTCTAAAATATCGCCTAGAGGAAAATGTAAATATAAGGGTAAGATACCTTTGAAATGATTTGCATGTAATAATATTGGACTCATTGCCTCTATATTTCCTGACAATGATAGGAAGGAGAAGCCAAGAAGATTCAAGGATAAGAACAAGAAAGCATGTTACCTTGTTGAGGAAGATGTTAATGATAAATAATCTGATGGTAGAGATGACGAAGAAATTGTATTTGTTGTAGTAAAGTAAGAACCCTCAGAAGAAGGTGAGAAATCTTTGGTGTCTAATATGAATCAAAGTGGTGATTGGATCATTGAAAATGGATGCACTAATCATATGACCGGTGATAGAAGAAAATTCATCAAGATGAAGGAATGTTATGGAGGTTTAATAAGATTCAGTAATGATGCTCCATGTAGTGTGAAAGGTAAAGGATCCATTGCTTTAAATGATAAGACAAATTGTGATGATGTTTACTGGGTTGATGGTTTGAAATAAAACTTGTTAAGTGTAGCTCAGTTAAACAATAAAGGATATATATTGGATTTTAATGAAGGTACGTGCAGGATCATTGGGAAAATAAGAGAATTGATTGCTACTGGTAAACAAACTAAAGGTAACTTGTTCCATCTAAATTCTACAATTAAGAATTGTTTGATTGCCAAGGTAGAATATTGTTGGTTATGGCATGAAAGGTTTTGTCATGTAAATGTTGACAACCTGGTCAAAGTTAGTAAGATGAAGATAGTGAGAGGTAAAGAATGTCAGCTTGGGAAGTTAACTAGTTTAAGTTTTATCAGTAAAAATTAATCTTTTGAAAGTATCTTAGATCTAGTTCATATCGATCTGTGTGGTCCAATGAGAACTTAGAGTTACTATGGTAATATATATTTCATGTTTCTTGTTGATGATTATTCCAGAATAATGTGGGTTTTTTTTCTTAAAGACAAATCAGAAGCTTTTTACATGTTCAAGATCTACAAAGTCAGAGTGGAGAAGGAGACTAGTAAGACCTTGAAATGTCTCAAATCTAATAAAGAAGGTGAGTTTACTTCACATGAGTTTATTTCATACTGTGAGAAACAAGGAATCAAAAGGCATGTGTTAGCTCAGAGAACACCTAAGAAGAATCACATTGTTGAAATAAGAAACATATCTATCATTGATTGTGCCAGAACATTAATGATTCAAAAAGGTGTTGCACAAACATTTTGGAGAGAAGCGGTGAGAAATTTTGTTTATACATTGAATAGAGTTCAATAGAAGAAAGGTACAAACAAAACTCCTTATGAGTTGTGGCATAGTCGACACCCTAGTGTAATTTATTTCAAAGTTTTTGAAAGTAGGTGTTACATAAAAAGAGATGAAAATTTAGGAATTTTTTACCCAAGATGTGACGAGGGAATATTCTTAGGGTATTCCATAGAGAGAAAAGCCTACAAGTGCTTGAGCAAGAGAACAAGAAAGATAGTGGAAAGTGCTAATGTGAGAGTAGATGAATTTTCTGAATAAAATGATGAGTCCAGTAAGAAGGAACCCAATGACTATCATGGGTTTGTATATTTACAACTGGTGGAGCATAAAACTATAGTGGAACCGATGGAGAGACAAGTTAATGAACAAGAACCAATTCAAGAAGTGCAAGGTACTCCAATATTTGAACCAGTGTTTCCAAGGTATGTGAAACTGAATCATTCACCTAATCAAATTATTGCTGATAGAATGTTGGTGTTATGATAAGAGGAAAGGCAAGAGAAAGTACATGTTTTTTATTTTAACTTGAACCTAAAACTATGAAATATGCATTGAAAGATGATGATTGGTTAAAGGATATGGAAGAAGAATTGGAGAAAATTGATAATAAAAAAAACCTAGACACTAGTACCTAGACCGGTGGACAAGAATGTAATCGTACTAAAAGGATTTTTAGAAATAAGATGAATGAAAAAGGTGAAGTGATAAGGAACAAAGCAAGGTTGGTGTGCAAAGGATATGCACAAGATGAAGGTCTAGACTTATATGTGGTTAGGCTTTAAGGTGTAAGGATACTACTTGCATATGTTGCTTACAAAGGATTCAAGGCATATCAAATGGATGTTAAATCAACTTTTCTTAAAGGTGTATTGGAAGAAAAAGTATACATTGTACAACCAGAAAGATTTTCTAATAAAGAAGTTAAGAACATGGTGTGAAAATTACATTAAAAAAATTATGGATTGAAGCAAGCACCTAGAGCATGGTATAAGAGATTGCACTCATATTTGATTCAGATTGGTTTTACAAGGACAAGTGACAATAGTAATGCATATTTGAAGATTGAGAAAAATTATAGGTTACTAATTGCAAAAATATTTGTTGATGATATAATTTTTTATGGTAATGAAGAGAGGAGTAGATCATTTGTAGAAGAAATGCAGAAATAATTTGAGATGTCTATGATTAGTGAGATCAAATTCTTTATTGGATTCCAAGTTCAATAGTTGAAAGAAGGTTTCTACATAAGCCAATTCAAATATGTGAAATAGATATTGAAAACATTTGGGTTAGAAGACTCAAAACCGGTTGGCACCCCTATGGTAACTGGTTGTAAATTGTCAAAAGAGGATGACTCTAAGGAGGTGGATGAGACTCTTTATAGGTCCATGATTGGTAAGCTACAATATGTGGTGCACAACAAACTAGACATTATACATGAAGTTGGATTAGTGGCTAGATTTTCTTCTAATCCTAAGGAATCATATTTGATTGTGGTGAAGTGAATCTTTAGATATCTTAAGGGAACTACAAATTATGGTCTTTGGTATGGACATAAAGGTGATTTTTCTTTAAATGTATTTACTTATGATGATTGGGCAGGTAATGTTGATGATCGGAAAAGCATAACTGGAGGTGCATTTTTTCTTAGAGATAGGATTTTATCCTGGACAAGAAAGAAGCAAAATTGTATATCATAGTCAACAAATAAAGATGAATATGTTGTTGTTGCAATTAATTGCACATAGGTTGTGTGTATTAAGCAAATCTTGGAAGGAATTCAGGAAATGGTAACTGAACTAGTGGTTATCTATTGCGACAATAAAAGTTCCATTAATATATATAAAAACCCGATGATGCACTCTAAGGCTAAGAGTATAGCTATCAAATAGCATTTTCTTAGAGAATGGGTACATGAGAAGGAAGTAAAGTTGGAATATGTGCCAACTAAGGAGAAGGTTGTTATTTTCACAAAGCCATTACCTAAGGCTGATTTTGAATATCTAAGAGGTAAATTAGGGGTTATTCCCCTATCTGACTTAAATTAAAAGAAGATGCAGTTGCATCAATCCAAGTGTATTCCAGTGAATAATTTTATGTTTGGATTGATGTTGGGAGGCTACTCCTTAGGGGGAGAAGTCTATGAAGTGATGTGTTAAGCTGAGTCAGGTACAACATAGAAGATATAAGGTTTCTTTAACACTTTTGGAACTATTGTCAAAGGGAGACAAAAAGTAAGGAAGAGCTTCAAGGAGATTTTTCATAATTGTAGAAGGAAAGTTGCAGATAAGAGAAGTTCAATGAAAGAGAGTAATTGTGAGATCAAGTGAAAGATAGAAGTGGGAACATTTTTCTGTTCCTAGTGTTGTTGGTATTGATGAGAGTGTTGCATGTAGGAAGTTTTTCCATCAATGCCAAAGGGGGAGATTATTAGCAAAACTAATGCTAACTGATGTTGTGATGGTAAGTGATTTATGAAGTTTTCATGGTATAGATTTGAGTGCATGATGATCAGTTATCGAGTTGTCATTGATGTCAAGTATTGACCTAGTGTTGCTAGTATGTTTCTGAGTATAAGGATGATGATCAAAGGGGTGCGGTAAGTTTCAATTGTAGCGATTCATATGGGGGATTGATGAATGTCTCAGAATGCCAAATATATGACCACTACTATTGATATTGAACGGTAAGAAAGTTATGATAAGATGAAGTATAACAGTGCAACTGTTGGAATAGTTAGTGACATGTGATGGGTGATTTGATAGGTTTATTAGATTTTTGTTGTGTCTTGTAATGCGGTTACAAGATATGGTTGCTAATAGTTTTTGGATTCTATCGTTGCAATCTCAACTAATTTGGATGATTAGAGTGAATGTTAGATTATCGGTGAGAAGAATCAGAGTTGTTAACAAGTTGAAGTGTTTATGTTCTTGATCAAAAATTGTTAAATCTTTGATCGATGATCGGTGAAGATGTTGCGGTTATTTTGGTTAAGTCATTCATAATCTAGTAAGGTGTCTTATTGATTGGAGGTTATGATTTGGCATCACATTATTTGATTCTAGTGTGTGGAAAAGATTCTAGATGAAGGTTGTGTGTGGTTAAAACATGTTTGACCTCTTGACACAAATTTGTATGTTAATCATTGTGATGGCCAATGCGGTGCTAGAAATATATTGTGTATAGTGAAGTTTATTGTTTGATGAGTTGGATTCAAACATGAAGATTGAAAGTTAAAATGTAAGTCATTTAGGGAAATCTTAAGGTGGTGGAAAAACTTAAAGGCTTGATGAACAATATATATTGAATGAAGTTGAGATTTTTTAGTGTTGATCATGTGTTGGGCAAGTGTGGTGTAAAGTGCTAGTTGCGATCAAGCTAGAGCGAAGATAAGTGTGTTAAGAAGTGATTGTGTGCTTTAGTGGATCTGATCAAGTAGAGGTAGTGTTATTCTACAAATCATTTTTCTTGTTGTTCGCTAATAGTTACAACAGTCAAAATCTCTTAATCAGGTGGATCCTAGCAAGTCCCTATTGTAAATACTCTAACAAGGTGGCACATTAGTTTGTGTTTGAAGTCCTCTAACAAGGCTACTTTTAACACGGTAAAGGTCCTAATAGGTCTAAAGGTAAACCCCTTAACTGGGTAGCACCTAACAATGCTTTTGTAAACTCCTAACATGGTTAAGCTCCTCACATGGTATACTTCAAAGAAGTACATCATTTAGTGGCTACTACTCCCCACCATGGTTTTTCCCATTTTGGGTTTCCATGAGATAAACACTTGTATCATGTGTTTCAATTATTTTTTGGATGTGCTTATGGTTATGATTTTTATTTGCTACTATTTAAGTGAATATTGTGAATGTTGTTATAGGGTTTAAGTGGTTGATAAATTTGAAAAATTGGTAGATTACTGATTCACCCCTCCCCTCTCAATAATCTAATCTTAGGATTAACACCCTTACCATGTAATTGTATTGTCAAAAAATGGAAGCACTTCCATTTAGGACTGGTTTAGCCCTCCAAGTAGGTGGTTTGGGGTCATGTCAGATGCCTTGATGGGATCTCTAGCTTGGATCTAGATTTTTCCCCTGTTCTGCTCCATTTTCCACCTCTTTCCTACCCGTTTCTAGCATCCTGACCTGAAACCCTGAGATTCTTGACCTCAGGGTCAAGGTCAAGCTCGACCCTGACCCTGGGGTAGAGATTTTAAAATCTAGAAGTTTCTGGATGTCGGGTTTCAAAAAGTTTTATTTATCGCTTCTAGGTCAGCTATTTCGGGCTTCAGAATGGTAAACTCTTAAATTATATTCAATTTAGGTCCATTTCTAGGGGTTAAGGTTTAAATAGGAATTTAATTCTCCTTTGTAGGCCTCTCTAAAAGTTTTTGCCCTAGATTAGTATAAAAGGAAGCCTTCCTCTCTCATTTCAATCCATCCTTTATTATAATCTCTCAAGCACTCCATCTTTCAAGCAAGCATTCTCAATCAAGGAAGCATTCAAGAAATCATCTACATTCAAGAATTCAAGTTCTCCATTGAAGATCAAGGATTCAAGCATTCAAGCCTTTGGAGGGATTTGGTTCAAGCATTCAAGATTCATCATTCAAACCCTAGATCTATCCATCATGGTGGTGTGATCTTCCTTCAAGATACTTTGTTCATCTTCAAGATTTATTCAGTCTCCCTTCAAGGTGGATTCCAAGCATAAAATAATGGAGGTTTTGATTTGCATTTGTTAGTGTTGAGTCCAAGATTATATCAACATACTTGTTTACATTCCAAATACAATTGCATATCTATTGCATATCATAGCTTCGTTGTTAGATCTACGTCTACTACTTGCTAGCATTCTCTATTTCAACTCCATTTTTAAGGTTGATTCCAAACCAAGGTTTGACCAAGGCAAAACCCTCATCCAAACAACAAAACCATTTTTCTTGCAGGAACAAGTGTGGAACAATGAATTACAATGTAGATCTGAGTACCCTTTTCGGCAGACTTCTGGGATCCGTGAACAGATTTTTTGTCAGAACAATGTAGGTCAAGGTTGACATAAAGGGGTAAGATTGTTCCCAGGGATAAGATTGTGCCCCTTGTATTTGGGTCAAGGTTGACCTTTTTCAGAAAAGAAGAAGGTTTTTGGGTTTTCTCTATCTCTGTGTTTCCAGGCCAGAGTCGGTTGCAAAATTTCTTGAAATCCAGTACAAACACTAGAAAATAGTAATTTTTGAATCTGCTACTTTTCAAGATAAGCATTTATATTTTATTAAGTTTTATATGTCCACAACATTTTCCATCACGCATTACACAAAACACATAGATATAAAAACACATATCTTTATATATATATATATATATATATATATATATATATATATATATATATATATATATATATATATATATATATATATATATATATATATATATATATATATATATATATATATATATATATATATATATATCTTACAGTAATAATGTTTGGTAAGGGGTCCTAATGTGTCTTAAGGGGTTCTAGGACACATTAATGTGTCCAAGGTCCCCTTATGACCACTTACAACCCATTAGCACCACTCTCTCTATATCTTAGGGGTCCTAAGGGTTGTTAAGGTGTCATATGACACATTAATGTGGCATATGACCCCTTACAACCCCTTACCATACAATAGTGTATGGTAAGGGGTCCTAAGAGGTCTTAATGGGTCTCAGGACACATTAATTTTTCTTAAGACCCCTTAAGACCCCTTATGACCCCTTAGGACCTCTTAAGACCCCTTACCATACAGTAGTGTATTGTATGGGGTGTGTGGTAATGGATTCTAAGGGGTTGTAAGGGGTCTTAAGGGGTCCTAGGACACATTAATGTGTCCTAGGATCCCTTGTGACCCTTGGGGACTCTTTAGGTCCTCTAAGATGTATGGTAAGGTGTCATAAGGGGTCCTAGGAGACATTACTATGTCTTAGGGCTCCTTAAAACCCCTTAGAACCCCTTAACATACACTAGGACACATTAATATTTTGTAGGATCTCTTATAACCCCTTACAAACCTTTAGGACCTCTAAGATATATGGTAAGGTGCTCTAAAGGGTCATAAGGGGCCTTAGGACCCCTTATGACTCCTCATGACCCCTCTCTCTACATCTTAGGGGTCATAAGGGTTGTAAAGGGGTCCTACGACATATTAATGCACCCTAGTACCCCTTAGGGGAGAGGGAGAGAGAGAGAGAGAGGTGAAATTAGGGGATAATATGGTGAGAAGAGGGAGTGGAGAGAGTGAAATAGGGTATTTAAGGGGAGATAAATGTGAGAGTGAGAGTGCGAGAAGGGGGAGAGTGTGAGAGAAATGAGGTGGAGATAGATGGTAATAAGGGGGAAGAAATGGTGAGAAGGGGAGGGAGATGAGAGAAAGAGAGAAAGGGGGAGGGGAAGAGATGAGGTGGACTGAGAGAAGGGGGGAGAGATGAGGTAGACAGAGAAAGAAGATAATTAGTTCTTGGAATAAACAAAGATAGTGATGGGGGAAGGAAGAGGGGAGTAGAGAGAGAGAGAGGTTGAACCTATAAAAATTACAATAAGAAAAAATCCTCAAATGATCATGCACAAGTCAAGGGCTTAAGGTTCAATAGTTCATTGGAAATCATGCTGAAGATAATGTGTCGATTCCTAAAATTTGGTTGTCTAAAATTTCCTAAAAACTCTCAAAGTCCAAAATCTTTATCTTAACTCCTATGAAGTTGAAACCATTCTCTAACATCCTAAAAGTATATACATAAAATGTAACTTATACTTAAATGTTACATTTTATGTATGGTTCTTGTGTTGAAATTGGCATGAGTGTGCCTTATTTAGAAGGGTTTTTATGTCTTTCTTTATTACCACATAGGGCGTACACACTATGTAAGCCATTGAATTTCAATGTTGCACTGAATGAAACCTTGGGGAAACATTTAAATTTGAATAGCGTGCACACACTATAGCATGTACATGTTATTGTGCGTACGTTCTTTTAAATGCATTGGAATCCACCAAGCCTAAGGCTTGGATTTTCCTTGGATATCCAAACCAAAGGCTTGCAAACAGGTATGAGACTTGTTTTCAAGCAAACATATAAAAATTTACATATTTGTTTGTGTGATCCTCGTTAAGTTTACTCGTGGTTCAATAACGATCAAACCAGATGACATGATACTGTAGATCTCTCTATTAGCTATCTAACCATAGAATTAATTTTGAATTCTGATTATGTTAAGCTTTTCATCTCTAATTTATTTTGTATGAATGCCTGATTGTTGTCAAAAGCCAATGTGTAGTGTATTGGGATTAGATTTTGGCTCATTCGTAGAATTTTGCAACAAGTCACTTTTTTAGAAACTAGAATCCATTCTACACACTTTAAAAAAAAAGTTCTGATTTTCAATTAGTTTTCAATGATTTCTAGGGGGAGCACTCACAAATTTCACATTTTTAGGATGTGTCCACTTTGAAAATTCATAAAAAATTATACATTAATAAAAAAATTAGCACAAAATTCTAGGATAAACTACGTGGTGTTAGCTAACTTCTCACCATAGTGATTAAAAAAATTCAAAAAAAAGTTAACATTTTGGGGAGAGCAGACCATACGCTATGTTATATTTTTTCACAAAAAATAAGACCACTTTTTGTTCTCCCCTTTTTTGAGGGCCTTAAAATCTACCATTTTCAAGATAAATTAGTAGTTTAGAAACTAGATTTAGAGTGTTACAACTCTTGTTCTTGCCACATCTTGAAAATTTGAGTCTAACTATCTTCAATTTCTCGTCGAAGTTCAAAGTTTTCTGATTTCAGAAAAAAATAGCATTTTATACCCCCTTTTTGGTCCCCCATATTTGTCCACTTACCCTTGAACAAGTTCGTACTATTTAATATTTTAAGCCATTCAATTAGGCCATTGTATGATTGATTTCTACTTGAACACTTATGGAATGACCATGTTCGCATAAATGTGCAGTATTAATCTAGTTTTATCCTTCTCTCACAATAGCAAATATTAAAGCCAATATTAAAACTCGCTCAATAAATTAGTTTTTCTTAATTTGATTGTAGACTGACTAACAAATATTACATCTTACTTCCTTTAATTTCAATGCACAAGACAATGTTACCTATTTTTATTACATCGAGTCATCAATTTACTAAAAACATTTTCTTCATTTTTGTAGATACCATTAGGGTCATTGAGGGGATGTTGGCATGACATGAGGACCCTCCAAAAACTCAACCACATTACCGATTGTCTCCAAAATTTGCATCCATACCCCACACTTGGCACTTAGAAAGGGTACTTTAAAAAAATAAAATTAAAGTGACATTTTTTAGAAATTTAGACCGATATTAGTGATGAAATTCTTCAACTTGATTATTAGTTCTTTGAAGAATGAAGATTTGATTTCAAATGCAATGATATTGATAGGTGACTTGGTGTTGGTGAAAACTGATCGAGAAATTACCATTTTCTACATTTCTTTTACTCTAACTTCATATTGATCTTAAGAAATATCACTTAGTCAACCACCATAAATTGCAAAATTCATTTGCAATACTATAAAGGTATATAATTGGACATTTCTTTTGAATTTTATGTTTAGTATAAATTTGTTAGGATATATATTGGATTGAATAGTATATTCTATTTATTTGTCCCCATAATGCTATAGTGCCATTTCAAAGTCATTTGATAAATCATCTACCAAATAACATCATGTGCATGCAATGGAATCAAAATTAAAAGATTGACAAATGTAAAATTGTAAATATTTATTTCTAGATTCAATTGTGTATGTTTTTTCAACATTTTGGATCGCACTATGTGATCCATCATCACAATGAGAGAATGTAGAATTTGAATAGGAAAATATAAAATTACTATTATATATACATATATCAAATTCTAAAAGAATTAAAAATTCAATTTTTACATTTTTATATATTTTATTTTATTTTTAACTTAAATTTTTTTGTTTTATTTGCAACTTTTAATGTAAGAAACAAATGTTAATTATAATGTTTTTTCATTTTTTCATTTTTTTCTTAAATATTTTTTGTTAAAAATTTATTGTGTATTATATTTTTCCCAAATAAGCTTACTTATTTTAAATTCCCATAGGATTTGGAACCACCGAGAATATTGAAAAACAACCTGCTTTGTACCGCAGCGGGCCCCACCCAAAACAACTCATGCAATTCATAGTTTGGAAGGTAGTGGAAAGTGGATTCCGATTCCTGGTATACAACGCCGTTAGAAAAGAGGGTAGCCGGTGGTTTTGTCGCACCCAATTTCGCTTTGCCACTCGTTCTTTTAAATCTTCATCACATGCTATCCAAACACAGATATCATCTCTTACCTCTTTTCATCTGAGAATCTGTTATTCAAGCTTTTCGTTTGAGAATTTGTTATTCAAGCTTTTCGTCTGAGAAAGGAAGAAGGGAAAAATGAGTTCAAAGGATTTTATTAGGGTTTTGAGGGAAGAGGGTTTGAAGCTGAAGCTCTCGTCTTTATCATTTGTCGCTCCATCTTCTGCTGTAGCGCTTCAATTCTTCTCCTCACGCAAACCTCAGTCTCAATCTGAAGAAGACGCCGATCTCCATAGCCAAAGAAGAAAGCAGTCAGAGGAGTCACTGCGACAAGTCATGTATCTCAGCTGTTGGGCTCCCAATTGATTATTTCGCAGCAAGCTGAGAAATCAGAAATCAGAAAGCTTTGCAGACGATGTATATACAGAGGAATAGGACTTCCAGGACCCCAAATCCACAGTGAATTTAATTGTAAAATGATGTATTTATTTCATTTTGGAGCATAAAAGGAAAAAGTACAACGTGTTTGAGGATTTTATTTTGGGCCACGGCGAGAGATCCTCCCTCGAAGACGTTCAATTGTATTTTATTCCTTTCTCTCATGATTCTGTGAAACCTAAAAATGAAGATGGATTCGTTTAGAAAGTTGAATGGCAATGTATTTTTATCAGTTCCCTGAATCGACCTGCAAAAAATCCATGGGATCAAACGTTATGTTCAGTAGTACTGGTGAGGTGTCAAGCAGTTTAATATCAATTTGAACCCTAATTAACTTTTGTAGGCTTCAAATATCACGCGTGGGTGCTTCACTTGACTTTGGGTTATACGCAAGATTTTCGTGAAAGACAGCTTATGCCATTACGTCTTTACTGCTAATGTTGTCCTTTATTATGTGGCATTGGGTATTTTCATTGTCCATTTTATAATATTTAAACTACTATACAACTTTGAATTAAATTTTTAATGCTAAAATTATTATTATTTTATTTTATCAAATTTAATATTATACTATTTATTTGTGATCGATTTGATATTCTTATTATCTATATTATAATATCTAAATTATTGTACAATTTTGACTTGTGTTTGGACCCATTTTGATTAGATTATCTTTTTTAGAATAAATAGCGTGTAAGTTGGGATATTTTTTTGATGGAAGTTGGCAGATATCCCTATCCTAAACTTTATTCTTTTCTATAATGACTAGCGTGTAAGTTGAGATATTTTTCCATGGAAGTTGATAAATATCCCTATCCTAACTTTATTCTTTTCTATAATGACTAGCGTGTAAGTTGAGATATTTTTCCATGGAAGTCGATAAATATCTCTATCCTAACTTTATTCTTTTCTATAATGACTAGTGTGTAAGTTGGGATTTTTTCCCATGGAAGTTGGCAAATATCATTATCCTAACTTTATTCCATTTCCATACTTCTAGATATCATCTGAAATCTCCATTATTAATCATCTTTGTTTACATTCATCAAAATAGAAGTGTCTATTATCAATTTTGCACTAGGATTTAAACCTTGAAGTTTTGAATGTAAAATGTAAATTATAAAATTGATTCCATGTCTCCCTCTTTCAAACTAATTGTTACAAGTTCATTAAAGAAAAATATATATTTTAGATTGTATGCTAGGATATTATATAAAAGAACATGACTTGTTGCATTTCAATGCATCAAGACATGTTAAGTCATTAATGAGAATCGTTTACATGAGAACAATATAGTATATTACCTCTTAATAGAGATTAATGTTTCAACACTTCTATATAATATCTTAATATAGAAATTTGATTTGAGAGATGAACCTAAAATCTTATGTCTCTTAGCCTTAAAAAAAAAATAATGAATGTGATTGTTGGTGCACTTCTAATCTTTTATCTTACAATGACATCTTCATATTATAACCAAATTCTTTTCTATCATATGCTCTTAACTTTGTGCCCCTTATGATAATTGAAGCAAGTTCAAGGAAATGTTAAAGAACACCTCTTGGACTTGATGATGTCATTAAAACTATGAAAATCCCTTGAGCTTCAATCAAAACCATTTTCATATTGTTCATAAAGAGTATGAAAATAATTTAAATATTAAAATGTTAAATGTGCGATGCGACAAATGTATCATTAATATTAATATGAAATGCTCTTAAAAATATAGGATTCTTGTGGATAATATCCAAGTTCCTTAGCAGGTTGCTTTTAAATATGAAATCCTAAATAATAATTAAAAATTGATAGTGGTCAAATTTTCTTGTAGTAGTTGGCTTGGGAAATGAAATTGGTTTACATAAGAGAGAATAATGTAAATAAAAATTAAAATTATGGTGCAAATAAAATCAGTAGAATTGTATTCATTCATCTAATAATATAAGTTTAATAAAGTAAAACAATAATAAGTTTTATATTTTAATCATTAAATAAAATATGGAAATAGAAATTATACAAGAAATGAGAAAAAGAAATAGGCAAGGTATAGAGAAGTGTGTCTAATCTAGAAGATGTAGAGATAGAATAGGGTTGAGAGTTGACTTTAAAAGATCTTGAATCATGAACAATAGGTTATAGAAGCCTATTTTTTTTATAATATATAGTAATATCTTCAGACATACATTCTTATCTTTGGTGTTGCACTCTCATCAATGACATGTTCAAATTAGGTGGATGTTTCCACTAGGAGGCATCACATTGAACTTATATATCCTTGTTTTGTGGGAAAAAGGTGCCTTGGTGATTTTTTGGGATCTCTCTTTAGATCTTTGTATAGACAATTTAATGACTTGGTTGTATAATTTTGGGGTATTTGAGTGAAAAGGTGCAAGAATGGAAAATATGTGTGTGAAACTATGGAGAAGGAAAAAGTGCACCGACCTAGAGACTAGTTAAAGTCTCAAGGGATGAACCCTTCCCTTTGCCACCTCACTTATACTAGCCCACAGAGGTAGGGAGATCAATTGTGAATATTGCAAGAAGTTTACTTGGTTGCTTCTAAGTGTTTAATATGAGTGTTTAATGAATATTAATTACTAAATGCAAATAAATGATTATAAATAAAGTAAATGAATTGATAAAAATGTTTAGATTATCGGAAATGAACAAACAAAATATGAAGGTGACAGTGAACTCCATGAACTCATTTCCTTGGACAACAACGTGCGTCTAAGATTATAACACAAAAATATGATACTAGTGTGACATGCTAGCATCTCATACATACATAGTATGGAGGACAATGACAAAGTGCAAAATAAAATAATAATCTAATAATATAAAACACAAACAAATAGAATAACGAGATGATAGAAATGAGAATAATAGAGAATGGATAAGAAAGGACCCAATTCAATGGTTGATGAAGTGATATGTTGAATTCGTCCCTCCATGAAACCTGCACATGAGGAAAATGAACAAAATGGTTTGGTGGCTATTTAGAGACCTGCCTCAGTCATATTCCTATTTTGGTGTTTTCACCTCCACAATAGCCGAATAGACACGATAAACGGTGATAGATAATTGTATGGAAATGACAAATACGATACTAATCAAATAAATAGATAGAGATAAATGATATGCTAGTCAAGAACTCAATGAAGAAACATAAGGAGAAATATGACACTTTAAGATTTAATTTTCTATGTAAAATTTCTTTAACTTATTAATAAAATAATCAATCTATTATCGAGAACAAAAAACTAGCTATTAATTCATATAAAGTATAGTAATTATTAAAAAATGCTAGAGTAATTATGGAGATGGAAGTAATGTGAATTATATGATAGTGGGAAGGTTTGGTATATAGCTATAAAGGTTTCCACGAGAATTCAATATGGTTGTGATGGAATATACATAAATAAACTAGTATGGCACTACAAAGATGTCATCACAAGGAGATCATGATTATATAGTTCATCTTAAATTGACTAGATATGATACAATACAATCAACTTAGATAGAAGGTAGAGAACATTGTAAAAAACTAATAGGGTTTTTTTTGTATGTAATGCTAATTGTATTTATAGGTATAGTTCACAAGGATACCCCTTAACACTTGTTCTCTCATGGCAAGGGAATCTAGAGGAGGATGATGTAGATAAAAAATAGGGGATGCAAGACTAGCCTAAAAAGAAGAAGTGAGATGCACTTGTATTTGAGAAAAAGTATATGGATGGTAACAACAATTTAATTGTAAAATAGTTAGTTACTTAAGTCTTTCCACATCCACTATCGCTCTAGCTTACCAATTACTTGTAGCCACTACTATACAGGCAAGTTTCCTTTTACAACATTGCCTTTGTTTCAACTAGTTGTTGAATTTAATTGGATTTATTTACAAATTTGATAGGTAGATTAGGCATAGAATGTTTGCATTGTCCAAGTATATACATAACTTGCTGATAATTAAATGAGCCTCGCTAGGTACATAAGTTACTTAATAAAGGACTAGTTTCCCCACTAGGCATCTAATTGAGCTATTTGCACCTATCTATTGTCCATAGTAGAGATTTGTCTATACCAAGAAGTATAAAAACATAATAGATGCATTGAGTATGATGATATTAGGTGAATTAAGAATAAAAAGAAATATAAGCATGCTATAATATCTCAAAGTACATTCGAAGGCGTTGTTAAAAGGTGAGGGTACACCTTTCATCTTTATTATCACTTGCAATGGTCATACACAAATTACTACCTTAGATCTACATTTCCAATTTCCTATTTTGCATTTGCACAACCTTTCTATTCAAATTTGTAATACTTAATTTACCTTAAACACAATCCTCATCGTACTATTTTATTTTTAATATTTATTTATGATTAAACATCTTATATCAACATTCTCTTTCTTACATTTTTTTATACTTTTATAGTTTTATTAAATGATAATTTTATATTTATTCAATGCTCACAATACAATACATTATAACACAAACACATTCATTTATATTTATTACATATAAATCTTATAATCTTGTATCTTACGAACATATTTATTTCATAATCACATACTTTACATATTGTAATGCATGTTATAATATTAGATCATATTCATATTTATACTTGAATATTATAATCCATATCATATTTATATCAAAATCATCTTCTCTTGAGATTCATAACTACCATTATCTTATTATTTTTTGCTAGCACTTTACTTTTCTTAAAAGTATCCATATGGCCACATCTCTCTCTCTCTCTCTCTCTCTCTCTCTCTCTCACACACACACACACACACACACATCACAAGATTGGAAGTTATCAATGGGCCTTTGAAAGGGAAAGACTAGATTGTAGAATTATAATCTAATCATAAGAATGAAAAAATTACATCGGCTAAACTTACTATCATACTAAAACTAAAAAACTTTTTCTTTTATAATTTACTAAAGTTGATCAATAACCTTTACATTCTTCTTGCAAAACACAACAATATATAAAAAGAAAAAATATCAACTATTATTAAGGAGTCTAATACTACTATTGAGGAGGTAAAAAGGGTTTATAACATGCATAAATCTTCTATTGTTTGTTCTACATTTGACACCTCTTATATTGTTTTAGGGTTAAATGAGGATTCTCTTTATGATATCTTTTACATTGTCATCGACTGATTTGTTTTGATATTGTTTTTATGTTTTTAAGGGCACTAATTTGTCTATGACTTTCAACTTCTTAACTAAATAAAGTGTTGAATTCTCTTTTAAACATAATATACAATAGAACTAATTCACAAATTGCTTTAACCTAAGTAGTCATGTATAAGATGGTCCAATTCATCAAATTCATCTAGGGGTTGTACCTAGCCCTAATATGCCTTGAGAATTTGAACCTTAATAGATGGCTTATATATCACATTCCATCCTCATCGCCAATTATTCTCAACTAATTGAACTACATCCCTTTGACTCAATGAATTTTTTTAATTAGGGTTGGAGGCCTAGCTTGATTGGCCAAAACTTGTTGTGGTAAAGAACGAGGTCATGAGGTCTAGTCTCCCCCATTTCACATGGTACTGGAGGTCTAATCTCCCACCAATCACCTCAAAAAGCTTATCCTGTAGTTTATAAGAAGTGTTATACCCAATTTCTCCAATCTAAAAATAAAAAATAAATTGTGTTAATTAAAAATGTCCCACATTAGAAATATCCAACCCATAGGATTTGGAACCGATAGAATATTGAAAACCAATCTGCTTTGTAGCGCAGTAGGCCCCACATAAAACCACAAATTACAATTCAAGCTTCCTCACTGTTTGGAAGCTTCTGGACCTGGATTCCTGGTATACAACACTGTTGGAAAGGCATCCAAGTGGATGTGGTGGTTTTCTCACACGTGGCATCCAAGTAGACTTCATACCAAGAAGAGCATGTGGCCCTTTTTGAAAATCTGCATGAATATGACTATCAAATCTGCTAAATAATCTAAATTATAAGGACTGTAATGAAGATCTAAAGAGTCTGCATCAAGTTGAGAGCCCATATGGTGTGTAGCACCAGATTTATAATCGCTTGAGAAAATAAGACCCTACCTTTCAATTTTTCATTTTCCTTAGTAATTTCCTAATTTGGAGATGATACTTTGACAAAATCAATTACCTCAATATTAATTTTTTTGAGTAGAAAACTAAGGTGCTCATTTTTTTTTCATGCATTGATGTTCTTCATGACTAGTTTTGTTAAAAAGGGAACATTTAACTCTCTTAGTAATTGATTTACTTTGTTGAGATGTGTTATCCTTTTTGAAGTTATCAATTTTGTCTTCTTTCTTCCCTTCTTTGTCCTTTTTAGTGCTCTTTTTCTCTCCTTTAGCATTTTGATTCTTTTCATTTTTGTAATTAGAGTTTGTGCCTTAGTAGATTTCAAAGTACCTATTTGAATTAAATTTTCTTGTTCCCTTGTAATATAGAAAATGAAGTTATCAAGTGAGGGCATAGACCATGAGGTACCAAGGGCTCTTTTAGTAGAATAGAAGGTAGAGACAAACATAGAAGATTCAAAACCTAGTTTGAAAAGTACATAAAGGATTAATTGATCCCCTTTCTTGTCGATTCCACAATCTTTTAATTGTAAATTCAAAGATTTAAACTTAGTGAAGAAGTCCACTAAAGTTGAAAAAATAAAAGGACTAAGACCTAGAAGTTGATTTTCCAACTCATGTTTTCTAAGTTTATCAATTGTCACAAATAGTGTTTTGAGAGCTTCCCAAACTTGGTTGGGTATTTTAAAGTTATCAACATGAAATACTAATTTTGGAGATAAATTTAAACATAGAAAGCCAAATGCTTGGTCACACTTATTGAAAAACAATTATTTGTCCTTAGTTGCATTAGGTTCTTTTTCTATTCCCATTTTACCTTATATAAGCCTATATTCTTTAGTACAAGAATGAATTTCAACTTCCAATCATGATAATTGAAGGTGTTAGAGGTTCTATAGTCACATTAGGATCCATACTGCAAGAATTAGATTGTTGCTTTTAGAATGCAGAAATGAAGAGCACTTCGTGAGGAAGTGCAAAAAATAGAAAAGACACAACACTCCCTTGAATATCTTCCCCCCCTTGTTTTTGGCACTTTATAGGAGTGCTTTGTAACCAAACCTAAAAAATAACTGAAAATGATACATCATAATGATATTGTGAGTGTGTTTTGTTGGATTTGTGATGAAAAACCATTCACTTTTGCAAAAAACAAAACTCAATTTCGAGTTAAGAAGCAAATGTTATGAGAAAAACAATATTTCCCTTGTTAAAAAATTAATTCTCCTTCCAAAGAATAATTTTATGGTCAAAATATTAAGTTCACCAAAAAAATAATTTTCCAAAATAAAAATAGAAGGCTCAAAGTTAAGCCCTCGAGGGCTAGAAAGATCCAGGAATAAAAATCCATATGACCAAGGGCTAAACTCTAAAAAAAAGTACACACCCCTCCATTACATCACGCGCCCCCCGCCTCCCCCTCCCCGTCCCCAGTTTCTTATGTCATCATACGAGACAAAATCATTTTTGGGATAGATAATGCAACGAACTACTGTAATAAAAATGACAATTATCACAGGCTTTTCGAGCTTTTTTATTTTAAAATCTTTCTCAAATTCCAATATATAAAACCAAATCCTTCAGCCCCAAAATTGATGTGCATTGGAAGACTCATCTAGTGCTGAAATTGACAGCCTAAAAGGGATAGGTGCAGATGTGGTCATAGGATTTTGTAAGTCGCGGATCCTCCAAATATCGCTCATATCTAGCTCGTAGTTCCACTTCAAAACAGAGATCACCCAGGGGGTTTCTATCCTGGTTCAAGCCAAAAGGCATGCACACCGCCATTGTATAGTCACGTCACCAAGTAGAACACATAGGAATCAACCTACAATGTTACAATTGTAGTAGCTAGACGTAAGGGAGCCACCATGGAAGTAGACCCTACGACGGATGTCAACAATGACTGGGGGCCACGACTATTACCGCTGCAGAACAATGAAAGTCTACATAACCTCGCAACCTTCTTTTATGACATTGGCTTCAAAAGTCTTAGATCAACTTTGATACCATGAAGAATTTAGGATCTATTAGAGACAAATTGGAAGCACAATAACACAATGAGCACAAAGTCGATCATTGATTCATCAGAGAATTAAAGTACATATAGATGTGAGGGTTTAACCAAGTCCAACCATGAAAGGAGGAAAGAACTGGAGTGGTGGAAAAACTGCCCAAGAGACTAGGATGATGTGTCAAAATGAAATTGACACATCTCTAGTAGACTCCTAAAAGATGATGACTTGTGTAGACAAGCACCAAATGAACATAGAGGACTAAGTAGGCTTAATAATCCTAAGTGAGATTAAATTAAATAATTACACTAACAATAAATATATCGCTTTTCTAGATTCATCCTTTATCTACAAATCTTGGCAACTTCCTAAAGGGTATGTAATGAGGAACTTTCTACTTTCACACAAGGATTTGATAGAAGTGTTTTAATCTTGGGTTATTGAGACAGTGTTAAAGTCATCCATTATCCTACATTTCTTGAGAGCTATGTACTTTCTCTATGTTGAAAATCTACAATATTAGATATCTTAACCCTACTATGATTTTCCTTTTTTCTTAATGTGCCCTAAAGTCTCTTAACCCTACTACTACAATATCTTTTTTGGAATAGCTCATTTTTCACCCTAATTTAACAACATGTAGTCTCGTAACCCTACCATTATATTCATACCATGTATTTGAATTCAAGCAACTTACTTTTAATAATATGATGGCATTAATCAATCACTCTAACTTTGTTGTTGCATTTTATTTTCTTTTGTGATGCAAATCTTTTTATTCTAACAAACTAAAAAAAATAGAGAATTGTAGAATATATTGTAGTAGAGAAAATTCAATACCTGCAACAAATTATTTCATCAAAAGCTATGAGCTACAACTTGAAGGAGGACAAGATTGAATAATTCAATTTGATAATGTTCAGCTACTGCTAATATTTTCTAGGCTTTTCAACCGGTTAAAAAAAGCCAAATTTGTAAGGTTAATGGAAAAGAAAGGTACTATTAGAACATTGCACCCTCGCTAGCTGTCACAACCACAACATAGACCCTCTTAACACACCCTTCCTACATATTTCATGAAAAGTTGCAAAGAGGAGAGTCTTCCCTAATGAAACATGTATGTGTGGGGCATACCCAGCTCCGCATAATATTATTTTCTCAACTCTCCATAGGAAATCAAAAAAATAAAAATAAGGATAAAATTTCTAATATGAGATGGAAGAGGCAACATGCTCCTCATAAGTAGAAGTTAGCACATTAATATCTTCAATTTCTTTTTGCTAACCAATACCTTTCTTCTCTTCTTTACTGTCACTCTTAATAATTACTAGAACAACATTGCTTTCCATATACATCCTTCTAACCTTCTTCATGTGTATACTAGAGGACAAAGCCTCTATTGGCATCTTTCTTGTTCTTTTACTTTTACCTTTTCCTTCACTAGCAGTAATAGATTGTTATGTTACAACCTCCATCCTTGTAGTATCTTTTATATATTTGACCATTCTTTCAATAACAGGTATGCAATCATCCTATGTGACTTCATAACATAACTTATTCACCCAACAACTCTAGGCACAATTGCTTCTATGTAACAAAAATATTTGTCAACATCTAGACTTGACAACATCATCTTTATACCCATTAATGAGTTTAGGATAAATCCAATTCCTCAGACACATGCTATCCTTTAAATCATCAAATAATCTTATACAGAAAAAAAAACTATTATCCAAACTACCTAAGTGCATCTTAATTTGTACCACAATAGTTATATCATTTCTCTAATCTATATTCTAGAAATTTGGCAAAGATTTCAAAAAATAGAAAATTAGATAAACAATTAAGGAACCATACTAGAATGGATAATGTTCGTTCTTTATCAATTTCAAATTATTGAATAACTACCTTCTTAAAGTCTCACAAAGATCATAGTCGGTATTCTCCTTGATCATTCCATAAGTGACATGAACTCTAGTGGTCGCACATGAACCTTCTTTGTTTCTATAGTTAACTTTGTATGAAGTTCCTATTGTAGCATACCTAACCCCCAAATCCTTTATTGATTCAATTCTTGGTGCTCTAATGTTAGATACAACATTATTCAACTTGTTTATGTCTACATTGGTAACAAATTTTAATACTGATACATCACTAGTAGCACAAAGTCTTGCCACAACTCTTAGGGCATCTTTTATGATTAGATAAGGCTTATCTAGCCATATATATTCATAATGTACTCTAATCAATCAAATTCATATGACATAATCATCTTTGATCATTAGAAAATTTCTCCATGTGTCCAAACGCTTGCGCCCTAACTTGGCATAGATGTCTTTAAATTACAAACCCTCGACTAAACTATCTTCTTTGATTTTCTCAGTTTTCTATAATGATACTCATCCAAACTACAATAAATATAATGATAAACATTTTCCTTCTAACAAACCCTTTCATTGACATTATTAAAATTTTCAATTGGATCCTTACCAGTCAAAACAAGTAAATTTTTATTATGGATAGGTCTGGATACATAACTTACACTTACTAGCTCTTCCATCTTAAAATGACTTCTATCTTGCAATATATTTCACACTCCTTTTCTCTATCCTTTTGCTCTCAAACTCTCTAAATCACAATTAAGAAGATGATCATAATTAACCTAATATATAATGTTTCTAATACCTTTAAAAAGTTGATACATTGTTTATTGAACATAACCTTTCCTCTTGAAACACCTTCAAGAATAACTTTCATGTTGAGAAGAAGCTCAACATCTAGTCTCAAGGGGGAAACAAGTTTTGCATTAAGAGTCCTCTTCATACATTGTAGTCTAAGTAATTTAATAGAAGAAGAGACAACACCTAGAATGGATGTCAGACCACCTTCTAAGGCCACATTAGTCATATGTGTCTTTCTTTTCTTTTTTGAATCTTCTACAACTATCAAATGATCACTCATTTGATTAAATATTTTACAAAAACTTGCAATATGTCCTCTCTTGTGGCAATTATAGCATACCAACTTACTCTTTTTCATTCTTATAGGTCCATACTATCTAAAATTGTTACTTATCTTGCATTCAACTATTTTGTGTCCATATCTTTGTGCATCCATAGGAATATCCATTGAAGTTCTTAACAATCCTATTCATTTTCATTATACTTTTTCTCTGAAAATCTTTATGACCAAACTTATTGCAACAATAACATTTTCCATGAAAAGCAAGATTCTTTCCCTGATTTCTACAATCATTAGGTTTGTGCCCTACTTGATTGCAAGAAAAAAAGGTTCCATTAAAAGATGAATACCTAGAATAGATAGAAGGTCTTTAATATATCATTCTCCTTTTTTCTTTTGCCTCCATCAAATCTTTAGAAACCTCTTTATTTCCCTTCTGATATATTAAATTATTTTTGCCTTCCCCCTATTTTTCTAAGGCATTGTTTCTTCCTTCAATGTTGTTCAAATATGTTGATCCCATTCAATTCTTTTCTTCTTTTAACTACCTAAGTTCCAATTTGAGTTTCTCAACCTTAGTTTGTAGACTTGCACATTCTTTACTCTTCTCATCAAGCTTTGTATCAAGAACTTTGTATTCATCTTCTAGTTTTAGACCCTTTTCAATTTGATCTACAGCTTTTTTAAAATCCATTTCTAGTCAGAAGCATTCATCAATTTTACAACTCAACTTTTAAGCAAGATCTTCTATTTCCTTCTTTGCATCTTCCAGAAGTGTTCTTTGAAACATAATCTTATTTTTAGCTTTCATTAAGTTTGATATGGTTCTATTCAAGTAAGACAAACCAATCCTTATCCAAATAATGGCATCTTCACTCCAATCACTTTGTTCAAACATAGCATTCTTCTCTTCAAATATGGTGCTCAAGGTTTTAGATCAACCTCAAGTTGTTAAGCTTCTTGTGGAGGAACCTTCCTCTGATACCAATTGTTAATATACACAACTCTTAGAGGGGGGGTGAATTAGCATAAACCAAATCAACTTAAATACTCAATCCTCAAAGTAAAATACTTCACAACTAACCAATAAACAAATATTCAAACATCAACACAAGAACACTTAAATTTTTATACATGGAAAACCCAAACTAGGAAAAACTAGAGTGAGCATTTTCTCAAAAAGATAGATCAATGATATATGCATATTAATTAAAAAAATGATAGGAGCTCATTGCTCCAGGAAGGCTCATTGCCTTTACAAAATTAATATAGAAAGTAGTTCATTGCTCAAGACTTACATATAGACGCTCACTGACATAGTAGTGAGATATAGAAAATATTTATATACCTAAGACTCACTATCAAAGATACATACAAATTTCCAAAGTAGATAATGAAAAATCCTCCTGATAATGCAGTTGTTCTACATAACTTTTCCAAGACTACATCACTAGATCACATTATTCACTTCTTTGCCACATCTATTAGAATCTATAATATTAAGAACTATACTAGGAGATGATCTTTTTGTTCATACTTAGTCTTCTTTTTCTCACATATATTTTCTTAACCCCGTATAGTACTTATATATAATATATATATTTAGGGAAAATAACAAGGTCGACTTTCCCAAAGGTTAATTACAAGTCAACCTTGACAAAAACTAATTACAATTAGGTCATGGTATAAATAATATTACAATAAATTCGACCATGCTAAGACTACCAGACCAAAACAAAGGTTATTCATTAAATATGTTTATCTGAATAAGATGCAATCATTAAATATAGAATTGAGACCAAAATATGGACTCACGACCCACTCCATGAGGAAGAGGGACCAAAAGCATGTTTCACATTGTAAGAATTTGCCTAAGGCAAATAATAAAATGCCAAGATCTAGAAGCTCAAGAGATAGCACAAGAGAGATAGGCAAAATGATCAAATAATTGATTATAGCCAATTGAATTAAATACAGAGTAGGAGTGCCTAAATATATAGGCAATGCAATAAGACTACATGATAAGGAAATGATAAGATAACACCCACAATAGGTGGAATCACATGCCCACCAAAGGTGGATCATCCTCCATTGTACATGAAAGTGTGTACTATAAATGTGTCACACTTCTATGGATCATTACATGCAAGAAAATTCAAGAATGAGCCATCACAAATCGATCCATAGCTCCCTAGGCATGGAGTGCAAGGGCTTTTAAGAATGCTCTCAGCTAGAGCTATTTAGCCTATAACCTTGCTAGTAAACCATGCAATGGGAGATTCAATGAAGACAAGGGCAAGAATGCCAATATCCTCAAGAATCAAGAATGAAATGCAATGCAAGCTAGTTTAAGAATGGAAATGCAAGCTAAACTATGGAAATGAAAGATGCAAGTATTACAAAGCCTCCTAGTTAAACTAGATGAATTAATCTAAAGCATAAAGGAAATCTAAGCTAAGAATGCCATGAAAATAAAGCTACTATGCAAGAAATGAAATCTAACTATGAAGCAAGAAAGCCATGATGATGCAAGAATGAAGACAAGAAGATAGAGTGTTGATGAAGATCCAAGATGAATGCCAAAAATGCTCCAAATCTTCAAACCCTAGATGCAAGAATATCTCCAAAAGCTCCAAGATGACCTAGAAAACCTGTAGCATAATATTAGCATAAAAAGTTGGGCAAATGAGGAAGAGAGCTCTCCTTTTATAGGGAATGAAAAAGGAATGGGCCATGGAGATTAAGAGGCAAAAGATTTAATCAACGGTGGAGCTTAAAAGAGGAGCAATCCATGTGCACAAGTATCCTCCAATGAGAAAATAAGAGTTGACTTTTGTGTCCATATGAGACAAAAAGTGCTTTTTCCCTTTTTATAAAATAAGAATAATGCTTTATTTGTGCAACTTAGGATAAGAGAAAAAGTGGGGGCTTTTTATTTATTAAAAGGGGAGGAAATATTCCTTTTAATAAATAAAGACTTAGGATAAGATGGTTAGCCCATAGAAAATAATCGAATAAATGATAGAGCTAGGATTTGATCAAGAAATAAGCAATTGATGATTTAGCAAAAGGGGCTAATAGTCTAGGTGACCATTTTTAGGTGTATACATTTGCCCCTCTTTGACTAATGTGTGATCGATCTGGGAACACATGTAGTCAAAGAAATGAAGTTGAAATGTGAGATCGATTTGGGATCACAAAGCAACTCAGATTAGCCAAGAAAGCAAGAGATAGCCAAGAAGGCAAGCAAATAGCGATCTAACTCCAAAGAATGAAGTGCAGAGAGATAGCAAATCCTGCATGATTAGCCTGGTAGCGACAGTACTGAACACTTAGGAAAGAGATAGCCAATAAGATATGATGTGTCTGCCCCCTCGGGATCGAAAGCGAAATCCGGGTAGAGGGAATGGAGAAGCAAGAGCAGCATGATCAAATCACTAGAAATCATAATCGAAGCTAAAGAGAATAGAACAACCATCAAGCAGTGAAGATATGCCCCACACATGGGCCACGGGGCACGAACCTATCGGTCCCTCAACCCGTAAACACCATAGAGGGGGGAATTGGAACTTGGGATTTGAAAGTGAATGAAAGACTAGAAGTTTGAAAGAGATGAGGATGAAGAGGTGAAGAATGCCCCAGTGAAGATCAAAGGATCAGGCCTCAAAAGGTCAGCCAACTGTGCGGAAAAAGGAGAAAGGGTGATTTGGATGATCAAGGTGAACTCGGATTTCGGTTTCGATCCCGAAATGAAAGGAAAATGATGTGATATGAAAGACAAGAAGCGAAAGACATGATCAGGAAGAAGTGAAAGGTGAGTGCAGTTGATTAACAAGTCCACGTAAGATGAAAAGGAAAGCTCTCTCCATATGCAAGATGCAAAACTAAACTAACATGAACTTAAGAATGCAAGCTACATGCAAAGTGGTTTACTTGCAAGGTCACAAAGCCAATAGACATCTAATATTCATCATCGAGCGTTATTGGTAGCGTCGCAAGATCATACAATACACACTAGCATAACTATGTGAATATGAATATGATCTTTATCAGATAGAAATGTGGAAATCTCACCTAGGCATCAAAGACATGTAGGTCAAGATGACTAGCACAGTGAGATTACCTAAGTTTAATATAGCAAGATTATACTCGCATCGAGACACAAGGAAAGTCAAGATGGCTACAAGTATGCACTTGCACAAAAACAGTCAAGGATAATACCCTGTCAATCCACAGTGTCAAGTAAGACCAGCATAAATGCTCATGACAGTTAGGATCAACAAAATATACCCACAAGCAGAAAAAGCAATAAAACATGTTCTCATACCCTCAGTCTTCTAGCTATGCATCATCGAAAACTTCTCAGGGAGAGACCACTCAGCAAAGAAATCATCATAGACAACACGCAAAGAAATAAAGTCAAACAAATCTCAGTGAGTCAAGTGCGTGTGTGTAGGTCATAGAGTCAAACTTTGAGTATTGCATCTGCAAATGAGAAATATCGCATCATACTAGACTGCAGGTAGGACATCTGATAAGTGTTGAGAAACACTCGACGCAAGGGTAGTGTTGAAAAACACCATTGGGGTGGTGTTGAAAAACACCATTGGAACCAAGTTGCCCAAGAAACCCAGACGCACAAAGAGACCCAAGATAAGCTTAAAGCAACATATGCCCCCTAGACTAAGACAAGAATCAATTCCAGGCTAGGAGAGGCAAAGTGAGAAGTGGAGCGAAAGAGCACCATGCAAGACTGATAGACATAGGTGCAGAGGGTCTCAAGCAGCGCCTGTTTCCAGGTTTTCACCACTTGATAGATTTATTGCAATTTTTTAAGGACTTTTTATAATTTTTTTGTATTTTTGCTACCAAGGTGCTTGTTTCCAAGTTTTTACCAAGGCACTTTTTCTTCTTTTTTTTTTGAATTTTTTGAAATTTTTTTTTTAAAAAAAAATTTCTAAGACTTTATATGCTTTTTAGGATTTTTTTAGCATCATATATGAATTTTTTTGGTATTTTTTCAGGATCATAAAGTATGTACAAAGAATGCCCCAGACAGAAATGGGCATCAAGAATCTGCTTCCTCTGATGTAGAGAACTGATAGGCCCCAGGCCCAAATGCTGCAACTGTGACAATAGGAGGTCTCAACCAGTTCGACCAATAATAACCAACCCTAAGCAATGTCTGAGCTAGCGAAGGATCATTAGAATGTGATCCACATATGCCATTGTGGATTTTAGCTAGCACTTTTTCTGACTCCTCTATTTCTAGACACTTAAGGAGAGTTCCGTCTAGATCCTTCCTATACAAGTCACCAGAGACAAAGGCAAAGTGTAAGGGATGGCGGAAAGAATGGCATGGAGGAGTATGAGGTGGAAGACATGGAAAGATGGTAGGATTGTAAGATTTGTGAGCAGGATAGAGTAATTCATCCACCAGGAACTTGAAGCGAGATTTATGCTTTTTCATTTGTAAGATGGATGTTGAAGTAACCAAGGCATTACCAACTTTGTTCTTAGCTCTAGGAATGGGCTGAAGTGTAACAGATATGAGATCATGTTTGAAGTAGTGCACCATTTTTTTGTAGAGAATCAACTTGTCATCTTTTATTTGATAATCAATATTTTTGAGCAGATTTTTATTTTTACTTTTCTTAGGTTCGGATACCGCCACAATGTGGTTTTCGCCATCCGACCATTGCTCTTTTCTTTTGACTTGATGACTGTGATGCTTGATTTCTGATTCAATCTTTTTTGTTGCTAGTTCTTTGGTGGAAGAAGTAACAGGTGTTGATGCGAGATGAAATGAAGTGACTGATTCAATAGCATTTATGCGAGGGATGTCATCTCTGGTGACAAGAGAGGTTGAGCCTATAGGGTAAGCTCCAAAAGTAGCTAGATCTAGACTTGTCATAGAAGAACCAGCGTGGTCCACTAAGGCAATACGAGGAACAAACTCATCAGACCCCACACAAGACCCATCGACCACGTCGGGATGGTTACTACAAGAATGAACCATATCAACATCCATATCATCAGTAGATATACATTTTTCTCCCCAAAGAAGTGAAGTAGAGGGAAGATCATCTCTCATTTGAACCATAGTGTGTAGCGGTGACTCATCTGTATCTGTGTCTGAATTACTAAGCATGGGAGTATTTCTAGAATCCTCTCTATAGATCCACTCTTGAATAGCTTGTTCTTCTCTGTCTGCTTCTAAAGGAACAGATGAAGGAACAAAAGTATCAAAGATCACCATAGCAGAAGTGGAAGGCTTCATGTGATCAGAAGGTCTCCCATATGACCTAGGAGAAACAGGTATAGAAGCAAAGGAACCCAGTGTATATTCACCCATACCAAGGCTCATCATCTTTAGTGATTTCTCAGCAGCAGCTAGAGATGTACTAGGATCAACAAAAGGTTCATTATGAGGAACAAATTTTTCAGTAGCAGCAAGAGCATTGATAGCAATAGTATGGTCTCCAAGAATCACAACCTCAGTGCCATTGTATGGAAATTTGACGCATTGATGATAAGTGGAAGGAATAGCCTGCATGTCATGGATCCAAGGACGACCCAAAAGAATGTTATATGCGAGTGGGATGTCCAATACTTGGAAGCTAATATCTTTCGTGATAGGGCCCACTCGGACAGGCAGCGTGACAAGACCTTTGGAAGATCTTTCCACTTCATCATAAGCTTTTATAGTAATCTTCTTCTTGGAATCCACAGCCAATTCTGACAAACCCAATTGTTGTATGACATTGAAAGAAACAATATTTAACCCTGCACCATTGTCTATCAGGACTCGGCGGACTCGGGCATTGTAGACTAGAACTTCAATGTGTAAAGCTAGATTATGTGGGTGAGCAATAGATATGTCATCTTCTACAGAAAAGGAGAGAGATAGCGGAGATGAAATGTGGTTGACCATAGCCTGAAATTGATCTAGATCAATGTCATTGGGAACACATGTTGTACGTAGAGCTTTATCAAGAATCTCTCTATGCGAAGGGGATAACCGAAGCAACTCAAGGATAGATATTTGTGCTGGTGTCTTTTGTAAATGTTGGACAAGATCATAGCTAGGGGTGGCTGAAGGAGCCACTTGTTTGGAAGGCAAAGCCTGCTTGGGATCTTGCGCAGTTTTAAGGACAATCTTGGCTTGCCCCTTAGTAACAGCATTCAGTGTCTCACTTTGGGAAGATGAACTACCACGTGTTTGCAAGACTAACTTTGGCTTACCATGATTGGCTTTATTATCATCTTGAGACCTCATCATTAGAACGCTCTCAACAGGCTCTACCATGTTAATCACAGGTGCATTAGAAGGATATGTATAATTGATCTTTGCATCATGATTCTTCTTATGTGTTTGAGAGGTTTCCCCCTTATCATGCTTAAGTAGAGGATCTTTGAAAGCTGTGTGATCAGAATTTTTAGTTAAGCCATCAGTGGAGATTGTGCCGTTCTCAATAAGATCTTGAATATCATCCTTAAGCCTAAAACAATTGTCTGTTGGATGTCCCTTGTTTCTATGATAATGGCAGTAATGATCCTCTCTCCACCAATCAGGCTTATTTATCGGATCCCAGTTACCAGGTTTATCAGGAAGCGTAAGATATCCATTGTCAACCAAAGTCTTAAGGATCACATCGTAAGGTTCTGCCAACTTGGTATAGACTCGCTTTCGAAATGACTTCTTAGGCTTATCTGCATATTGAGGTTTAGGAGCATTGTGAGCGTTGGCAGCTTCTTGTTGTTTTGCTGCATAGATAGCATTGGAAAGATTGAAAGCAGGCTCTTTAACTTTAGGAGTGTCAACAACCCCATCATTAACAACATACTTGTTCTTATTCCAAGGTTTGTTCTTGTCTTTGCCATTGCCTTTAACATCTTTATTAATAACAATATCCCCTTTTCTTATAGGTACATCCTCAATTCGATATGCACTTTCAACCATGTCATTGAAAGAGGAGAACAATTGTTTCCTTAGATCATAATACAGCTCAGGCACAAGTGTGTTGACGAAAATGTCAATCTTTTCTCTTTCGGGTAGCTGACGAGGATATCAAGAATACAATGACCTCCAACGTTGTAAGTAAGTTGCAAATGGCTCACCTTGATATTGTCTTAGATTACCGAGATCTATCACAGTGATAGGTTGTTGGATGTTGTAAGAATAATGTTGTGTGAAGCGCATAGCCAACTCATCAAAAGTCTTCAAAGGAGGTGTCAACTTTGCAAACCATTCTAAAGCTTGTCCTCTTAAGCTTCGAGGGAATAATCGTAGAAGATATGTGTCTTCATGAAGAAAGTCCATACTAAGAGCATAAAAGTGATGCACATGGTCATGAGGGTCACCATTTCCATCATACTTGTCATATTTAGGAACCTCAATATCCTTAGGAAACGGGACCATGTATAGATCTTTATCAAAAGGAAGAGCACAAATTGATTCTACAAAAGAGACCTTTGGAGGCTCTCTTTCTAATGCCATTTGGGTAAGGCGTTGATTTGTCCGACGTAATTCTTCTTGAAGGACTTCCAATTCAGTTGGTACTCTTTGTTGGACAATTTGTCTGACATCATAGCCGGGAGGAAGCTTGTATCCTCTAGAAGTCATATATTGAAAATATTGATCGCCATTACGCTCTAAAAGCTTATGCATCATTCGTTGGAAATCCACATCTTGTTCACATCTCATAAGATCCTCACTAGAAATCTCATCATTAGCCTCTGCCTCATGTTGAGAGGGAGGAGGTCTAGGAGGTGAAGAAGGCATAGCAAAAGTTGGCCTTGGAGGAGATCTTGGTGGCGTGTTGTTGTCATTGTTGCCATTGTTAAAAAGAGGTCTATGCTCATGATTACTAGTCTCAGGTTGCTCATGAAATGTCCCTCTATAAGCCATGTGCCTAGTAGCATCCATCCTTTGTTGATTGTGTTCTTTGTCTAAGCGCGCTTGATTATCCTTACGCTCAAAGTGTTCTTGCAAGAGTTGAAACTTTTCTTGTTCAGTCAAAGTGAGTGAGACACTGTCTGTGTTTTTGGGGGTCTTGAATGCGAAAAAGAGGAAACCTCCTTTATACCATGGTGTAGCCTTAGAATTCTCAGATTGGTTAGAACTAGAACTTGTGTTGCTAATGGGTGCTTTTGAATGTCTAGTGGGAGAAGGTAACTATGTATAATTGAACGGAGGATGACTCTCCTGCTCAAATTGAGATCGAGTTGTAACCGGCATGAAAAGAGATGTTGGTTGACTAATAGAATGGGACAAAGTTTCTCAGATTTGAGATAAGCAAAGCTAATAAAGATCACTTGTCAAAGTAGAACAATAGAGAGAGATGACTCGTCAAAAGTGCTCAAGCACTTACAGCAATCAATTGACTAAAGCCGAGCAGCGAGCAAGAAGCTCAATAAGCAAGTAGCTAGAGAGGTAACCGTGATGCGACAAGTGATCAAGAGTAGCATTCGTTAAACTCAAACCCAATAGTTTTAGCTCATTTGTTTCAGTCTAGAACAAATCTAAGCATGTAGATAACAGACCAGTTTCAGGTAAGAAAAGAAAAAGACACTCTACGCCAGGTTAAAGTGCAAGTTTAGCAACTCTGAATTGTAGCAATGACAGGACAGTAGAAATGACTCAGGATTCTTGGTTGAGGGTATGCAAGGATACTTCAATATCATATGACTCTTGACCAGTGAATGTGAAAAACTCAGTTTTGAAGCGCTTGGACCAAATTTGTAGATTAAACAGTGCAATTTCTCAGTTTGACAAGTAGTAGCAATAGATAAAAGATAGGTTTGCAAACAGTATGGGATCAAACATGTCATAGAACACTTGAAACAAGGGCAATAGCAACCTTGTCAAGACAAGCACTTGTGATATCAAAATAGAGAACCTTATGAATGCTACCGTTTGTTTGAATGTTGAGAACGTTTACACTGGTATAGCACAATCGAAGACAATTCAAGCAATTACTACCTAGAAGGACAAGGCTCATTACTTAGCAACGTGGCCCACAACTTGATGCTCCCTTGCCTCACACCAAGTGGTTGCCCACAAGAGATATTGGCATTGTCATGGAAGTGTCAAAGACACAACCAAAGGAACACATATGGTGAGTGTCTTGGGGTGATCCGGGTAAGTCCACTTGGATCAATCCTTGCACCAAGAAGCTAAGTGGCTAAAATAAGGTGGCCTCTATCTAATGGTTCATAGTAAGGATTTCCGTTCATAGCACCCCTCTTGCTCCTCATAAAGGACTAGGACCTCGCGGCCTCAAGAGTACCTTAAGCATTCTTGCTTAATGCTTTCCTCATGGTCACAATCCCACAAGTTACTCACATCAAGCGAAGATAAGTACTATGTCTACCAAGGTTTTGTGTCCTTGATAGCCTTGAGATTATAGTGAGTTGGAATCACTTGCCACCAAGAAAAATGATGACAAGGTTGTCCCCACTTGGGTCGTTCCTCTTGATTTCTCAAGAGCAGGCCCGCTAAAGGATCGTAAGCTAAACAAAGAATGGATGATTTTTGAGGTTCAAGGTTTTTGATTCACCACAAGGGTGAAGAGCATACTCCCCTATCTCAAAAACTTCTCCCAAACACACCAAGCAAGATCCAATTACCCCTTTGCTTCCAAAACCTCAAGATGGGTCAAGATTTTCTGATTCACCTAAAGGTGAAGAGCATACTTCTCCTACCACCCCAAGATTCCTTTCACAAAGTATTAAGTGCCTATGAAATGAAACAACTAGTATATGCCGCACTTAATAAAAAAAAGCAATTAAACAAGCACTTGATTTAGTTTTTATGCTTAGGGCAGCCCTACAAAAACCATTAGTAGCCCTCTTTGACATGCGTTCTTTTGGCAAAATATCTCAAGCAAGTGCACCTACAACCACAACTTGTTAGACCCACAATGGTTAGCACATGAAAAATTTGATAATCTGCAAAAATATGTGATCAAATGATAAAATCTGAAAATGAAACCATCATGGTTGGATTGGGCTCGGAAAGACCTTTCCAACGATATATCACACTTAAAATTTTGATACCATTTGCAAAATTTCAAAAAAAATGGGCACCCATTTTCCAAAGTGGCACGGATTTGAAAACGCTGGAAATTTCAGAAAATTTCAAAAAGATAGCTAACAACCCAAAACTTGCAAGATAGATAAAATAGCCCAAAAATAGCTCACTGCCAAGTTCAGACACAGTATCACGCGATACTTCGCCCCACACCAGGCGATACTTATCAGTCCGCGTGATATTTCGCCCGACACCAGGCGATACTTCGCCTGAGACCAGGCAATATACCTCAATACTACCGTGCGATTCTTCTCTAGCGTGAAGTATCACACACGTATAGTAAGGTATATCGCACGATATACCTGAGAAGTATCACGCGATATACTTGAGAAGTATCGCGCGATATTCTGAGACAAAAAACCAGAGAACAAAAATTACGCTAAAAACTTGCTGAAAAATTGACGGAAAATGACGAAAATATAGAAAAAGAAGGGACAAAGCTAGTCTACTCTGCCCCACGGTGGGCGCCAAAAATGTGTGCTATAAATGTGTCACACTTCTATGGATCATTACATGCAAGAAAATTCAAGAATGAGCCATCACAAATCGATCCATAGCTCCCTAGGCATGGAGTGCAAGGGCTTTTAAGAATGCTCTCAGCTAGAGCTATTTAGCCTATAACCTTGCTAGTAAACCATGCAATGGGAGATTCAATGAAGACAAGGGCAAGAATGCCAATATCCTCAAGAATCAAGAATGAAATGCAATGCAAGCTAGTTTAAGAATGGAAATGCAAGCTAAACTATGGAAATGAAAGATGCAAGTATTACAAAGCCTCCTAGTTAAACTAGATGAATTAATCTAAAGCATAAAAGAAATCTAAGCTAAGAATGCCATGAAAATAAAGCTACTATGCAAGAAATGAAATCTAACTATGAAGCAAGAAAGCCATGATGATGCAAGAATGAAGACAAGAAGATAGAGTGTTGACGAAGATCCAAAATGAATGCCAACAATGCTCCAAATCTTCAAACCCTAGATGCAAGAATATCTCCAAAAGCTCCAAGATGACCTAGAAAACCTGTAGCATAATATTAGCATAAAAAGTTGGGCAAATGAGGAAGAGAGCTCTCCTTTTATAGGGAATGAAAAAGGAATGGGCCATGGAGATTAAGAGGCAAAAGATTTAATCAACGGTGGAGCTTAAAAGAGGAGCAATCCATGTGCACAAGTATCCTCCAATGAGAAAATAAGAGTTGACTTTTGTGTCCATATGAGACAAAAAGTGCTTTTTCCCTTTTTATAAAATAAGAATAATGCTTTATTTGTGCAACTTAGGATAAGAGAAAAAGTGGGGGCTTTTTATTTATTAAAAGGGAAGGAAATATTCCTTTTAATAAATAAAGACTTAGGATAAGATGGTTAGCCCATAGAAAATAATCGAATAAATGATAGAGCTAGGATTTGATCAAGAAATAAGCAATTGATGATTTAGCAAAAGGGGCTAATAGTCTAGGTGACCATTTTTAGGTGTATACAGAAAGTATGTGAAGCATGTGTAACAATGAGAGGATGATAATGTGATAAGAGCACTAAAGGTGGATCTCACACACAAAGAGGTATGTGATGACAACTATCACACCTAAAGTGGAAATTATCGTAACCATGTGCTAAAAAAAAATGCAAACTCCTAGGTGTCACAATGACAACTAATATGCAAATGCATTATCCTAAGTAAACTTAAGTAAAGTGTAATTTGTGAATATTTAATTACACCAATACCCCCCCTTAAGTGCAACTTAGGGGAATGCACTTAAGCTACAAGATGGGTCCCGGCTACTAGGCCATGTTAGTTACCCATGTACAAAATGCAAGAACAATGCAATCTCTCATAAAGTGGAGAAAGAGGGAAAACCTCGTGGGAAAAACCCTCCCCCAGAAAGAGAGATGAATACAAGATGCATGCATGGATGGAGTAATCAAGACCCCCCAATTATGACATACATCATGCATATACAATAAAAAAATCCCCCCAAAGGAAGGAAACAAGGAGACATGATATCCCCCCCATAATGAGTAATTTCCTCCAAGGATGGTACGTGCTTGAAGAAAAAACATAGTCCAATGCCTACAAACAACATTTCTCCTCTTAGGAAGAAGATACACCAAGTATAGATGTAAGAAGGCTTCCCATTGTGGATAGGAAGTAGGAAGGGGAATCCAAATGAAGTATGATGTCTCTAAAGTATACCCAAGTGTCGCCATGTCCTTGGTTGATGAAGATGCCACGAACCAATTAGGAGAAAGCCCAGTAGAAGAAGGTGACAAACAAGGAACCAATGATAACTGATCCATGTAACGATTTGGATCAAACTCCAAAGACAAAGATGCCTCCTCAAATGAAGTAGGAAGAGAAGCAAGAAAGCCCCCCCTAAATATAGAATGTACTCCCATGATAGATGCTCCTGGATCAATGTAGAAACTGCACCAAGAAAACTGAATAATGTTCCTCCCTTTAGGAAGAAACAAGTCCATAGGTGTATCAATGAATCCTCCCCAATCTCTAGGAAGAATCCTCAAAATGTATGATGTCTTAGGAAACTGAATAGGAATCTCCAACACATGAGTATGATCAACCTGAACTAGGCAATGTGATATCTCAGGTGAAGTTTGAGACTCATGAAAACCAATCTCCAAAGAGTCAAATCTCTTTTCTGAAGTTAAAGAGACCTCCAAATTTTGTATCAAAGGATCCACAATCATGTCAATCTCAAAAGAAGGATCAAGTGGAGAATGAAGATGAGGGTCAGCATGCTCCCTCACAACAACTGAAGAAGGATCATCCTCAACAAAGAGAAGATGAATATCATCAATGAAGTCTCCCAAATCTGAAATATAGGACTCCACAAACAATCCTGCAATGTCTGTCAAGTAGGCATCCCATGGAACTATAACTGGAAGACAAGGAATATCTTGATGCACTGAATCACTTGAACCCATGGCTATGTGAATGCAAGCATCATCAGGAGAAACACTAGATGTGATATCAATAGGAGGAGAAGGAGTTGCAACTGGAGGTTCTGGACGTTTTGGAAGTGAAGGAATATGTGGATCTCCATACATTTTCCAAAGAACAGTCCAAAGATCAGGAATATTTTCTGTCTCATCTTCATAGTCATCAAGGGAATCCATAACATCCATATCCATATTCAAATAGATAACCTTAACAACTTCTTCTGAGTAAGAGTCACAATTGTAAGAAGGACTTTTAGGTCTATACTCATACAAATAGGACAATAGGTTATGCTCATAAGATGAGCAAGAACCAATTCACTCCATTGCTTATAGTTTCCTCTTGTCAACTTAATTAAACCATCCATGATTTAATTCTCACATGAAACAATGAGATAAAAAAAATCAATGCACCCCCCAAAATGCAATGAGCCAAAGAACCCCCCCAAAATAGATGATTTTGGCACTTTATATATAGTGCATGTACAATTGCCACTTATCAAAATGGATCAAAGTGGACTTCTGATTTTGATGTTTACAACAAAAAAAATGAAGCTATAACAGACTCAAGAATATAAGACACAAGATCCCTCAAGGATCTGATCAATTACAAGTGCCAAAAATAGGCCAAAATAGACCAAATTCTTAAAGTACTATGTCTACTCAAAAAATTTTCAAACTGATACCAGATCTAGAAAGTAGACAAAAAATCATGAACTTTCAAAAAAAATAGCACCTGAAAATGTGTCTATATGAGCCCAAACGAAACCTCTAAAGTTGTAAAAATTAGGATTTTCGATTTTCAGAAAACATCATAAACAAATTTCAGAAATCACCTGCACCATTGTGTAGATCGTGAAATTCTACCCCAAAACAAAAAAAATTGCTTGAAAAAAGGACTCCGAATGACTGAGATATTGCTGTTTGAAAATCGCCTCTGAAATTATTTTTTCTGAATCGCCGCCACCGAACCTTGAAAATTCAAATGACTCTAGATTTGGCTTCAGATGTCTGATTTGGATGAAACAAAATTTGATTTAGGGGTATTTGGACCTCCTTAATGTGATGTCAACCTCTGATTTGCACCAGCAAGCCCCAATTTTGACCTGCAATAAAAATCTCTCAAAATAGGCTATGCAATGAAACTCCTATGGCTCTGATACCATGTAAGAATTTGCCAAAGACAAAGAATAAATGCCAAGATCTAGAAGCTCAAGAGATAGCACAAGAGAGATAGGCAAAATGATCAAATAATTGATTATAGCCAATTGAATTGACTACAAAGTAGGAGTGCCTAAATATATAGGCAATGCAATAAGACTACATGATAAGGAAATGATAAGATAACACCCACAATAGGTGGAATCACATGTCCACCAAAGGTGGATCATCCTCCATTGTACATGAAAGTATGTGAAGCATGTGTAACAATGAGAGGATGATAATGTGATAAGAGCACTAAAGGTGGATCTCACACACAAAGAGGTATGTGATGACAACTATCACACCTAAAGTGAAAATTATCCTAACCATGTGCTAAAATAAAATGCAAACTCTTAGGTGTCACAGTGACAACTAATATGCAAATGCATTATCCTAAGTAAACTTAAGTAAAGTGTAATTTGTAAATATTTAATTACACCAACACACATATATCCCAAAACTAGATCCTCAATCATCGAAACAAACCTAATAGTTAACCCAAATGTGTAGAACCACTCAACCCAAGAAATCATATCATCAACTAGCTATATCTAAACCATCACATGTTTTATTAGAATCCATATCACCATCCAAATCGTCAAAAGACATCAAAATATACTTTTGGATCAAAACATAAATTGACCATAACATTATTAAAGAATAACGTTGCTTCTGGAACACAAAGAGTTGTTCCCATAATATCAAGAAATACCACAACTAAGACAAATACCAATTAACTGACTACATAACATGTTTATACATCTTCAAACTTAATAACCATAAAGAAAACCTTTCAGAAACCATAAATGCATAACAATCATCAACAATTGGACAGGTATTTATTTGAACAATTGACCTCTAGATCAAGAATATAACATTAAAGATCAGATAATACGACTACCATCTTCAAATAACTTTCTCTATCCCTAAAAACTATTATTTAGACCATATAAATCTCTAAGTTTAAGCATATGATCTTTGTTTGCAATTGTATACTGAAAACTACAACCTGTATAACTGCTAACAACTCTACAACACAATACCATTGCAAATGAACTATAAGCATCTAAACCACACTGACTTTCAAATATAAGAGTATTGTAAAACACCATCTTCACATGATCATAGGATACGTACCTGTCTTCCATTGTTCTAAAACTGTACAAGACACATGTACCTATTTTTTATTGCATTGTAGTTCAACACTAAATACATACTTGTTTTCCATTGCATTGTAGGTTTAGTACACAAACCCACATCTCCAAGAATAGAAAACTTCCAAACCACAAAGCTTGAGCAAATACAAACGCAAACTCCTTCGGAACACTTTGTTTGGCATTAATGACAATAGACAACCAATCATATATTTGTAACAAAACCTACTTAAAGATGACCCAATAATTGTGCACTCAAAACTATCGGTACTTATGGTCAAATGTCCAATAGTCATGTAGAAAAGTTCTAGTAGTGGTGTACAAATAAGACAATTATGAACCAAAAAAGCTAAAAAATAATAAGCTATTGATAAAAGTTAATGTTAAAATAATAACAAAATATAGAGTTAAGAAATTGTTTAATCAATGAGCAAGGAAAAGAAGATTTACCATGAATAATCACAAAACTAAGAGCATTCACCAAAGCACAAGGAAACAAGGAGATAATATTTTGAAGGGGGAAAAGCATAAAAAAACTCTCGTGATATAATGAATGTGGCAAAAATGTCTAAGAATGTGTGTGTGTGTGTGTGTGTGTGTGTGTGAGAGAGAGAGAGAGAGAGAGAGAGAGAGAGAGTGGGAGCTTAGCTCATACAATAATAATCAAGAAGAATAAGTATCTCTTGAGTTGAGAGAAGGAGAGTCATCTTTTAATAGAGATGTGATAAAGGAGTTACATTGTAACTCTCATTTCTGTGTATGCCACATTTCACTAGTGTGTGAGACAAATGCAGGATTCCTCATAAGGAGAAATATCTATTTTCCTTAATAAAAAAAATTACAAATATGACATGTCCTCCCACTTGGACTAGAAGACGAATACAATAGGATACTTTGGTTTATCCTTTAAATACATAAATTACCAAGGAAAGGTTAAATTCTAACACCCCCCTTTAATCTTTACTTGGGGTAATTACATCAAGGGGTATCAAACCCAAATTGTTACAATGAAATTCGAGAGGTTTTGTCAAAATATCTGCAACTTGATTTTCACCTTTGCAATGGAAGAGGGAAACTTTCTTTTCTGCAATGTGCTCTCTAATGAAGTGGTGGTGGAGAGAAATGTGCTTTGACTTTGCATGGTAAACTGGATTCTTTGCTAAGGCTATTGCACTTTGATTGTCACAATACAATAGTGTAGGTTCTTGTTGAGGTAGACCCAAATCTTCAAGTATTCTTCTAAGCCATAGAGCTTCTTTAGAGGCATGAGTACAACTTTTATATTCAGCTTCAATAGAACATAGAGACATAGATTGTTCTTTTTTACTTTTCCAAGATATAGAACCTGAACCAAGAGAAAAACAATACCCAAAAGTAGATTTCCCATCATTGGGGTCTCCACCTAGATCTGAATCAGTAAAGCCTTTTAAAGAAAAATTAGAATTTGCATCATAAAATAATCCTAAGTTAATAGTACCTTTAATGTAATGTAATATTCTTTTAGCAATTTTGAAGTGAGTTTGTTGAGGTTTGGACATGAATCTTGAAACTAAACCAACACTAAAAGATAAATCAAGTCTAGTGAGGGTTAGATAAATTAAACTACCTACAAGTTCTCTATAAGGAGTAGCATCTATGAAAGGAGATTCCATATCTATCATTAACTTAGTTCCTAAATCACATGAAATTGAAACAAGATTAGCATCATTCATATGAAATCTATCTAGGAGATCTTTAGCATATTTACTTTGAGAGATAAAAATATCCTTAGGGGTTTGCCAAATTTGCATTCCTAAGAAATAATGTAAAAAACCTAAATCTGTCATTTGAAATTTTTGGTTGAGTTGGAACTTAATATCAAAAATTAACTGGTTAGAACTAGAAGTAAGAATCAAATCATCAACATACATAATGATAATAATAATTTCATCTTCACTATGCTTGATATACAAGTTAGGATCATTTTGACTTCTTTCAAAACCTTGAGAGATAAAGAAAGCATTAATTTTAGAATACCACTCTCTAAGAGATTGTTTTAAATCATAAATACACTTCTTTAGTTTGCAGACTAAATGTTCATTACCTTGTTGAATAAAACCAGGAGGTTGAGACATATAGATTTCTTCATGCAAATCACCATTTAAGAAGGCACTTTTAACATCCATTTGGTGAATAGGCCAATTCATTTTAGCAGCTAAAGCAAGAACAACTTTAATGGTAGACATTTTAGCAACAGGAACAAAAGTTTCATTATAGTCTATTCCTTCAATTTGAGAAAAACCACGTGCAACTAATCTAGCCTTAAATTTACTAATTTCATTATTAGAATTTAACTTAGTTTTATATAACCATTTATAGGAAACTAGATTTTTACCATGAGGTAAAGTAACTAAATCCCAAGTATTATTAGAAATTAAAGAGTCATATTCTTCCTGCATAGCAGTTTTCCAATGAGGTTGATTTTTAGCTTGATCAAAGGTTTGAGGATCATTAGATTTAGAGAGAGAAGTCATAAGAGCATAATTGCAGTAGTTTATCCTTCTAGGTTTAAGTCCACCCATTCTAGCAATGTAATCATCACCTTCATTAAGTAAATCTTTAAACCATTTAAGATTTCTCCTAGAATTAACAGAAATATTACTAGGATGAGTAAATAGATTATTACCATCATCATCATCATCACTGCTACTACTAGAAGGAACAAAATCATTAGAAGGAGTATCATTACTATCTTTATGTTCATCATTATCCTTAGTATTATCTTTAGAGTTAGGAGCAGAAACAGAAGGAACATAAACATTAGGAGCAGAAATTTGAGGAGTAGGGTTGAGAGACGGAGGTTGGTCCTCCACAAGAACTATGTTGTTGTGACTAAAATCAGACTCTGAAATTTGAGATCAGTCATGGACACCATTTTCAGCAATGCAAACATCTCTAGCTATGTGAACTTTATTAGTAAGAGGATCATAAACTCTATAAACTTTAATGTTCTCATAATAGCCAACAAATATATGAGGTGAGGATTTAGGATCTAACTTTTTCCTTTTATGTTTAGGTGTGTGAACATAAGTAGTGGAGCCAAAAATCCGTAAATGAGACAAATTGGGTTTTCTTCCTGACCAAACTTCTTCAGGAGTTTTATTTGGTAGGGCCTTAGTAGGAGTTCTATTAAGAATATAGGTGGCACATGCCATGGCTTTAGCCCAAAATTTATAATCCATATTTCTAGCATGTAAAAAACATCTACGCATTTCTACTATAGTTATATGCTTTTGTTCTACCACACCATTCTGTTCTGGTGTATAAGGAACGGTAAGCTCATGTTTGATACCAAAAGATCTTAAGTAAGAATGGAAAGCATGATTAATATATTCAATACCATTATCAATCCTAAGAATCTAAATTTTACAACCACTTTGTCTATCTACAAAAACATGAAATTCAGTAAAAATATCAAGGACTTGATCTTTACTATGTAAGAAATAAATCCAAGTTCTACGAGAATAATCATCAACAAAGGTTAAAGCATATTTAGAGCCTAAATAAAAGTATTTTCCACAGGACCTAAAAGATCACTATGAATCAGAACTAACTTATTATTAGCTCTCCAAGATGATTTATGGGGAAAAGATTCTCTATGCATTTTACCACTCATACATCCATTGCAATCAAACTTAGAAGTAGTAAACTTAGGTAGCCCATCTACCATATTTTCTTTTTGCATTAATGAGATATAATCAGAATTTAAATGTCCTAGCCATTCATGCCAAATGTGAAAATCAATAGTAGTGAGTAAGGAATATCTAGGAGGGACAAATTGATAAAATTTAAAGAGATTATCATCATCCAATTTAGCATCAACAACTATTTGATCAATATTGGGATCAATGATATGGCAATTATTTTTATGAAACTCAACCTTATAATCTTGACATAATTGAGGAACAGAAATAAGGTTAGCTTTTAAATCAGGAACATAAAGCACATCATGTAATTTACCATTTAGAACATAAACATTACCAGTTCCTTCAACTTGACAGCAATGATTATCAGCTAAAGAAACAGGAATATTCATAGAATCAGGTCGCAAAGAATCAAAGACTTCCTTGTGAGATGTAACATGTTGAGATGCACCACTATCAATAATTCATTCAAGTGGTTTAGAAGCATTAAAACAGACAATAAAAGAAAAATGAGATTGATTTCCATTAGGTTTTCCATTTGAGTAGTTTTGAGAATTATGTTGATCATCCTTTTGTTTCTTAAAACAGTTATGTATTAAGTGACCATTTTTACCACAATAGGTGCAATGTGGCCTATTTGACTGATTATTATTATGATAGTTATTGGAAGGCCTAGAGTTGTAATGATCATTAAATTGTTGGCCTGAGTTATTATTTGAATTATTAGTATTGTTAGATCTTTGATAGTTTTAGTTATTTTGATTAGTGTTAGAAGATCTATTGTTATGTGACTTTGAGAGACATATGCATGTTCGTGAGTTTTAAGTATGCCAAACTGAATTAATTTAGCTTCCTCTTGACGCAACATATTTTGAAAGATAACATAAGTTAGTTGAGATGCTAAAGAAGGAATAGCTAATTGAGAGTAAATATTTATAATAAACTGTTGGAACTGTCTAGGCAAACATTTACGAATAATAATGTGGATTATCCTTAAATCAAAAAGAGGAACTTGTAAACCAGTTAGTAAAACTTTAATTGAATCAAACTTGAGCAAGAAATCATCAACAGAGTTGAAATCGGTATACCCGAGGTCTTCGAGTTGGTCTTGAAGCTGGATTTTTTGAGTCTCATCTGCACTGTCATAGGTATTTTTCAAGATGTTCCAAGCTTGATGGGCTTCTGTACAAGTAGAATTAAGACATACAATTCAGGACTTAAGGAGATCCCGATTAAACCAAGTGCTTCCTCATTTTTAGTCTGCCAAGTAGTTTGGTAAGCTTGAGGAGCAGAGGCTACTGGTTTTGAACTGACATCAGTAGCAATATCTAAAATATGTCTAAATCTAAAGATGAAGGTCATGTGCATTTTCCATGCATGATAATTTGTACTAGTTAACTTTATTTCTGGCATTAGGGTGGTCATGGTTAAATACGAAGATTAAAGTAAAGAACACCTAAACTGAATGCAAAAACTTAACAGAACCTAGGAAAGAACATAAATCAACTATATACACTTGCATGCAACAGCAGAAAACTATAAAAGCTTACGCCAAGGAGGCATGCAAGGAAAAATAACAACTAGAGGAAAAAATAGAAACTAAGAACACAAAGAGTGAACAGATCTTGGTTAACCTGTTATTGATTAACAGATAACACAAGAATCTCTTGCATGCAAAGAGAAAGAAAACTAAAAAAACTTAATAACTAACCAACACAACCCTTCAAAACAGACGAGATAAAGAACAGATATCAGAATAAACTAACTTAAATGAACAGAGATGAACTTGTAAAGAAACGTTAGCTAAATCGAAGCCAATAAAATAAAGATTAAAAACACATGCATATGAAGGATCGATGCAGAAAAATATTGATGTTTACAACTAACAGTGAAAGGAAACCACTCCCATAAAAAACCAAAATTCCTCCAAACTTATATTTAAATTTACCAAAAACAATCTGATAAACAAAAATCCTATAACCACAAAAAAAATACCAATACTCTCTTAAATAAACAAATCTATCAATACTGAATAGAATCTATTTGAATAAAATAAGATTGACTAGTTCTATATATGTCGAATATGAATAAGATCGAAGCAGATATGACTAGATTGATTCAATTAAAAATGATTCATTCTAACAAACTTATTTCTCCATGCAATTAAATAAAAGCAATTTAATATGATTCTAACTTCTTTTCAATGAAAAGAAAATTATTTTCAACCTTGAATCAAACTGTGGATGCTAAAAAACAATGAATGCTAATAAACTACTAAAACTAATAAAGCTACTAATAATGTTGTTGCGATACACTAATTCAATAAAAGCATGCAATTGAAAAATGAAGATTGAAAAAGCGCAAAGATTTTAAGAAAGAATAAAGAACTGTTAACTATAACTAAGAATAAACAAATAATGATAAACTATTAATTATTAAACGTTAACCATAAACTAATAACAATTAATGTGAACCATTAACTAATAACTATTAACAAGTTATTAGCTCTTCGGTTAAAAAAAAAACTAAATAAGAACTGCTATATATATGAAAAAAATGTTATATGAGATGAATTTCTCTTTCGTAGCAATACACGAGTATGCTGCGATCTTGTCACTGCGATCTTGAATACAAAAAACTTGATTTGGTTAACAAAAAAGGTGCTATGCAGATGTAATTAACCTAAGGTCGGTTGCACGAGAGTGCTATGAGCACAAGGAAAAGAAAGAAGAAGAGGTGGGCGAGAGACGAAGGAAAAGACAAAGGAGCAAACGCAGGTCGGGTTTCCCTGAGCTTTCGATTGAAAAGGGTTGAGTGAGCTATCAAAATTTGTAGCTTGTTGCGACAGTCTAAGCGTGGGCGAGGAAGGAATGGTGATAGCAAAGGTGATGGTGAAACTGAAGTTTGTCTGAGAGAGATATCTTATACAGTTCCTCCTAAACAGATAAGCACGCATCCGAGAGTCACACGAAAGAAGGAGTGCAGGAGAAGAGCAACAGGAAGATCCACAGGATCAGGATCAAGATCAGGATCTCCTTTGCAGTCACTATTGGCTTGTAGGTTGGAACCTCCCTCAATACCAAAGCGATGGAGGAGATGGTCGCAGAGGGAAGGGGGAGAAGCGGCAGAGGAGAAGCGGTGGAGGAGTGAGGTGATGAAGATGACAAACACAACAAATAAAATAAACTAATGCATGCAAATTACAACAAACAAATTAAACTATTGCATGACAATCATAGCAACCGAATTAAACTATTGTCAATATTTTTTTAACAAAAGGTGCAGATTTCTTGGGCAAACACGACCTCTCAAACACCCAAAACTCTAGAATTGAACTTTAGAAACAGTGGTGCAAGAGCTTTTTGCAAAAAAAAAGACCAATCTTTCAAAACAAAAAAAAATTCTACAGCACAAATAACAGGCTATTGCAATATAGAAAATGCAGGTTAGGGTTCAAAAAGAATGGAGATTAAAATGGTTGCTATACTTACAATTACAACAAAAGATACTAATTAAATAGTGCAGATCTGACAAAGCAGATACAGAGAAATACTTTCTAAACTAAGACAAAAAATGGAAAAAGCTATTGATTACAAGAAGTGCTAATGATTTGAAAAGATTCACCGCAAGAAACAAACTAGCATCAATATTAATAAAGCTAAATTTTGATATTAGGAAAAGAGATAATTTAAATATTCTAAAAGAAACTTAACTATTATATATTCTATAATAGTTATAACTTATATTTTTAAACGAAACTTAACTAAAGGAGATAAAAATAAAAGAACTAATAAAAAACAAATTGCAACTAACTAATTAAAATAATTAAAATGAGATTTGAATTTCTCCAAACCTGCACAAAACAAATCAATGATGTATCCAATAGATAAATTGGGTTTGGCGGTAAACTAGCCAAACCAAAAATAAATAAATTTTTTTTTCTCTCTTAATCAGATTAGTCAAAAATATATATATATACTAACAATAAACTCTCTCAAGAGTCTCCGATATTGGAGTGCTCCAAGATATGGTAGCTCCTTCACCTGTACACTCAATAATGAATAAAACCAACCTGCTCTGATACCATGTTAAAATAATAACAAAATATAGAGTTAGGAAATTGTTTAATCAATGAGCAAGGAAAATAAGATTTACCATGAATAATCACAAAACTAGGAGCATTCACCAAAGCATAAGGAAACAAAGAGACAACATTTTGAAGAGGGAAAAGCATTAAAAAACCCTCGTGATATAATGAATGTGGCAAAAATGCTTAAGAATGAGAGAGAGTGAGAGCTTAGCTCATACAATAATAATCAAGAAGAAGAAGTATCTCTTGAGTTGAGAGAAGGAGAGTCATCTCTTAATAGAGATGTGAGAAATGAGTTACATTGTAACTCCCATTTCTGTGTATGCCACATTTCACTAGTGTGTGAGACAAGTGTAGGATTTCTCATAAGGAGGAATATCTATTTTCCTTAATAAAAGAAATTACAAATATGACATGTCCTCCCACTTGGACTAAAGGACGAATACAATAGGATACCTTGGTTTATCCTTTAAATACATAAATTACCAAAGAAAGATTAAATTCTAACAGTGAAACTTATTAATGAACTTTTAGTTATCATTTTTTTGGCTCTTTTAAAATAATAATTGAAAGGTCATGTTTGTGTGAAGTCCATCATTATTAAAACACACTTGACTAATAGTACTCATGATAGGTAGGAGATATTTTCACCAATGAGTCAAATTGTGATATTTCTATCAGGACTCAATTATGTAATTTTTTTTTAGAGTTGAAATCTAATAGTAATATCACAATAATAGTACTCTTACCTTATTCTCCAATTCATTACACCAAAAGCATCTCTTATATGAGAGGGATGAGCTATGGTTTGACATCAATGGTTAAAAATTGATGATATGCAATGCAAGACAATCAAATAAATCATGGCGTCTACTTTAACGAATGTTTTTTTTATTTAATTTTTAAATAGCTAGATGTCTTTTTTACATGATAACCAATGGTAGTATTCAAGATAGAGATAGAGTGCACGACAGTGGAGTTAAAAGGAGACAACAAGATTGATAGGTGAAAAATAGGTGACAGCATAAATCAAGGCGACATAAAGCAACAAAATAAAATAACAAACAGACGAGATTATTTTAATCGTCTTGCACTCCTTTTCATCATTTTTGAATTCATCTCCATTCGTTCTGGCCCTCACTCTTTCTTATTTTATTAATTTTTCCCCCTCTTTCTACGTTTGCCTTTCTTGGGAGAATGCAACACCATAGCAACACCACTTAATTCATTTTTATACAATCATTTAGGATTTTAATTTTTTAATTTATAATAATTAATTCACATAATTAAAAAAAACTTTAATATTTTTATTTTTATTTTTATTTTTTTTACTATTATATATTGTATTTTAGTAAAATATTTTTTATACATAATATTTAAAAATATTTTTAATAAAAAATAATTTAAATATTAGAAAAATTAATTAAAATAATTGAAAAAAAATAATAAATATATTTTTTTCAATTTTGACAAGTAATTGATTTTACAATTTGATCTTTAATTTCAAAAAGTCTAATAATATGCACAACTCTTGTATCCATTTAAAAAAATATATATTAATTGAATACTTTTATAAATCTTCATTATTATTTTATTTCAAATAAAATAATTATTGGGTTTTAAATATTTTCTTAAAATTTATTGAGACAATTTTAGTAATATTTTACCTTAGAAATATGAAGCATCCACATATCATATCAAAAAGATGGTTAAAAAAATACGATAAAAATCTAAAAGTATTTTACCCTTTTAATAGATTTCATTTTATTTATAAACTTTTAAGTTTACTCTTACTTTTGATTTTTGACAATGTGTTATATATTAATTTTTTAATAGATTTCAAGTTTGGTTTTACTTGTAAGTTTTTTATTTTAAATAATTTATTTGAATTATGATTTTATTTTTTAGTTTAATTTATTTAAGAATTTCACTATATTTAAATTCAATTTTTATAATAATTTTTAATTTGTTAATACTGAGTTTATTTTTCAATTAATGTAAGCATTGTTGCAATATATTAATTATATTTGTGACTCTGTTTATCTTATCCTTCTCTTCCTCTCTTTATATCTTCTTATATTACATCACTCTATCTCTCCATCTATATACTTATCTATATTTGCTTATCCTTCTTCTCTATCTCCATATTCTCTCTCTCTCTCTCTCTCTCTCTCTTCCTCTTCGTATGTTTATCTCTTCTATCTCTGCCTATCCCTCTCTCCTCTCTATTTTTCCCTCTCCTCCTCTCCATATCTCTCTTCCCCTTTTTTCACCTTCATCTTCCTCTATATATATAACCTCCATCTCTACCTCTTTACCCCCTCTCTCTTGATCTTCCCCCCTATCTCCCCATCCCTCCTTATTGCAAACTTAAATGTGGCCCTATTGGTTGTGGGGCCCGATTATTTGCCTCATTAAAAGTTTTATTTCATCTATTTTTGGATTTTTGTAAGCAAATGCATAGTTGATTTGAAGCTATCATTTATCCATTGAAACCTATGTTGTACAAACAACATCATTTGCTAAATAGTCTATTGATTCACCTTATCTGTTGTATAAATTAATAGAATAATTTATTTTCTGTTGTATAAATTAATAGAATAATTTATTTTCTAATTGATACCCATTGCATACCAAGGTGCAATTGCTAGTTGATATCCTCATTGATATTGATATTCCAACTCATGGATATCATTTTTAAAAAAAACTATTCATTGACATGGATATCATTTAAGAAAAAAAACTATTATTGCGATTGACGCTTACTTAGGATTCCGCGTGAATTTAGATTACGTGTCAGTTTTGTAGCTCGATCCATCAAACAAATGAAAAAAAATCCTTACCGTTGAACTTTCCAATTGAATTCATTTCCCTGATGAGCATTCACAAAATTACAAGAGAGAAGGCAGTCTATCAAAAATAAAAATTACAACAAATTGAAATGAAAATAAAATCAGTGAATTTTTTCTCGAACTGAATATATTCTTTACAGTATAAAGCAAAGGAGGATTCCCCCTCTGAGACTCCATTTCCTCACTGAACTTTGGTTACACACAAAACAAGCCCCTCGATTCCACAAGTGGAATTCAGTCAGAAATTGATGGCTTCTTAGCCATGATCCAAAAGAAAACCTTCCAACAACGTGTACTTTCTTTCTTGTGCCCTCCGAAAATAAATCAATACATCATTTTACAATCAAATCCGTTGCGAATTCGAGGCATGGAAATCCTGTTTCTCGGCTTCGTGTGGAAAGATTTCGCTATCCCTCTTTAATTCTCAAATTACAGAGAAATAATAAGGCAAATAATCAATTGGGAGCCCAACAGCTGAGATACATGACTCGTCGCAGTGACTCCTCTGACTGCTTTCTTCTTTGGCTATGGAGATCTGCGGCTTCTTCAGACTGAGATTGAGGTTTGCGTGAGGAGAAGAATCCAAGCGCTACAGCAGAAGACGGAGCAGCAAATGATAAAGACGAGAGCTTCAGCTTCAAACCCTCTTCCCTCAAAACCCTAATAAAATCCTTTGAACTCATGTTTCCCTTCTTCCTTTCTCAGACAAAAAGCTTGAATAACAGATTCTTAGATGATATCTGTGTTCGGATAGCATGTGATGAAGATTAAAAAGAGCGAGGGGCAAGAGAAATTGGGTGCGACAAAACCACCGGCTACCCTCAATTCCCCTTGGATTTCTTTTCTAACGGCGTTGTATACCATAAACTTAATTCTAGTAGTTTACCACCACGACAGGGAGCCAACGGAATTGTAATGTAAGTGGTTTAAAAGTATTCCTCATGAACAACTCATCTAAGGCACTTGGTTTTGGGTGGTTATATCTCTGTACAATGGAAAGATTAAACACATTTTCTCATTTTCTTTTTAACTTGTTGATAAATGTAAATGTGGGTGTCTATGTAAATGTGGGTGTAGGATTCTAAAATTTTTATCAATAATTTATCTTTTAATTTATATTCTTAATTATTTTTGTGTTTTTTTCATTCTCATATTAAGATGTGTCTTATTTTTAATCATTCACACGTCAAAAGTACTAGTACATATACTCTTTTTTCTTAGATCGAGATGTCTTATTTATAATCATCCATGTGTCAAAAATACTAGCACATGTACTCTTTTTCTCTTGATTGAGACATGTCTTATTTCTATTCATCCACTTGTCAAAGACACTAGCACATGCACCCCTTTTCCCTAGATCAAGACATGCCTTTTTTAACCATTCACTCCTCAAATACACTAGCACATGCACTCCTTTCTCCTAGATAGGATTATGCATTTAGTGTGTTTCATGTTCAAATTTTACTTTTCTTGTCTAAATTCTCTCTCTTTCACTCAACATGAACCCTAATTTTTCCAACAACTAGAAATGTCTTTCATGTTTTATAAAAATAAATTTTAAGGAAAAATAAAGTATCTTTTAGCACATGAGAATGAACACTTGTACAACTTGCCTCACACACTCTAGCAAACCCTCACAAATATTTAGGTATTGTAATAACTCTATTAAAATTCCATTCCATGTTACATATGCCATTTTTTCTCATTTGCACCTATTCTCTCACACATCTGAAGCTTTTACATCTAAGTGTTATAATAATTGTATCACGACCTTTATTGAGGTGAATTCCAAAAATAATCCTAGGGCATCAATTCCTCATTGAAGTAGGTTGTAGGTTTGATGCACAATGCCTTGTAGAGGATATGGTTATCTGAGTGCAAGGCATTAGTGTATCCAAGAGATAGGACCACACCACTCAAGAAAGGATCATGGAGTGAAGGATGTAAATTATATATTCTAGCATGTTGTTATGAACATTTAGGAGCAACCAAAACTCTATTAGAGTTCTACCTATTGTATAACACATCACTTTTCCACCCTTGCACATATTCTCTAACAAAATAAAATATTCTATAACCAAATTGCTAAATAAAACATGAGATCTTGTTGAGGTAAATTGAAGAAAAAATCCCATGACACTGTTTTTTCTTTCTTTTTGAGTAACTTTGAAGTAAATAAAATATGATATCATATTGAGGTAGAGATCCAAGAAAAAATCCCATGACACCATTTTTTTTCTCTTTGTGTAACTCAAGTTTTAGACGAGTCAAACTATAACACACAAACAAACAACAATAAACTAATCTTCCTCTATAATGAAATAATTCAATTACAAAAGAATGTAATAAGGAATATGTTACAAATACTTTATAAAACTTGAGAACAATAAGCTACTTCAAGGAACAAACCTCATTTACACTCTTAGGGATCAATCTTAAGATTGTAGGAATAATTATAAATTATTACGTCCTATATATAGCATACTTGTGCAATGGATGCCACTATAATGAGTTACACTTTTTGGCCAAACTTGACATTGGAATTCGCATAAGGTATTCACTTTCTAACACTTATAACAACTAGACTTTAAGATTTTGAGGATGAAGAAAAAAAATGATTTATGAAACTTTTTGTGTAGAATCTAAATATGTTTTAATTGTGATTCACATTTTTCAGAAGTGACATTTATGCCAGCATGTATAACATTTTTTTATAGAAAGGATCAAATTCAAATTTTTAAATTATAGATTTGTCACACTAATATCTAGTGTATTCATAATTTTTTTGTTGCATATATTTTTTTAGTTATTTTGTTAAGTCAAAGTAATTGAAATTTGGACAAAGGTGCATATTGTTACAGTTTTTTTTGTTTGCATCTTAACTAACTTCTTCCTTTTGTGTTGAAACGAGGATATCAATACCTAACAAAAATATATTTTTTACAATTATTTCTGTATTTTATCATTTTTTTCTCATAAGTGAAACAAAGACCTTAATGTCAGATGAAAAATTTATATTCACAAGAAATTAAAAATTAAATTTATTCAAAATTATACTTTTTGGAAAGATTGCAATAAGGGTTACATACTTACAAATTGTAAGTTGTATAAGAATTCATTTAACTCCCTAAAAAATAAAGCATAAATGGTTTTATCAGCATTTTGATAGGTGTAGAAGAGACTCTATTGTTGTGTTGATATGATTTAAGACTAGTGGAGTTCTATCCAAGGGGGTTTAGTCTAAGAGTATTTGATCTAACCCTCTTCAATTAATTCTTTCAAATGGGACCTCTTAAGTCTTAAACCACTATATATTATTAAAAAAAATGTGATCTCAAGAAAAAAATCAAGATGTGCCAAGTGGGTTTCAAGAACCTTGTAAAACCTATTTTACTTAATCAAAAACTCATTTAAATTACACAATTAATCTAAATAAATTATCTAATTATAGCAATCATATCAAACAATAAGAAATCAACTCAAGTTAAAGAGCCATAACCATGCTCAAGGAAGGGACTATAAATCACGTCACCTGGACGAACTCGGGAAGGGTAAAAATATCATAATCTTGTCCACTATTTCAGGACAATAGAATGGCTTAGGTTGGGATTTGGATTTGAATATTATCTCCCCTCTTTTACCATTGAAACTTGTGATAGGGCATGCTCATCCTGACAATTTAGGGAAGTCGATGTTTAGTACCTGCAAATCTGCATAAAATACCAACATGTGTGTGTGTGTGTGTGTGTGTGTGTGTGTATAACAAGAAATGGTGGGAATCAGGACATCATGTGGATCTCACAAGAAGGTAACTACGACTCTGTCCCCCAACCATATCAAACACGTCAAACAGAAGGTAAAAGCATAGATGATAACCATACACATACACATATGGGGTAAGTATAACCATAGCTATAAACATCATTTAAAATTTGTAAATCATCATCAATAAAATAAATAACATCATCTAATTGCATAAATATAATATCCATAATTATTCAATCATCAAAATCACCATGTAATGTCATACATCCAAAACCATATAATAACTGAAATATCAACACACACATAAAAGTGGCCTAAAAGAGTTGGACAATATAAAAGTGAAAAGAAAACTATGGGTTGACACTACATCCCTTCTCTCTCTTTCCTTCTTTCTCCTTCGTATTCCTTTTTAGGTCTGCAATCTATAAGTTTTTCTTCTCCTTATGCTCTCTTGCATCCTGATGATGGATCATGCAGTGCGATCCAAAATGTTGATGATAAAAATTTTTTACACAATCAAACCCAAAAAGTGTCATGAATATTCATATGGATTATGGAAATCTAATAGCACTAGGCAAGTATTTACTAGGATGTATCAGATTTGGCTTATAGTAATCAACAATATGAGATGTTAGATTTGAGATGGACTAGTCTAATGGGTGGGAAGATTATCTTCATCTTGTTCATGTCTTATAAATCAATAAAATAAAGATATTGACGTCCAGGCCTATGAGAACCATGCACAAACTCAACAAATTTCATTTGAAAGCTTTTGTTAACCAATTTGATGCAATGAAGATCCATTCAACCAATATTCAAACCAAAGATTACGAGTTTCCAATTGGTTTGAGTGGCAAATAAAATGAGTATTCAATTGAATGAAACTGAAGGAAATAATTTGCATGACCTGTGCGGATAAGAAGTTGTTTTAGTGAGTGGAAAGGACTATGGAAGGTAGTTTTTAATGCGGAAAAAAACTTACATAAAAATCTCAATAAATCATTTATGTTATTTAAGCCCACTTCATTGTTGAGAATACAACTTGAGAATAAGTGTTCGAGTACATGTAGCAGTTTGTAGACTGCAACTTGAGAATAAGTGTTTAATGTACATGTAGTTGTTTGTAGCACAAACAAAGCAAGGATGTAATGAGTAAAAATTATAATAGCTTTGGAAAAAGTGTAAATACACTCTTCTAGAATGTAGCACCAAAATAGTTATTCAATGGGGAAATAGTCTTTTGAAATTGTGCAGAAGGATTTCTCAACAAACAACTAATGATTGAAACTCCAGAGAGAAATTTCTGTTTTGAAAATTGAAATATTCTTATTTATAAAAATAAATTAGTACCCCCCTAAAACCTAATAGTTGGTATTTGATTCATCCTTTTATTAATAATATATAAATAATTTTTAAAAAGTATTAAAAGTTCTATTTGTATGTGAGATTTTACTGGTGATTTTTTAGATCTTTATTATTTCTTATTTTGTCCTTTTAATTGTACCTTTCTTGTGCATAGAATTTTGGTGATCTCCATCATCTCTGGGTCTGCTACAAATTGGTTGATACTTTAATCTAGGAGTCGTAATTGATGTAATGGGAATCTCTGCATTTTATTTGGTTTATTAGTTTTCGTGGGTAGGCAAGTCCTTATGCATCATTGTGTTGTCAGTTTAAAGTGAGGAGATTAATGTCTGCGAAAATCATTTATGTGCATTCTGAGTTCAATGGAATGGATTCCAAATCCATTTTTGTCCTTTGGACACCCCACTCTCTTTTCCAAACACAACATCCTATGAAAATTGAAAATTGAACATTTGAATTTGGGAAAAGATCAAAGTATAAACGACTGATTGAAATAGAATGGAAGTCAAGAAGCAAGTCTTCTAGAGGAAAAACCACCTCAATAGCATGGAAGGAAAGTGCATTCACGAAAAAGACTAGACCCTAGCACTGCTCAGATCTCTCCTAGCCTACAACCAAGAATCAAAGTGCCCAATAAATTAAGGGAAACATAGTTTCAGGTCGAGTGCTGTCATTGCCCTCCTCCATTCTCATACCATTTGAATTGAAGAAATTGATTTACTATTTTGGAGGCATTAAATTTTATGTTTTTTCTTTATAGATATTTTAGTGGTGGATATTAATAAAAAATAAGATAATTTTTAAATTATTTGTTCTAATTTTTTATTTTAAATATTTGTTCTAATTGTTACCATTTTTTATTTTAAATATAGAATTTACATAGAATAAATTTAATAAAATGGCCAAGACTTTCTAAGGAAGTTTACGATTTTACAAACAAAAGAATGGTAAATGACGAATTTTACAGATGATATTGGGACATGTTTTTGAGGTCTAGTTTCATAGTTTTTCTTCGCTTTTGTAGTCATTGCCAAAAGTTTTCAGTTCTCCAACTTGATAATTTTCCTTTGATTGTTGTTTCCTAATTAGTGGCATAACATTTCAAAATTTTGTGAATTATGTTCTATTGTCCTGAACATCACATGGTAGAAGAAAACCCTGACTTTGGTAACATAGCCTAAATTGTTCTGTAGGCAATGGCAATCCATAATATCATGTGAAAATAATATCTTTTATTTTCAACATGAATTTCAAAACTTTGTATTTTACATCTTATATTGAAATCCTATATTGAAAAGACAATAAGAAACATAAGAGGAGAAGAGAAAGAAGAAGTACATCAAACAACACATATTTCGGTATCGGCGATAACCATTGTTGCTCTTCTCTTAAAGGTGCACTTGTCCAAGTGCTAGTTCAATGAATTGGTAAACAAGTGCCACGTAGTGGCTAGTACTTGCCTTTGTAATATTTTAGTAAAAATATTTGTTGTCAATTTAACAATAATTTGAATTAATACTTTTACAAAATAAAACTTAGTAATGTTATCTAGCTAATTAGTTGATATTAAGTTTGATAGTTTCAATAATTAAGATAAATAATATTAACATTATTAATATTAATTCTATGTAATAATTAGTAATAATTATAATTTGATTATTATATTTTCATTTTTCTAATTTAAAATATTTTTAATATTCTATTTTATTAGATTTTAATTTGAACAAAAAAAATTGATATTTTCATTTTTCTAATTTAAAATATTTAAAATATTCTATTTTATTAAATTTTAATTTGAACAATTTTTTTTACATTATTTTAGTATAGTTGTATGAATTAGATACTATTTAAATACATTTTACTATTAAAAAGTTAAAATATACTCAAAAAAAAAAAAGAAATAAAATCTACTTTGCTTAATATTGATATATTAAACTGGTGATTCTTCAAACTAGTTCAACCAATCATAACATCAAAAAATATTTTTTATAATTTATAAATTTAAATATATTGCAATTATACTATAGAAAATATGAAACTTTGAAAAAAAATAAAAATATAAGAAATTTAGTTGGTTGAGAGAATTCAATTTAATCACTAGTTAACATGGTAATTTTAAAAAATGATGCAATAGTACTTGCTTAAGATGAGTTGGTAGATAAGATTAAATGAAAGCAAATTAAATTAAAAAGATAGTTATAAACTATGACATCAATAATTGTATAGGGAACATAAACTGTTCCACAAAATGTCTTACAGAAATTTGATCCAAGGCATGGATGAGGTAGAAAATGAAAATTTAAAGCTTTGGAACAGAGTATGGGAATCTCTTTAGTGATGAATCTTATTCTCTTATTTGCAACCGGCCAGATAGAAATGTGTGCATAAATGCGGAAGCACAGAAAATATATGTTGACCGTTTGAAATGATGCCTCATGGTAGGGCGCACCTTAAATGGATATGTTGAATATGCTTTGGAAACTTTAGAAACATTACGTTTGATTACAGTGCCACTTTGCAGCCCGATTTGACAAACATTTAAAAAATCCCAAGTGTTATTGGACTTTCCAATCGAACACATTTTCGCTGAAACCCAAATTGAAATAGAAATAAAATGAATATATTTTTCTGCAACACAACATATTCTTTACAGTACAGAGCAAAAGACAATCCTTCCTCTATGCTAATGAGACTTCAATTCTTCGCTGTAGTTTGGCAGGTATCAAAGATTTCAGAGGTAAACGTAAAACGATCCGCTCTTCCACAATTGCACTTGAACAATTGTCCGTAACCCAAAAGAAAACCTCCTAACATCTTCTACTTGTCTCGTCTTCCGCAAAAATGAATCAATACATTATTTTACAGTTCAACCCGCTGTAGAGTTGGAGGTATGGAAATCCTCTGGAAAGCTTTCGCAACCCCTGCTCATTTCTTATGTTACAGAAAAATTAAAAAGCAAATAAATAATCCTCTGGAAAGCTTTCGCGATCCCTTGTTCTTCTCAGGTTACAGAGAAAACAATAAAGCAAATAATTAATTGGGACCCCAACAGCTGATATACATGATTTGTCGCAGTGGCTCCTCTGACTGCTTTCTTCTTTGCCAATGGAGATCGGCGGCTTCTTCAGATTGAGATTGAGCTTTGCCAGAGGAGAAGAATCCAAGCGCTACAGCAGAAGATGGAGCAGCAAATGATAAAGACGAGAGCTTCAGCTTCAAACCCTCTTCCCTCGAAACCCTAATAAAATCCTTTGAACTCATTTTTCCCTTCTTCCTTTCTCAGATGAAAAGCTTGAATAACAATTTCTCAGATTTAAAGAGATGAAAGATTATCTCTGTGTTTGGATAGCAAAAATGAGAATGTAAGTAAGATTATAAAGAGCGAGTGGCGAGTGAAATTGGTTGCGACAAAACCAGCAGCTACCCTCAGTTCCACTTGGATCCCTTTCGAACGGCGCTGTATACCAGTAACGGAATACCAGTAGTTTTCCAACATGACGGGAAGCCAGCGGAAATGTAATGTAAGCGGTTTTCCGTAGTCTCGGAGGGCAGAAAAGTACATCGTTTTTTAAAAGTAATATCTGTGCACAACTCATCCAAGGTTTTTGTTTTTTTTTTTAATTAACTCAGCTAAGGTATTTGGTGGGGGGTTGTCTAAAAGTAAAACGTCGTTTAGCACATAAGAAGGAACACGTGCACAACTTGTCTCACGCGGTGTAGCAAGCTTATTAGGCTTTTGTAATAATTTTGTTAAATTTCCACCTTATGTTACACAAATAATTTATCTCGTTAAATTTCTACCTTATGTTACACACATCACTTCCTCACATTTGTACCTATTCTCTTGCATAGGTTAAGCTTCTACAAGTAATAGTCTGCAAAATGCCACCACAGTTTCTCCTCCGTCGACTTCCTATGCCCTTCTATAGCACCCACGACAACTGTATGTGGGCTCTACGAAAACCCTCACTACTCTAACAGCTGTAGAATATGCAAAAATGACATCTAGTTTTCCAACACACGAGAGAAGCGTTGCGAAACAATCCTCAAAAATGGATTTATTAAAAAAATTGCTCACCCTTCACACACTTCTTCGTAAAATACCACGAAGATTTCTCCTCTCTCGACCGCCTATACCCTCTTATGGCGCATGCAACAACTGTATATAAGCTCCACGAAGACCCTCACCCCTGCACCAGCTGGTGAACAAGCAACCCAAGCATAGTGTTATTCGGCAAAATAGGGGAGCTTTGCATTTTCGTTTGCTCGCTTAACGGTGATCTATGTTGCCAGAAACGAGAAACGAGAAACGAGACGACAACGAGAAACGAGAAACGAGAAATGAGAAACGAGACGACAACGACAACGTGACGAAAAACATAATATTTAAAAGTTGCGTAAAAGAAACTTGTATATATGTATATATATATATAATTCTTTAAAAAAATATGCAAGTTAAAATAAAATTTATGATATTTACATGCAAGTTAACAATACATGCAAGTTAACATAAAAGTACATATTTAATCATGACATATACATGCAAGTTAAAATAAAAATACATATTTAATTATGACATATATATCGAAGTTAAAATAAAAGTGCATGACATAAAAGTTTCTAGAATACAAGTTAACATATGCATGCAAGTTAAAATAAAAATACATATTTAATCATAACGTATACATGGAAGTTAAAATAGAGTGCATGATATATACATGTAAAATATAATTGCATAACATTAAAGTTTCTAAAATACAAACCATAGTAAAATTAAAGATCAAATATTACTTTTTGCTAATTTATTTAACATAATAATGAGTTCAAAAAATAAAATATAGCTATCATAGTTGTTTGCAATTACATAAATATGATATCGAAAAATTTCATCAAAGTTTTTATGTTCAAGAAATGCTTCTGCTTGTTTCGCCTCTCTCCATCCCAACTGCAAGTAAACTTTCCTCTGCTTTATCTTCAAGTACTTCTATTGGAAATTCATCATTTCCATCATCCATTGAGCCACCATAGTCCCACATTCTATGAGGACCTGATTTATAATCATTGGAAGCTCGAGATAAAAGTCGAAGATTTGAATGAACATACACAAGATCTTCTACTTTTTTGCTACCTAGCCTATTTCGCTTCATAGAATGGATGAAGGCATACTCGCTCCAATTTCTTTCACACGTAGAAGCACTAGCAACCTGTTTATGTAAAATAAACGTAAAAAATATTAGTATTTTTAATATAAATCAATAGTCATATAAATTTAATATGCAACTATCATATGACTAAGCATGTGAAATTTACCTGAGATAACACACGAATTGCAATATTTGTTAGTTTTGGTGTTTTTCCTCCGTAGTTCTCCCAAAATGCTTTGGGTTCCATATTCAATCAATCAAATGGAACATCTTTATGAGAAAAATTATCTACTCCATCAATATATTTTGACATTTCCTCCTTGATTTGAGTGCGATCCTCCCTAATTGGATAAATTCTATCCATATAGGTTTTCCATCCAGTGGAAACCTCATCATCCAACCATGGTTTTTTGTGAAACCATTTAGGATTAAGTAAAAATCCAACAGAGTGCAGAGGACTATGAAGCATCTTCCATCTTTGTAAACTACATTCCCAAACAATATCATGTGTCTCTTGATCAAATGATGGCGCCCCAACAATAAACATATCTTTAATTTTCTCCCTCATCTGATCTAGCTTCTCGAACACATCTCCCATGCATGGCTTATCTTTATCAAAAAGACGAAGGACTTCAAGAATAGGCCAAGAAAGCATTAGAAGATCACTTGCCCATTGCCAAAATAAAAATGACCCACTACCAATTATGAGATCAGAAATTTCATCACACGCTTGGCTACTGGTACTTGGTCTATCTCTCCATCTCCCCCATTTAGTAGACACCACCATTTCCCTCAATGCTTGTTTTACCTTTATAATTCGATCAACCATGATAAAATTTGATGCAAATCATGTTTATGCACATCTAAGTAGCTGCAAAGAAGCATATTTCCTATATATAGCATGTGACATAGAATGATTTACAATAAAATGTTGTATTTTTTTTACATTTGCAACTACCTCACTAATCCAAGGAAGCTTATTATGCAAATCTTTAAGAAGCAAGTTCATGCAATGAACTGCACATGGTGTCCAAAAAATATTTGGAAACTCATCTTCGGTCATCCCTCCTACCAAAACATTGTTTGAAGCATTATCAGTTATAATTTGCACAACATTATTTCTCCCTACCTATTCAATTGCTTCTTTAAAAAGACCTACCAAATATGTTGCATCTTTCACATGTCCTGAAGTATCATGAGATTTGATAAAAATTGTGCCCTTTGGTGAAGAAGTGAGAATATTAATTAGTGGTCTTTGTGCAATGTCAGTCCAACCATCTGAAACTATGGAAACACCTGTATAAGACCAACTACTTCTAATATCTTGTAGCCTTTCTTTAAGACATTTCTTCTCATCATCTAAAACAATAGTGCGAAGTTTTTCATAACCTAGAGGAACATATCCTTTAGATGTATTATTGACCATCCTTATAGCCTCTTTCCATAAAGGAGACCTAGCTATGTTGAATGGCATTCCACAACCAAAGAAAAGCCTTCCAATAGAAGCATCTACATTCTTTCTGTTAGTAGCATCAAACATTTTCCCAATTTGAGAATCATAAATAGAGGGATTAGAAGCACTTACAAATTGTGACATCTCTTGTTGAGAATCTTGTGATTGTTCCTCGATAGGTTTTAAAGACTCTACAAAATTAAACTCTTTGATCAAATCAACTCTTTCTCCTTTTGGAATCCTATTGCAAACAACAATTGGTTCTTTCTTTCCAACTCCCAACAAATGATATCGAACTTGAGCAATTGAACCAGATTTGTCTTTCTTACAATGAGGGCATTTCCAATGCCTACTTCCAGAACTACCATAATTTCCTGTTGAGTAATTCCCAGTTATTGTGACAATCTTCCATAACTTCTTTTCAAATTCCCTTTTCACTTTGTTATAATTTGTGGGACTCGTGTGTTGACTTTGCAATTCATTCATCTCAGGATTTGAAGAAGCACCATCCATTTTTCTCTAAAACCTGTTTACAAGTATATGCATTTCTCAAAATAAGAATATATACAACCAATAGACATAATTCAAAAAGTTAAAATATAAATTCTTTTTACTTAAAAATACATATGCATAAAAAATCATACCTGATTTGTAATGTCAACTCTTTAACTCCGTTCTCCTTTTTATGAATCTTTCAATCAACTTGTGATTTATAATCTCCATTGTAATCTTCTTATAACAAAATAACAAAACTATAGATTGCATGCCATATCTTAACAACCTATCAAAACTAATGTAAAACTAATAGAAAATAAAACATAACTTAACATTAACATATTGTATGTCATATTAAAAATCACAAAACTATTTTTTAAATAGAATATATATAATGAATAATTTAATTATTAAAAAAATTAAAAACATGCAAGTGATTGATAAAAAAAACTAATCATTAAAGAAATACAAATTCAAAATTAAATATAAAAATAATAAAAAGTAAAAAATAAAAAATACTATTGTATATTGCATGCTTCTCATTAAAAATTAAATATAATAAAAATATTAATATATTTAAATCATTCACTTAAAAAGGTTAAAATAAAAATAAAATAAAAAGCCTATCTTAACAACGACATATTGTATCCAAATTATCGAATGTTAAAATTGTGAAGTGTTTTTTTTTTTTTTTAAAGTACAGGATAACTCTACTCTTCCTTTGTTTACCATAGTCTTTAAAAATATATTTTTAATGCATTAGATGTCATGGAATATTTTAATGCATTAAATACTAATTAAATACTACTGCAGTCAAATCTTCTTAACGACGGTTTATCACTAAATACAATCAGTTTGAAAGCCCTCCTTTAGCAGAATCCCTGCCAAAATCCTCGGCGAAATCCACAGCATGAAATCTGTGGCAAAATCCCTTGCATGAAATTTAGGCAACGGAGAAAGGAAATTTGCACCGTCTGAAACGCACATTTCTACATTGAAACGTTGCGCCTTCATTGAAACGTGCAACTCCACCAAAACGTCACATTTCTGGCAACGTAGACGGTGATAGACAAATGTCTTGTCATCTGTGACTTCAATGCGAGGAAGGCGTCCATGTCTCTCTTTGTACGTTAAACAACCTCTTCGAAATATAATTTCACCTGCATGACGCGAACAAACTAGGGGAGAGGGACCAATAGTTGTGAGGGGTCCAATAGTCGTGAGGTCATTAGTGAATATATTATCCAGTCTTACACCACATTTTTAGTATATATTGTGATTAAATAATCCAAATGTAAATCAAAAAAATTCTAAATGTTGATAAAAAGTGGACCAATACTTGAACACATGAGAACCTATAAATGTTATATTAAAATAACATAAACATGTGAAATAGATAACTTTTTGTCTCAAATAATATATCATACTTATCTATCATATGTGTGTCAATTAAAAAATAATATGCCCACTTAATAAAATAAGATGCCCACTTAAACAAGTATTGTTATCTTAGTGCACAAATACTATTCTGATGTGTACAACTATTGGGGTAGCAATGTCTATGCATTAGAATATTTCATATTAATAATTGGTTTTATCACAAATATAAAAGGTGAACACAACCAAAATGCCTTGTATTTTCCCATGAAATGTGTGAGATTGTCAAAAAGTTTTAGTGTTCAACTATTGGTCCCTTTGTGTTCGGTATAGGTTGTATTTTATATAATAATGTGTTATTTTTATAACAACAAATAATTTTTTTGTGTTGAGCATTGGTCCTTTTGTCTTGGATTTAAAAGTTAGATATAACAAATATCCATGATTACTAATAGGTATATGGTCCTTTTAAGTTGCATATATGTCATATTTTGTATAGAAATGCAATCACCAACTAATAACAAATGATATTTTTAAATTCAAATACTAGAGATTTTTAGATTAATTTTTGGTCAAATCTTTAAAAAGCCAATTTTTGTACACGTTTAACTAGGCATGCTATTTTAACGAGTTGCGTGATGAGCCACACCTTCAAACCTTAGTTATAGGTAGTTAAGTGTCCATTTTACATTTCTAAAAAAAAATGAAGGTCTTACGATATTCCATGCAACGGCTACATGTTGACAAAGTTAGCCCTCACGACTATTGGTCCCTCTCCCCTAGGACAAAATTGTTTCCGATGAAATATAATTTCCCAAGCAACCTACATCATGAAAAATTGATGATTTTCAATCAAGAATAGCTATCGACTAACCAGGTTTCTGTACAGAAAACCAATTGGTAATCCATTTTCAGGCGTGAGACAATAAACCAGCGTGAGAAATAAATGTCACGACCATACGCGAGCTTCCTCGCAGAAGAATCCTATCGGCTATATATATATATATATATATAACTGCCCAACCCATAGGATTTGGAACCACCCAGAATATTGAAAAACAACCTGCTTTGTACGCACCCAAAACCACTCATTACAATTCATAGTTTGGAAGGTAGTGGAATTTGGATTCCGTTTCCTAGTATACAACGCCGTTGGAAAGAAAACCCAAGCGTAACTAACTCTAGCCGTTGGTTTTGTCGAATCGAACACACTCTTTTTAATCTCTCTCACATCCTCATTTTTGCAATCCAAACATAGATATCATCTCTTACCTCATTTCATCTGAGAATTTCTTATTCAAGGTTTTCTTCTGAGAAAGGGAGAAGGGAATAATGAGTTCAAAGGATTTTATTAGGGTTTTGAGAGAAGAGGGTTTAAAGCTAAAGCTCTCATCTTTATCATTTGCTGCCCAGTCTTCTTCTGCAGCGCTTGGATTCTTCTCATAACAAAAAGCTCAGTCTCAATCTGAAGAAGCCGCCGATCTCCATTACCAAAGAAGAAAGCAGTCTGAGGAAGCACTGTGACAAGTCATGTATCTCAGCTGTTGGGCTCCCAATTGATTATTCGCTCTATAATTTCTCTACAAGCTTAGAAATCATAAAGCTTTGCAGCCGATGTATATATAGAGAGGAATAGGACTTCCAGGGCTCCAAATCCACAGCAAATTTAACTGTAAACTAATGTATTTATTTCATTTTTGGGCATAAAAGGAAAAGGTACAAGGTGTTGGAAAGTTTTATTTTGGGCTACGGCCATAGATCCTCCCTCGCTAACGTTCAATTATATTTTGTTCTATTTTGTAAGAAATATGCTTAGTTCCACAAAAATTAAATTGAATTCATTTTTTGTTAAATTCGATTTGCTTCATTAGGGGAGGGGGCTCTCTTTTCTCTCATGATTCTGTAAAACTTAAAAAATAAGATGGGTTCATTTAGAAAATTCAATGGCAATGTATTTTTAACAACTCCCTCAATCGACCTGCACAAAATCATTGCATCAAACGTTATGTTCAGTACTGGTGAGGCGTCAAGCAGTTTAATATCAATTTGAACCCTAATTAACTTTTGTAGGCTTCAAATATCACTCGTGGGTGCTTCACTTAAGCTTTGGGTTATATGCAATATTTATGTGAAAGACAACTTATGCCATTAGGTCTTTACTGCTATCCTTCATTAAATTTCAGCTCCATATGCTTATTAGTGGAGATGTATTAGTGGAGATGTAGTAGGTAGTACATTTTATCTTCTTTTCAGACTAAATAAGTAGAGAAGATAAGATAATTTTTAATGATTAAGAGGCTAAATATAGTCTATGGGATAGCTATATAAATTAAGTCAATTTCAGTAACTCGTTTCTTTTCTTGTGCAAGTTGACGATGAGCACTCCCAACTTCTCAATGCACTCCTAAATAAATTATGACAAGAGTTAGCATATAAAATAACTGCAACTTTGTCCTTGTTGTCCTTATATGCGTCACATTCTAAAATAAAGTGTTGTTTGGTTTCTACAATCTCAAAATTGCAAAAATGTTAGCTCTTATGTCCGCTTTTTAAATTTGATCACATGTGGGATTGAACTTATTGATGCAATATGTTTTCTTCCTTCCAAGCCCATTTCCCCAATTTCTCTTGTGAAATTTCTCCATGACAAAGACCTTTATTTCTTTGTTATTTGTGGGGCACATATTGAAATGGATATTCCATTTACTCATCCACTTTATGTTTTGTTGCATCCATGTTTTTTTACGTTTCCACAATATATCTTTAAAGACAACTTTAGGCCATCTACCTTCTTCCATTTTTTTGGTCCTTTTTGGATAGCTAATGAGATGCACCATAGCAAGTGCCTCGATGGGGGCAGTCCCCGTTTCACTTAGCATTATATCACATGGGACAATGCTTTTGATTTTAAAGTTGCTTGTGATCAAATGCTTTTGGATTCTCTTGATTTTCTTCCATTGTGAGACAGAACAAAACTAAAATACCAAACAAAGTTTGAGTAGTTTTCCAATCCCAAACCTTTACCTCCCGACATCTATTTTGCAGATCATAAAGTGTCTTCCATCCACCTAACGTTCTTTTCTTTTTATACCCATCTCACTTCTAAGAAACTCCTTTTGCCCTCTTCAACCTCTACCTTTTCTAGCAAACTAGCATGGTGCATCAATTTCTCCTTATCGTGAAAAGTCTCAATATTTACTGTAACTTTGTTTGCTTCGAGTGAAAATTTTGTATTATTGTTTGCTTACAAGGAAAATTTTATATTTTTCCATTCATCTTTCATATTGTCATTCATCCTTCATGTTCGGCCATTCAAGTTTCCTAGCTAAAAGTGTTTCTTGCAACATTAATATTTGTTCTTTTAAAGATAAAAGATAAAGAAAGTAGACACGTCTGGAATCTTCTTGGTCTCGATAAAAGACAAGAATATTACATAAGACCCATGCTGCAAACTGGGACCCTATGTCCTCAAAAACTAACTTTGCCTCTTTCTCGCTATAGACTAGGCCCCAGGCTGCCACGCTGTTGTCGTCGCACTGTCGTAGGCTTGAAGAAGAAAGACCTAATGCAAAGCCCTAGAAGTGACACTTTTGATGCTTTTCATTAGTTTGGATAAACGAAAAAAAATTTATATATGTTTTCAATTTATCTACATTTATTGTTTGGATATACATAAAGTATGTGGCATTGGGTATTTTGATTATCCATTTTATAATATTTAAACTACTATACAACTTTGAATACAAATTTGAATTAATTTTTTTAATATTGAGACAACTATTATTTTTATTTTATCAAATTTAATATTATACTATTTATCTGTGATCAATTTGGTATTCTTATTATCTAGTTTATAATATCTAAATTATTGTACAATTTTGAATATAATTTTATTGTGATAATTTTATTAAATTTAATCATATTTTAATGATGTAATGATGGAAATTGTATATCAATATTTATTACTTTGTGTTTGGGTCCATTTTGATTAGATCTTTTTTCTAGAATGATTACTATAAGTTGGGATATTTTCCTATGGAAATTGGCAAATATCCCTATCCTAACTTTATTATTTTCTATAATGACTAGTGTGTAAGTTGGGATATTTTTCCATGGAAGTTGGCAAATATCGTTATCCTAACTTTATTCCATTGACATACTTCTAGATCTCATAAGAAATCTCTATTATTAATCATCTTTGTTTACATCTATCAATATGGAAGTGACTATCATAAATTTTGCACTAGGATTTAAATCTTGAAGTTTTGAATGTAAAATGTAAATTATAAAATTGATTACATCTTCCTTTTTCGAACTAATTGTTATAAGTTCATTAAAGAAAAAAATACTTTAGATTGTGGGGTATGTGCAAGAAGATGAGGGGCCAAAAAGTGGCGATGTGAAAAATATTCACTTTGCACTCATCCAAAAGTGCATGAAAGCACTTGTTGACTTTTTAGTAGGCCTGGGTGTCAGTACACCTGGGCAAGCCTGCCACCAAAGCACATTCCTAATCGGGTACCCGAAAATATCTGGTACCCGATATTATCGGGTACTCAATATTTTTGGGTACCCGATAACTGTGGCATATATCCTGCACCCACGAGCCCTATTCTTCATTTCCTAGCGCGATTTTATCATTTTCTAGCCGCGGTTTTCTGATACCCGATATATTTTCGGATACCTGATATTCGAAACATCAAATTTGACTTCAAGCATATTTGGTAAGTAGTTAATTGTATATTTTTATTAATTTATTTCATTTTCATTGTAAATGTAGTGTTTTTTAAAAAAATAGGGTTTTGTATTTATATTTGTAATAATATTTGAAACTTAGATTTGTTTTTTATTTAATCAGGCATGGCTGACAACAATGAAGAAAATAACCCTCCAAATAACAATCCCAAAAATAATCCCCCATATCTAAACCCTAAATCTTTACAAGATTTGATAGAATAAAATTTGAACACAATATGAGGTTTCCAAAACACGTATCAAAATATACCTACATTAGCTCCCATGCTTACCACACTAAATACAATTGTTGGAAATATTGACACACTCACGCAGCAACATAATGCTACTCTTCATTGGCATGATGATATGCACGACCAATTTGATGACGGGCTTGACCATGATGGGATTGCAGCCCTTAATATAACTAAGGAAGATATAGCTACCCTTTTTATTGATCCTAAAACTGGAATACCAGTTGACCCCAAAAAGCCCAAATTATCAATAAAATGGTGCACAAATGAAGCAATGCGCACAAACTTTTGGGATCGCTGGTGGATGGCTTTTGATAAACCACCACATAGAAATTTGGAGGTCCCATTTTATTTCCTTAAAAAATTGTATGCTAAGTTTGTGCTTGGTCAACATGTTGATTATTGGAGTATGAGGCCCAACATGGGTGTAGGCAGAGGAGCTCCTCAGACTAGGCCATCTTCCCAGCGCCGAAAGGCCACTACCTTTGTCCCCCCCACTGATGTTGCACCCCCTCCTTCAGTGCAGCATCCTGATATCATTAGAGAGGCTGCTGAACAGACTATTAGGGAAATTCATTTACTGAGTGATCAGTTGATCACACAGACTAGGTCAGTGTTGCCTCCTGTGGATGTTGCTGGCGCATCGACATCTCATTGGAGTTCACATGTATGCGAGCCCCATACGTGCATTATGTGCAGACATATGTGCCTCGGACCGCTTACTGATTCTGATATATATCAGTTTCATGATATTGATGAGGGAGATACAGGAGAGGCTACTGCAAAGGCTGCAACACCTCATGGAGCATCTACATCTCATGAGAGTGCTCAGGAGGTGCACGTAGAGCCATTGACTCCTGTTGATACGGTAAGAGTAAACATTATAAATAAATTTGTCACATGACTTATTTAATTTAAAAATAATTTATTTATTTAGATTAGTTTTAATGATTGCATGCACTTATGTATATATATTTTTTCCATTTATGTTCAGTCGATGACACAGGAGGAGGTGAGACAGGTGGATGAGTCCACACTTTCGGCCATTTCATTTGGCCTTGATGACTATACGGTATATTATAAATTATGAACCCATTAGTTTTTTTTTATATCATTTGGTGTACATGCTTAAATCTCTATCAATTAGAGCAATAAAATTCATACATTTACTAATATATATTGTCATCTTATTGTGTTCTTGCAGGCTACAGCCAACATCAGTGGGGGGCATGAGGGGGTTCCTTCATCAAGTGTCGACAAAGGAAAGGTAGTTAATTGTTTAAGATTAATTATGCATGCATATGTATGCCACTTGTGTGTAGTAATAAATATTTTACTTGCACTTTATTGTATAGGGTGTGGCTATTGATGATGTCCCGACACCGGTTCGATGGCATAGGGTTACAGGCGTCTCGATTCGGAGTGATAGCCCAATTGTATGTAGACTTTTACATATTGTTATTTGTATTTTGTAACTAGGGTTGCTATGATGAAGTACATTGATATATAATTGACAATCTTTTTACTCTCATAGGTTACTCCGACTGTGAGGGAGGTCCCACGAGAATCTTTCGTTTCTTTGTTGACCCGGCCCACTATTCCAGAGGAGGGATCACCAGATGTAAGTTTTAATTTTAGTTCAATCAATTTGTAATTTTATTATGCTATCATCCTATTTTGTAGATTTATTACTCTATGTTGCACCAGTCTACTAATCTCATTATTGCAAATATATATTTATAGGTCAGAGTTGGTATTGTTGGCATGGTCCCTTCGCTACCCAAGACTTATGTTAGGACACCTGATTGTGGTAGGCGATCGAGAGACCAGGTACAAATTTATTTGTATTCAATTATAATTTTAATTAAATTAGTGTTTGAAAATTATGAATTATATATATATGTGTGTGTGTGTGTGTGTGTGTGTGTGTACAAATCATATAAAGTAAGCAATCTAACTTTGGTTTGAACTCATTTTTTATGCAGGATCAATCAGAGCCCAACACTTCTTCAAAGAGGCTACATTTTGATGATCCCCCTACAGCATAGGATGCAGTTTTAGTTTTGTGGTCATTTAGAGATGACACTTGGCCATTTTGAGATGGCATATAAGCCACATTGTACACCTTAAAACATTGATTTTGTAGACATTTTGAAATGGCATGTGTCATATTTGTATATGGACATACTTTTGATACATTTGATACATATATAGAACATATTCATTTATATGTTATATTTGCGTCATCTTTTGTATATACATATTTATTATTCATGTTTGTGGAATTGAATGGTGAAGTTATATCTTGACTATGATTATCATTATGATTTAAATTATATCTTGTTGAAGTTACATTTGTTTTTTTGTACTCTGGAATACCCTGTTCATGGAGCTTATTATGTTTGAGGTTTAACTTCTTGTTGGTGAACAGATTTGTCTTTGAAAGAAACGCTTACAAAATGACCTTTAAAGCCCAGACAAAAAGACTCAACCAACACCAACAGTTGGGTCACTTCGCTATTGAGAAGCGTAAGCACCCTTTGAATTATCCGAGTACAACTCCCTGTGCAGGATTTACAATGAATCAACTAAAATATAAATGATAATGCTTTTAACCTGAAAGCAATAAAGGCTTACAAACATCTATTCATAAACACAAGATAGATGCGAAGGGACTAATTTACTGAATAGTGCCATCTAGATCTTATTGCAACACAAGTGTTAATGCGTCTGTGTTTTGATTGGACGCTTGGTGCTATAACTAGAGCGTGTCATTTCTGGCTCTCCACAAACATATCGCTTCATGCAAGTGACACCAATAAATATTTTGTCGAAGCCATCATACATATGTATTTTGGGATTCAATTGTGAGCACGTCCTCCTCAATTTTCCCACCTGTGAACCTGAAGCCAACATCTCTGAATCATGACTGATGTCAACACAAAGAACTGCATTATCATGCGTCATGAAGGCATCATCAGCTTGGTATTGAAAATCACTCTTGAGTTTCCCACTGATATAGTCCTAGTCCTCTATGAATCCAACAACCGAAAAGATCGCTGCCCAATCGTGCTTAGTGCACCTTGGGGTCACTTGTGTCGAGCGTGGTCGCGAGCATTTTCGTGACTCTGTGGGTAGAATGGGGTTGTCACTAGCGTTTACCCGGCCAACCGGAGCCGATGGAGCAGACGGTTCAATGCCAGGTCAGACGGTTTGAAAGATATTATGCTGAGCCACTTTCAATTGACCCTCACTGCAAGTTTTGGCATCGACTGAGATCGCCATGCCAAATGCAAACGAAGTCTAATCGCCCAAAATTGAGAGAGGTTATTATAGACCTTGAAAACATGATCTCGTAGCACCTAACAGTTTTTCGTTAGCTCTCATGAGGTCCGAGATACGAGCCCCAAAAGATCCCTACCCAATCGTGCTTAGTGCACCTTGGGGTCACTTGGGTCGAGCGTGGTCGCGAGCATTTTCGTGACTCTGTGGGTGGAATGGGGTTGTCATTGGCATTTACCCAGCCAACCAAAGTTGATGGAGTAGATGGTTCGATGCCAGGTTGGATGGTTTGAAAGATACGATGCTGAGCCACTTTCAACTGACCCTCACTACAAATTTTGGCATTGACTGAGATCGCCTTGCCAAATTCAAATGAAGTCGAATCACCCAAAATTGAGAGAGGTTATTGTAGACCTCAAAAACATGATCCCGTAGCACCTAACAGTTTGTCGATAGCTCTCATGAGGTCCAAGATACGAGCCCCAGAAGATCGCTGCCCAATCGTGCTTAGTGCACCTTGGGGTCACTTAGGTCGAGCGTGGTCGCTAGCATTTTTGTGACTCTGTGGGTAGAATGGGGTTGTCACTAGCGTTTACCCAGCCAACCAAAGCCGATGGAGTAGATGGTTCGATGCCAGGTCAGAAGGTTTGAAAGATACACTGCTGAGCCACTTTCAACTAACCCTCACTGCAAGTTTTGGCATCGACTGAGATCGCCTTGCCAAATGCAAACAAAGTCTAATCGCCCAAAATTGAGAGAGGTTATTGTAGCCCTCAAAAACACAATCTCGTAGCACCTAACATTTTGTCGATAGCTCTCACAAGGTCCGAGATACGAGCCCCAGAAGATCGCTGCCCAATCATGCTTAGTGCACCTTGGGGTCACTTGGGTCGAGTGTGGTCGCAAGCATTTTTGTGACTCTATGGGTAGAATGGGGTTGTCACTGGCATTTACCCAGCCAACCGGAGCCGATGGAGCAGACGGTTTGATGGCAGGTCAGACGGTTTGGAAGATATGCTACTGAGCCACTTTCAACTGACCCTCACTGCAAGTTTTGGCATCGACTGAGATCGCCTTGCCAAATGCAAACGAAGTTGAATCGCCCAAAATTGAGAGAGGTTATTGTAGACCTCAAAAATATGATCCCGTAGCACCTAACAGTTTATCGATATCTCTCACGAGGTTTGAGATACGAGCCCCAAAAGATCGCTGCCCAATCGTGCTTAGTGCACCTTGGGGTCACTTGGGTCAAGCGTGGTCGTGAGCATTTTCGTGACTCTGTGGGTAGAATGGGGTTGTCACTGGCGTTTACCCGGCCAATCAGAGCCGATGGAGCAGACGGTTCGATGCCAGGTCAGACAGTTTGAAAGATACACTATTGAGCCACTTTCAACTGACCCTCACTACAAGTTTTGGCATCGATTGAGATCACCTTGCCAAATGCAAACGAAGTCGAATCGCCAAAAACTGAGAGAGGTTATTGTAGACCTCAAAAACATGATCCTGTAGCACCTGATAGTTTGTCGATAGCTCTCACGAGGTCCGAGATATGAGCCCCAGAAGATCGTTGCCCAATTGTTCTTAGTGCACCTTGGGGTCACTTGGGTCGAGCATGGTCGCGAGCGTTTTCGTGACTCTGTGGGTAGAATGGGGTTGTCACTGGCGTTTACTCGGCCAATCGGAGCTGATGGAGCAGACGGTTCTATGCCAGGTCAGACGGTTTGAAAGATATGTTGCTGAGCCACTTTCAACTGACCCTCACTGCAAGTTTTGGCATCGACTGAGATTGCCTTGCCAAATGAAAATGAATTTGAATCGCCCAAAACCAAGAGAGGTTATTGTAGACCTTGAAAACATGATCGCATAGCACCTAACAGTTTGTCGATAGCTCTCACGAGGTCCGAGATACGAGCCCCAGAAGATCGCTGCCCAATCGTGCTTAGTGCACCTTGGGGTCACTTGGATCGAGCGTGGTCGCGAGCATTTTCGTGACTCTGTGGGTAGAATGGGGTTGTCACTGGCATTTACCCGGCCAACCGGAGCCGATGGAGCAGATGGTTCAATGCCAGGTCAGACGGTTTGAAAGATACGCTGCTGAGCCACTTTCAACTGACCCTCACTGCAAGTTTTGGCATCGACTGAGATCGCCTTGCCAAATGCAAACGAAGTCGAATCACCCAAAACCGAGAGAGGTTATTGTAGAGTCTCATTTTGGGGCTGCAATGTATAGTTCTCTGGAAAGTCTACAACGGATATAATAGTTCTAATGGGGAAAGTGTCCTTACATGTCCTGAATTGTTGATCCAACCATTGAGACCTGTGACTATGCCTTGCATACTTGTAAAAAAGATTTTTCTTGAAATCTGAGATAAAATCAGCAACATTGTATTCTTTTGCAACTAACTCACATCTAGAGCCTTCACCTCCACTCTTCAATGTATATTTCACTATTTCATATACCTTTTTGGACGAGTGTCTTTCCAAAATTGTGTTCCAAACCCTCATGAAAACATGTTCTAAACTTGGACAAGCCACCACATTCTGAGCACTTGGCATTTAAGCAATTTTTTTATAAAATAAACAACCATCATCTCTATGACATAAAAATTGATCTAGCAAGTCTCTTGATGATTTGGGAAGACCACTTGCACCACAATCCTCTAGCATTTCATTAGTATGCAATTTAGAACGAATGGACCGTAATAATTCATGATGCATTGAAAACTCAACATGATATTTGCAACAACATGTATTTCGAATCTTAAGGGGTACACAATAAAATGGCTTCACGGATTCAAAAGACCTTTGTGATATTTTCAATGTTGGATGTGTCTCACAAAAAATTTTATACAACATTGTTTGACTTACCTCCACATAATGTTTAGGATGTGGAGTGCGGTCTTGATTGCCAACTCTCAACTTCAAGACATCCTTCACATTTGGTGACACTCTTGAGTTAGCATCCCAAAATTGTTGAATTTAATCCTTGACAACGTCTGTTAGCTTCTTATCAAAACGTGGAAGTCTCCCACCATAAGCCCATGGATCAATTTGAAGCGGATCATCAAGTCTTTCTCTTCTTGTAAGTGCTCTACCCAAAGTTTTACAGTCTATATTGAAGTCAACACAAGTTTGTCTCATCAAACGAGCCTTTCTCAACTGATGACTTACTAAGGAGGTTGTAATAACCCTCCGAGCAACTCTCTTGTCTTTTTCTCTGCTAGTCTTCCCAATGTTATTGAGAGCATTGAAAAGATTTTTCACAACAATGGCATTTCTCTCCATTTTTTTGTTCACACGAATCTTAAATTTCATAAGCACAGGTCTCATCTTTTGCATCTTTAACAACTGCACAAAAATTTGACATTTCTCAACCAATGTCTTGTTTTGAAAAAATTGATCATAAAGTCTTGAAGACCACAACCTAATGGTTCTATGTGACCTCTTTCCTTCCCAATTATTCATAATGTTCTCCTCAATTTCAATTAACCATTTAGATGTTTTTGAAAGCCCCGAATTTGAAGATTGATTATCTTTATTACAAGGGACTTCATTTTGCATATAATTTGGAGATGTATAACATTCATGTCATTCTTGTGCAACATTTTCATTCCCAAAGTCTACATTTTCAATCTCCATCTGTGCATTTTCAAATTGAACATCCTCTTCACTTACAACTACATTTACGGGGTCACCTTGATTAATGGTTAACATACCTTCTCTCCTTCTTCTGTGATTTTCCTTATATTTTTCCCTATATGCCTGAATTTCGTCATCTGTCAGCTTCCTCTTACGTTTAGCATTTTGATGACTGGTGCTTCCCATGGTGAAACCACAAGTCGACAAAAATCAAACAATGGGCCCCAAATCACGTTTTTTGTTTTGCAACGCGTGAAAAAAGTATAAAATCCTCTAATTGTCTGCTCTGTGGGGACAGGGAATATTTTCATCAAATATTGCCTAGCAAAAATTGGGTACCCGAAAATATCGGGTACCCGATATTCCCCGACTGATGAAAAAACGGCGAGAGCAAATAAAAACAATTGAACTTTTACATATATTTATGTATATAATATATATAAAAAAGAGGCATATGATATATATAATGTATATTATATATGTACTAATGTGGTCGGCTAAATCTTTGTATTAAATGTGCCTTTTACAGGCATCGTAAACCCTAGCTATGCAAAAAATGGACGCTTTGAAGAATAGTTCACTGGAGGCAGAGAGAGACTCCCTAGGGGTCCTAACGCGTGATAAGCGGTCATGGGGACTCCCTAGGGGTCACGATGTGTCAAAAGGGGTCACGATGATTCCCTAGGGGTCCTAGTACGCTTTATCACATGTTAGGACACCTAGGGAGTCCTCGTGACCCCTTTTGACACATTGGAACGCTCAAATGAGTCATAAAGGGTCCTTTTGACTCCCTAGGGTTCCTAATGTGTTATAAAGTGTACTAGGACCCCCAGGGAGTCATCGTGACCCCTTAAGACACACTTGAGCATTCTAATGTGTCAAAAGGGGTCATGATGACTCCCTAGGGGTCCTAGTAGGCCTTATCATGTGTTAGAACCTTTAGGGAGTCCCTGTGACCCCTTTTGACACATTGAAATGCTCAAGTGTGTCTTAAAGGGTCCTACAACCCTTTATGAAACACTAGAGCATTCCAATGTGTCAAAAGAGGTCACGATGATTCCCTAAGGGTCCTAGTATGCTTTATCACGCGTTAGGACCCCTTAAGGCACACTTGAGCATTCCAATGTGTCAAAAGGGGTCACGGGGACTCCCTAGGTGTCCTAACACGTGATAAAGTGTACTAGGACCCCTAAGGAGTCCCCGTAAACCCTTTTCAAACATTGGAATGCTCAAGTGTGTCTTAACAGGTCCTACGACCCCTTAAGGCACACTTGAGCATTCCAATGTGTCAAAAGGGGTCATGAGGACTCCCTAGCTGTCCTAGGATCCCTAGGGAATCATCGCGACCCCTTTTGACACATTAGAATGCTCTAGTGTGTCATAAGGGGTCCTACGACCCCTTAAGACACATTAGAGCATTCCAATGTGTCAAAAGGGGTCACGAGAACTCCCTAGGTGTCCTAACACGTGATAAAGTGTACTAGGACCCCTAGGGAATCATCGTGACCCCTTTTGACACATTGGAATGCTCTAGTGTGTCATAAGGGGTCGTAGGACCCCTTAAGACACACTTGAGCATTCCAATGTGTCAAAAGGGGTCACGATGACTCCCTAGGGGTCCTAGTACGCCTTATCACATGTTAGGAACCCTAGGGAGTCAAAAGAACCCCTTAAGACACACTTGAGCATTTCAATGTGTCAAAAGGGGTCAGGGGGACCCCTAGGGGTCCTAGTACGCGTTAGGACCCCCAGGGAGTCCCCCTGACCCCTTTTGACCCCTAGGGAGTCCTAATGCATTCCAAAGGGTCATGGTTCCATAGAAGTTGCATTTTGAACCCTAATGACCCCTTAACATGCCTACTGACCCCATTTTGACATGTGGTCTCCCGAGAGCTCCCCATGGACCCCTTTTGCGTTCTACTAGAAAAAAGTCATCCAAATTTGGTACATAGATCTTCTGACATGTCTTAATGAATTTGAAAGGGTCACCATTCCATAGAAGTTGCATTTAGAACCCTAATGACCCCTTAACAGGCCTACACACCATGATTTGACATGTGGTCTCCCGAGACCACCCCATGGACCCGTTTTGAGTTCTACTAGAAAAAAGTCATCCAAATTTGGTACGTAGGTCCTCTGACATGTCTTAATGCATTCCAAAGGGTCACTGTTCCATTGAAGTCACATTTCGAACCCTAATGACCCCTTAATAGGCCTACTGACCCTGATTCGACATGTGGTCTCCTCAAAGAACCCCATGGACTCTTTTTGAGTTCTACTAGGAAAAAGTCATACAAATTTGGTACATAGGTCCTCTAACATGTCCTAATGTGTTCCAAAGGGTCAACATTCCATCCAAGTTGCATTTGTAACCCTAACGACCACTTAACAGGCCTACCAACCTCGATTTGACATGTGGTCTCCCGAGACCACCCTATGGACCCCTTTTAAGTTCTACTTGGCAAAAGACGTCCATATTTGGTACATAGGGTCATCGTTCCATCAAAGTTTCATTTCTAACCCTAATGACCCTTTGACAGACCTACCGACCCCAATACGACATGAGGTATCTCGAGAGCACCCCATGGACTCCTTTCGCGTTATACTAGGAAAAAGTCATCCAAATTTGGTACGTAGGTGCTCTGATATGTTCTAATGTGTTAGAAAGGGTCACCATTCCATTGAAGTTGCATTTAAAACCCTAATGACCCCTCAACAGGCCTATGGACCCCGTTTCTACATGTGGTCTCTCGAGAGCAGCCCATGGACCCCTTTCAAGTTCTACTAGGCAAAAGTCATCCAAATTTGGTATGTAGGTCCTCTAACATGATCTAACGCATTCCAAAGGGTCACCATTCCATCGAAGTTGCATTTTGAACCCTATTGACCCCTTAACAGGCCTATCAACCCCGAGTCCCCGTGACCCCTTTTCACACATTGGAACGCTCAAGTGTGTCTTAAGGGGTCCTACGATCCCTTAAGAAACACTTAAGCATTCCAATGTGTCAAAAGGGGTCACGGGGACTCCCTAAGGGTCCTAACACGTGATAAAGCGTACTAGGACCCCTAGGGAGTCCTCGTGACCCCTTTTCACACATTGGAATGCTCAAGTGTGTCTTAAGGGGTCCTACAACCCCTTAAGGCACACTTGAGCATTCCAATGTGGATAAAGGGGTCATGGGGACTCCCTAGGTGTCCTAACGCATGATAAAGCATACTAGGACCCCTAGGGAATCATCATGACCCCTTTTGACACATTGGAATGCTCTAGTGTGTCATAAGGGGTCGTAGGACCCCTTAAGACACACTTGAGCATTGCAATGTGTCAATAGGGGTCAAGGGGACTCCCTAGGGGTCCTAACGCATGATAAAGCATACTAGGACCCCTAGGGAGTCATTGTGACCCCTTTTGACACATTGGAACACTCAAGTGTGTCTTAAGGGGTCCTACGCTCCCTTAAGGCACACTTGAGCGTCCCAATGTGTAAAAAGGGGTCACGAGGACTCCCTAGGTGTCCTAACGCATGATAAACTGTACTAGGACCCCTAAGGAGTCCCCGTGACCCCTTTTCACACATTGGAACACTCAAGTGTGTCTTAAGGGGTCCTACGACCCCTTAAGGCACACTTCAGCATTCCAATGTGCCAAAAGGGGTCACAGGGACTCCCTACATGTCCTAACACGTGATAAAGCGTACTAGGACCCCTAAGGAGTCCTCGTGACCCCTTTTCACACATTGGAATGCTCAAGTGTGTCTTAAGGGGTCCTACGACCCCTTAAGGCACCCTTGAGCCTTCCAATGTGTCAAAAGGGGTCAAGGGGAATCCTTAGGGGTCCTAACGCGTACTAGGACACCAAGGGAGTCCTCGTGACCCCTTTTGATACATTGGAATGCTCAAATGTGCCTTAAGGGGTCGTAGGACCCCTTAAGGCACACTTGACCATTCCAATGTGTCAAAAGCGGTCACGGGGACTCCCTAGGTGTCTTAACGCGTACGCTTTATCACGCGTTAGGACACCTAGGGAGTCCCCATCACCCCTTTTGACACATTGGAATGCTCAAGTGTGCCCTAAGGGGTCCCACGACCCCTTAAGGCACACTTGAGCATTCCAATGTGTCAAAAGGGGTTAGGGGGACTCCCTAAGGGTCCTAACGCATACTAGGACACCTAGGGAGTCCCCGTGACCCCTTTTGACACATTGGAATGCTCTAGTGTGTCTTAAGGGGTCCTTCGACCCCTTAAGACACACTTGAGCATTGCAATGTGTCAAAAGGGGTCACGGGGACTCCTTAGGGGTCCTAGTATGCTTTATCACACGTTTAGACACCTAGGGAGTCCCCGTGACCCCTTTTGACACATTGGAAAGCTCAAGTGTGCCTTAAGGGGTCCTATGACCCCTTAAGGAACACTTGAGCATTCCAATGTGTCAAAAGGGGTCAAGGGGACTCCCTAAGGGTCCTAACACGTACTAGGACACCTAGGGAGTCCCCATGACCCCTTTTGACACATTGGAATGCTCTAGTGTGTCTTAAGGGGTCCTACGACCCCTTAAGACACACTAGAGCATTGCAATCTGTCAAATGGGGTCACGATGACTCCCTAGGGGTCCTAGTATGCCTTATCACGCGTTAAGAACCCTAGGGAGTCAAAAGGACCCCTTAAGACACACTTGAGCATTCCAATGTGTCAAAAGGGGTCACAGGGACTCCCTAGGGGTCCTAGTACGTGTTAGGACCCCTAGGGAGTCCCCCTGACCCCTTTTGACACATTGGAATGCTCAAGTGTGCCTTAAGGGGTCATAGGACCCCTTAAGGCACACTTGAGCATTCCAATGTGTCAAAAGGGGTCAGGGGGACTCCCTAGGTGTCCTAACGCATGATAAAGCATACTAGGACCCCTAAGGAGTACCCGTGACCCCTTTTGAGCACATTGGAATGCTCAAGTGTTCCTTAAGGGGTCGTAGGGCCCCTTAAGACACACTTGATTATTCCAATGTGTGAAAAAGGGTCACAGGGACTCCTCAGGGGTCCAAGTACGCTTTATCACACATTAGGACATGTAGGGAGTCCCCGTGACCCCTTTTGACACATTGCAATGCTCAAGTGTGTCTCAAGGGGTCCTTCGACCCCTTAAGACACACTTGAGCGTTGTAATGTGTCAAAAGGGATCACGAGGACTCCTTAGGGGTCCTAGTTCACTTTATCCCATGTTAGGAACCCTAGGGAGTCCTTGTGACCCCTTTTGACACATTGGAACGCTCAAGTGTGCCTTAAGGGGTCGTAGGACCCCTTAAGGCACACTTGAACATTCCAATGTGTCAAAAGGGGTCAGGGGGACTCCCTAGGTGTCCTAAAGTGTGATAAAGCGTACTAGGACCCCTAAGGAGTCCTCATGACCCCTTTTCACACATTGGAACACTCAAGTGTGTCTTAAGGGGTCCTACAACCCCTTAAGGCACACTTGAGCATTCCAATGTGTCAAAAGGGGTCACGGGGACTCCCTAGGTGTCCTAACGTGTGATAAAGCATACTAGGACCCCTAAGGAGTCCCGGTGACCCCTTTTCACACATTGGAACACTCAAGTGTGTCTTAAGGGGTCCTACAACCCCTTAAGGCACACTTGAGCATTCCAATCTGTCAAAAGAGGTCACGAGGACTCCCTAGGTGTCCTAACGCGTGATAAAGCATACTATGACCCCTAAGGAGTCCCCGTGACCCCTTTTCACATATTGGAATGCTCAAGTGTGTCTTAAGGGGTCCTACAACCCCTTAAGGCACCCTTGAGTGTTCCAATGTGTCAAAAGGGGTCAGGGGGACTCCTTAGGGGTCCTAACACGTACTAGGACACCCAGGGAGTCCCCATGACCCCTTTTGATACATTGGAACGCTCAAGTGTACCTTAATGGGTCGTAGGACCCCTTAAGGCACACTTGAGCGTTCCAATGTGTCAAAAGGGGTCACGGGGACTCCCTAGGTGTCCTAACGTGTATGCTTTATCACGCGTTAGGACACCTAGGGAGTCCCCATGACCCCTTTTGACACATTGGAATGCTCAAGTGTGCCCTAAGGGGTCCCACGACCCCTTAAGGCACACTTGAGCATTCCAATGTGTCAAATGGGTCAGGGGGACTCCCTAAGGGTCCTAACGTGTACTAGGACACCTATGGAGTCCCTGTGACCCCTTTTGACACATTGGAATGCTCTAGTGTGTCTTAAGGGGTCCTTTGACCCCTTAAGACACACTTGAGCTTTTCAATGTGTCAAAAGGGGTCACGGGGACTCCTTAGGGATCCTCGTACGCTTTATCACATCTTTGGACACCTAGGGAGTCCCCGTGACCCCTTTTGACACATTGGAATGCACAAGTGTGCCTCAAGCTGTGCTTGAGGCACACTTGTGCATTCCAATGTGTCAAAAGTGGTCACGGGGACTCCCTAGGTGTCCAAACGCGTGATAAAGCGTACTAGGACCCCGAAGGCATCCCCGTGACCCCTTTTCACACATTGGAATGCTCAAGTGTGTCTTAAGGGGTCCTACGACCCCTTAAGGCACACTTGAGCATTCCAATGTGTCAAAAGGGGTCACGGGGACTCCCTAGGTGTCCTAGCGTGTGATAAAGTGTACTAGGACCCCTAAGGAGTCCTCGTGACCTCTTTTCACACATTGGAATGCTCAAGTGTGTCTTAAGGGGTCCTACGACCCCTTAAGGCACCCTTGAGCATTCTAATGTGTCAAAAGGGGTCAGGGGGACTCCTTAGGGGTCCTAACACGTACTAGGACACCCACGGAGTCCCCGTGACCCCTTTTGACACATTGGAATGCTCAAGTGTGCCTTAAGGGGTCCTACGACCCCTTAAGGCACACTTGAGCATTCCAATGTGTCAAAAGGGGTCACGGGGACTCCTTAGGGTCCTATTATGCTTTATCATGCATTAGGACACCTAGGGAGTCCCCGTGACCCCTTTTGACACATTGGATCGTTCAAGTGTGCCTTAAGGGGTCCTACGACCCCTTAAGACACACTTGAGCATTCCAATGTGTCAAAAGGGGTCAGGGGGACTCCCTAAGGGTCCTAACGCATACTAGGACACCTAGGGAGTCCCCGTGACCCCTTTTGACACATTGGAATGCTCTAGTGTGTCTTAAGGGGTCCTACGACCCCTTAAGACACACTAGAGCATTGCAATGTGTCAAAAGGGGTCACGATGACTCCCTAGGGGTCCTAGTATGCCTTATCATGCGTTAGGAACCCTAGGGAGTCAAAAGGACCCCTTAAGACACACTTGAGCATTCCAATGTGTCAAAAGGGGTCATGGGGACTCCCTAGGGGTCCTAGTACGCATTAGGACCCCTAGGCAGTCCCCCTGACCCCTTTTGGGACATTGGAATGCTCAAGTGTGCCTTAAGGGGTCCTACGACCCCTTAAGGCACACTTGAGCGTTCCAATGTGTCAAAAGGGGTCAGGGGGACTCCCTAGGTGTTCTAACGCGTGATAAGGTTTACTAGGACCCCTAAGGAGTCCCCGTGACCCCTTTTGACACATTGGAATGCTCAAGTGTGCCTTAAGGGGTCCTACGACCCCTTAAGGCACACTTGAGCGTTCCAATGTGTCAAAAGGGGTCAGGGCGACTCCCTAAGGTTCCTAATGCGTACTAGGACACCTAGGGAGTCCTCGTGACCTCTTTTGACAAATTGGTATGCTCAAGTGTGTCTTAAGGGGTCCTAAAACCCCTTAAGACACACTAGAGCATTCCAATGTGTCAAAAGGGGTCACGGGGACTCCCTAGGTGTCCTATCGCGTGATAAAGCGTACTAGGACCCCTAGGGAATCATCGTGACCCCTTTTGACACATTGGAATTCTCTAGTGTGTCATAAGGGGTCGTAGGACCCCTTAAGACACACTTGAGCATTCCAATGTGTGAAAAGGGGTCATGGGGACTCCCTAGGGGTCCTAACGCGTGATAAAGCGTACTAGGACCCCTAGGGATTCATCGTGACCCCTTTTGACACATTAGAATGCTCAAGTGTGTCTTAAGGGGTCCTACAACCCCTTAAGACACACTTGAGCATTCTAATGTGTCAAAAGGGGTCATGATGACTCCCTAGGGGTCCTAGTATGCCTTATCACGCGTTAGGAACCCTAGGGAGTCAAAAGGGGTCACGAGGACTCCCTAGGGGTCCTAGTACACATTAGGACCCCTAGGGAGTCCTAATGCATTCCAAAGGGTCATGGTTCCATAGAAGTTGCATTTTGAACCCTAATGACCCCTTAACATGCCTACTGACCCCATTTCGACATGTGGTCTCCCGAGAGCTCCCCATGGACCCATTTTGCATTTTCCTAAGAAAAAGTCATCCAAATTTGGTACATAGGTCCTCTGACATGTCTTAATGAATTTGAAAGGGTCACCATTCCATACAAGTTTCATTTAGAGCCCTAATGACCCCTTAACAAGCCTACACACCATGATTCGACATGTGGTCTCCCGAGACCACCCCATGGACCCCTTTTGAGTTCTACTAGAAAAAAGTTATCCAAATTTGGTACGTAGGTCCTCTGACATGTCCTAATGCATTACAAAGGGTCACCATTCCATCAAAGTCACATTTGGAACCTGAATGACCCCTTAACAGGCTTACTGACCCTGATTCGACATCTGGTCTCCTCAGAGAACCCCATGGACCCTTTTTGAGTTCTACTAGGAAAAAGTCATACAAATTTGGTACATAGGTCCTCTAACATGTCTTAATGTGTTCCAAAGGGTCACCATTCCATCCAAGTTGCATTTGTAACCCTAATGACCCCTTAACAGGCCTACCGACCCTATTTCAACATGTGGTCTCCTAAGAGCACCCCATGGACCCCTTTCGAGTTCTACTAGGAAAAAGTCATCCAAATTTGGTATGTAGGTCCTATGACATGTCCTAATGCATTCCAAAGGGTCACCATTTTATTGGGAACCCTAATGACCCCTTAATAGGCCTACCGACCCCATTTCGACACGTGGTCTCCTGAGAGCACACCATGCACCCCTTTCAAGTTTTACTAGGCAAAAGTCATCCAAATTTGGTACATAGGTCCTATGACATATCCTAATGCATTCCAAAGGGTCACTATTCCATTGAAGTTTCATTTGGAACCCTAATGACCTCTTAACAGGCCTACCGACCCTGATTCGACATGTGGTCTCTCGAGAGCACCCCATGGACCCCTTTCGAGTTCTACTAGGCAAAAGTTATCCAAATTTGGTACGTAGGTCATTTGATATGTCCTAATGCATTCCAAAGGATCACCGTTCATCGAAAGTTTCATTTGGAACCCCGATGACCCCTTAAGTCACCTATCGACCCTAAATCACACAATGGTCTCCCAAGAGCACCCCATGGACCCTTTTCGAGTTTGACTAATCAAAATTCATCTAAATTGTGGAGTTAGGTCCTTTGACATGTCCTAATGCTTTCCAAATGGTCACCGTGCATCAAAGGTTGTCTCACGAGCCCTGATGACCCCTTAAGACGCCTAGCGACACTGATTGGACATGTGGTCTCCTGAGAACCCCATGGACCCTTTTTGAGTTTGACTAGGAAAAAGTCATTAACATTTGGTACATTGGTCCTTGGACATGCCCTATTGCCTTCCAAATGGTCACTATACATCCGAAGTTGCCTCACAAACCCTAATTACCCCTTAAGACGTCTAGCGACCCCGATTCGACCTGTTGTCTCATGAGAGGATCTGTTATAAATTAAATTAAATATTAAAATAATATATAAAATATTTGAAAAAATATAATATTTAATAGACTAAATATATAATATATATTATAATATATATTAGATATTACATTTAATATATATTATCAAATATACAATATATTAATGTCCTATTCATTTTATATATTATATATATTAGACATTATATTATATACGTGCAACAATATATAATATATATATATATATATATATATATATATATATATATATATATATATATATATATATATATATATATATATATATATATATATATATATATATATATTATGTAACATTTATATTATAATATAAAAATATTGCATTTAATATAAATCTAAACAGACTATATACTTAGGTCATTTAAATTGATATTATCAAATATATAATATAAATAAATAATATATATAATAAATATACTATATAATATAAAATATAAAACATAAATATAAAATATATAAATTATTGATTGTCAGGGTGAAAGAAAAAAACATCAAAATTAAAGGGAAATAAAAAAAGAGAGGGAGGGGGAAACTTTTCAAAATTCAAATTCAAACAAAATCGGGTACATGAAAAAATCGAGTACCCGATTAGGCTTGGTAATAGCTTTGGAAACCAAAGCCCCATGGTCAACGCTGAAGGTGTGCAAAAAATGTGTTTTTTCTCTATTTTTCTTATATCGAGACTTCGTCCGTTAGGTTGACGACTTTTTTTCCACCTGATTTCGATAAAATGAAAAGGGTTTCTTTGGATGATTGTCAGCTTTCCATCGATATAAGTGCTGTCAGATTTTGAATTCGTTAAGTATTTATTAGTTATTTTCTAGCTCACTTACGTCTAAAGTCTTGATTGACATACTGATGGAAAAACAGCTATAACTTTCAAACCGTATAACATTTTTGAAATCCGAAAGATGCGTCACATTCTATGCTTCGTCTAGTATAAGAAAAAATTAAAAAAAATTGAATTATGATAAGTTTTCAATGAGTAAAGGTGGTCAGACACGAGAGTTTTTAAATTCTGAAAGCGCTGTAGTAAAAAAATCATAATTAATTATCTGTTTGGAATAGAAATACCAAAAAATATGCGTCACATCTGGGCATGAGTCAACTACTTATATATAGAATATTATAAAAAAATATTATCATTTTCTTTTGATTAGGGTGGTCAGACATACACATACTTCTTATTTTTGTGCTGAAATGTTTGTAGTGCTACATTGCAATCTATACTTTTTACGAATCATATTAATTTTTTTTTTAAAAAGGCTTAGTAGTTTAGAAACTACATTCAATTTCCTACAAATTATGTTCTTACAACTTTTTGATATTAGGTAGATAATTAGTTCATTTTTTCACGTCAAGTTGACTAATCTTGATTTTTTGATTTTTCATTGCCACTTAAGGGCATAGTTTGGCCCCTCATGATCATGCACATACCCTGTGTTCCCAGATATTATATAAAAGAACACGACCTATTGCATTTCAATGCATCAAGACATGCTGAGTTATTAACGAGAATGATTCACATGAGAATAATATTTAATAGCTTATCTCTTAATAGTTATTAATAATAGAGATTAATGTTGCAACACTTCTATATCTCCTATTATGCTAAAATGGCTTAGCTCTGCTCTGCTAATTCACGTGTTTGCATAGTTGACTCGCTTGATTCACAAATCTGCTTCTTCGTGAAAACCAGATATGCACTTGGCTCCAGTTCCACTATGCTTTTGACATCTAGGGATCCTTCTAGGGCTTCTTCGAAGGAAATGCATCAAAACTCTTTCGACGCTTACTGGATCCCTGCATACAAGCAGAATGCCCGAAGGGAAAAACATGCAGCTTATCACAACTCTCAAGCACGAACACAAAAGATAATTTCTTCACCTCTTCCATTAAGCAATAGTTTCAATGGTCTCTGGTGGGAAAAGACAAATTTGGATTATTCCACTGATATGATTATCTCATAAGAGTTCACTATTCCTGAAGAACATGCTTTGAAGAAGAAAAATATATACTCTCCCCCCCATCGGCCAATCACACATGGTGAAATAAGGAGAAGCAACCTCTCGTTCCTGAGCAACAAAGAGCCAATCTTAAACATAGGAGATTGTCAGGAAATATTTCTTTGGATAAACTCCAATCAGGTAAGGATTCAATTCCAAAAGTGAATGGTAATATCTATTCCCCACCTCATACAAGAGTTGTCCTAAAGGAAAGTTTAAAGGGCTTGATCACACCCTCACATATTAATGTCATATCCAATCAATGTAACTAGAATATGGAAACCCTAGAGCTAGAAATTAAAGATGGATCTATAGAATAAATCCAATAAATGTGTGTAAGTTATGGATTAATCTGCAGATGAAATGGTTTTGGAGTAGCTGCAGGGGAAATTGCAAACTGGTTGAAATCAATATGGCTCACAAAGGTAACGGTATCAATCCTCCCTGAAAACTTCATTTATCTTGATTTTAGTTGTAAAGATCTTAGAAATAAAACTTTGCTTAATGGTTGTCGTAAATTAAGGAACACAACATTTGAGTGGATTCCCTTTTTTAACCTTGAGCTTCTTAAAGATTTTATGGTAGATAAAGCCATTCTACTCAAGAACCTACCTTTGGAACTATCTACAGAGGAAACCCTTAGGAAAATAGGAAATTGTATTGGTTCATATGTTGGTTCCGTAGAATCAGATCAGTATCTTGAACAGAAAAATTTATTGTAGTTAATATGAATCTCAATGTAAAAACCATCCCCCCTATTAAGATTTGCTGCAAATCGTCATCATATACTATCAAACCCTCACTTATAGAAGATTTTTTAGCAGTAGAAGAAGTGGATGAGTACTCGAGTTCTCCTGGTTCTCAGAGACATAACCCTTTATTTAATACACCTATCCCACTCAATAGTAAACTAATAGATTCTCCCATTTCGACTCCTAAGTCCTGCAACTCTAGAGAAAATGTGTCATTTTTAAAAAACAAAGGAGGCTTTATGATCGAACAAAACCCTATTCATAAAAGGGTCGCCCCTCAAAGCGCCGAAGAGAAAAACCTATATCTGAAATCTGATTTCAATCCTGACACTAATGTTACAAGTCTATCCCCCAACCGTCCCATCTGTCTGGATTTTACACCAGTGACAATCCCAATTTTTTGTAATTATAATGATCCTTGCTCACCTCAAGCCAACTTCCCCTTATCTCCAGATGCAAGAATTCAGGCTATTGAGGATAAAATGGTCATGGTTGGTAGAATAATGGAAGATCTTAGCGAAGTACAATTAGAAATTAGCGAAGAATTATCCCAATGGCATAATGAGGAGGCTATTAAGAACAAGGTTCCTGAAGGTAATAAAGATACCAACTAGGGAAACTTTGTTCCTTCCATCTCAGTACCAATAGAATTAGAAACTATCAATAAAGAGCTTGGAACTAGCTACTCATGAAATGCTCCTAGAAGATTACGACAAAAATCTTATAGATCATGAAGATTCACTTATTAATATAATAAAGGGGCAGGAAGATTATGAACATAACGAATTATCTGGAGGGGTTCAATTGAACAATGATCTTACAGAAGATGATAAAGATATTAGCAAATGTCTGGATGGGATAACAAATATTGACAGGCAGCTAGGTATTGCAACTACTATTGAGGGTTTTTCTTGTCCTATAACCCTTAAGATCAAGAAAAAGCATGGTAGGAAATCAATCAATGAGTTGAGAGCTTTAGATGGTAATGCTGATAATCAACCAAAACTATTTGACACACTGAATGTTGGGAAGGGGAAGATCCTTCCCCAGGGTCAATGAAGATAACATCCTTGAATGTTAGGTGCTTGAATGCCCCTAATAAACAAAGACTAATTAAAATATATCTTAATATATTTGAATCGGAAATAATAATATTACAAGAAACTAGATTAAACAAGGAAGAGAGCATGAAGTTTAGTCTAAAATTAGGCATTTGGAAATCAGAGATAGTGATCTCAGAAGGAGCCTCTGGCAGGTTGGCAGCCTTATGGGATACTAGAAAAACAAAAATGACCATGACAAGTAGTTGTATCAATAGAGTGTTAATTAGATGAATTGGTAGATAAGATGAAATGGAAGCAAACTAAATTAAAAAGATGTTGATAAACCATGAAATTAGTAATCGTATTCAAATCAAATTTGATTGATAAAAAAATCAAATTAAAAATATTTATTGTTAAAGACATCATATTTCTACACTCCATAATGTTTTGTTCCTAATATTTTTGGAATCAATTGCATAAGGATTATTTTGCGTCAACATTTTGGATTACATTTTGTGATCCATCATCAAGATAAAAGACAACTAAAGGGGAAAAATTATTGTATGTAGACCAAAGATCAAATAGAAAGAAATCAAGAGTAGGGGAAAATGTGATTGTTACATGTGATTCTTAGTTTTTTAATTATAGACTTTGAATCAAGTGTAATAGTCACCATTACCCTCCCTGCCTCTTTTTATTTGATCTCTAATCTACAAATAATCTCTTTTTCCTTCACCTCTCTATCATTATGTGATCCAAAATGTTATCATCAAATTGAAAATAATAATTTTCAAATAAGTTTAAAATTCCAGATAAAATTTTATTTTATTTTATTTCAACTAGGAAAATGTTTTTTTAATTTAAAATGATAATTCCCTTGTACATACAAAATTTTCTTGTAAAACAATGTAAAATAAGAGTTAGAAGGTTGAGGAACTCACTGCTTCCACATCAGTACTGATAAATGGAAACACGGATATGGTTATGGACAGTCTATGAAGAATGAAGGATGGATTTGGGATTTAGATATGAGCATATGGAACAAAGTATGAACAATGGTGTAAGTCGTTGCTACCATGTGGAGTAGAGACAAAGTGTGAAAATTCTCTATTGCAGTCATTGGTTGTTAATCTCCTATCTTACAAAGATTATTTGATTAACGAATAACAAAAAATAACACAATTGCAACTTCACCAAAAAATACAGAAAGAAATATGTCACACAATGACAATATTTTTGGACAAATCGTCCCTAAAAAAACCTCAAAGAGAAAACCAGTACTGCAGATGAGAAATATATTAATCTTCAGCAAATTAAGAGATATTAATTTTCTTGCCTCTCACTGGCAGAATTCTAATAATATTCCAATTTCTCCTGCTGATATTCCTCCATTGCTTTCCCAAACGCTATTACTGCGCCCTTGCTAACACTGCAAGACTGCCCCTTGCTAACTATGCAAGACCACTCAAGCTTGTTCTTGCTAACACTGCAAGACTACTCAAGCTTGTTCTCAAACTTGATGTTAACTTCATTGCCTCCAAATGCCCCTTGACCCCCTTTTTATACTACTCCCATTGTTTCTAGTTGCTTCTAGTTGTCACAAACTAGAAGTTTCTACAAAGTTTCTAGAAATTTCTAGAAGCTAGAAGTTTCTAGGAGTCAAATAATTAATAAATATAATTATTTACTAATTATTAGCAAATGGATGAAGAACTATCCAAACTACCAAATTAACACAAAGTTGGTTAACTATTTGACATAATGCCTCAATATAGGCAGAAGGAATTTTTTAAAATAACATTCGAAACTTTTGCAGTCGCCAAGTGTAGAATATGGTGTTCTCTGAAACAAGGATTAACATGCATCTCGATGAAAAGTATAAAGGAATTTCCCCCGATGTATAAACCGCAATTGCTACGATAGACATATTTTCAAAATACGAACCACAGACAACTATTTGTTAAAATGGCTCAAAGCTATGTATTGTAGGGAGAGACATACATAACAATTTATTGATAAAGCATCCGGAAATTTTGAGTAAAATTAATTGACACGCAAAATGTGTGTGCAAAATATGGAATGATAGACAAGGAACATAAACTGTTCGACAAAATGTCTTACATAAATTTGATCTCAGGGCATGGATGATAGGTAGAAAATTAAAATTTAAAGCTTTGGAACAGAGTATGGGAATCTTTTAGTGATCAAACTTATTGTCTTGTATTTGCAACCAGTCTGATAGAAATGTGTGCGAAAATCTGGAAGCACCGAAAATAAATGTTGACCATTTGAAATGATGCCTCGTTCGTAGTAGGGGGCACGTTAAATGGATATGTTGAATATGCTTTGGAAACTTTAGAACCATTACATTTGATTACAGGGTCACTTTGCACATGATTTAGCAAATAGTGAAAAAATTCTAAATGTTATTGGACTTGTGATATTGCTATCAGGATTCAACTGTGTAGTTTTTTGAATCAAACTCATTGACCCATGTTTCATGAGTAGTGGTTCACACAAACCTGACCCATGATTCATGAATAGTGGTTCACACAAACCCATCTTTCATGTGAACCACTACTCATGAATCATGGGTCAATGAGTTTGACTCAAAAAACTACACTGTTGAATACTCATAGTAATATCACAATTTGACTTGCTGTGGAAAACTATCTCCTACTTATCAGTTATTGGACTTTCCAATCAAACACATTTTCGTTGAAACCCAAATTGAGATAGAAATTTAGTCAATATATCTTTCTGCAAAGAACATATTGTTTAGAGTACAAAGCAAACCACAATCTTCCTCTATGCTAATGAGACTCCAATTAATTCGGACCCCAAAAAAGTTATCATTTGCCCTGTTTGCGGTATCTTAGGCTTACCATATCAACTTATTACAACTTGTACGATGCCTCGAAATTAGTGACTGAGCACATAGTTCGGTTAGAGATGGAGTAATTTTCCAGATCTATAGTTCCCATCACTCAAGACAAGCGCAAAACAATCAAGATCTTCTGTACCGTCATAATTTGCTGATGACGATTTTCCATCTCTCTTACCCAGTGACAATTTTGTTTCACTTTACGACAATGTTTAGTAATGCTTTCCTCGAGATTTTAAACGGAGGAGAATTACCCAACAAATCTTGTATTTTCCCCTGCTGCCACAACAAGTCAATATATTGTTTCCACCACTTCAATTTACCAACAAAAGCCGCGATGTTGAACTCAATATGCTCCAAACCAGTAGCATTTCTACTCACAACCTTTCTAGATGACCTTATTGTTTGCATCGCAACAAATTTTGAAGCTCCCTAGCTGCCAATGAAGAGCGCAGCCTAGCAATGGGATTACTTCCAATAGTGATGCCTAGAAAGCACTAGAAACCCCAACCAAACACCACAACTCCGCTGCCCATTCAACACACTTGCGTCATCATTTCAAACACATTTGTTCTCAGCCTTGAGCTTTCCTCATTATTTCCCCCAACTTTGGATCACCTCCCAACCAACCAAAGCAATAATGAGCTCTGCAACATGTCAAATTTCGTTATTCAAGAATGACTCGATATGAAATTTGAAAGCAAATATTCTCCATCGAAAATCTTTAATTGACGACGACAGACTTCGAGCTAAAACAACATTTTGTTCTGTATTCTCTTTTTCACAGATCGAGTCTCTATAATAGCAGCTATAGAATCCATTTACGATATGTGTGGAGGCGACTTTTTCTTCTTACTAGAAACAAAACAAATTGGCAAATCTGTTCCCTTGGTCAAGGAATACCAAATCATCATCCACCATGTTCTAGGCGATGATCTTGATGATGGATTATAGAATGTGATCTAAAATATTGATATAAAATAATTCTTACATAATTGAATGATGAAATGCCATACACTAAATAATTGCTCTTACTTAATATCATCAAATTGAAAATGATGAATTCCAAATAGATTTAAATTGATTTTTTTTCTAACTATGAAAATGTGTTTTGATTTAAAATGATAATCTCCTTATACAGACAACGTTTTAATGTAAAACAATGTAAAAGAAGAATTACATGAAAAAGTTGTATGTTAAGAAAGTTGAGAAACTCACTGCTTCCACATCAGCATTGATAGATTGAAACAAAGATAAGGTTATGGACAGATTTGGGATTTAGAAGTGAGCATTTGGAACAAAGTATGAACAATGGTGGAAGTCGCTTCTACTATGTGGAGTACAGACAAAGCTAGTCAAAGGGCTGCAACGATTGCAAGATATTTCAGAAGGGATGTTTTTTTAAAGAACCTTTGAAACTTTTACAATCGTCAAGTGTAGACTATGGCAACTCTGAAACGAGGATTGACATGAATCACAATGAAAAGTATATAGGGGTTTTACCCGATGTATAAACTGCAAATGCTACGATATTATTTTCAATAACATGGCTCAAAGGTATGTATTGTAGGCAGAGACATACAGAACAGTTGATAAAGCTTCGGAAACCTTTCAGTAAAATTAATTGACACGCAAAATGTTGAACATTTATGCAAAATTTGGAATCGTAAACAGACGGACATAAACTGTTTGACAAAATGTCTGATAGAAATTTGATCTCAGGGCATGGATGTGTTGGAATGTTTGCCGTTGCACCAAAAGCTCGAACTGTCAACGAACGTCACAAACACCAGATTTACCCAGATCCACGGTAACCTCAAAGGAGGTGCTGACCACCAAGTCAACAATCTCCCCCTCAGCACCGACTGAGGGTTCCGCACCAACGGAATGAAGGAGACTCTCTCCCCCTCAGCACCGACCGAGGGTTCCGCACCAACGAAATAAAGGAGACCTCTTGGGATTTGAACCCGTGACCCAAGGCTCTGATACCAATTGTTGGAATGTTTGCCGTTGCGCCAAAAGCTCGAACTGTCAACGAACGTCACAAACACCAAATTTACCCAGATCCACGATAACCCCAAAGGAGGTGCTGACCACCAAGTCAACAGGATGATAGGTACAAAATGAAAACTTAAAGCTTTAGAACAGAGTAAGGGAATCTCTTAGTGATCAATCTTATTGTCTTGTATTTGCGAAATGTATGCAGAAATGTGGAAGCACAGAAAAGATATGTGGACCGTTTGAAATAATGCCTGCTAGTAGGGCGCACATTAAATGGATGTGAACAGGCTTTAGAAACTTGAGAACATTACGTTTAATTTCATGACTTCATCTATTGCTAATAATGCTTGCCAATGAACATATAAACTTACGAACAACTGAAACAAACAATAAGGATATGCAAAAAGCGTAGCATTCCTTGTGTTGAGAAAACAAAGTTGTCTATAGTGCATTTCTTTTCCTGATATGAGAGCTTCCCAACAACAAAGTGTTATAGACAAGTCAATTTATGAAGTTGTCAAAAATGATTTAACCACAAGGAAGATGAAAAAAGATCCGTTGATTTTATTTATTTTTTATTTCAAAAGGTTAAACTTCATGATTGACTATGACTTTTAGCTAATTTCAAGAGTATATAAGTTAGCTTTGAAGTTAGCTTTGTAAAAGACAAGAATTCATCAAGAATTCTTGGTGAGAAAGAACTAGTTATATAATATGGGAAATAAGTTTTGGGAAAAATATATGGAGGGGAAATACATATAAAAGTACATCAATTCTTGAAAAAAAGAATAGTTGTTGTTTGATGGCAAATATTTTTATATCAAATTCTAGTTTTTTTCTTTGTTCTTCTTCAAATCAATTTATTTTTGTTTTTGAGGTTCTAGAGTTATGTTGACACTTTTGGATAGGTTTGTGTTGATCTCGTGATCCTAGAGGAGAATCCCTACTTTCATATTGCCCATTGGCTAGGACACTAGTGCTTAAAATAGATTACAATGACTAGACTAGTCAATAGAGCTCACTCAGGATGTTTGTACTTTTACTTCTTTGTTTTCTAATGATCTCAATTTTTTTATACTTATACTCTATCTTATAATAATATTGATGTATTCATTTGTATTAATTGTAAATCAATTTTATGATATTTATCTCATAATCATACACTTTACCAACAATAATTCTTTTTATAGTTATAATTCCATATTATGATGTTTACAACATTATTATGTAGTCGCAGGAATACATCTTAAACTCTTTCATATTGACCACACTGTAATATCTCTTGCTTATCTTAAATTCTCTCATGTCAACCACACAAAAATATCTCGTGCTTATCTTATTAGATGTCTTTATCAATCAATGTTCAGACATTATTTAATCTAATATCAATTTTTTATTTTGGAGGTACACGATGCACCCATTATTATGCAACTACAAGTAATTTTAAAGATTTCTTTTGTCACAAAATATCTCAATGATTTCCTTTTGTTGAAGAAATAAATATGTTAAAACTGGCATGGAGCACCATATATATATATATATATATATATATATATAACAGCCCAACCCACAGGATTTGGAAATTCGGAACCACTGATAATATTGAAAAACAACCTGCGTTGTAGTCCAGCGGGCCCCACCCAAAACCACTCATTACAATTCATAGTTTGGAAGGTAGTGGAAATTGGATTACGTTTCCCGGTATACTACGCCGTTGGAAAGAAAACCCAAGCGTAACTGACTGTAGCCGCTGGTTTTGTCGAACCAAACACACTCTTTTTAATCTTCATCACATGCTCATTTCTGCTATCCAAACACAGATATCATCTCTTTCCTCTTTTCATCTGAGAATTTGTTATTCAAGCTTTTCGTCTGAGAAAGTAAGAAGGGAAAAATGAGTTCAAAGGATTTTATTAGGGTTTTGAGAGAAGAGGGTTTGAAGCTGAAGCTCTCATCTTTATCATTTGCTGCTCCGTCTTCTGCTGCAGTGCTTGGATTCTTCTCGTCACAAAAAGCCCAATCTCAATCTGAAGAAGCCGCCGATCTCCATTACCAAAGAAGAAAGCAGTCTGAGGAATCACTGCGACAAGTCATGTATCTCAGTTGTTGGGCTCCCAATTGATTATTCGCTCTTTAATTTCCCTACAAGCTCAGACATCAGAAAGCTTTGCAGCTGATGTATATATAGAGAGGAATAGGACTTCCAGGGCTCCAAATCCACAGCGAATTTAATTGTAAACTAATGTATTTATTTCATTTTGGGGCATAAAAGGAAAAAGTACAAGGTGTTAGAAGGTTTTATTTTGGGCCACGGCCATAGATCCTCCCTCGCCGATGTTCAATTATATTTTGCTCTATTTTGTAAGAAATATGTTCCGTTCCACAAAAATTATATTGAATTCATTTTTTGTTAAATTCGATTTGCTTCATTTGGGGAGGGGGCTCTCTTTTCTCTCATGATTCTGTAAAACTTAAAAAAGAAGATGGGTTCGTTTAGAAAATTCAGTGGCAATGTATTTTTAACAGCTCCCTGAATCGACCTGCACAAGATCATGGGATCAAACGTTATGTTCAGTAGTACTGGTGAGGCGTCAAGCAGTTTAATATCAATTTGAACTCTAATTAACTTTTGTAGGCTTCAAATATCAGGCGTGGGTGCTTCACTTAGCTTTGGGTTATATGCAAGATTTCTGTGAAAGACAGCTTATGCCATTACGTCTTTACTGTTGTCCTTCATTAAATTTTAGCTCCATATGCTTATTACTAGAGATGAAGCGGGCAGTACATTTTATCTTCTTTTCAGACCAGACCAAACAAGTAGAGAAGATAAGATAATTTTTAAGGACTACGAGGCTAAATATAATTTGCAATTCTGAGACTGTAGAAACTAAACAACACTTTATTGCAAAAATGTTAGCTCTTATGTACATTGTTTGAATTTGATCACATGTAGGATTGAACTCATTGATGCAATATGTTACCTTCATTCCAAGCCCATTACCCCAATTTCTCTTGTGAAATTTATCCATGACAAAGACTTTTATTTCTTTGTTATTTGTGGGGCACATATTGAAACGGATATTCCATTTACTCATCCACTTTATGTTTTGTTGCATCTACGTTTTTTTACGTTTCCACAATATATCTTTAAAGGCAACTTTAGGCCATCTACCTTCTTCCATTTTTTTGGTCCTTTTTAGATAGCTAATGAGACACACCATAGCAAGTGCCTCGATAGGGGCAGGCCCCGTTTCACTTAGCATTATATCATATGGGACAATGCTTTTGATTTTAAAGTTGCTTGTGATCAAACGCTTTTGGATTCTCTCGATTTTCTTCCACGGTGAGACGGAAGTGGTGTTGGCCCATAATTCACACCAATAAAGAACAATCGACAGAACTAAAATACCAAACAAAGTTTGAGTAGTTTTCCAATCCCAAACCTTTGCCTCTCGACATTTATTTTAGAGAGCATAAAGTGTCTTCCATCCATCTAACGTCCTTTTCTTTTTACAACCATCTCACTTCTAAGAAACTCCTTTTGCCCTCTTCAACCTCTACCTTTTCTAAGAAACTAGCATGGTGTATCAATTTCTCCTTATCGTGAAAAGTCTCAGTATTTACTGTAACTTTGTTTGCTTCTAGTGAAACTTTTATATTTTTCCATTCATCTTTCATATTTTGTCATCCATCCTTCATGTTTTGTCATTCAAGTGTCCTAAATAAAAGTGTTTCTTGCAACATTAATATTTGTTCTTTTAAAGATAAAAGATAAAGAAAGCAGACACATCTCGAATCTGCTTGGTCTCGACAAAAGACAAGAATTTAATATTACATGAGACTCATGCTACAAACTGGGACCCTCTGTCCTCAAAAACTGACTTTGCCTCTTTCCCGCTATAGATTAGGCCCCTGGCTGCCACGTTGTTGCCGTCGCACCATCGTAGGCTTGAAGCAGGAAGACCTAATGCAAAACCCTGGAAGTGACACTTTTGATGCTTTTTGTTAGTTTGGATATAACAAAAAATAGTTTAGATACGTTTTCAATTTATCTACATTTATTGTTTGGATATATATAAAGTATGTGGCATTGGGTATTTTGATTATCCATTTTATAATATTTAAACTACTATACAACTTTGAATACAAATTTGAATTAATTTTTTAATATTAAGATGACAATTATTTTTATTTTATCAAATTTAATATTATATTATTTATCTGTGATCGATTTGGTATTCTTATTATCTATTTTATAATATCTAAATTATTGTACAATTTTGAATATAGTTTTAATTTAAATTTAAATATTAAAATTATTTTTATTGTGATAATTTTATTAAATTTAATCATATTTTAATTAATTCTTTAGATATTTTAATGATGTAATGATGGAAATTGTATATCAATATTTATTTCCTTTGTGTTTGGGTCCATTTTGATTAGATTATCTTTTCTATAATGACTACTATAAGTTGGGATATTTTCCTATGGAAGTTGGCAAATATCCCTATCCTAACTTTATTATTTTCTATAATGACTAGTGTGTAAGTTGGGATATTTTTCCATGAAAGTTGGCAAATATCGTTATCCTAACTTTATTCCATTTACATACTTCTAGATCTCACAAGAAATCTCTATTATTAATCATCTTTGTTTACATCCATCAATATGGAAGTGACTATCATCAATTTTGCACTAGGATTTAAATCTTGAAGTTTTGAATGTAAAATGTAAATTATAAAATTGATTACATGTTCCTCTTTTGAACTAATTGATATAAGTTCATTAAAGAAAAAAATAATTTAGAGTGTGTTCTCGGATATTATATAAAAGAACACGACCTGTTGTATTTCAATGCATCAATACATGCTAAGTTATTAATGAGAATGATTCACATGAGAACAATATAGTAGCTTATCTCTTAATAGTTATTGATAATAGAGATTAATGTTGCAATACTCCTAAATAATATTGTAATATAGAAATTGGATTTGAGAGATGAACCTAAAATCTTATGTCTCTTACCCTTAAAAAAATATTGATGTGATTGAAAATTGGTGCACTTTTGATCTTTTACCTTACAATGACATCGTCATGTTATAAGCAAATTCTTGTCTATCATATGCAATTAACTTTATGCCTCTAATGATAATTGAAGTAAGTTCAAGGAAATGTTAAAGAACACCTCTTGGACATGATGATGTCATTAAAACTATGAAACTCCCTTGAGCTTCAATCAAGACCCTTTTTATACTTGTTCATAAAGAGTATGGCAATAATTTGAATATTAAAATGTTAAATGTGTGATGCAACAAATGTATCATTAATATTCATATGAAATTCTCTTAAAAATATAATATTCTTGTGAATAATGTCCAAGTTCCTTAGGAGGTTGCCCTTAAATGTGAAATTCTAAAAAATAATTTAAAAGTGACAATGGTTGAATTTTCATAGTAGTTGGCTTGGGAAATGAAATTGGTTTACATAAAAGAATAATGTAAATAAAAATTAAAATTATTCTGTGATATTTCAGATAAAATTATTATAATTGTATTCATTTACCTAATAATATGAGTTTAATAAAGCAAAACAATAATAAGTTTTAGATTTTACTAACTAAATAAAATATGGGAGTAGATATTATAGAAGAATTGGGAAATAGAAATGGACTAGGAATAGAGAAGTGTGTCTAATCTAGCAGATGTGGAGATAGAATAAGGTTGAGAATTGACTATAAAAGATTTTGAATGATGAATAATGGGTTCTAGAAGGCTATTTTTTTTATAGTATATACTAATGTCTTGAGACATACATTCTTATCATTAGGGTTACACTCTCATCAATGATGTGTTCTAATTAGATGGATGTTTCCACTACAAGGCACCACATTGAACTTATATATCCTCATTTTGTGGGAAAATGGGGCCTTGGTGATTTTTTGGGATCTCTCTTTAGATCTTGTACAAATAATTTAACAACTTGGTTGTATAATTTTGAGGTATTTGAGTGGAAGGGCGTAAGAAAAAAAAAATGTGTGAAACAAAGGGTGAATATTTAATAGATGAATTTTCAGTCTTAGATGTTCATGGTAGATTTCTAGAATGTGTGGGGTGAGGTGTGTAAGTGCTTCCTAGTAACTAGAAGATGTTTACTTTTCCTTAACTTATTTTGGGAATAAATTATGCACATTATTTTCTAGCTATTTCTATTCATTCATAGTGAATCATGGTTAATCTTGAAAGATAGGGGGATCTAATTAAATAAGAAAAGTGAAATCTGAACATGGGGGATGCTATTATTCATCCTAGTGTCTAGGACTAGTGCATGAATAGAAATGACACATGTGATAGTGCAAAAATATAATGGAACCAATATGGATACTTGGAGTTTTAATTTTTGACTGGATAAAAGGTTCTAAACAATTGAAATAGAGAAGTATAAAAAAACATGAATGAATAAATTAAAACATACTAGAAGAGTCATTTGTAACTATCTATTAATTCATATAAAATATAGTAATTATTAATTATTAAAAAAAAGCTAGAGAAATTCTGGAGATGTAAGTAATGTGAATTATATGACAATGGGAAGGTTGGATATATAGCTATAAAATTTTCCACGAGAATTCAACATGGTTCTAATGGAATATACATAAATGAACTAGTATGGCACTACAAAGATACCATCACAAGGAGATAATGATTATATAGTTAATCTCAAATTGACTATATATGATATGATACAATCAACTTAAATAGAAGGTAGAGAACTTTGCAAAAAATTATGAGGGTTATTTTGGATGTAATGCTAATTGTATTTATAGGAATAGCTTGCAAGAATACCCCTTAACAATTTTTCTCCCATGGCAAGGGAATGTAGGGGAGGATGATGTAGATAAGAAATAGGGACATGCAAGACTAGCCTAAAGAGAAGAAGTGAGATGCACTTATATTTGAGATAAAGGACATGGATGATAAATAGTAATTTAATTTTAAAATAGTTAGTTACTTAAGTCTTCCCACAACCACTACTGCACTAGCTTACCAATTACTCACAACCACTACTATACAGACAAGTTTCCTTTTACAACATTGCCTTTGTTTTAACTAGTTGTCAAACTTAATTATATTTATTTTTGATAGGTGGATTAGGAATTTCTTGGTTGTACATATAATGTTTGCATCATCCAAGTATATACATACCTAGTCGGTAATTAAATGAGCCTCCCTAGGTTAATAAGTCACTTAATAAAGGACTAGTTTCCCCACTAGGTGTCTACATTGAGCTTTTTGCACCTATCTATTGTGTATGATGGAGACTTGTCAATACCAAGAAGTATAAAACATAACAAATGTATTGAATATGGTGATATTACGTGACTTAAGAATAACAAGAAACATAAGCATGCTATTGTGTCTCAAAGTACATTCTAGGGTGTTGTTAAAAAGTGAGGGTACAACTTTCAGCTTTTATTATCACTTGCATTAGTCTCACAAAAATTACTACCTTAGATATATACATTTTCAATTTCCTATTTTACATTTGCAAAATATTTCTATTCAAATTTGTAATATTTAATTTACCTTAAACACAATCCTCCTCATACTATTTTTAAAAATATTTATTTATTACTAAACGTCTTATATCAACATTATCTATCTTACATTTTTTATACTTTTAATATTTTATTTAATAATAATTTTATATTTATTCAATGCTTACAATGTACAATATCTTATAATACAAACACATTCGTTTATATAAATTATTACATATAAATCTTATAATCTCATATCATATTAGTGTGTGTGTGAAAATTATACCTGATCTGTAAACACAACACTCAGTAAAACATTAGAGGTTAGCTATAATCAAAATCGTGCAAAATTGAAAGCTATCTAACCAAGCGATTTACTGCCTTCTAATAGGTGCGAGATTAATGTTCTCAGATTATTATCGAGATCAGTGACCTAGACGACACCTAAATGAAGGATTTGAATGCAAAAGATGGATATGAAATTGAATGCAATTAATCTATATTTTTGATATTTTATGACGCAATAAGAATGATAAATTGATATGATATGAATGCTAATATGAAATTGATATGCTATGAATGCTAAATGATCTAACAATGAAGATTCTAACAATGATATGAAAACTATGAAATTCTATGCTAAGATATAAAAACTATGCAATTGAAATTGATCTCACAAAGCTTTGAATTCGCAAGTTGATTCCTCAGCCTCCAATTCTCCAGCGTGATTGTGCAAAATATGAGATGATTTGTGAAGAGTTGAGCCTTTAATTTATAGAAATCCAGGGCTTTGGAGGTGCATGGGAAAAAGCCATAAATCACTCAAATTAACTCATCTTGATTTTTGAGTTATCTGATCATAAAAGATAGTTAATTCTCAAAATCATGCAAAAACATGCAAAAACAGCTTTTTAACTCAAATTAGAGTTTAGATCAGCTTTTTGAACTCCAAAAGGATGTTGAGTTCCAAAAAGTCAATAACTTGCATTGATTTTCTGATTTGGAGTTTAACTGTTTCTTTTGAATATGCATAATAATTAAGAATTAAATAAATAAATAAAGTGATTTATCCTCAACTCAACTGATTTTTGAAAATAAATAATTAATTTATGGGTTAATTAACTATTTATTCAAACTTTTATTAAAAATTATATTATTAAATAATGACAACATGCTTTAATTAATTAAATAAGAATTTAATCAATTAAAGATAGGAATTTTGATTTATTGTCAAAATTAAATAATACAATTAATAATAGATAGAATTAAATTTAATTACATAATTAAGTGGCAAATATTAAATCTAATTAATTAAATATGAAAATATTCAATTAATCAAATTTTAGGATAAATGTGATTTATTGCCAAATAATTATAAAATTAAAGATAATTAAGATAATTAGGAATATTACTAGGAATATTCCCTGATGCAAAATTTAAGATAATCAATTATGATTCGATGATGTTTAGATGTGCCTTAGATTAGGACTTTGATGTCAATTTCGTTCGAATTTGTCGATGTAGGAGGTTAATGAACTTATAGCCCATTTTTGGGGTATTACATTTTGCCCCTCTTTGAATTACTGTGCGAAGCGCAGTGGTCCAAAGATAGTCTGTGTTTGATAGAGATATGAAACTGATGTTTGAGATTGATAATTGATATGAGATAGAAGCTGATTGATATTGAATTGAGATGGAGATAATAGGTCTTGAATGACCAAAGATAATGTTCACTGTAGAAGCAAATGAACCTATTATTGCGAAAAAGTGTCAAAACACCTGATTCCAAACCTTAGGATTGATAAGAAGTGAGTGACCCGTTCTAGACTCGATTGTCTTAGCAGAACTAGCAAGTATCACATCTAAATCCTTCAGTTGCCGAAGAACCAAGGAAAGAACACTATGATCTGATGGTTGCAAAAACTGATACAGTTTACAAGATTAGGAGAATACCAGATTGATATGGATCTTGATGAATCTGATATGCCCCAAGTGATGATAGATTTGCCCCGAGTGATGAGGACTTTTGATGAATCAGTGACTAGACGTGATTGTTTGTCTTGATCACTGATGAAAGATATTGATAGATTTGATCGATAGAATTTGATTTACAGACTTTGAATGATGTGCAATACCATGCCCCCTTCGGGATTAAAATTGAAATTTGACAAGAAAAGTCAGTGTTGATAGTTTAGAAGCATGTTAATTGATCTGAGAAGTGGTTATTTACATCCGAGAACGCATTCTGCATCGTTGGAAGGTCCCAAAAGACCAAGTTTGACTAGGTTTGACCATGAGTTGACCATGGTTGACCAAGTTGAAATTTCGATAGTTTGATGTAAGATAATCAGTTAAGTTGAATACTAGATTTCTGTGATGATTGAAGGTCGAATATGCAAGTAGTTAACAATATAAATGATCTCAGATTTGAATTTTGATCCCGAAAAAGGATTCTACTTGCTATTTCATTGGAGGAACCTTCGTGTGAGATTCAGCTCTTGTTAGACTTGAAGATGCGATTTGAAAAATCATTTAAGCATTGAAGTTCGTTTAATCATTGTGAGATCATGTAAACATGCAAAATGCAATGAGACATGCAAAATGAAATGCAACCTAAGACCTAGGACCTAGTCACTGATCATGTGTCGATTTGTTATCATCATTGAACTTTTAGGTAACCGGATAAATCAATACAATGCCCACTAGCCATGAAACCATAGACATATGAATATCGATTTGTATGCGCAAGAATCAATACAACACCCACTGGACAACAACCATGGATATATGAATATTGAATTTATTTTCAAAATGTTGGATTAAATATAAGCATCAAGGCACAAATGCCAGGATGACCTGAATATCATGTCCATTTTGATATAGCAATTTGTACAAGCAGCAAAACATAAACGTCGTGATGACCTGAATACGCCTTGCATTGCAAACACATCAAACAGTCAAGAGATCATTCTAAATCCAATGTGAATTACCCGTAGTGACCCTTTATCGTTCACATCCTTAGGCAAGATTGCGTTCCACAGTAGGAGAAAGAACTTACTCAAAAAGACAATAGTTAGATCAAACTTCCTTGAATTTTTCGGGTATCAATGGTCGAGGTACGCATGGCCATCCAATTCGAGATAGAGGCTCTTACAGTCGGACACCATTTCAATCCAAAATTTCCAAAGCTGTTAGATTTTCACATACAAGCAGAAGACAAAGAAAAGATTATGCCCCCAGTCATCACTCTCTAAATCCTGTAAAGGACATCATTGAAGAGCTCGAAGGGACATAATATGCAAAAATCTCAATGCGAATCAGTAAGCATACAAGGAGATAAAAGCATGAAAAGCACAGATTGTTTTCAGTTGAGTTTTGATGTTTGATTGTTGTTGATGCAAAATCCTTTCTGGAGACGAGACTGACTGACTGACTCAACTTGAAGCTTCAAAGGACTCTGAGTGGATATGACACGTCTAAGATACATGGGAGACCATAGGATATGACATTGATTGCCCCCAAGTGTGAACATTGATAGGATGCAAACGCTTGAGCTGGTTGGTGTACAGGCCGACTTATTGAAAACTGGAAATGCAGGAACAAACCGAGAGATATGTACAAACTAAAGCAAGACTGAAAGCTGGGAAAGACCAAGATTGTGCTGATAGATGGAGCATTTTGGAACAAGTGGTGCCCGTTTGCCGAGTTTTCACCATCTTGGTAGAGATTCTATTTTTGCTACCGAGGTGCCTGTTTCCAGGTTTTCACCAAGGCACTTTTTTTTTCTTTTTTTTTTGTATTTTTCATTTTTTCAATTTTTTTGTACTTTTGATATTTTTTTTATTTTTTTGTGAATCATCAAGGTGCCTATTGCTAGGTTTTCACCAAGATGTTCATTTTTTCAGGACTTTTTCTGATTTTTAAGATTTTTTTCAAGACATTTACCAAGCACTGAATGCCTTAGGCGTAGAATTTCTTCAGATGGAGAACGTTGATTGGTTCTCGGAGCTGTTCTCCTTCAGTCGTTGAGAGTTGATAGGCACCAGAGCCAAAAGTAGCAGTGATAACAAAGGGACCCAACCAATTGGGTTTGAACTTCCCCTTGCGTTCTCGATGTGATTGATTTTTAGGATTTTCTCTCAACACTAGATCACCAACTTTGAAATTCTTTGTGTCTGACTTCCTTGTTGTAGCCTCTAGACATTCTTTTCTGATATACTCTGAGATGATCATACGCTGCTTGTCTGCGCTCATCTAGTAGTTCAAGTTCTTCTAACCTCAACACTCTGTAGTCTTCATCATTGACAAGTCCATGCATTCTGATCCGGAGTGATGGGATTTCAACCTCAATAGGCAGTACCGCTTCAGACCCATAAACTAAAGCAAAAGGTGTAGCCCTAGTAGATGTTCTGATACTTGTTCTGACACTTGTTCTGATACTGATTCTGATAGTCGTTCTAATACTGGTTCTAATATTGATTCTGATACTGATTCTGATAATTGTTCTGATACTGGTTCTGATACTGGTTTTGATGCTTGTTCTAATAATTGTTCTAATACTGGTTCTGATACTTGTTCTGATAATTGTTCTGATACTTAGTATACTTGATAGCATCTTTTTCCATTTGCAAACTCCCAAGAAAGATCATATCGTGCAGTCCCAATGTCTAGCAAGGTGGAGAACAAGAGGGATTAGCAAGTTGGTGGAAGAGATGGAAGATAAGAGAATGGAGGAAAATGAAGGGAAGAAATCTTCAAGGGGAAACTCCTCAAGAATACCCAAGCTAGGGAAAAATTATCATGTAAAACATATTTGGATAAGTAGTGAAAGGCTAGCATAGGATAAGTCACAAAAGCGTGCTGCCAAAGATGGATAGGATGCAGTCCAAAAGAGTAGACATGTCAAGAGGCTTCATAGCACTGTGTTTTAATCTTTTTTTCTTAGATCAAGACCAAAGGGGAAAAGGATAGCGACAGGTGAAAATGAATGAAGGAAAATAAATATGAAGGCTAAATAGGAAGGGATTGAAAGCAAGATCATCATCAGACAACTCACAAAATAACCAAATGTTCGTGTATAGATCAACATTGTCAAGATCAAAGAGAAAAGATGAAATGGATGAAATATGTAGAAGAACTACGCATGATGCCTGATTGCCAGGTTTTCATCATGGTACTTATCCAAGGTGCCACAAGGAAGTGGTTTTCACCATAGAACGAATGTATTTCTCTTTACTTTTGCTACCAAGGTGCCTGTTTCCAGGTTTTCACCAAGGCACATTTTCAATTTTATTTTATTTTTCATTTCTTTTTTGGAAGAAGGCAAGCTTTTTAGATAATGCTCCTTGAAAGGATAAACCATGATATGCCAAGGATTCAAAATAACACGCTCAAAGATGCTGATAGGGAAAGGGAGATGAAAGAGAAAAATGGAGGATAAGGTTTTATGCAAAGCGAGTGAGGTTGGAAGATAGGAGGAATAGGCAAATGAGGAAAAAGGATAGAAGGTAGAAGGTTAATGCATGGAAGGATTGTAAAAGGGTAGGTGGAAAAGAAGGCAAGATCAACGTCAACACATACCTTGAAGGGTGGTGAGATAATGGAGGAATCGTGAATGAAGGAATACGTGAAGGCATATGGCGAATGGATAGCAGAGGTTGAGGTTTAGGCACATGAAATGGAAGAATATTTTTGGAGGGAGATGAAGTGGAAGCCTTTGGAAGCTTGAATGTCAATTTCACTTTTTGCTCAACACCAGACTCTTTCAAGAGAGACTTTGGAATCCATATAGCCGTAGGCTTTTTATTTCTTTTTGATGATTTAGAAATAATATCTTCAATGATGGATTTTGGAACCCATACTTGTCTTGTAATTTTTTTCTTAGATATCTCTTTTGACTTTATGCCTCCATGTCGATGAGAGGAGACATGGTGATATTCTTTTTTTGATGGATTCTTGTATTGCTTCTTTTTCTTGTATTGAACATTCAAGTTACTTCCAAAAGACTTGGGATTTGTGGAAGAGGGAGGATATGACTGGTTTAGATGGGTGGTTGGATGAAAAGGATTCAAGGGTATGCATCTATGTTGATCTTGAGGAAAGATGGGAGATGGAGGTATGTAAGGACCCAAGATGGATGGAAAATTAGAAGAGTTAGGAGGGGAAAGTGAAGGGACATAAGGACCCAAGATGGAAGGAAGGCATGAAGATCTTTGTAGTGGTGGAAGAGGTCCAAGGATGGAAGTGGAAGATGCAAAAGGATAATCAATAAGTTCATCAGCATCTATATGACAACCAAGGATATCAACATCTTTAGAGTGAGCATTAGAATTTTCAATAGAATCATGGACATCTTGAATATGAGCACCTTCTTTGATAGGATTTTTCAAAGCTTGCAAAGACTTAGGAAGAGTAGAAAGTGGAAGTGAACATGGAGTGGTAGAATAAGAAGATGGAAGACTTTGATCTTGACAAGGATCTTTGGATAGCACAAGTGCATAATTTTTCTTTTGATTTTCAATAGGCTTAACATTGGAAGTAATAGTGCTATCATCAATAAGCTCAACAGTGTAAGTAGTAGCTTGATCTTGCTTAGGAGAACCATGAAACAGATAAGAGACATCATGAAAAGGCTTGGATGACATGGAGGGTTCTTGATCTTGATCTTTCTTTATGTTCTTTTCTTCATTATTTCTGGAATCCTCTTGACATGGAGCCACTTCTAAGGACAAGGAAGCATGTTGGGATTGTATGGATGACTTTGGAAGAGATGGTGAAGGACTAGCTGAAGTAGGCATTATAGCATATGAAGGCTTAGGCTCTTTAGGTTTATCATTATTGAAAGTATTTTCAGCTAGGTGAAGGTTAGCTTGAGTTTCTTTAAGGGGTAGCCCTGGAGGATAACTATAGGGAACTGCATGAAAAATATCAGGGTTTGTGTCAGATGAAGGTTCTGTGAAAGATTTGAAAGACTCCGAAGCTTTAGGAAATGTATGGGTATTGGAGGAAGTAGGGGATGGAAAGGAACCATCACAAGACAAAGGTCCAACATTAACATGATCTTGCTTGAGAGTGTAATCTTTATTTTCAGCCTGAGAGTTCTTAGAGGAGAGATCCTTATAGTATGCATGTTTATAATCAGCGTGGTAAACTTTCTCTTCCTCAAGTGAAACAGATGGATCATCTGGGTATTGTGCATAGAAATCATCAAAGTCTCTTTGATAATCAGAATCATATGGATCACCATCACGATCTATCCAATGTGACGGCCCCTTTGTAGTAAGTAGGAATGAACGATGAGGAGGACTCTTAGGAACAGAGGTGTCATAGGTATCATTACATTTTCTGTCATCATAGTCATCATAGTCTTCAAAGCTAGATGTGTCACTCTCTGTGGAAGAGGTATCATATTGCTCAAATTTTTTTCGGGGGCATGGTGGCATGTACAAGTCTTTATCAAATGGAAAAGAGTATAGAGGTTCCTTTTCTTTCTCAAGTTTGTCAAGCTGGACCTGCATAACATGTATCTGTTTCATTATAGCGGCGATCAGAGCTTCTTCCTCTTGTTTACTAATTCTTTGAGACATGTGTACTGATTCTCAATAGCTACTGATTTGTTCTTGACACAATGATATTTTTGACAGATTCTGGAACTAGGCTGGAAACATTGGATATCTTGCAATTTGACAATTTCTGACAACTCTCTCAAATTTTTCCAAACGACACTCTGCAGACTCATACGACACTAGGTAGTCTATGAAATGACAGTTGCTAAACTCGTACGACAGTTGGGTAATACTGAAATGACACTTGACAAAACTCGTATGACTTTTGACTTCCTGAAATGACTTTTGACTCCAGAAAGAACTTTACGTCAATTTTTGCAAAATGTAAGGTCTTCAATTTTGGATTGTTTGCAAATTGTATTGTTCAGATTTTGAAAGTTATACCAGATTTGATCATTTTTAATAGCCAAGTAGATAAATAAGCACGCAGAACAGCAAGCAAGTGATTCCAAGCATGTCTGAAAATAATGAACAAGGGAAAAAGCAACCTTGCGCATGAACAATCAAGTGACCAAATTGTGCTAATCCTTGAGAGTACTAATTGTGTATGTTCTGAAAAAGTTTTGCAATAACACACATATACCTGAGAATGAAAAATTGGCCTCTCTAGGGTTTTTAGTAATGGTTTGACTCTGCAACTTTTATGATTCAAAGGGGTGAACTCCAATCCCGGCGCACCAGGATTTTGACACAGTCCGAGAACTTAATCTTCAAGAGCTGCTAGGGAGATCTGACAACCCAACAATGAACCATACCCGTGGAGATTTCTTCCACAAGGACATTTATATAGCGGCTGTCACTACCATGGCGAAAATGGCTATTACCGCTTGAGGTTCCATCAACGCAGTTTGCCCTGTGAAGGGATTGTCCGCTACGGTTAACCCTCTCTAAAGATGACTCACAATAGTATACCACAAGGGGACTTGGCTCCAGATTCAAAGTTTTGACACCTCTTCACTTTTAACCCAAACAAAGCAAGCAGATTAATCCGACATGCTAAGACAAAGTTTTGTTCCACCAAGGTCTGTGATATCAACTCCACGTGATCTATCAACCTCTCCGGGGAGAGAATGTATCAATCAATAAGAGAAGACGCACTAACCAATTTTGATTCACCAAAGCTCGTGATATCAACCCTACGTGATCTATCAACCTCTCCGGAGAGAGAATGTGTCGATCAATAAGAGAAGACTCACTAACTAAGTTGAATGTGAAACGCACTAAGTATCCTCCCTACCTACAAGGATTCTATCGTCAAGAAGGATTTCGCTAGGAATCCAATCTCTCAAGAATCACAAATAGTGTTCATAGGGCCTAATTACTATGTGAGCACAGATGTATGTTCCGAAAGCAAATCTACCAAAAGCATCCAAAAAGTAGAAAGAGGAACACTTAACGTTTAAAGCGAATATGAGATGAGTCCATAAGGTGGAACACTTAACACCTCACACAAGCTAAAAACGAGTCCACAACTTAGAAAACAAGGGAGTTCCTAAAAGCACAAAAGGGTTGCCAAGTGGAACATTTAACGCTTCTGTCCTGTTGACCCCTCCCCTTTATGGCGCTGAGATTGCAACCACGGGGCGGAAATGAGGGGCCGGCGGATTAGCGAGTCCAATAACCCAAGATAGCAATCAAGATCAATCACAAGTATTCTAAGACTACTTAATGAATCCTTAAGGGTTCACAACCTAGTATCAATTATGCAAGTGTGTAGAAATAGATCAAAAGCATGAAAAGATGCACACAAGCTTGACACATAAGAGATTTATTTTAAGTCCCAAATCAAAATATTATTAGATGAATGAGAATACCTGGGATCCTTGCAACGCGCTTAGTAGATTTTACTTGATTTTTAGCAATTTTTGTTGAGCTTTTCCATGCAAGCAAGTGACGAACTCTCCAACAAGCAAACAAGCAAACAAGATATGCAAAATATATTCAACTTATGAAAACCATAGGGTTAGCTCTAAAAATCAATTATTATCAGTAATAATAACCAGCAATCAACCCAAATGACAACTCATATCATTCATTGAACCATGTAAAAAAAATAAGTGCATACCCATCACAAAACTTTATTTTTTTTGCTGCATTTGACCTAGTCAACAAGATCTAATTTTTTTGATATGATTTTGGCCACAAAAATAGAAATTCAGAATAGAGACCCCTGCTAAAAAACAGAGAGCTTTCCAAAAATGCAAAAATTTTAGAAAAACCTCTTCATTTGTGCCCTAGAGACCCATTTTATCAAAACAGACCAGTTTTTGTAAATTGACTATTTGAGCTATGATATCATGTCCAAATTTAAAACACAAAGAATAGACCCCCTGTAGAATTTGAAAAGGTTTCCGAAAATATAAATTTTTTTGAAAAATATGCTAATTTGCGTCAGATATTAATTTTTTCCGGAATTTCAAGAAAAAATTATTAAAAATTCAAAACATCTCAAAAAATTTTAAATTTTTTACTGTAGCTTTCCTGACATGTCACCAACCTGCAAAAAAAATTTCAGACCAAAATTTTGAGCCGTTTGGGAGATAAAATTAAATCTTTGAAACTTTAGGGTTTTAGCTCCCAAAAAAAATCAAAACCAGCATGCAAAGGTGGGTTGCCTCACGGTGGGCGCCAGAAATGTGTGTGTGAAAATTATACCTGATCTGTAAACACAACACTCAGTAAAACATTAGAGGTTAGCTATAATCAAAATCGTGCAAAATTGAAAGCTATCTAACCAAGCGATTTACTGCCTTCTAATAGGTGCGAGATTAATGTTCTCAGATTATTATCGAGATCAGTGACCTAGACGACACCTAAATGAAGGATTTGAATGCAAAAGATGGATATGAAATTGAATGCAATTAATCTATATTTTTGATATTTTATGATGCAATAAGAATGATAAATTGATATGATATGAATGCTAATATGAAATTGATATGCTATGAATGCTAAATGATCTAACAATGAAGATTCTAACAATGATATGAAAACTATGAAATTCTATGCTAAGATATAAAAACTATGCAATTGAAATTGATCTCACAAAGCTTTGAATTCGCAAGTTGATTCCTCAGCCTCCAATTCTCCAGCGTGATTGTGCAAAATATGAGATGATTTGTGAAGAGTTGAGCCTTTAATTTATAGAAATCCAGGGCTTTGGAGGTGCATGGGAAAAAGCCATAAATCACTCAAATTAACTCATCTTGATTTTTGAGTTATCTGATCATAAAAGATAGTTAATTCTCAAAATCATGCAAAAACAGCATTTTAACTCAAATTAGAGTTTAGATCAGCTTTTTGAACTCCAAAAGGATGTTGAGTTCCAAAAAGTCAATAACTTGCATTGATTTTCTGATTTGGAGTTTAACTGTTTCTTTTGAATATGCATAATAATTAAGAATTAAATAAATAAATAAAGTGATTTATCCTCAACTCAACTGATTTTTGAAAATAAATAATTAATTTATGGGTTAATTAACTATTTATTCAAACTTTTATTAAAAATTATATTATTAAATAATGACAACATGCTTTAATTAATTAAATAAGAATTTAATCAATTAAAGATAGGAATTTTGATTTATTGTCAAAATTAAATAATACAATTAATAATAGATAGAATTAAATTTAATTACATAATTAAGTGGCAAATATTAAATCTAATTAATTAAATATGAAAATATTCAATTAATCAAATTTTAGGATAAATGTGATTTATTGCCAAATAATTATAAAATTAAAGATAATTAAGATAATTAGGAATATTACTAGGAATATTCCCTGATGCAAAATTTAAGATAATCAATTATGATTCGATGATGTTTAGATGTGCCTTAGATTAGGACTTTGATGTCAATTTCGTTCGAATTTGTCGATGTAGGAGGTTAATGAACTTATAGCCCATTTTTGGGGTATTACAATTAGCATATTTAAATGATTGATAATAGGGGGAAAATCTTTTATTGTTTGTTTGCATTTGACACCTCTTATAATGTTTTAGGTTTAATTAAGGTTTGATACCAAATCAAGTATGGGTATAGGGAAAATAAAGACACAATGTAATTTGACTCTCAAAGGTGAGAAATAAGTGTAAACAAGGGGAATGAGAAAGTAGATATCAATCATAGGGAGTCAAACCAAGAAACATTTAATAACTTAGTGCATATTCAATAAAAAATGACACACCTATTTGATTCTTAAGTGGCTTCATTCCTTCATACTCTCTTTATAGAAATTCCAAATTATCAATTAGAACAATTGTGAATGACATGTCGGATGTTGTAGTTGCAAATATTGGTGGGGAAAATATCATTGAGGGAGAAGGAGAAATAAGAGAGGTGGAGAGAGATGGAGATATATTAAAGAGATAGAGGGATAATTAAAAAAATATGACATAGAAAGAGATGAATATGTATCATATCTAGATTATTGACGCATAATAGTTGATCAAGAGCCAATATCCCTTTCCCCCTCTCTCTCATGCTCTCCTTGTATTTATGTATTCACCTCTCTATAATGCATGGATTTTACTAGTGGCATAACAAATAAAACTAAAATATGAACTTTACAATAAAGAGGAATTGTTTCGTCAAAAGAGCACCTTGAATCTACTTTCAGCGCCATGAATTTTCTAAGAAGTTATTTGATATAAGTAATTCTTTCAATACATATATATCTAGACACCAATCAACTAATTTAGCACACCCAAAACTATCAAAATATGAAAAATTAAAAATTAAAAAATTATTCTAATTAACTTTCTATTCCTCTTCAAGTGCAGGCGGCTATGCAGCAGCTATGCAGCCACAAAAATTGTAAACCATATGAAGGGGGAAACACTTAATTTGTTTTTTTCAAAAATTTGTAAAAAGCTATATAAAGAAAACAGTTTTCGTGGCTGGATAGCCACTACCCCATTGCATAGCAAGTTGCAATAGATATACTCATTGATATTGGTATTCCAACTCATTGATATCGATATCATGTTAAAAAAAAAATTAAACTATTAATGCGATTGTCGCTTAGTTAGGATTCCGCGTGAATTTCGATTACGTGTCAGTTTTGCAGCTCCATCCATCAAACGGGTGAAAAAGAAAACCTTGCCGTTGAACTTTCCAATTAATTCATTTCCCTGATGAGCTTTCACAGAACTACAAGACAGGAGTCCGTCAAAAATAAAAATTACAGCAAATTGAAATGAAAACATAACAAGTTGAAATGAAAATAAAATCAGTGTATTTTTTCGGGAACTGAATATATTCTTTACAATATAATGCAAAGTACGATTGGACATCAGCAAAGGAGGATTCTGAGACTCCATTTCCTCACTGAACTTTGGTTACACACAATACAATCCCCTCGTTTCCACAAGTGGAATTCAATCACAAATTGATGGCTTCTTAGCCATTATCCACAAGAAAACCTTCCAACAACGTGTACTTTCTTTCTTGTGCCCTCCGAAAATAAATCAATACATCATTTTACAATCAAATCCGTTGCGAATTCGAGGCACGGAAATCCTATTTCTCAGCATCGTGTGGAAAGCTTTCTCTACCCCTCTTTAATTCTCAAATTACAGAGAAATAATAAGGCAAATAATCAATTGGGAGCCCAACAGCTGAGATACATGACTTGTCGCAGTGATTCCTCGGACTGCTTTCTTCTTTGGTAATGGAGATCGGCGGCTTCTTCAGATTGAGACCGATTTTTGCATGAGGAGAAGAATCCAAGCGCTGCAGCAGAAGACGGAGCAGCAAATGATAAAGACGAAAGCTTCAGCTTTAAACCCTCTTCCCTCAAAACCCTAATAAAATCCTTTGAACTCATTTTTCCCTTCTTCCTTTCTCAGATGAAAAGCTTGAATAATAAATTCTCAAACAAAAGCTTCAATAACAAATTCTCAGATCAAAAAGAGGTAAGAGATGATATCTGTGTTTGAATAGCAAAGATGAGCATGTGTTGAAGATTAAAAAGAGCGAGGGGCAAGAGAAATTGGGTGCGACAAAACCACCGGCTACCCTCAATTCCCCTTGGATTTCTTTTCTGACGGCGTTGTATACCAGGAACTTAATTCTAGTAGTTTACCACCGTGACAGGGAGCCAGCGGAATTGTAATGTAAGTGGTTTAAAAGTATTCCTTCCGAACAACTCATCCAAGGCATTTGATTTCGGGTGGTTATATGTTTGTACGGTGGAAAGATTAAACACATTTTCTCATTTGCTTTTTAATTTGTTGATAAATGTAAATGTGGGTGTCTAGTTTGCTTCCGTTATTTTTGATTGGGTGTGGGTTATTATAAAAATTTTATTTCTAATTTATTTTTTAATTTATATTCTTAATTATTTTTTTGTCTTTTTCATTTCTATATTAATTTGTCTTATTTCTAATCATTCACATGTCAAAAGCACTAAGTATATGGACTACTTTTCCTTAAATCGAGACATGTCTTATTTCTAATCATCCACGTATTAAAAATACTAACATATGTACTCTTTTCCTCTTGATTGAGACATGTCTTATTTCTATTCACCCACTTGTCAAAGCCACTAGCACATGCACTCTTGTCCCCTAGATCAAGACATGCCTTATTTTTAATCATTCACTCCTCAAAGACACTAGCACATGCACTCCTTTCTCCTAGATAGGATTAGGCATGTAGTGTGTTTCATTTTCAAATATTACTTTTCTTGTCTAAATTCTCACTCTTCTTCTCAATATAAAACCAAATTTTTTCAAAAACTAGAAATGTCTTTCATATTTTATAAAAATAAAATTTAAGGAAAAATAAAGTATCTTTTAGCACAGGAGAAGGAACACTTGCACAACTTGCCTCACACACTCTAGCAAAACCTCACAAATATTTAGGCATTTTAATAACTCTATTAAAATTTCATTCCATGTTACATATGCCATTTTTTCTCATTTGCACCTATTCTCTCACACATCTGAAGCTTTTACATCTAAGTGTTATACTAATTGCGTATCAAGATCTTTATTGAGGTGAATTCCAAAAATAATCCTAGGACATCAATTTCTCACTAAAGTAGGTTGCAAGTTTGATGCACAACACCTTGTAGAGGATATGGTTATTTGAGTGCAAGACATTAGTGTATCCAAGAGATAGGACCAAACCACTCAAAAACATATCATGGAGTGAATGATGTAAAATTATATATTCTAGCATGTTGTTATGAACATTTAGGAGCAACAAAAACTCTATTAGAGTTCTACCTATTGTTTAACACATCACTTTTCCACCCTTGCACCTATTCTCTTACACAATAGAATATTCTATAATGAAATTGCTAAATAAAATGTGAGATATTGTTGAGGTAAATCGAAGAAAAAATCCTATGGCACTATTTTTTCTTTCTTTTTGAGTAACTTTGAGGTAAATAAAACCTGAGATCATACTGAGGTAGATCCAAGAAAAAATCCCACGACACCATTGTTTTCCTCTTTATGTAACTCAAGTTTTAGACGAGTCAAACTATAACACACAAACAAACACCATCAAACTAATCTTCCTCTATAATGAAATAATTGCATTACAAAAGAATGTAATAAGGAATATGTTACAAATACTTGATAAAACTTGAGAACAATAAGCTACTTCAAGGAACAAACCTCAAGAAGCCTATGAAACAATATATAATACATATTCAATGCTAATAAAACAACCATTACCTCCTATATATAGCATACTTGTGCAATGGATGCTACCTGAATAATGATCCCACTTTAATGGATTACACTTTTTGGCCAAACTTGACATTGAAATTTGCATTAGGTATTCACTTTCTAACACTGTGATCTATCCTCTGGCCCTCCAAACTCATGATTGTCCTTGTATGGACCGTCCATTACCACGATCCCAGATTGTCAGGGGGGGTTGTGTGCATGAGCACACACACCATAGGTCCAATGGTCCAGGGGTGTCCCTCCTAGGGCCTTTCGGTCAATCCTTGTCTGTCTCCCTGAGGGGGGGATCCTCCCAGCCCCCCTCCTCCTGAGGGGGGGGAGCTCCCCTCCAAACCACGCTCCTTCCTTTAAACTAGACCGTTAAAAAATTGAAGATGAAGCAAAAAAATGATTTATGAAACATTTTGTGTAGAATCTAAATATATTTTTTTTATTGTGATTTGCATTTTTCATAAGTGACATTTATGTCAGCATGTATAACATTTTTTATAGAAAGGATCAAATTCTAATTTTTAAATTATAGATTTGTGACATGAATATCTAGTGTATTCATAATTTTTTTGTTGCACATATTTTTTTAGTTATTGTTTTACATCAAATTAATTGAAATTTGGATAAAGGTGTATTATGTTACATTGTTTTTTTTGGTATGCATCTGAATTAACTTCTTCATTTTGTGTTAAAATGAGGATATCAACACCTAATGAAAATATTTCTTTTTACAATTGTTTCTCTATTTTATTTTATTTTCACATAAGTGAAACAAAGACCTTAATGTCGATGAAAATTTTATATTCACAAGAAATTAAAAATTAAATTTATTAAAAAATAAAATATATTCAAAATTATACTTTTTGGAAAGATTACAATAATGGTTACATACTTACTTAATGTAAGTTGTATATGAATTCATTAGACTCCCTAAAAAATTAAGCATAAGTAGTTTTTTATCAGCATTTTGATAGGTGTAGAAGAGACTATATTGTTGTGTTGATATGATTTAAGACTAGTGGAGTTCTATTCAAGGGGGTTTAGTATAAGAGTATTTGATCTAACCCTCTTCAATTAATTCTTTCAAATGGGACCTCTTATGTCTTAAACCATTATATATTAAAACAAAATGCGATGTCAAGAAAAACCAAGATGTGCCAAGTTTGTAACACATTATTGTAGAATTTAAAACTTCTCTCTCTCTCTCTCTCTCTCTCTCTCTCTCTCTCTCTCTATATATATATATATATATATATATATATAATCATGAGTTGGTCAAGGGCTACCCTCATGACAAGATGACTATTTATATCCCTATGCACAATATAGGGTCATGGGATTGGCATTTCCCCCTTCACACAAGCATATTCACCAACGTTGTTTAATTATGGACACTTTTGCACAAAGAACTATATCTTCTCATGTGTTGTACTCGAAAACAAAATTCTTCTATATATATTATGTAGATTGAAGAAAAAAATTACTATGCAAATCAATATCAAGAAAATCTTCTTGCTTTAAATGTGGAGATAGTGTTGGATCATCATCTCTTAATAGTACTTAATTAGCACTATTATTCCAATCAAGCTTCATTTCTTACATGGCTTGTCCATGTGTTTATTTGTCTTGTGCAAAATCAATGCAAGATTCCAATGATATTAAGAATCTAGTATATGATATCCAAGAACCTAGTATATGTGTTTGTTGTATTAAAGAACTTTTTAACATTCTCCAATATGTCATGATACATTCTTGTTGTGTTTTAAGAAGATACAATAGAATTACATGAGAATTTTGAAGAAGGTTCTTGTAAATTATATTCTTCTATCTTATTATGTTAGTACATCTAATGAAATAGAAAATTTTGAAGTAAAAGAGAGTTTGAACTGAATAAAGAAAATGATAATTATCAACGAGTAGATGAAATGACTATCAATTCAACCAAAAAAGTGATCTTACTTTCTCCCAAAAATGAGGTGAATTAAAAACTCTAACTCCCTTTTTTAAAAAATTTTATATTAATGTAAGATAGACACATTATAATAATATTATAATAGAAACATCTTTATAATGCTATCAGTTTTAGAATGTATACATCTTTATGCTGTGGTCCCAAATACCTTGGCAGAAATGTATGCAAAACGTAGAAGCGCAAACGAAGCACAGAGACCATTTAGAAATGGAAACTCAAATAATATTATGGATCTATTAACACTTGGAACAAAGTATGAAAAAGATCATTAATATCTTAACTTTTACTAGTCTGCCCCCAAAATAAATCAATGCACTATTTAAGACTTAAATCAGCTGCAGAGCCGGAGGCATGGAAATCCTCTGGAAAGCTTTCGCAACCCCTGCTAATTTCTTAGGTTACAGAAAAATTATAAAGAAAATAATTAATCCTCTGGAAAACTTTCACGATCCCTGGTCCTTCTCAGGTTACAGAGAAAACAATAAAGCAAATAATTAATTGGAACCCCAACAGCTGATATACATGATTTGTCGCAGTGGCTCCTCTGACTGCTTTCTTCTTTGGCAATGGAGATCTGCGGCTTCTTCAGATTGAGATTGAGATTGATGTTTGCATGAGGAGAAGAATCCAAGCGCTACAGCAGAAGATGGAGCAGCAAATGATAAAGATGAGAGCTTCAGCTTCAAACCCTCTTCCCTCAAAACCCTAATAAAATCCTTTGAACTCATTTTTCCCTTCTTCCTTTCTCAGATGAAAAGCTTGAATAACAATTTCTCAGATTAAAAGAGATGAAAGATTATCTCTGTGTTTGGATAGCAAAAATAAGAATGTGAGTAAGATTAAAAAGAGCGAGTGGCGAGTGAAATTGAATGCGAGAAAACCAGCAGCTACCATCAGTTCCACTTGGATCCCTTTCGAACGGCGTTGTATACCAGTAGTTTTCCAACATGACAGGAAGCCAGCGGAATTGTAATTTAAGCGGTTTTCCGTAGGTCTCTGAGGGCAGCAAAAGTACATCGTTTTTTTAAAGTGATATCTGTGCACAACTCATCCAAGGTGTTTTTTTTAATTAACTCAGCTAGGGTATTTGGTGCGGGGTTGTTTAAAAGTAAAATGTCGTTTAGCACATAAGAAGGAACACTTGCACTTCTTGTCTCACGCGGTCTGTAGCAAGCTTATTAGGGTTTTGTAATAACTTTGTTAAATTTCCACCTTATGTTACACAAATCATTTATCTCGTTAAATTTCTACCCTATGTTACACACATCACTTCCTCACATTTGCACCTATTCTCTTGTATAGGTTAAGCTTCTACAACTAATTGTCAAAACAACTATGCCTATATCTTATTGAGGTAAATTCCAAAAACAGTTCTAAGGCATCAATTTCTAAGTAAAGTATGTTGTGTGTTAGATATAATAATTTGTAGTCAATATAGTAATGAAGTACAAGACATCAGTACATTCAAAGAGATAGGACCTCACCTCTCAAGACAAGATTATGGTTTAAGCCATACGTGCTAGCATGGTGTTATAAACATTTATGACCAATAACTCTATTATACTTCAACCCTTTTTTGCATACACCACTTTTCCCTCTTTGCAACTATTCTCTTACATACTAGGACTTTCTTTTGTGTGTTAGATATAATAACTTGTAGACAATATAGTAATGAAGTGCAAGACATTAGTACATCCAAAGAGATAGGACCTCGCCTCTCAAGACAAGATTATGGTTTAAGCCACACATGCTAGCATGGTGTTATAAACATTTATGACCAACAACTCTATTATACTTCAACCCTTTTTTGCATATGCCACTTTTCTGGACCTTAGCAACTATTCTCTTACACACCAAGACTTTCTTCAACCAAATTGCTAAATCAAACATACGATCTTATTGAGGTAGATCAAAGAAGCAATCTCATGACACTAGTTTCCCACTAAATTGGGTTCGATGTTTGATGAGCTAAATCTTGTAGAAGATATGGCCATCTAAGTGTTGTACATTACTTCCTTGATCATTGAATAAATCTCCCTCGAACATGTTAACAAAGAAAATTCATAACACTTATGATAGAAGGTGCCACCAAGAAAGAAAGATGAAGCATGATGCACGTTAGCTGAAGGATTTCAATTGGTTGTGTGAAAGAGGAGGGGCAGTGTTTCCATGAATGCAAATGTAAATGTATTGATTCCAAAGAGAATTTGAATGGACATCTCACACACATTGTTTTAAATTCTAAGTTTTCATATGTTGTAATTAGTAACTATTCAATAAAAAAAAATGATACTATTGAATAGAATAAAATAGTGTATGGGGTCCTAGAACAATGGTTTGCACATAAAAGAGACCCCAAAACTAATATTTTACACTTACATTTGAATTGTATTGATATGGAAAGAAAATACAGATGATTAATATTGAAATGAAGAGATAAAGGTACTTACCTCCGAAAAAGAACTTGTTGAGAACCCTGTCAAACAGTCTTAGAAACTGTTGATTTTTGCAATCGTAAATTGAAACTGCGAGATCTACAAAACCCAGAAATATTTTCCAATTTTGAGGGAGGTTGAGTTTGACCCTCATAAAAGGTCAAATACTACATTTTTTATTTGAAGTCCGATTCTGATTCTATTCGTAGATCTCGAAAGTTTTCCAAAAAGGGTATCCAAATTCACTCTCAGATCTAAAATTTCGCACCTGTACCTACAAGAAAATGGGGGTTTGCCTTGGTCCCCAGTTTGGAATCAACCTTAATATTGAAATTGAAATGGAGAATGCTAGCAAGTAGTAGAAAAAGATTTAACAATGAAGCTATGCAATTCAATAGATATGCAATTGTATTTGAAATGTAAACAAGTATATTGATATGAAAGCTTGAACACAACAATAAATATAAATCAAACCTCCATGGTTGTATGCTTGGAATCCACCTTGAGAGAAGAATGGAATGGATCTTGAAGATGAACAAAGGATCTTGAAGGAAGATCACACCATCATGATGGCTAGATCTAGGGTTTGAATGATAAATCTTGAATGCTTGAACCAAATCTCTTCAATGGCTTGAATGCTTGAATCCTTGATCTTCAATGGAGAACTTGGATGAAGAAGAAGACTTGAATGCTTGCTTGAATGGAATGCTTTCTTGATCACCTTGAGAGCTTGAGCACTTGAAATTGCTTGAGTGTGGATTGTTCTCACCAAACTTGATGATCAAAATGAGAGAGGAAGGCCTCCTTTTATAGTGATCTAGGGCACACTACTCTAGATGGGCCACCTTGGAGAATTAAATCCCAATTAGGTCCTCACCTTTAGAAAATATACCTAGATTAAATGCAATTAAAAGATTTACCATCCTGAAACCTGAAATGGCGAACCCGGAGGCGGGAAAATAAATTTTCCAAAAGCCCGAAGCTCAAAAATTAAGGATCTTAAAAATTTAGAGAAAGGGGTCAATGTCGAGGTTGACCCTGACCTAGTCAGGGTCGACCTAAGACCTTGACCTAGTCAGGGTCGACCTAAGACATTGACCTTTTTCCCAGGTTGACTCAGAATCAAGTCAGGAAGTCCCAAGGATGCCCAGAAACTTAGAAATGATGTCAGAACAGGACAGAATGTCAGAAATAGACATAAAATCTTATGATTACTGAGATGAAGGCCAAGAGGATCCATTTCTAAATCCTACCTAGAAAATAGAGCCATGGAAGAGGGAAATTCAGGAGAATCCTTAAGATCCTAACCCTAATTTCACCTAGAATGAAGCAGAAAAGAAGTGGAAACCGGGGAGAAAGCCAGATCAAAGTAGAGATCAATTTAAGGCATCCAATATGACCCCAAACCACTTACTCGGAGGGCTAAACGCTCTTAACATGGAAGTGCTTCCATTTTAAGACAATACAACTATCAAGTAGCCCTTTTCACCTTTAGAAGAGAACCAATAGTATCCATATCATTTGTAGATTTATTATTTATAGGGGAACATATTCAAATTTGATGTGCTTAATGTAATCTTTCAAAAAATCAACCAACATTTTCCAAGGATGAGCTTGCCATCTTTAGCTAAATACTCTTTGTTGACTTCCCTAGTTGGACTAAAGTTACCCCAAGATTAATAGTTTTTGGATTTTATTTTGTATTAGTGTGCACTCATCAATTATATCTTTAGTTAAGAATTTAGAGATATATTGTAATTGTGTTGACAAAGAGGGAAGTTTGAGTTTCTCATATATTGATATCTCAAAAGGTTTCACGAGTAGATTGTCTTTATTTATTTGATTTCATTTTTTGTTTGCTCCAATAGTATCTTAGGGAGGTTTTCATTAGGGGAATTTAATTTTTTTAAATCTTTTGATGAATTACCTAATTATGTTCCCCAAAATATGCTACTATGTGTAGGTTGAAGTCAAATCTCTATTCATAATCTCCTAGTGGCTTGGCATCTCAAAGCCCCATGAATTATATAATAGCTCAATCATTCTAAAATCGTATGTTAAATTTCATTTTATAATGTGGAATTTTCCTAAGTTGCATTACTGAAATAAAATTACATTTCAAATGCATGATTCCCTTTCAAATTATGATTAAACAAACACTTAGATTAGTTATGCACAGAGCTTAAAGACTTAAAAATTCTACCTCAAGCTTAAAGACAATTAACTCTAATACTAAAAACTCTTGAGTCCATCCAAATTGCCAAATTGAAAACTAATCAAACTCAAATATGAGCAGGTGATTAAAATCTAAAATTAGGGTAGTGATGTCTTGGAGATACACGGTATCACTTGGACTTTGAAGTTTCACTGAGTTGGAAAACATAAAAGAAATGAGGTTTTTTCCTCATGCTATATTACTTAGACATTAGGTTGTTACTCAATTCCAATATACATATAAAATTTGAGTCTACAAAGGCAAAACCACTTATCAATTAAATCTTTAAATGTGAGGGCCCCTTAACCCCACCTCATGATATTTTATGTTGCTAAACAAAAATATAACAATAAGATATAATCTTTTGAAAAAAAAAGACATAGTCAAGGATTGAACATTCGAAAAAGACAAAGGGACTTAGTATTTGTGTTGAATGGTTCAAATGAGAAATGGGGAGAATAGCCAGTAGCCACATGAGTGTAAAATGAGATTCAAGTCACAATAATGTGGGAACTATATCATGATAATGCAAACACAAGGCAATGAATCCAATTAAAAGAAACATAACTTTAGTGTTTGACTTTCTAATGAGATCTATTGAAAGGAAATTAGAACTTAGATTGATTATCGATAATGGAGTTAATTACCCAAAAAACAAAAATGACCATGACAAGTAGTTGTATCAATAGAGTGTTGATTAGATGAATTGGTAGATACGATGAAATTGAAGAAAACTAAATTAAAAAGATGTTGATAAATCATGAAATCAATATCATATTCAAATCAAATTTGATTCATTAAAAAAATCAAATTTAAAATATTTGTTGTTAAAGACATCATATTTCTACACTCCATAATGTTTCATTCCTAATATTTTTGGAATCAATTGCATAAGAATTATTTTGGATCAACATTTTGGATCACACTCTGTGATCCATCATAAGAATAAAAGAAAGCTAAAGGGGAAAATAATAGAAAGAAATCAAGGCTAGAGAAAAAGGTGATTGTGGCATGTGATTCTTAGTTTTTTTAATTATAGACTTTGAATAACGTGTAATAGTCTGTAACGCCCCGCCAGGGAACCCAAAAGAACTAACCTAAAACATGATACTAAGTTTGGTGAACAATTTTTTTTTTTCTAAAGTTAACATTCAAGATATATAATCACATGAAGCAATAACCATTATCTCACATAACACACATTATAAACATAGGTTACAACTCTAATGGGTCCCATGATGTAGTATTACTTACTAACATAACATAACAAATAACATCAACAAATGATTCCATAAAATAAATACAACCATTACATCGTATTGTTTACATTTCATGAACAATCATTAAATCTAATAAACATACATCCACTGCACATGTCGCAGGGTATGCATTAATCATTCTAACAACTAAATTACAATTATCCAAATTAAGTATCACATGCGATACTCTAATACAAGATTTACAATAAAGAATAAGTACATAAGAATATCATAGAAGAAGTAACATAAGGAATCCAACTGAAAAGACACCATCAAGCATGGGTACCAGGACGTCGAATCTCAAATGGTAAAGAATCACTACCACCCGTCCGTGTAGAACCACAAAGGTCTACCCCACCGTGCTAAGGAGATAACATCAGACCCCAATGGATAATCAAGTCCATACAGAAAACACCACTAGGAAAGGATTATTGATAGCTTACTAACTCAAGGTCAACAAAAGTAGTGAAAGGTATGACTCACTAATCCAGAGGCAACCGACCATGTAGGATAACTAGACTATGTGTAGGTAGGTGTCATCATGTACGTCTAACCCTTGAGTCTCATCCTAGTAATCACTCTGGATTCCAGAACTCAAGTGACCATACATGGAATCAATGACTTCTCATACTATTGAAATTATTAACTATGCCAGAACACACACCCCAATGGGCGGCAAGCATCATCTCATCCTCATCTCAGTCTATACTAGCACTCAAGCATGGGAGAGGAAAACTATCTTATTAGGTTCATTTGTTTCCCATAATTTAATTAGGTTATCACTTGTTTACAATAACTTACAATAAGTGGTCAACAGCAACCACTTGTGGGCCCCGATGCTTATTGCAAGCCACCTCCTAACACATATCTAGGTAAACTACCCTAGACTCAAAAGATCTCTCCTAGATCAAATCAGGTATACAACTATATAACCTCATATCCAAATTCACACAAAAGAACTAGATATAGTCACAGAGATACCACAAATAGAATACAATATAACATGAGCCCAATGGTCAAACAGAAATGATAATCAGACAGAGTGCACACACACCATACATAACTGAAAAACACTACTGCCTAACATATACCCTAGCCTCTGTATTCTCCTAGGTCATCTAAAACCCGACATCCCATAATGTCAAAGAAGACACGAAGAATACACAATCACACCTTTTTGAACTAAAATAAAACCATAACTCAATATGTTTCATAATCATTACAAATGAATTCAAGAAAAATATCTACTGGAGAGTTTTCACAATAATCATGTCTAATATTACCATAAGTAGTGCAGATAACCTAAGAAGTATCAATTAATTCGTTATAACCAGGATGCCCAATTTTGATAGAAAATAATCAAAATTTTGTTCTATGAATGGCAATAAATAAGTTGCAAGGTTAGAGTCTCATTTCTCTATTTTGACATTCCTATGATCGAATGATTAAAACAAAATCGAGAAAACTATATATCCTAATTACCCTTAATTTAAATCCCCTAACAAGGTAGTGCTTATGACAAATAAGAAATTCCATTAACAAGAATTAACAATATTAAATGAAATTCTATTATTAAACTTAAGCAAAACATAATAATAAAATTTTATTAATATTCGAATAGATCATATTAATAAAATTAAATTACTAATAAATTATAGCCCCCATAAATTCATTTACAAACCATATATATATATATAAATGAAATTTAATCCCTTAACCAATTATATATATATATATATATATATATATATATATATATATATATATATATATATATATATATATATATATATATATATATATATATATATATATATATATATATATATATATATATAAAATAATTTATTAAAACTAGCATATTCAAATTATTAACTTAACAATACAAATTAATATATAAATAAAATAAAATAAACTATATTAAAAAAAAATGTCATAGTTGGGGGGGCCATGCCTGCACCCCAAAGTCCGCGTGGCCTGCCACGGTCGGCCGTGCACAGGCCAGCTGCTGTCCACGGGAACCGTGTACAGCACCAGGTCTGTCACAGTCTCCCGTGGAGACCAGCGTGCTAGCCGGTGCAAGGAAGTACGCAGGGGGTGATTTGGTGGCCCCCACCTGTGACTTGCCCTTTTCAAATTCTTTTTTTTTAATATATTTTTTTTAAAACAACCACCAATAACTTTCAAAGATGTAGTTAATTATAATTTAATTTATATGTAAACATATATTTTAAAAGGTAACTCTGCATAAAAAAATCAAAGTTTAAGTAATTTTTTTTTTTTTAGGATAAAGTCAATTTCTGAAAATGAAAATATACACAGACCTAAAATTTTATTCCAGAAATGGAAATATAGACAGATTACAAATTTAACAGCATAATTTATTCTTTCTTCTAATCAGTGTTTTCTGTTCACATTATTGGATAGACAATTCACCAATTAAAAACAAGGAAAGTTAATTTTGTCTTTACTGGTATATTTTTTTTTTACTGTGTATTTTAACAGAGAATGGGATTTTTACACAGCATGTATTTTTTTAACTCTAAATAAATTTTTGAGAACAACCCATTTAATCAAATCATTCATACTATAGAACATACTATAGAGTTTTAACTTTTTATTTTCTAAATGCCCTAGGATGAATTTTTCTCAAAAATTTCAGCAGCATAACATTTCTATGCCAAGTCACAATATAAAAAAATCAATAGCATCAAACAAAGGGTTTCCTAATACCCAAAATGAATTGTAATTGAAAAATAGATTTGCATTCTCAAATCAAATCAAGCACAGCTATATAATGAAAATTTTATAAATAAAATTTACAAAAAGATTAAATCAATCCCCTACCTCAATCCAATGCAAGAAACTGAAATGGATTTGCCTGTAGAATGCTAAATCTCCCAAATCTGAATGTGTAGAGCTCAATCCTGCAACTCTGAATCACAGCATGTAGAATTCCAATACCAGATGCACACACATTTCACCCAGAAAAATTCTCACACCAAACTCTCAAGAACACAAGAAAGCACAAAATATTCCTAAAATGCTCTCTCTCCAAAATTGAAAATTTTAACAAAACCTGATTTTTTTTTCAAAATGAATGCAAATTTTTTTCCCAAATAGAAAATCAAACCCACCTATCATGCAAAAACCCTAATGAGTCACCAGACAACTCCTATTCAAACTCCTCTTCTTGAGTTGAGGGAAAATACCAATATTTAATTATAAAATATATTATTCATGCACATCTCACATGGAACTCTATTTACAAGTTATCTTATGAAATCCAATTTCACATAAATAAATAAAGCACATGCAAAAAATAAAATTTCACATTTAAATTATTTAATAATTTATAACACAATTAAAACATGCACTAATTCTTCAACAATTTAATAAAAACATATTAAATCAAAATTTAGCACAATTAATTAATTAAATTCAAATATTCTCATATTTAATTTTTAATTAATTAATAATTATTCAACAACGTAAGAAAAACTTTAATCATTATTTTCCACTATATAATTAATTAAAATAACCATAGCAAGAATAATCAAATCAAAACAATAATTCAGCAACATTCATGCATCATACAATCACACAAGATGGGATCCACGAATTAGGTCAAACTGACCAAACTCGGGCAAGGTAGTCAAATGACACTTTATCCATCAATTAGGATAAATAGGCTAAGGATTGGGTTTTGGGTCTGAATACTATCTCCCCTCTTTACCATGAGATGAATGTATGTGGGCACGCTCACTCCTGCCAATTTAGTGAAGACGATGCCCTGTACCTGCAAACCTATCATCACTAAACAAAGCATGTACATACAACATATAACAAGCAATGATAGGGTACGGTCAATCGTGTGGATCTCGACAAAGTGAGTAACTACGCCTCCGCCCTCTACCATAAAGACACATAATACAGATACATACATATGAACACCATACACATGCTAGTATGGGGTAAGTATATCATAACCCAACTAAAATATGAAACATCACATCATAATAACATAATCATCTAAATATGAAATCACATAACATCATAGCATAAACATAATCCAGATAAATCCACAATCACTGAAACAATATCCATAAATACACACATGCAAAGTGGCCTAAAAGAGTACGACACTGGAAAACTGAAAGCAAAAATAAGGAGGTACTACATAGTCACCCTTACCCTTCCTGCCTTTTTATAATTTGATCTTTAATCTACAAATAATCATTTTTTTCTTCACCTCTCTATCATCATGTGATCCAAAATGTTTTTGATAGAAAAAAGAAGCAAGAGGGTGTTGGCCTATGGTACAGTAAGACTAGAAGCACATTAACAACATATTAATAGCACTAGTCACATAGCAGTTTAACAACAAAAAGTCAGCAGAAACAAAATTGTCTAGTCTGCCTCTATCAAAAACAAACTTGTAGGTCCTTTTCAAAAATGTGAACCAAAGTAGCATAACCAGTAAGTAGACAAAATATTAACAATAACAAGCCACACAGGGCTAAACTAGTGTTTTAAGAACTTAACCAGAAAATAGGAAATCAAAAAAAGGGACTTGGGACTACCAGACCCATGCCAGGACAAACACCTCATGGATAGCAGCAGCTAGGATCTCCCACCCAGATGTTTGGACATCAGGGTCATGGCCCACTCTTCCCACAGGAACATGAATAGGTCTCTATTATCCTCATCGGCTTCCAATTTACCACCAACCATCTTCTCCTGCACGTTGCACAGGGTCACAGCTGAAGCGTGCATGACCTTGAGGGAAAACTTGTTCGAATTAGCAACTCGGGCTTTGATCTCTCTCATGTCTTATTTGAGGCCGAGGATCTCCATATCTAGCTCGTTGAACTTCTGCTTGAGGGATCCTTTAAACCTGTCACTCTCCTCCGTCGCCACTATAGTGTGCTCAATGTGAGGGGATTTAGCTTGCTGGGTGTGAGGAGAGAGCGGGGGCGGGGTATTGCTACGAGGCTTATCCTCCATCGCTGACGGGGGATTCAAGGGGGGAGCGTTGCCAAACCTGGGTGAGTTTAAGTGTTCAGTCAAGGATCCCTCAATCGAACTAGAGGAGGTAGAGGTGTCCATATCCTCCGACTGAGACTTGTCCTCCAAAGTAGTTTCCTTGAGAATTCTTCTGCATTTCTCCTTGGCAATCTTGTTAGATCGCTGGACAGTACCCCCCAAATCCACCTCCAGCTCAACCTAGCTGTTCAAGTTTTTCTATTTTCTGGGCTTCCTTTCAGTTTTAGGGGTGTTGTCAACCCCCATCTTATCCTTTGCTTCCATTGACTCAGAGACATGAGATTCATCAAGGTCCTCCCACCTTTTAAAGGGGTTCCTCACACATCTCTTGCGGTTTTTACCTTCCCAGGGGACAAGGTCAGTCTCTTGGATTTCTTGTAAGGACTGGGAGGGGGACTGAGTGGGGTTGTTGGCTTCTGAAGGGGAGACTTCCTGGGTTACCTCCTTAATGATAAAGGGAGGTTGGGGTGGAGGGAAAATGGCTTTATGGAAGTTGTAGAGGTAGAGTAAAAGGCCCTAGTGAAGGATAGGGACCGACTTCTCAGTATTTTTGCTCTCCTTAATGTCCAGGATGTTGCTTTCAATTGAGTGAAGGAAATAGAAGGGGATGGAAATGAGGTCTTTGTTCCTAATATGGTTGAGGAACGACAAGTGATAGTAGTAAAACACAATGAATTTACCTTCGAGGGTGAAGTATTTCATGATTATATGACATACCTTGGGCCAAAATTCAGGGAGCTGCTCGCAATTAAAGCCTCCAGACTTTTTAACAGGTTTCTCTCCCACCCTGAAGAACTAGTTTAGACTGGTTACGTCTAGCATCCGACTGGTCTTTTTATACTTCCTACCCTCCATAGACAGCCCCGTAGCCTTAGTAATGACCTCTTTGTTTAGCTGAAAGTGCAAGCCCCCAAACGACACCTTCCTATTATCCCATGAGGACACAAATTGCTTGGAGATTTGCTCGTCATGGCCTCCCTTCATCCTTTCCATGAAACCCCAGATGACATTGTCTTTGCAGTAGTGGGTCACCAAGGGGTCGGAGGAGAACTCCTCTTCGATCTTGTCCAGCTCAATGCGCAATGATTTTCCTCCCATGGCAACCAGACCAGTTTCCATCGCAAGAACCTCTAGAAGTTGCAGAGCCGAGCTTCGCAAACCAGCGTAAAGGCCAAGTCTTTTAGAAATAACCATTTTAAGAGAATATCATTCATAAGAGGTAGGAGTTGGGTGATTTTTGGGCAATCAAGCCCCGTACAGCAAAATCCAGTGGATGTCCAGGCATAATAATTAGAAATTAAGATGAATTTGCCCTTAGTGTCCTTGTAATCGAGATTACCTGGTGATGTAGACAACTATCCCTCCACACGTACATACGCAAAAGGTAATTATGAACTTTTATGGAATTTTGCGCATACATAGTCATCACTATATTAATCATCAAATTAAGCCAACATGAACACAAGGTGGGGTCCTCAACAATATTGGCGACAACATGGCTCATTTCAAACATTGTTGATGACGTGTCTTTCCCGTCCGATCAACCACTGGGTCTCCTTTGATAGCTCATTGACCGCCTCCCAATTAACCAGCCTAGCTTGCTTGAGCCCAATGGCAGCTAGAGAATCCGCCACAACATTACCTTCCCTATAAGTATGGGATATAGTCATGCTTTGGAGATTGTTAAGTAGCTCCCGAATTTCCACTATTATGGTGTTCACCCGCCATCCCACACTCGACCCTTTTTTGATGGCCTCAACAATCACTTTGGAGTCCCCCTCGATCATCATCAGTCTGATATTCATGGCGATGGAAAATTTTAAATCCCAAAGGAGTGTCGTTCCTTCAGCTTGATTGACGGTATTGTTTTTGAGCGGCCCAGCATAAGCCAGCAGGCAATCACCATTGTGGTCTCTTAGCACTCCACCCCCACTCTAGGTAAGGTTATTAGTCGCACCATCAAAATTTAGTTTGGTCCATCCCATGGGTTGGGCAACCCATCGAGTAGCATTTCGAGCCATTAACTTGGAGTTGTCGAACCTAGTGAAGCCAGTCAATAAGTTCCATTTATCCACCATTTTGATTTCCCAGGCAGAGGGGGGTGCCGAGGGGAGTTTCTAGTTAGCCGAGCCAACATTCTCACATAGGAGCTTGGTGCCCAGATGGAGAGAGGCCTCAAGTGAGGACTCAGTCTCCCTAAATATCTCGTTCATTTCTTTCCAAATAGTCCAACATATCATCAAATTAGAAATAATAAATTTCAAACAAGTTTAAGATTTTAGAAAAAATTTTATTTTATTTTATTTCAACTAAAAAAATATTTATTTATTTATATAAAATGATAATTCTCCTTCTACATACAAATTTTTCATGTAAAACACTCTAAAAGAAGAGTTACATGAAAGAATTGGCATGTACAAGAAGGTTGAGGAACTCACTGCTTCCACATCAGTATTGATAAATGGAAACACAGATACGGTTATGGACAGTCTCTGAAGCATGAAGGATAGATTTGGTATTTAGAAATAAACATTTGGAACAAAGTATGAACAATGGTGGAAGTCGTTGCTACAGACAAAGCTGGTCAACTGTTTGACATAATGCCTCAATATAGGCAGAAGGGATTTTTTAAAATAACCTTCGAAACTTTTGCAGTCGACAAGCGTAGAATATGGCAACTCTGAAACAAGGGTTATCATGCATCTCAATGAAAAGAATAAAGGAATTTACCCCGATGTATAAGCCGCAACTGCTACGATAGACATGTTTTCAAAATATGAATCATAGACAACTATTTGATAAAATGGCTCAAAGCTATGTATTGTAGGCAGAGACATACAGAACAGTTTATTGATAAAGCATCAAAAATTTTTCACTAAAATTAATTGACACGCAAAATGTGTATGCAAAATATGGAATGATAGACAAGGAACCTAAACTGTTTGACAAAATGTCTTACAAAAATTTGATCTCGGGGCATGGATGATAGGTAGAAAATGAAAAATTAAAGCTTTAGAATAGAGTATTTGCAATCGGCCTGATAGAAATGTGTTCGAAAATCTGTAAGCATCGAAAATATATGTTGACCATTTGAAATGTTGGACATGCTTTGGAAACTTTAGAAACATTACGTTTGATTACAGGGCCACTTTGCACTCGATTTAGCAAACAGTGAAAAAATCCCAAATGTTATTGGACTTTCCAATCGAATGCATTTTCGTTGAAACCCAGACTGAGATAGAAATTAAGTCACTATATTTTTCTGCAACAGAACATATTGTTTACAATAAGAGCAAAACACAATCCTTCCTCTATGCTAATGAGACTCCAATTAATTGGAACCCCAACAGCTAATATACCTGACTTTAATTTACTAGTAGAAGTTGGGATGTTGAACTCAATATGCTCCAAACCTGTAGCATTTCCACTCGCAACCTTTCCAGATGACCTTATTGTTTGCATCACAACAAATTGTGAAGCTCCCTAGCTGCCAATGAAGAGCGCAGCCTAGTAGTAAGGCCCCGTTTGGTTGCTGGAAGATGGGGGCCGGAATGGGCATTCCTAGTTCATATCCCAGATTTGTTCTCATCTTCCTTGTTTGGTTCTTAATTTTGGTCAAGTAGAATTAGAAGATGAAATGCCCATTTCACAAAAATGCAAGCATTTCATCTTCCAGCTCAATAGGTGGAATTTGATTTTAAATCCTGCATTTCCCCAAATTAAAATGCATTTGTATAAACTGGTCGGGTCCGGCAAATGATTGTTTGCAAATAATTAACCCCATTTTATTCCTTGTCGGGTTCGCAGTGCCAGCTACTAAATGCACGAAGATGGGATTAAACCCCAGTTTATACCCGTGTCGGGTCCATAGTGCTGCTAAATACATGAAGATGGGATTAAACACCAGTTTATACTCGTGTCAGGTCCGTAGTTCAGCGACGCTATTTATATCGTGTCGAGTCCGCTAACATAGATGCAGATAAGGGTTTGACTACGGTTTTAAACTTGCAATCGACAAAGAAAACGACAGGGTTGACATCTTCACTCGCGATAATAGCAGGTTCTTGATTTTTTTATTACTCTTACCTGCAGCTTCTGATAGGGTTTGAATTAAATAATGAGGTTCTATTTGTTGGCATATTTCATTTCATAATGAGGGTTTCATTATATTTTTCTTTCATCTGCGAGGGTTTCATTATACCAAACATGGTTTCATCTGCGAGGGTTTGGGTTACGTGTTAGTGTTCCAATCTAATGTAGCAACATTTTTCTAGTGTATGAAAGTTATGCGTTTGTAAGCTTTGTTTAGGTGCCAAAAAAATTCTACATACAAAAATAGAAAAAAAAGAGAAACCTGCTGAAATCTTATAATCTTAACAGAAATGGTATATTCTCAGTAACAAATAAGTTCATCCAAATCTTAGGTTCCAAATCAAAAAAATCTACATACAAAAACAAAAAACCGGTTGTGGAGAGAAAGAGAACCGTGTAGACTTATCTTTGATCAGTGTTCCAGTAAGACAAAGAAGCGTGTTTAGGGTTTGTTTGTGGGAGAGTGAGTGATAGAAATTTGAGGTAGCGATTGAGAGCGATGTTACTTTGTAGCAACTTTTGTTGACCAGGCAGAACACAATAAAGAAGTCTAATTCAATGCATTTAAACAGATCCTATGTATCAAACAGAAAACTGCATTAAAACAGAGCTTAAGTTGGCGTTCGAAGCTTTTCTTCCCATAACTTATGTTCTAATTAATTTTGGAAGCTTCGATTAGTCATTGTTGTTCAAAGCAGTGGTCTGTATATCATCATTGTTGGTTGCCAATAGTAACCTGTCAAATCCTTTCATGAATACCATCCCATGTTTGCCATGTTAACTAAACACACGGCTATCAACGGAATGATGAAAGCAGTAAAGTAATATATCAACTTGATAAACATCAATTGATTGTTGTTGTTTTCCCATTAGATTGTATAAAAAATAAAGAGTTCTTTAATGATAGATTCAAATAATAAATTTGGCTCTGTCACAATATTTTAGAATCAATATTTCAAATTAAACTACATTATCTATTATCAGAACAGAATGTAAGAGAAGCAAGGGAGAAATATTGATGCTTAGAAATTATGACACAATCAAATAAAAAAAGTTACTATATATTCCATTTATCTTCAATAGAATAGTAAAGGTTACAAAGTTTATTTATAAGTGACCTTCCTACAATTTATAATATCTTCTTATGATTCTTATCCAATCAGTATGTTGCAATGATATTAGACAGAAAGCTTGCATAATGAAATTGTTTAAATAATTCTAACTCAATCCAAATTAATCACCAATCAGGTTTTTTAATTTTTAATCATAAACGTGAATTCAAAATGATACAAACACATATATAACTAAGTTTAAACACAATCTTTAGCCAATTATTTACATAAAATCAAACAATGTTTCCCATTTGCTTTGTCTCACACTAAACAATACAAATTTCACAATTTCTAACAGTCTAATTGGAAATTTTCTACAAATAATTGCTGCCAGCTTACAAATAATTATATATAATACCCATGGTGTTAGTTGTTTATCTAGCCAACTATTTATACATAAGATCATCTCGTAGTAAACAACACAAATTCAATCATTTCAAGGTTATAATTTGTTCTTTTATAAAACATCAATATTACAACAATAATCAAATAACAAAAAATTGTCATCAAAATCCAATGAAATAATAATTAGATAATAATAATATCGCAACAAAAATATAATAATAACCTAGAAACAATAATATCGTAAAATATTGAGAAACAATGATTTAATATTCCTTATCAAAGAGAAAAACAAATTGTTTAAATCGCAAAATATTGAGAAGAAATGATTTAATAAATAATTTCAAAGGAATAAAACATTAAAAAAAAAGAGAAAAATACAACATCAATATGACAACAATAATTTTAAATAACAAAAATTTGTCATCAAAATCCAATGAAGAAATAATAATAATAATAATAAAATTGCAAGAAAAATAAAATACTAATCCCTTAAAATAAAATAATTAAAAAAAATTTGTTGTCAAATTCCAATTCCAATTGTCAAATGTAGAACCAAACGTAGAAGATGGTTGTCAAATACCAATTCCGCTATGAAAATGTTGAACCAAACAAGGAATTAGCAAATTGTCACTTGCAATTCCATTTTTGAAAATTGGAACCAAACATGGAAGATGGATTTGACAAATCATCTTCCGGATTTGACAAATCATCTTCCGGGTCAACCAAACGGGTAAAAAAAAACATCTTCAGGATTTCAAATCATCTTCCGGGTCAACCAAACGGGTCCAAAAAAACATTTCCAGGATTTCAAATCCATCATTTGACATATGATGGATTTCACTCAAATCCATCTTTTAACAAATGCACCAACCAAACAGGCCCTAAGATTACTGCTAACAGTGATGCCTAGAAAGCACTAGAAACCCCAACCAAATGCCATAGCTCCGCTGCCCTTTCAACACACTTGCCTCATCATTTCAAACACATTTGTTCTCGCCCTTGGGCTTTCCTCATTATTTCCCCCAAATTTGGATCACTTTGCAGCTAACCAAAGCAATAATGAGCTCTGCAACATGTCAAATTTCGTTATTCAAGAATGACTCGATATGAAATCTGAAAGCAAATATTCTCCATCGAAAATCTTTTATTGGCGACAATAGACTCCAAGCTAAAACAACATTTTGTTCTGGCAGATCGAGTCTCTATAATAGCAACTGTAGAATCTATTTACGACATGTGTGGAGGCGACTTTTTCTTCTCATTCGAAAAAAACAAATTGGTAAACCCGTTCCCTTGGTCAAGGAACACCAAATCATCATCTACCACGTCGGCCATTTCTCAAGCTCTTAATTGACTAGTTTAAATCGAATTCTTTATAATCCCTTCAAATTTACCAGTTTCAGTTAACACAATAAACCAGGATAACACTTTCAATTGACTATTATAAAAAGTTAATTGGAGCTTTCGCATTTTGAATGTGTCTATACCAGTGCATATCCAACTATAGTAGGCCTTCAACAAAAGTTCTAAAATTTGTTTCTATTTTTTGTAATCCACGTTTCAAATTGTAATACAATTGAGAAAATAATATTATATTAAATCTTTTAATATTCAAGACACCTATGGACCTTTTTAATCTATCAATAATTTCAGATTAAGATAATTAATCAAAATTTATATGGAAGGCATTCTTATTTCAACTTCGCCAAGCTACAATGGACAATCAACGATTCATATCATCTGTATACATATGCAAGAGGATTAAAATGATCTGAACCATCAAATTTTCATTCATTCTCATGAGAGATGGGTTCTTTTGAACCACTACTCGTGAAACACGGGTTAATGAGTTTGACTAAAAACTACATAGTTGAATAACAATATCACAAAATCTAGAGCATCTATATGAGATTTGGATTTTTCTAGGACTCTACTTCTTGCACCCAATTTGCATCCATTTTAAAACATAGAGATGGAGAAGGAGAACAAAAATCTCTCTCTCTCTCTCTCTCTCTCATATAATTTCTTCTTCTTATTATTTGATCCTTCTAACTCTCTTTCTTTGTCTCTCCCTCTTCCTATCGAGCTATTTCTCCTTCCATCTTCCTCTCTCTTTTGATCTCTCCATCTCTATATATTTATCTCTCTCTATTTTCATCTCTATCTTTCTCACTTATCTCTATCTCCTTTATTTCCCTCCATTTATATATCTCTCTTTCTCCCTCTCCCTCCCTATATATTGAATCGTCTCTCCCACTTGCCCTTTTCTTATGTCTCTATCACTCTCTACCTTTACCTCTCTCTTCTTATCTCTCTCTCCCACTCTACCTACATATCTCCCTTTGTCTATCCCCCATCTCCATCATCTTTGTCTATTTCTCCCTCCCTTCTCATCCCCTTATCTGTCTCTCTTTCTCCGTTTTCCTTCCCATATCTCTCTATCTCTCTCCATCTAGTTGTCCTCCTCTTCCTCTCTCATTCTATCTTCATCTCTACCTCTATCTTCCTCTCCCTCTTTATCTATAAACATGTCTCCCCCTCTCTATCCATCCATTTCTTCCTCTCTCCCTCTTTCTAGACCTATATCTCTATCTCTCCATATTTCTTCTCTTGTCTCTTCCTAGATATATGTATCTTAATATATCTCTATATCTCTCTACATCTTTATATTTATCTCTATTCACCCCTCTCTCCCCACACTTTATCTATCCATATGCACCCCCCCCTCCCCCCCCACACACACAACATGAGACTCTTGGAAATGGAGCTTGATTATCTTCCCAATTCGAAGACATTTTTTAGTTATGTTTGGGGCCCTATAATTGAATGCATAGTTGATTTGATATCAATTATCCATTAGTACCTTTGTTGCACAAACAATATCATTTTATTAAGACCTAGAAATTGACATCATACACTATATAAATGTATGGGGTATATGCACAAAGATGGGGGACCAAAAAGATGTCACTTTTCTTTTTGGTCCCAAATCATGCATAGTGCGTACGTACTAAAGGGTGTGCACGCATGCCCTATGGCTTGGGTTTCCCAAGCCTTAGGCTTGGGCAATCCAAAACAAAGCGCGTGTGCCAAATAGGGCGCACGTGCTTTGTAAAACTCCAAAATTTCCACCCCCGTGTGGCCTTTGTAAAACTAGAAACAGGGAGAGATAAGGGAGAGAGAGAGAGAGAGAGAGAGAGAGAGAGAGAGAGAGAGAGAGAGAGAGAGAGGGTAATTTAAGTATAAGTTTGATTTATTTAATTTCTTATACTTTAAGTTATATTTGTATAAATTATAAAATATAATACTTCCAGGATGTTTGGGATAGGTTCCAGCTTCATAAGAGTTAAGATGCAAATTGTAGATTCGAAAACTTTCAGACTTAGCCAAATTTCAGGATTCAGCAAGCCTTCAGCAGGGTTGCCTCCCACAATCCATCATGGATTTCTAAGGTCAAACTGAAGATATCAAAAGGATTCCCAAAGGGTTTTAACTTGTTTTATCACAAATCACTTGGTTTCGACCCCATCTCTACGATAGACTTAGCTTAGCTCTCTCTCTCTCTCTCTCTCTCTCTCTCTCTCTCTCTTCTCACATCACCCTCTCTCTCTCCCCCTTATCTACTCTCTCTCTTTCATTACCCCCCCTCTCTCTCTCTCTCTCCCTTATGAAAGAGAGAGTAGATAAGGGCGGAGAGAGGGTGATGTGAGAAGAGAGAGAGAGAGAGAGAGAGGGTAATGAAAGCGAGAGAGTAGATAAGGTGGAGAGAGAGGGTGATGTGAGAAGAGAGAGAGAGAGAGGGTAATGAAAGAGAGAGAGTAGATAAGGGGGAGAGAGAGAGGGTGATGTGTGTGTGTGTGTGAGAGAGAGAGAGAGAGAGAGAGAGAGAGATTTGAGTGAGAGCTAAGCTAAGTCTATCGTAGAGATGGGGTCAAAACTAAGTGATTTGTGATAAAATGAGTTAAAACCCTTTGAGAATCCTTTTGCTAGCTTTAGTTTGACCTTAGAAATCCATGATGGATTGTTGGAGGTAACCCTACTGAAGGCTTGTTGAATCCTGAAATTTGGCTAAGTCTAGAATTTTTTGAATCTAGAATCTGCAGCTTAACTCCTATGAAGCTGAAACCTATCCCAAACATCCTGGAAGCATTATATTTTATAATTTATACAAATATAACTTAAAGTATAATAAATTAAATAAATCAAACTTATTTATATATATATCTGTCTTACATAGGGCGCACGCCCTATAAGGCGTGCACACTATGTAAATCTATGACATTCATAGTGCGCATGCGCTATGAAAGTCATAGATTTGCACCCTTTATAAAGCATTTGAATTTACCAATCCTAAGGCTTGGATTTGCCTTGGAGATCCAACCCAAAGGCTTGGACGATTGAAATAGGCCTGAGATGTGTTTTCCAATAGACATACAAAAAAATGACATCTTTTTTTGTGTGCTCCTTGTTAGGTTTACTCGTGGCTCAAGAATGTAAAAATTAGATGATGTGATATTGCAGATCTCTCTGTTAGCTATCTAAGCATATAATCTATTTTGAATTCTGACTATGTTAAGTTTTTCAACTCTAATTTCTTTTGTGTGTATGTCTATTTTTTGTAAAAAACCAACATGCAGTATTTTGGGCATAGATTTTGGCTCCTTCATCAAATTTTGCAACAAGTTACATTTTTAGAAACTAGACTCAATTCTACACACTTTAAAAAAAAATAAAATTTAATTTTTGATTAGTTTTAAATGATTTCTAGGGGGAGCACAAAAATTTAATGTTTTCAAGATGTGTGCAATTCATAAATTCATCAAAAATTATACTTTCATAAAAAAATTAACAAAACAATTCAGGATAAACTACGTGGTGTTAGCTAACTTTTCACTCGAGCGATTATAAAAATTAAAAAAAAAAGTTAACATTTTAGGGGGAGCACACCAGACGCTATGTTATGTTTTTGGACAAAAAACAAGACCACTTTTTGTGCTCCCCCTTTTTGAGGGCCTTAATCTGCACCATTTTCAAAATAAGTTAGTAGTTTAGGAACTAGATTCAGAGTATTACAACTCTTGTTTTTGTCGCATCTTAAAATTTTGAGTCTAACTATCTTCAATTTCTTGTTGAAGTTCAGAGTTTTCTGATTTCAGGAAAAAAGTGTCATCTTATACCCCCTTTTTGGTCCCCCATCTTTGTGCACTTACCCTATGCAAGAAATAGGAAATCATCTTCCATACCTCTTCGGCATATCCATTACACACCAAGGTGAAATTGCTAGTTATTAACTTATTATTACTAGCAATCATACTTTGGTGTGTGCTAGGTACATTAAAGAAATGGAGATGTGAAAACTTCAAATCAACTATGCATTTACTTAAATGGAGCAAACATGCTTGAAACATAAATTTTGAATTAGAAAGATAATAATGTTCCATTAAAAGTAAGCTCATTTTTTTATTGCAATAAGAAGAGATGATATACATAACTAAAAATCACACCTTACTATGCAATGGGTATGTTGAATAGGTATGGAAGGTCAACTATGCATTTGTCCTTTTGTCCTTATCCCCCTCTCTATATATCTCTTTATCGGTCTATCTCAAGTCATCTATATCTCTTCCTATCTATCTCTCCTTCTTTCTGTATAGGGGGGAAAATGAGATGAGGTTAAGAAGTGTAACACACCCCACTTTTTCATGGCCAACTATACCTCAAAAGGGCCACAAAGGAATATATCCTCTAAGCTGAGACCCCAAGGTTTTGGATGCAAGAAGATTAGCACTACCAAAGTGATGTAGGAGCGCCAATGCAAACAAAGATCCAAAGATCCAAGAGCTAGGAAAGAAGATACAAGTTCCTTTAAGCCTGGGGTTTGAAAATTAACTAGGAAAGAAGGAGATATGCTAAATCTAATTAAATATGAAAAATCTGAAAGGTAAATACACAAAGTAAATAATGTAAATTGCAAACTCACCTTTAGACGCCAAGTTTAATTCAGATTTGTATTTCTGCACTTAGAATTGCTCAGAACAACGAACGAGACTGGATTCAAACATGAAATTGCGAGACTAACAAAAACCAAAAATCCTTCTGCTCCAGGACTAGACTGATTTTTTAGGTCTATGTCAACTTGGGGTTGTCCTAGACCTAGGACTAGGTCAAACTTCAGCCTAGATCTTCTTTGTTGAACTCTCTATCTCTGGATTTGCAATTGTGTCATGTTCTGAAACTCTTGAAAAGAAAATTTGAAACTTCTAAAAACTTGATCCTGCCAGAAAATAGGTTTTTTTTTTTGGTTTTTGAGGGGCTTGCCTTGGTCAAGCCCCCATTGAGGAATCAACCTTAAATGTAAATATGAAATTATGTATGTAAAAAGTAAAGAAAATGTATGAATTTATCTTACTTTTGTAGAAACCCTTGATGAGGATTCACATCCGTATTCCATAAGGATGAAAAAGTGCTCCAATATAATTGAATCTTGTAGAAGACTAGGATGTCTCAATCAAATGAAATAGATCCACCTCACCAAGTCAATAGATCAATGGATGTAGATGTGCTCATGTACTCAAATCGGGTATACAAGAATGAAAAATGAAGAAGCCCTTCCTTGATTACCAACTGCACTATCATCAAGTAAAGAAGCTAGATATTGAAAGGTGGATGCAATAACATGAAAGAAGGATTAAAATACCTCCAATAAACTCCTTCAAAGCTCCTTGAAAGAGCCTAGAATGCAAGAGATCTACTATGCTTGAAGTCTTGAAGTGTTGCAAAATGATCTCCTTGAATGCTTATGAATGCTTGTAGAATGCTCTTGAATGCAATATGAAGGCTTGTATACATGTGTGATTGAATGTAAGCACTTGTGTATGTATGAAATGAAGAGGGAAAGCCTCTATTCATACCCATTTCATCTTTGAAGTAAAAAAGGGTTGACAAAAGGCGAGAAGAAATTTGAAATTCCAAAAGGGCCCAAGATCCCGAAGAGGGTGACCCAAAAGGTCAGGGCTAAAATTTGGCCTAAACATGAAGGTTAGGGCCAAAATTCAGTCTAGACCTAAAGGGAAAGGCCTTCCAAAATTGCCTCAGGGTCTCGAAAAGCAAGAAAAAGAAGCAGAGAAAGGGACATAACAGGGCTTAAACTTGCACATAAGTATATGCACATCCATGGATCTATACATGGCATTTGAATTGAGTCCAAAATATTTAGTAAGGAGGGCTAAACATATCCTAACATGGGTGTTTCCATTTTAAGATGATACACTTTCATTCTCTTTTCTTTGTATATTAATATCTTACCCTAGACACCCAAAAATGGACATACTTGCAAGTTCATATTTAATCATTAATTATTCTTTAATCATTAATTAATCATCTTATTTCATCTATAAATCCAATCTTTTCATCACTTAATCGTTCCCTTAATATTTATTAAATAATTAATTAACCTTAATTAATTGATCTTCACTAATTAATTATATTTAATTTTCATTATCTTATAGTTTAAATATTTTTCATTTATTTATTTAAATTATCTAATTATTCTTCCTAATTAAATTAAATTAATTTAATTTCAATTTCCAATTAATTTCATTTCATCTAATTTCTATTAATTTCATATTGATTTCATATTAATTTCACCTTTCCCATAAATTAAATTTAAATTCTCAAAAAACTAAAAAATCAAGTTTATGAGAAAACTAAAATTTGAAAATCTAAAATCTCTCATAGATTGAAAAAAATAAAAAATGATGAATTTGTAAAATTCTAAAAAATAAAAATAATTCAAAAGTTCAAAAATTAATTTCTTTGTCAAAATTGCATTTTAGAAACTAATATCTTTTGAAAATAAAAAATCTCTTCAATCTTTATCTCATATTTTATTTTCTAAAAGAACTCTCTGCTTTTGAGTTCAAATTGGAAATAAATATTATTTTCTAGAAGGTTACCCAAAATCTCCCAGTTCTTAATTATCTCATCCACTAGTTTTGATTTTTCTAGATTGATCTCAACTATTTGTTTGATACTAAAAATCTATTAAAACCCTCTCATTCTCATAATGATCCCATCTTTGAATCTTTTTTCTTCTTTGCAAGTTTCCATTTCCATCTTTAGCAATCAAATCAATTCTCGAATCACCGAGTCTAAATGTTGTTGAATTTAACTCTGGGTGCCAATTAGCAACATTTCAACAGAGTGTAGAATTCTCTTTAATGCAATATGAAGGCTTGTATACATGTATGATTGAATGTAAGCACTTGTGTATGTATCAAATGAAGAGGGAAGGCCTCTATTCATACCCATTTCATCTTTGAAGTCGAAAAGGGCCGACAAAAGGTGAGAAGAAATTTGAAATTCTGAAAGGGCCCAGGATCCCAAAGAGGGTGACCCAAAAGGTCAGGGTTGAAATTCGGCCTAGACCTAAATGGAAAGGCCTTCCAAAATTGCCTCAAGGTCTCAGAAAGCGAGAAAAAGAAGCAGGGAAAGGGACATAACAGGGCCTAAACTTGCACACACTACTACATTTGGGGCCAAATTTTGACAGAAGTTTTCGACGGGTAACTTTTTATTACGAATTTGGTGTTTTTTTTGTAATAGGCCCCAATGATGTCAGTATTCCAATGGGTGTTTAATTGACCATCAGAATTTTGACAGATTTAGGGTATAGATAAAAAAAAAAGTGAAATGACCTCATCATTTTTATTTTGATTGGATAGAGAAGGAGCGGGAGAAAAGGAGTGAAAGCTGAGCGCGGGAGAAGGTATGTGATTTCTTCATCTTTCGAGCCTCTAGCATCATTTTCGAATGCATTTCATTTTATTTGATCATGAATGCTCTTTGAAATGACCACACTCTACTGGTGTCGTGCCCTAGTGAGTGCTTTATCTCTATTATTTGATGTTATTGGTGCTTGTGCTCAAGGATATCGATTCACTGTATTCAAATGTTTGGATTCACATTTTTTGATATTACTGGCATATATGTTTAATGACGCCATTGTATATTGCTATCACTGAAATGACCACATTCTACTAGTGTCGTGCCCTAGCCCGTGCTTTAACTCCATTATTTGATGTTATTGGTGCTTGTGCTCAAGGATATCCTTTTTTTTGAAATGTTGACTGTGGTTATCAAATGGACAGTTTGTGAGCTTCTAGCTAGGTGCCATTTGTATTGATAGCTTAGGGCATCAAATGTATTGTATCATTGATAGTTGAGACTTTGTTAAAAGGAAATAGGACAAAGAATGATTTTTATTTAGTTTCTCTATTTTGATCCCTAAGTGGCTTACAACCCTAGAGAAGTATATGCAGATTTAAGGATGCAGTTGCAGGATACATAGCAGTCAATAATTCACAAGAAATCCATACATCCAATTTGAATAGCAATTAATACAAAGAACTAGCGCCCTCCAATGGACCAATCATCCAGACCTTGACTGTCCCCTCAACCAGTGACCCTTCAAAACTGGGTTATCATGCAATCAGTGAGTGATCCTTCATTCTCCTAGTGAGATTCTAGCTAGGTGCCATTTGTATATTTGATAGCTTAGGGCATCAAATGTATATTGTATCATTGATAGTTAATAATTTTTAAAAAGGAAATAGGACAAATAATGATTTTGATTTAGTCTCTCTATTTTGATCCCTAAGTAGCTTACAACCCTAGAGAAGTATATGCAGATTTACGGATGCAGTTGCAAGATACATAGTAGCTGATAATTCACAAGAAATCCATGCATCCAATTTGAATATCAATTAATAGAAAGAAATAGTGTCCTCCAATGGCACAATCATCTGGACCTTGACTGTCCCCTCAACCAGTGAACCTTCAAAACTGGGTTATCATGCAATCAGTGAGTGATCCTTCATTCTCCTGTTCTGCCCTGCATCCAAACATATTGGAAATACACAATACAAAGATAACAAGTCTTTCAAAATCCACCTTCCCTCAAGGAACACTATCAACCATCCCTCCCACATATCATTTCACTATTTTATGAGCGGATTGTGTAGGAACAGTTAACATTAAACAAGGAGCAAACTCCTCAACACATCTTGGAAACCATTGAATTCAATAATAAATGAAACCTAACACCAACACTATTCCTTCAATAGTTGCAGGATGCATAAAAGTCGATAATTCACAAGAAATCCATGCATCAAATTTTTATAAGGATATCCTACTAATCAATAGGAATTTTCTTGAGATGACCAATGATTATGCATTTTGATGGCAGTGTGCTAGTTCAAAAGGATAATATAAATCTGAAATTTTTTTTTCTGATTTTCTCAAACTATAAATGTGGTTAAAGGGAAAATATTATGTGGAAAACCCACAAACAAAGCTAGCAAATGATTGTACATCAAATTATTCCTATATTCATTCAAGTATTGCTATGCTTCAGCTACCTAACCTTTGAGCTTCATCTAGAGGAATGTGTAGCTTTAAGATAGAGTTACTTCTTGGGCCTTACAATAAGGCAGAATATGATCAAGATTTGTTTAGGCTATATCTTTTTTAGTCCCATTGTTAGGTTCTTATAATTCATGGTTTGAATCTATTATGGTTGTGTAAGTGATTTGTAGATGCTTTTTCTAACATAATTATTGGACACTATGATTGGAACAACTGGTTTTTGGCTATTGTACACATGAATCATATTTGTCAATGGTTCTTTGTGTTCAAGAATTCGTTGATCAATCCATGAGATTTATTGTCCCAGCTTTAAAAGAGTGATAAAATATATAATGAGTGCTATCTTTTCCAAGTGTTTTATGGGTGCCATTATCTTCTAGGAGTAATTGCTGGAACCAAATTATGTTCTTTGCCTCTAGTAAATATTGCAGACACAATCATCTTCTTGGTGAAGGGTTGCTTCCATCCCCATGAGGCACTATTGCATGGTTTCCATTCCCTTGTAGTATAGTGAATCTAATTTAATACAAGTGGGCACTATTTTGGGATCCATAATTTATGGCCCCTACACTGTGGTTGTTAGCCTAATTAAGATAGGCCTACCTTTGCATATAATAAGAGGCCAACATGAAACAAACATCCAGAGGTTAGGGGGTTGTTCCCTGTCCATAATTTATTATTTAAGTGCAAAGTGATGATGGGTATATCGTGTAATTCATACCTAGTGTATCTCTTTCTTTTTCTCCACATTTCACATTAGGAGTATATGTTATAAAATACTAATGAAATCAAATATTGGTCAAATCTAATCAAAATTGCAATATAAAGATTAAAATAGATCTTGAAGAAATATGGGAACCATTTTTGACAGATATTGTACAAATGAAGAGAATACTCCGAAGAGGAAATGCTTCAATGTGGAACAATTGAAGGACAATATTTTACTTTTATATGCACATCTGCAATGGTTTTGATATATTTTTGAGATAACAAAACCATAGAAAGAATAGCATATAGAAGAAAGTAAAGAATAATGATCATACTTTGAGATATTGTGGAAACTTAAAGGAAAGAATGCTTGGTGGGGTTATCATGCAATCGGTGAGTGATCCTTCATTCCCCTCTTCCAATGACCCTTCAAAACCAGGTTATCATGCAATCAATGAGTAACCCTTCATTCTCCTGGTCTGCCCTGCATCCAAACATATTGAAAATACACAATACAATGATAACAAGTCTTTCAAAATCCCCCAAACATATTTGACAATACAAGGAACACTATCAACCATCCCTTCCACATAGCATTTCACTATTGTATGAGTGGATTGTGCAGGAATAGTTAACATTATACAAGGAGAAAACTCCTCAACACATCTTGGAAACCATTGAATTCAATAATAAATGAAACCTAACACCAACACTATTGCTTCCATTCACTTCTACCAAGAATAAAGCATTTAATCCATTCAACATTACATATAATCATTAGACAGTTACATTTCTTGACTATGTAGAGGAACAGTCACGACCAAAATGATCAAAACTACTTTCACCCTTGCACAAGCTATTCCAAACTTCAAGTAAAATGAGCAATATGCTATATCAAATCATTCATAATCATAGTAACCATTCGAAGGATCATTTTGTCAATGAACCCTCTGACTATACCCCTGCAGCAGAGAAAGGAAACCTCAAAATAGAGAAAGGAAACTTAGTAAAACTAGTCTATGCCACTGTTTGTGAGGGAAACTTAGTCACGACATCAAGTATCATCTCATCATGGTCTATTCACCATGTTTCAACACCCCATTCACTCTGATCTATTCAACTTACACCATTCTTCTTCTCCAGGACTCAAAGGCTTGAAACAATATATGTGGTAAAAATTCATGAAATACTAAAGAAGACCTGCTATTTGTCAGACAAATCTTCATTGTCCCTCACTAAAAATTAAGTAATAACTACTCTACCCTTAATTTGATTAACAATGCACCATATTAGATAAAGTAGGTTCTATCACACATGGCACAAACTCTCTTCAAACTCACAATACATTTCATACGTATTACAAAACTCATGAGATTCTAAAGAAGGCCTCACTCTTAATGAGTTATAAACATGTCATTGTTTCAGTTTTGTTTGTGAGTTATGATAATTTTGGTAAACATGCCATTGGTTTAGTTTAGTGTATTCATTTTTGTCAAACAAATCTTCATTGTCTTCTGATTGTCTTCTTTATATAGTAGCATGTATTAATTGGCTGACAAATAAAGAAGCATTTAGACAATCAGAAGACAATGAAGATAATTTTAAATTCATCTAACACAATTTTTTTTTACAAAACTGAACCAATGGCATGTTTACAACAAAGAAATAGAGTGATAATAATATGCTAAAAATTGTATTCTATTTAATACATGCCAAATGACCAGTCCCAACAATTCTTAAACATACTTTATCTGATATGATGAATTTTTAAACAATTAAGGTTGGAGTAGACATAGTTATCACATAGTTTTTTTGTGTGGTACAAGGAAGATTTGGCTGATTAAGAGTGAGGCCTTCTTTAGAATCTCATATAAATTTGGCTGATTAAGATGAGAAGAAAAACATAATTCATTAGTTAAATTTTTCAATTTCATGTATTTTTTCTCCTATTTATTAGGTGCATGAGTTGAAGGTTGAATGTAAGAGTCTTATAATGTTGTGTTGCCTTTGGATCTTGAGTTTTTGATACTCCTATGATGATCTTTCTCAACAAGTATTTTATTCTATTGTTATTTTTTGAATAACATATTGGGCAAATACAAAATTGTGTACTTCTGCAGGACAATGAACACAAAATTGAAGCATCAAACAAGACTTGATCAAGTTGCAGGTGGAATGTGCACTCAAATAGTAAGTAATGTAGAATAACAAAATAAGTAATCTGTCGTGCCTACATTTTATTACTTTCTGAGATTACATCCATGTTCTATATTCACAGAATGTTTCAAAATTGAAATTTACAATTCGATAAAAGTACTGACGGGTGTTGTTCCTTGCACCCTCAATCAATAACTTGCCTCCATTTTATTTTGATTTACAAACTACTATATTATTTGAATATCTTTCTTTCTTGCCACAATAGGAAGGAGTTTGAGGTGGAAGACTACAATAATAAAAGTGTTTCAATTTGGTATACTATACTACAACATCATTTCATAACTAAGTTTTCAATTTCTATATATAATTAGGTTATAGATAATCTAAGTGAAGAAGGATCATGTCAGACAATTCAAGTGAAGAAGGTAATGGGGATGCAATCAATAGATTGTTGTCGAACTTTAAAAAAAAAGGCAATGGAAAATGTTATTGTCCCTGCAATAATTGTAAGAGCTTAAACATTAGAAGATTGCTAATCAAAACAACTAAGAGACATTGTAGGGATAATGATCACATTGAAGGAGGGTTTGATTATCATGAATTGGTAATTTTTTCATTATATTTATTTAACAATTAATATATATATGAAATACACTTGATGATGAGATTATTATCATGGTTTATTTGTGTTCATCATTTTTATATAGGTCAACCTCCCTAGGGGAGTATGTGATATGGACCATGGAGGTGTGAATATTGAGAATATGACTTTGGAAGTGGAGGATCATGGAGGTGCAAATATTGAAGCTGAAGATTATGATCCCATGGAAGATGACAATGATGTGCCAGATGATGGTACTATTACATTGATCCATGACACATTTGGTATTGGCACAACTAATGATGATGATCAGGATGATGTTGATGTCATCCATGATATACCTCTACTTGAGAAGGTAGCCACACCCCTTTACGAAGGCTCCCAAACAACTCTTCTCTCTGCTGTATTGTTGTTGTTGAACTTGAAGGTTATGAATGGTTTATCCAACACAACAATGTCACGTATGCTAAGGTATGTCATATATGTCATTATAGTAATTAAATGGTGAAACATGTACCATAAATATTGTTAATATTAACAACATATATTTTTTTCTACAGATTGATAGGTGAGTTCTTGTTACCACCATCGAATATTCTCTCTCGCTCATACCGAGAATTATGTGCCACTATGAAAGATATTGGAATAGAGTATCAAGCAATAGATGCTTGTCCCAATGATCATATTATTTATCATAAAGAACATGAATTTACAACAGAATGCCCTAAATGTCATACGAGTAGATATCGAACAAATCAAATAACAAAAAAGGTGCTTCACAAGGTTCTTCATTACATCTCCATTATACCACGTTTGCAAAGATTATTCAGGTGTAGTAGCTTGACATAATTTATGAATTACCATGCACACAATAGGAGTCAAGATGACATTATTTGAATGCCTATGGATGGTTATGTATTTAAGGACATAGAGGAAAAGTGGCCGCACTTTATTGAAGAACCTTGAAATCTCAAGGTTTCAGTGGCAGCAGATGGTGTCAATCCATTTGGAGAGATAAGATTTGTTTACACTATTTGACCTATTTTTGTCATCAACAATAACATTCCTCCATGGATGTCAATAAAGAAGGAGCACATTATGTTGGCAATGATTGTTCCAAGTATTTGATCATTTAATAGTTATCTGCATGTAATTATAAATCTTGTAGTAAAATGGTCACAATAATTATGTAATGTTGTTGTTCATTCAACCAGGTAAATACCAAGTTAAAGATATGAATGTTTATATTAAGCCTCTTATCGACGAGTTGGTGGAGTTATGGAAATGTGTCACTATGTATGACATCTCTAGACCAATAGGAGACAGACAATTTCAATTCCATGCAATGCTTGTATGAGCAATACATGATGCCCTAGGGCTAATATATTTTTTTGGTATGTTATGGTGAATTCAAGTTGCACATGATAATTCTAAAAATAAAAATTAACATATTTAATCCAATTGTATCATTACCTTGTAGGTCTTCAAACAAAGGAAAAATTTTCATGTCTAGTTTGTGGTCCAAAGATAAAATCTCGTCATTCAAAAAGTTTAGGAAAGTAGGTGTTTGATGAGCATAGACACTTTCTCCACAAAAATCATAACTATCGAATTATCAAAAAATATCTTTTCAATGGGAAAGAAAAGACTACATCTAAGCCACAAATAATGACACCTCGCCTATGGAAGTTGGAATATAATATAATTAATCATCAAGGTACTACCATTCTACCTAACGGTTTATGTTTGGAATTTGTATATTTTTATTGTGTTTTGTTTGTTGATTATGTGATTGATGATCATGAATGTCGTCAAGGCAACATTACTGAGCACCTTCCAAAGGGAATAAAGAGTTATCCCAGACAATTTAGTAGGTTGCCCTACTACGAGCATCTGTAAAATGTGCATTTGTTTGATACTATGCATATTGGAAAGAATGTAACAGAGACATTGTGGAAGATATTGGATAGAAGGCGTGACAAAGAAAAAAATGTCAAAATTTGTAGCGACAATCATGAATCTAATCATGCAATGAAAAATTTCATTGAATCAAATAGAAATGGAGAACGGATTAATACAAGTGCCCTTCCTTGGTTATTAACAGAACAACAAAGTGATGCCATAAAATAAGTCATACGAAAAATTTGATTTCCCATAGGATTTTCTGCAAACATAAGCAGTACCATATCAAAGAAAAGTGAATCTGGGCCAGGGTTGAAAATGCATGATTGGCTTACCTTCATCAAGGTAAGTCATGTTCTTTTGTATTTACAATATATTTTTAAACTGCATGTACTTCTCATTGTATTATATGAGAAAAGAATGACATGATTATTTTTATAATTGTTGCAGTATGTGCTACCCCTATCTCTCCTAGAGAACTTCTCATTGTATTATATGAGAAAAGAATGACATGATTATTTTTATAATTGTTGCAGTATGTGCTACCCCTATCTCTCCTAGAGAACTTCGACAATAACATCAAACAAGTGATATATGATCTTGGAAAATACATGAGGTAAGCAATGATATATGTTCAATTTATTGTATATATATTATAAAGTTTCGTGTTTATATATTTTTGTGTCTTGAATGTCTTGTAGGTGGTTGTCATCTAAAGAAATCCATAGAGCAGATATAAAATATTGGAAGAGAAGAATTCCTCATCTAATGTGTGAAATGCAAAAGTGTCTACCTTCAACCTTTTTCAATGCACAAGAACACTACCTCATACACTAAGTTGAGGAGGTTGAAATGTGTGGACCCATACACACTTGGTCAATGTGGATGCTTGAGAGGCACCTAAAATTTTTGAAGGCTTTGGTTCGGCAAAGAGCACGTCCTGAGGGTTCTATGATGGATGGATATATGGTATACCAGACTATGGTGTACGTTATTGAATATCTTTCTAAGCTTGCAGCAAAGATCCATATAAATCGCATTTGGGATCTCGACACCATTAGAAAATTTGAATGGGAGTACTTGGTGGGGAAAGGTAGAATGAGGAAAGTGAGAGGTAATAAATTATAAGATGTTATTGTAGCTATTAATTAATTCTTAATCTTCAAAATTAATCGGTTGTAAGTAGTCTATTTATTTTTTGTACAGCTGCTCGAGAGTAGGATGCAATATATTTCTATATTGAAAACAATCAAGATTGGATGATGAAATGGATTGAACGATGTCATCATTTAGGTCACACATTAACATGGGAAGCTGTGTCTTCATTGGTTAATGAAGCTCATCGTAACGGAGATCCAAATGTTACGCAAAGAGAAATAGATTTAGCACATGGTTTAAGAGATTTCTAGGTACGTATAAATTTGTTAATCACTTGTACGTTTATGAACTGTCGATGCATTAATTTATACATGTTTTACATATTTTTGTAGGTCAAACACAACAAGGCTATGTTTTGCAATGGTAATAAATTTCGCATCAAAAATTTGGATGACACAAAGAAAACTTGTGATTCTAGGATAAGTGCAGTCTTTCAGGTGACTAATATTTCATCTAGAAATGACTTACATCCTTGAGAGTCTGAAAATTGATACTATGACATTTTGGATGATATACTTGAGTGTGACTTTAATTCTTTCAGATTAGTTCTTTTCGTCGTCAGATGGTATAGGCTACAACTTAATCAAAATGATCCTGATAGAACTGTTATTGAACATGACAATAGATTTCCAATGATTAATACAAGGTGGTTTGAGCCAGTTGGGGATGAACCCTATGTTCTTCCAAGCTAATGTGAGTAGGTATTTTACTCAAAGGTTCCACATAAATCAGGTTGGTCATTTGTTGTTAGACATGATCCAAGAGGAAGGCCGATGAGGTATAATGCGATGGAAGAAGAAGATTGTGAACAACTAGAAGATGATGTTGATGATGATCACGAACAACAGTTAGTCAATGATGTTCCTGATGCAACTTTTCTTGAAGAAGAAGAAGATGATGACAATGATGATGCTACTGATGATGATGATGATGATGATGATGATGCTGTTGCTATTGCTGCTGCTACTACTGCTGCTGCTGCTGCTGCTGATGATGATGCTAATGCCGATGATGATGAAGAGGAAGATGATGACAATGACAGTGGTGGTGATGATGTCGAGGTCAATGATGATCATGGTGATTAGTTGGATGAAGAAGAAGATGAATGACATGAATGAAATGTACAGTTACGTGATCATTGCTTAATCTATTTAATATTGATTTCTTGATAGAAATGTGCAGTTATGCAATCAATGCTTAATCTAATTAATTCATGATGTACTTACTAAGGGATGCTTATGGTTTTTAATGTACTTACTATGTGGTTTGAGTATATGTATATCATGAATTTTTTAGCTAACATTAGATAATTGAATTACATATGTAGGTACTCGGACTCCTTTCACGAGAATCCTACATAGTCTCATGGATCGATAGGTATAAGTCAATACACCTTATAGAGATTAATGTATTTCACAATTTGCAAAATATCTCACATTTCTTTCTATCTCTCTCATTTGATGGAGTGCAGGTAGCAGCAAATAGGTATTTTTCAGATGTGTCTTCCTCGAGGGAAGAAAGTGAGTCATTTAGTATGTTTGAATTAGGAAGATCAACTAGAGGTCAAAAGACCAGAAGGAAATTCAATAAACGCATGAAATTTTTCCTTGTTCAAGGGGGATCATGTTCTTATGATGATGAGAGCAAAGGCGACATCGAGGTGCCCTCTAGGTACCAAAAGCTACAGAAACAATGGGTCCCCAAGGAACTTCCTCCAATAAACATTGATTTTAGTGTTAAAGGCAAGATATATCGTATTGCACCATCATCAATACATGGTTTGGGCCTATTTTCCATGGATGGCATAAAGGTCTCTTACAACAAAGTTGTTGAGTTGATGGAGTATATTGGATGTTGTTACGATTACAAAAGTTGCATGTGAATTGTTCAATATAAAAAAAGTATGCGTAGGTATGCACTCTCAGAAAATTATATTCAATAAAAAGACATTGAGAAAAGTAAAATAGTGGCTATATACATTGACGGAAGACCAAAAGCATCAGGAAATATTGTAGGTTTTATAAATAGCACGCGACCTCTGTCAACTATTAAGCAACCCAATTGCATATTTGAGGCGTGTGAGGAAAATCATGTATTTGTATGTGCGATAAAATCAATAAGTGTAGGGGAGGAGTTTCTTATTGATTACAATTTGAATTGCATAGATATAAATGATGTCACTATCATTAGGGTGTAGGTACATACTATGTACCATTAAATAACTGAGTTTTTTTGCCAACCACATTTAGAGAGTCTCCTCACCATCCACCTCATCTCCATCATCATCTTCTAATGAAATTTATTAATGTAGTCCTTTCTAATTATTGGTTAACTTTAAATAATAACACAGGATCACAATATGGAGCAACCACGAAGTGGGGACAATGATGATTGTGCATGCACTTCTTCCCAGTAGGTAAACCTCTTTGTTATTGTACTACAAATTAGATAGAAGAAAAATGTTAAATAAAGTTTTTTATTATATTCTTTCCATCACTATTTCAGATTAATTCTAATAGTGTTAGTAATATTGTTGTCACAGACAAGTGGTCATCAGAGAAAGGGAAAGGAACCCGTAGTCCCTGAAGAGGAGTCCTTTGACGAGGACCTAGTTGTTGATTTTGGTGCTTGTGATGAGCCGGCCTCTACAATTAAAAATGCCTCCACAAAATTGGAAAAAGATTGGCTAAATTGACATCTATATTCCCTCCGACTCTTGAGTCACAAAAGAGGGCAACTAAACTGATGCACCTATCTCAAAATTATCGAGTAAGTATTAATGTAATTTTTAATTATAACAAAAGTTCAATAATAGTTTTTATGTTATAGTAGTCTTTTATGTGATTAAAAAATAAGTGGATGTGTTGCTTTCACAACTTTTTTTGCATAATTTTGATCCTCACGGCCATGATGAGGGTACTGCAGTTGGTTCAGGTAGATCGCATGTTGGACTATATATATTTTTTACTCTCTAACAATATTGTCCATGCTAATCATTGGTTTTATTATGCTCTAACAATCTTATTCTTCAGCACGTGTCAATGATCATTTACTATCGCCACCTCATACGATGGCAGGCTCAGATGTACTACGTCCTGCAATGTTGACAACATGTAGCATGGCCATAGACGCCATGGCACCACCTACTTGTACACAGATTTTATTTTCTCTATCATTCTATATATGTTTATTTCCCTTGAAGTGTTCTTTCTTAGGGCCATTTTGTAATCGATTCAATTTATGCAACAAGGAATGCAACACTTGATGGTGATTTTCCTGGATGTACTAGTATTGCTAGTATGGGAACGGTGAAGGATTGCATATTGCTTGTGAGCGAAGAAGGAGTTCCCTTGAAAATAGCAAAACTTTCAGGTACTTTAAAGATTGTACCTTTCTTTTACTATACAATTGTATGTTAATTACACCTTGCATTCAATATGAGAAGCTTACATCTATTGTATTCTTATTTTATACTATTATATCCTTCAACTACTGATCCCATGATTATTTTGTAGGGAATGATGTTTTTTATAGTAAACTTAATGACGAGTGTTTGCGGATATTCGGACCCACCATCTATATAGGGTGGAACATTATATTCGAACTAAAACCCCAATCCACTATTTTGATTTCATATCATTGCTAGGATAGTTATCATTACATCCATTTTTGAATCTAACACTATTTTCTTTCTTAAAAGGTGGAAAACCCAAAATCAATAGTTAAAAGATGATCTCGTAGAGAGTATGACAAACTTTTTTGGACCTCGTGCATTTGAGAAGGGTAAGCTCCTTCAAAGCATCGGGATATGTTTGAGGTATATTAGTGACTAGTACAGGTGTACATTAACCAAAAACCCACATTACCAGTGCCCCTCTTGCATTCCTGATTTAGAGTGGAAATCTCTTATTCTAGATGCGAATGAGAAAACTGAAGTAAAAAAAGGAAATACACCACCAGAGAATAGAAGAAGGTATGTGATACTGTTAAGAATGTAATTGTGTACTAAATACTCTTCATATTTATATGAACTAACATATTTCAATCTCTTCATAGATTACCTGACACATCAAAGGCAACAAAGGCAAGATTGCAAAAGCACGGGCAACACAAGCTAGGCTCTGGTGGTTATTCAAAACTTGCTGCATGAGTTGTTGGTGTTAATATTGTCAGAATTGAATGAGGAAAAATACAATCTGTAGATGACTTTTAACACTGAAAATAATTCTTTGATCTTTAAATATTTATTTATAATTTGAAATCTTTTTTTGTTTTGATGAAACAATAAAATAAAATTTGACGATACCAAGCAAAAATGTAGGGCGCGGTGTTCAATGTAAGTCTCACAAAAGAGGACAAGAGAATTGGCTTCCAACAAGGCTATAAAGTCATGGCAGAAAGAATAAGAAGTGCACAAGGTTCTACTGATGGATCCGTCACAGTAAGTAAGCTAAATAGATGATATTTCAAATTTAATTATTTACCAATTAGTTTATTTGATGTTAAGTTCCAACATAAAGTGAGTAAATTTGTTTTAAGTAAGAAAACAATGATAACATGAATGCATATGAAATTGAAATGCAGCCTGCCGATTCTTGCCATATACAACCTATGCGTGTTGATGACAATGAGGATGTGCATCATAGTAATACAAGTAAACATCTTAAATTGATTGGTGTAGTAATACAAATTTAATTGCAATTGGTGTTTGGATTAATGTAACAATTTGTATTGCAGCTGTAGAGAGTGTAGAGGCCGTTGTTAATGAGCATGTTGAGGTTGAGGCCGAGGCCAGACAAACTGACGTCGATGTTGATGATGTGACTAGATCAGGTAAAGAGCTATATGATTATGGTCTGTAAAGTATTGAAATACTTTAAAATGTTTTTAATATTTTTAATTATAATAAAATGTTTTTAATTTAACCCTTTTATATGTTATTGCAGATGACCCCCCTTTGCATCAATAGAGAACTAGGCGTGCATTGAGATCTAATGAGAGGGTAGATGATCATCATGATGATATCGATACTCATCTTAAAAACTAGAAATCAAAAGAAAAAAAGAAATGATTGTCATCTATGCACCTTAATTGATAATGATTGATTTTTATATGCCAATAAATTTAATTATGTGGTAGTGAATGTTCATAAATTTTATAATGTGTTAATGAATGTTATCGTGTGATAATTAAAGAATGTTACATTTTATTAATGGATGAAATAATGAATGAATGTTAGATGTTAATGAGGAATTTAGAGTGATGTTAGGCGGGGTGGGGGGGGGGGGGGGGGGTGGGGCCAAATGAGCTTCCACCTTCATGTGGTTGGCCCTATTTAGTACAGAATATAAAACTATTCTCGAAACAAAGTGAAGCTCAATAAGTTTGTTCCTTATATAGGGTCTTAAGTGTAGCTTTTATTGCAGCTGTAGAGAGTGTAGAGGCCGTTGTTAATGAGCATGTTGAGGTTGAGGCCGAGGCCAGACAAACTGACGTCGATGTTGATGATGTGACTAGATCAGGTAAAGAGCTATACGATTATGGTCTGTAAAGTATTGAAATACTTTAAAATGTTTTTAATATTTTTAATTATAATAAAATGTTTTTAATTTAACCCTTTTATATGTTATTGCAGATGACCCCCCTTTGCATCAATAGAGAACTAGGCGTGCATTGAGATCTAATGAGAGGGTAGATGATCATCATGATGATATCGATACTCATCTTAAAAACTAGAAATCAAAAGAAAAAAAGAAATGATTATCATCTATGCACCTTAATTGATAATGACTGATTTTTATATGCCAATAAATTTAATTATGTGGTAGTGAATGTTCATAAATTTTATAATGTGTTAATGAATGTTATCGTGTGATAATTAAAGAATGTTACATTTTATTAATGGATGAAATAATGAATGAATGTTAGATGTTAACGAGGAATTTAGAGTGATGTTAGCGGGGGGGGGGGGGTGGGGCCAAATGAGCTTCCACCTTCATGTGGTTGGCCCTATTTAGTACAGAATATAAAACTATTCTCGAAACAAAGTGAAGCTCAATAAGTTTGTTCCTTATATAGGGTCTTAAGTGTAGCTTTTATCCCACTCTCAACATTGCAAGGCTTCAAGTGGTGTTCTGATATTGGTTTCTCCATCTCCCACTAACATCTTGTCTTTCTCCTAAGAACTCTCACCGAGCTTTGATACATGCATGAGCAGAAGATGTCCCTTACAGGCTACACATATATAATATGGCAGATCTAGGGAACAAATATACTACAACATAGAATGAGTCAACTTGAATCTATAGTTTCTTCATTCACAATGAAAATTCAAATTACAAGCCATATTATAGATTTAATATTCATATTCATCTTCATCATGATCATAGCCATCATGGTCAACATTTGGTTCAACTTCATTTGAACCATTCTCCATGTCGGGTACCATTATAAAGCATGGAGTGTGGTCATACCCATGTTACCATAATAATGAGTTAGCCTATAAAATTATGAGTAAAATACCTCATGTATCATATTTATAATACTGCAGGTGCACCCAAGATTGGCCCAGGCACCCAAGTTCCTACCAAAGGAACCCAAGTCAAACCTAAAGGAGAACACAAGTAGAACCAGAACCCAGCCTCAAACAAAGAACCAGATAACTTAGCTTTTTTATAATTCAAGTTTATTTCTGAATTCTTCTCCAATTCCAACCTGATTATTCCATATTTTGTTTTCCAATGTTCCTTCTTCCTCACTCCAAATTTAGGGATCACCAACCATGACTTATGTTGTTATTTTCTTTTACTAATTGTGCTATTTCAAGGATCACCACCCATGACTTGGTTAAGATGATGAATGTTGTCAATGCCTTTATTACCAAGGAATCACCGCTTGCCATTAATGAATATTAATGATCATTATTTCCTAAGGGTAATCATTGTTTGTGTATGCTAATCACCCAAGTCTTTGGCTATGATTTGCATGCTATGAGGTTTGTCAGAAGTGGGGGTATGATATGTTGGTTGGATTATAACATATTGACACTTACACCATGAAGAAGACAAATGATTAAACAGAAAGAGAGGACCAACTAAACCATCTTGTGGTCAGTCTATATCACATTGAGAAACAATGTCAAGACTCGAGAATCAAAACAATCAAAAGTTTCTTCAAGACCATGAATGATCAACAACATTCCATTAGAAAACAAAACACTAATCTATATTATCATTAAGCCATAAAATATGTCTTTAAAGTTTAGAAGCATCACAAAAACTTTCAAGAAACATAGTACTATCCAAAATGAATACCCTCCAAATGATTATGATTATGTTGATGTTGATGTCTATAATTTATGTCTAATAATTATGATGATGTTGATGTTGATGTCTATAATTTATTTAACTTACTGATGCTTGCCTAGATTGAATTTTGAATTGCCAAGCTGGAGAACACTTTCAAAGTTTAGGGTCTGTTCTACATGATACTCTTAGTTACAACTCAAATGCAACTCAACATATTTTTGATGCTGGGCAAACCACTACAGAAACTCATCCGCAGGTGAAATTTAATGTTGTGAATCTTGGCATTGTTAATGTTATTACTTTTCCTCACGTTTCATATTTGTGAAAATGTTTCTTGGCACTATCTTCTTTTTCAATTCCTATATTTGCATCTTTTTAGATCAATAACTTAAGCATTACATGTCTTTGTTCAAAGTTTATTCTAACACTATATTATATCTTATTCTTATTACAATGTTCTTTGTTGTGCAGAAGGATGTCAATCTTCATTGTCTTCATTGTGGGGGACAATGAAGATTTCTCTGACAAATAACATGTCTTCTTTAGTATCTTATAATAACATGCTAAATTGATAAAGGTGTTATGGGCATTTAATCTGCAATTACTAATAGACTATGCATATTATTACTATGCTTAATGTTCCATTTAAATGCATTTAACACAAAAAATAAATTTACAAAACTGAACCAATGACATGTTTACAACAAAGATGTGTTGAGGAGTTTGCTCCTTGTTTAATGTTAACTGTTCTTGCACAATCCACTCATACAACAGTGAAATGATATGTGGAAGGGATGGTTAATAGTGTTCCTTGAGGGAAGGGGGATTGTGAAAGACTTGTTATCATTGTATTGTGTATTTCCAATATGTTTGGTTGTAGGGTAGACCAGGAGAATGAAGGATCACTCACCGATTGCATGATAACCCAGTTTTGAAGGGTCACTGGTTGAGGGGACAGTCAAGGTTCAGATGATTGGGCCATTGGAGGACCCTATTTATTTGTATTAATTGCTATTCAAATTAGATGCATGGATTTCTTGTGAATTATCAGCTGCTATGTATCCTGCAACTGCATCTGTAAATCTGCATATACTTCTTTAGGGTTGTAAACCACTTAGAGATCAAAATAGAGAAACTAAATCAAAATTGTTCTTTGTCTTATTTCCTTTTAACAAATCTCAACTATCAATGATACAATACATTTGATGCCCTAAGCTATCAATACAAATGACGCCTAGCTAGAAGCTCACGGGCTATCCATTTGATAACCACAGTCAACATTTTAAAAAAATGGATATCCAAACATTTGAAAACCAATGGCATGCTTACAAAAAAGGTCAAATAGAACTCCCAACAATTCTTAAACATACTTTATCTGATATGATGAATTGTTAAACAACTAAGGTTGGAGTAGACATAGTTATCACACATTTTTTTGTGTGGTACAAGGAAGATTTAGCTAGGTCAAGTCTTCCTTCATGCTAGCAGTCTATAGAATTAGACCTTTATTAACAATTGATCATATCAGATAACTAGTATGTTTAAGAATTGTTGGGACTGGTCCTTTGGCATGTATTAAAAAAAATAGAATTTTCAACATATTATTATCATTCTATTTCTTTGTTGTAAACATGCCATCGGTTCAGTTTTGTAACTTCACTATTGTATGAGTGGATTGTGCAGGAACAGTTAACATTAAACAAGGAGCAAACTCCTCAACACATCTTGGAAACCATTGAATTCAATAATAAATGAAACCTAACACCAACACTATTCCTTCCATTCACTTCTACCAAGAATAAAGCATTTAATCCATTCAACATTACATATAATCATTAGATAGTTACATTTCCTGACTGTGTAGAGGAACAATCATGACCAAAATGATCAAAACTACTTTCACCCTTGCACAAGCTATTCCAAACTTCAAGTAAAATGAGCAATATGCTATATCAAATCATTCATATTCATAGTAACCATTTGAAGGATCATTTTGTCAATGAACCCTCTGACTATACCCTTGTAGCAGAGAAAGGAAACCTCAAATTAGAGAAAGGAAACTTAGTAAAACTAGTCTATGCCGTTGTTTGTGAGGGTATAGTCATGATAAGTGCCTCTCAAACCTCTCCAAACATGTAATATTTTCTTTAAATACTTTATTTATCTCTTCTAAACATTAACCAAATCAAACCTACATTTGAATCCACACACAATAACCCCAAAATAAAGGGTTTTGTATCCTTTAATGAATCTCAGTCACTAGTAGCGCATGGACAGACAAACCAGTAGTCTCCAAAGCATTCAATAAGTGACTGGATTGTATTTAATACACACTATTCCTTCCATTCACTTCTACCAAGAATAAAGCATTTAATCCATTCAACATTACATATAATCATTAGACAGTTACATTTCCTGACTGTGTACTAGAGGAACAGTCACAACCAAAATGATCCAAACATTTGAAAATAGTGAATCGATATCCTTGAGCACAAGCACCAATAACATCAAATAATGGAGATAAATCATGGGCTAGGGCACAACACCAGTAGAATGCAGTCATTTCAGAGAGCATTCATGATCAAATAAAATGCAATGCATTTGAAATTTGCGGTCGAATATGATGCCAGATGCTCGAAAGATGAAGAAATCACATACCTTCTCTCATGCTTAGCTTTTGCTCCTCTATCCAATTGAAATAAAAATGATGAGGCCATTTCACTTTTTTTTTTCATAGCCAAATCTTCCTTGTACCACACAAAGAACATGTCATTGGTTCAGTTTTGTAAATTTTTTTTTTGTGTAATTAGCAATTGGTAGATTAAATGCAGATAACACCTTTATCAATTTAATTAGCATGTTATTATCATATCAGATAAAGTGTGTTTAAGAATTGTTGGGACTGGTCGTTTTGCGTGTATTAAACATAATAGAATTTTCAGCATATTATTATCAATCTATTTCTTTGTTCTAAACATGCCATTGGTTCAGTTTTGTAGATTTGTGTTTGTGTTAAATGCATTTTTTGTGAGGAGGGGTCTTGTTCTGAGGAGATTGATGAAGATTGTGCACCTCAAAAACCAATTCATAAGGTACCAATCATGTTTCCTATTCACTTATATTTTTGGATTGGTAAATCTCCTTATAAGTTTCATGTCCTTTCTTTTGATTACTATGGATGAGATATATATCTTACATTTAACATTCAAATTCTTTACATTTTAGAACATGTAGTGTGTTTTTTGAGGATTTTACCAAATCAACTTTTAACATAAACCAAAAACACCAAACTGATATCTTTCCCTTTCAACTTGACAAAATATTTTCATTTGACCAATAACTGCAAGCAACTGAATGATAAATCCACATACCTGTATCTTTGTAAAATACCTGGAACATCAAAAAGATGGCTAAGTGGCTGCCGCCATGATTTTTATTACTGAATATGGGAAAAAAAAGCACCAAAAAGAATGGAATAAAAAACATGATTGGTCATTTTAGAGAGCATTCATGATCAAATAAAATGCAATGCCTTCTCTTGCGCTCGATCAGCTTTCAGCCGGTCATTTTCTCCCACTCCTTTTCTCTACAATCAAAATAAAAATGATTTGGCCATTTCAAAATAGTGAATCGATATCGTTGAGCACAAGCACCAATAACATCAACTATTTTGATTTGTGGGTACCCTAATGTTGGCAAGAGTTCTTTTATTAATAAGATTACTTTGCAAGCTTGAATAAGCGATATATTTTGGCAAATGAAGAGTGGAAAGATGATGATATTCCTGAGATCATGGAAGGACACAATGTTGCAGAGAGAATGGGAATACATCTTTCTAGCATGGCCCTGGATCCTTCAACAATTGGGGTAGGATCTAGACCCAGGCTAAAAAGATGTCTTCCTTTCTGTTGTGGAATTATCCCTTCTTTGGCCTCCACTCATTCCTCTTCTCAAAAATGGTTATCTAGAAACTTTGGATATTGTTTCTCATTCATGCATGAAATGTGCTAGTGATCGTATAAAATTAATTTAGGCCTCCAGTATTGATGAGATGTACAAGTGTAAAATGTTTTTGCGAGACTGGGATCAATTTGTTCAGTGTACTAAATGCAAGGCGGTGATTATTCTCAACGATCAACATGTATAAGTCTTCTAGGCCTTACCTAATAGCTAGGACTAAAGATAACACAACTCAAGAGACCATCATAGGTTGTCTCTTTCTTCGGTCTATATTATTGACATAATGTTTTACCTTTCATTAGCTCATCAAATCCAGGGATTTGAAAGAATTTAATAAAATATTTTCATGACAACGTATATTATTTAAGTTGACGTTGCACGAATTTATCTACTTCATGCACTTGTAGACTATGAGGATGGCGATAAAGAAGCATCTCCTCCCATGGCCATGCTTCTTTATCACCATCCTCATAGTCTACAAATGAGCGAAGTAGATAAATTCGTGCAACGTCAACTTAAATAATATATGTTGTCATGCAAATATTCTATTAAATTCTTTCAAATCCTCAGATTTGATGAGCTAATGAAAGGTAAAACATTATGTCAATAATATAGACCGAAGAAAGAGACAACCTATGATGGTCTGTTGAGTTGTGTTATCTTTAATGTGCATATCTGTTGATTTTTTGACACTTTATAATTCATTTTGATGGAAGTGTTGTACATCTGACAGATACAATGTTGGAGAAAAATACTTTACGACAATTCTTGCGACAGTAATGCTATACATCTGACAGGGCAACCTATCGGAGATATGCTACACTACCGTCGCTCTTCCAACAGTTAAAATGTCGTAGATATCAAATTTTCAATAGAATGTTCTGACAATAATGCTATGTCACCGACGAGTTTATCTATTGGAAGTTGGTGGCAGATCTGTCGCTATTCCAATAGTTCTAATGTCAGAAAGGATATCTTTTCGACAGTTAGTTCCGACAGCGATTGTATATTTCTGATAGGTCTTTGTGTTGGAATTCTGATAGATGGACCATAGGAAATGCCATAACAAAGCTGTTATCATGTGCAAGTTTTTGACGTAAAGGGGTGTCAGTAAACTGATGGATCTCTCTTCCATCGCAATTTCCAACGCAAAAATTACGATGAACACATGTCGAAATATCGACAAATTAGAGTTGCAAATCCAACAAATGGTCATCGGAATTTGACCTCAAATTTACTAGTGACATAAGCATATGCACATCCATGGATCTATACAAGGCATTTGAATTGAGTCCAAAATATTTAGTAAGGAGGGATAAACATATCCTAACATGGGTGTTTCCATTTTAAGATGATACACTTTCATTCTCTTTTCTTTGTATATTAATATCTTACCCTAGACACCCAAAAATGGACATACTTGTGAGTTCACATTTAATCATTAATTATGCTTCTATTAATTAATGGTTCTTTAATCATTAATTAATCATCTTATTTCATCTATAAACCCAATCTTTTCATCACTTAATCGTTCCCTTAATATTTATTAAATAATTAATTAACCTCAATTAATTGGTCTTCACTAATTAATTTAATTTAATTTTCATTATCCTATGGTTTAAATAATTTTCATTTATTTATTTAAATCATCTAATTATGCTTCCTAATAAAATTAATTTAATTTAATTTCAATTTCCAATTAATTTCATTTCATCTAATTTCTATTAATTTCATATTGATTTCATATTAATTTCACCTTTCTCATAAATTAAATTTTTAATTCAATTTAAATTCTCAAAAAACTAAAAATCAAGTTTATGAGAAAACTAAAATTTTGAAAATCTAAAATCTCTCATAAATTGAAAAAATCAGAAATGATGAATTTGTAAAATTCTAAAAAATAAAAATAATTCAAAAGTTCAAAAATCATTTTCTTTGTCAAAATTAAGCATTTTAGAAACTAATATCTTTTGAAAATAAAAAATCTCTTCAATTTTTATCTCATCTTTTATTTCCTAAAAGAACTCTCTGCTTTTGAGTTCAAATTGGAAATAAATCTTATTTTCTAGAAGGTTACCCAAAATCTCTCAGTTCTTAATTATCTCATCCACTAGTTTTTATTTTGCTAGATTGATCTCAACTGTTCGTATGATTCTAAAAATCTATATAAACCCTCTCATTCTCATAATGAGCCCGTCTTTGAATCTTTTTTCTTCTTTGCAAGTTTTCATTTCCATCTTTAGCAATCAAATCAATTTTTCAAATCTCTAAGTCTAAATGTTGTCGAATTTAACTCTGGGTGCCAATTAGCAATATTTCAACGGATTGTAGAGAAGCAACATAAACATTTAGGCATTAATCAGAACAGTTTGCTTCAATTTAGTATTTTCATTTCTAATTACTATGTCTCATTTTTGTTGTTTTGTAGGGTTTATTTTATTAGTAGCTTATTTAGACTGATTTTATTTGCTACTAATTTTTCTTCTTGAGTATTGCAAATTTTCCCTACATACATTTTGGTGAGCCTAACGTGAAGAACGATCCAACAACACTTGAAGACAACCCCATCTTACTTCTAGTCTCGACCTTTTGGTCGAGGCTCTTTTTCTTTTATTTTCAGCTTCTAAATTCATAATTTCTTTAATTAGGAAGCAAAAGAACAATAATTTTGGTTATTCTGATCACATTTCCTTTCTTACAATGCTCCTAGAGACCCTGAGAATAGATATTACTAATAATCATAGGGCTATTAGTAGTCCCAGGGTTTTGGAGATGGCCTTGCTTAGTATTATTAAAATGCCCCAAGTTCTTCCTAGAATCTTGGTGGCATCCTTCATGATCAGATATTGCAAGAGATGATTCTATCCTTGGCTTAGTTGGCATGGTGGTATGATTCAAATGACCAAAACCATCTATTGGGGTTTCCCGGGCTCATGTTTTCCTAGATCAATCTTATTTTCTCTCATTGCAAAAGGGGGATTTTACTTGAAATTGGGATTTCCCATAGACCCTTGTTCTTGTCTATAGAGATTTCCTTCAGAGATCTTTTGGCCCTTTGAACCTGCATCAACTGTCATGCCAAGGAGAGGTCTTTGCTCAAGTGTGCCCAGCATTCGCAATATTAGATGAGTGAAGCCCATTTAGGGCTTCAAATGGATTTTAAAGGCATAGACTCTTATTCTCTCAAGAGTACTTTGTCTTATTAAAAAAAAAATTTCCTTTTTCGTGTGCAGAGCATAGAAGTTTGGTATGTGAACCATGTTATTAAACATACTTTTATTTCCTTTAAGTAATTAATTTTAACTTTGTAATTAAATTATTTATTAAATATAGGTAATTAATTAATTCTCATTAATTAATTAACCTTATATTTAATCTTAATGTATCATAAGGTATAATTATTTAATCTCATTTAATTAATCTTAATTAATTCATCAACCCATTTTAACACCAAAACCATATCAAATCATATGACCTGCAACAAGACATAAATTGACTAAATCAAAATGCAATAATCAAGCTCAAAGGGAGGGTTCACAAATGATGTCACATTTATAAATTCAGAGGGTAGTAAATAATATACTTGTCCCTTATTTCATGACAACAAATGACTTAGGTTAGGATTTCCAGACATGTCTGTTATCTCCCCTCTCTTACCATTGAGATGTTGCGATAAGGCACACTCATCCTGGCAATTCAGGGAAGTCAATGCCCAGTACCTAAACTCTTGCATAAAATATGCACACACACACACACACACACACATAATAGACAATGGTAGGGATTAGTTGATCCCGTGGATCTCGCAAAAAAGTAACTACAATTTTGTCCCTCAACCACATCATGCACATCAAACAAAAAAGTAAAACATGCACGTTAACCATACACATTCAAGTATGGGGTCAGTAAAAATATAACATAAATATCAAATCGATCTAGGGATCTAATACATAAAAAAAAGTGGTCTAAAAGGGTCTGGCCATATAAAATGAAAATAAAACTATGAGAGGGGTATTACAGTAAGCTTTCATCAACCTCATTTCCACCCCCTACTAATTGCATTGTGAGATTTGGATTGATATGTGCACTAATTCCACTATCTGATGGGATGAAATCAATGTAGCAATAAACCACTTTTGTAGGGTTAGTGGTGGGTAGCGATGGAAAAGAGAAAGTGCCCTCTTCTTGTTGACCATTCAAATCAACACCTAGCTCCATCATCCCTTTAACCACCCAAGTTGTTGGTATTGATTGTGAAGTAAGAGAAAGAATCTCCTCCATCTTCTCTACCTAGACTTCACCCATATTTTGTAGTGGTTGAATATCGTTGTTTGAGTCCATTTAACAGATCTGAGCTATGTTGTGTGCAACATCTAATGTTGAATTTTTTACACCAAATAGGTTAAACATGTTATGCATTGTCGAAGCATCATCAACCTCGTTAATTTGGAAATAAGTATTGGGTTGCATGTCCTTAGGAAGTGCATTTTGGTTGAGGGTCATAGTCCCATCTTGCTAAAGCCCACCACAATGTAGGAAACCATTAATACTTTTGCCAATGATTTGCTACCTAGTTTTGCAAGTTCTGTTTGCCTAATTTCTACATTGGGGTACTTTTCTAGCCATGAGGCTCTTTCAGATTTGAAGAATGTTTTGAAAAGCAAAAAAAAAACTCACATCTAGGGGTTACAGTTTGTGGGAGGTGTACAAAGGAAGTGTTAGCAGGTCAACATTGAGCATCCTTGCCTTCTGGATGGTTGTTACGACAACATGGCTATGATGGCCATCAAGAATGAGGATGTTCTTGTTTGTAGGGGAAACACCTCCTGGAATTGATCACATGAAGTGGTGCAAATAGTTGAGGAATCATTCTTTTGTCATCCATGCATGTGGATGGGCTTCCATGCATGAACCCGATTTGCAATTGGCAGTGTAATTCTTCAACAACCTTTGCCCCTTAAACAAGTAGAATCCTAGAATTCTTTTCCCAAAAGAATTGACATGTAACATATAATGGCGATCCATTCTCGAATCTTGGGTATGATGTATGAAATACTCATACTTCATTTTCTATCCAGTAGCCTCATTGCCCCATTTTTTCCTTCCTAGACACTAGTCTCATCACAATTCCAAATGTAAGCTGGACCATATGGAGTTTCCTCATATGCTGCCAACAATGAGTCATAGAAAGTAGCTATCATTTCTGCTCTAAGGTTGAGTGCCCTATCTTTTTTGAGGCCTTTAGTTTTCCAAAGTGTGAGCTTTGGATGACACTTCTTAAAAATAGCTCACCAAGACTTTCATGACATCCCATCCTTGAAAGGGTTGGGTCTGGCTTCATAAATTTGAGCAAAAATTATCTTCAAGTTGACAATTTCCAATCCATGACTGATCCCTACCATCTCTTTGCACCATTCATCTATTTGTTCTTCTTTGATTGTTGTAAGGATTGTTGGGGGGGGGGGATTTCTTGGAGGTGGTAATGATACCACCCAACTATTTGGATAGTGTTGTTGTTGGTATGCACCATTTCTTTGATACAGACCTCACTTACATGTCATTTTCCTTTACATCTTTCAATGCCCCTTCCGTATCAGATTGAGACCATAATTTTTGTGGCATTGTAACTTTTGGCAGCCTTCTAGGTGTGATAACTTTCTCTATTAGTGGAGCATCATGGGAATTAATGAGAATAGGAGGAGTTACTCCTCTTTTATGCGAAGGCCACCTTGTGGATGCTCTTTTTTCTTTATAGGAGACTTTGTTGCAAGTGGTAATCTATAAGAAATTAGTACAATATGTATGTTAGTATGGGAAGAAAGAAATACATTTCTCAATAGCTTGTTTAGTCTCTATAAAATTAAAATAATCTTCAAGATGAGTAGAAAATAATTGAAAGAGAAGTTAACCATGGCATGTTGTACAATCATGCTTTCTTGAACAAAATAAGTATGGTCCCCATCATAATGTCTTATCTTTCTAAGACGAGGTCGATGGCAAGTGAACTACTTAGTTAGTCACATAGGCAAATAATAGGGATGACAACGTGTAATAGATGAACACATATATAACAGTTAATAAACCGCATATAACAATTAATGTTATAGGGATTCATAGTCAAATCCTTCCTCATCAACAAGATGGGGTGGTGTTGTAGGGGCGATTACTTTCCAAATAATTTTTTTACTATAGACTTGACAAGGTCTGTTAGGAGTCACATCACTAAGATGACCATGGGGTATAACATACACTTTGGTAAATATCCAAGAAGGATTTGTTCTTCCACAACCCTTCTTTTCCAAGTAGCCTTTTTTGCCATGATAGATTCTCAGAGCTTTCTTAAACCTTTGGGCCAAAATTTTCCAAGAAATATCTATTCAAATATTGGGTTTTCCATGATTCTAAGTTGAGCTTGAATAATGTTGAGAAGTAAGACCTTGTTAATAGGATTTGGTCCCATGAAGAATTGGCCAATAATATGAGCATGGTTCTGAAGCCATAGTTGAGGTTCTCAAATTGGTGGGTATGAGATGGTGACATGCCACTCAGTGTTGAGAATTGATGTAGGAGATGTAGGGAATGATTCCCTAAGATAGCTTAGGATTTATTCATCTACAGGTCATGGAGAGAAGGGTGCAATAACACCTTGACCAGCTAGGTGAGATGAAAATTCAAATAATTTACACTGTCACTTTCATAATTTTGTACAGCTTAATTACATTGATATGTGTGAGTGATGTCAACACTCAGTTGTATCCATGTTCATTCCCTGAATTGTATCATTAGTACTTCTCTACAGGCATTGAATGTTAATGATTTGCAAGGTCATCTGCATAATGTGTGAGAGTTTAAATGTGATATGTGATCTTTACAATAACAGTGTGTTGGAAAAAGGGTAAATATGAATGGAACAAAGTATTTGAAGAGTGATTTACGATGCATTTGAATAGTGATGCATAATATGATATATAAAACCTATTTAACGTTTAGTTGTCAGTATATTATGTTTAACATGGTAGCGAGTCTTAAACAAAAGTAGTATATTTCATGTATACTTACAACATCATTTTTTTTATTCGTCATGTTTGCCATGGTCATGTTATTTGATATGTGAGGAACTAAGAAAAGAGAGATTAAATGAAATGGGAAACTGACTAAGATGATTTGAATAGTACTAATAAAAACTAATTTAGACATGTCAAAAAAAAGGTTTAAGGAACTTAAAACAATGAGAGTACATGAAAAGGGTAAGTAAAATTAACATGCTTTCAACACTAATAATAACAAATCATTTATACATATAGAAAACTAGGGTTTAAAGGATTTTTAAAAAATGAGAGTACATGAAATGGATAAGTGGAACTAACATGAATAGAACAATAATAATACCAATTCATTTATACATGTAAAAAATGAGGGTTTTAAGGAACTAAAAAAGTGAGAGTACATGAAATGGGTAAGTGAAAATAACATGTTTTGAAAACTAATAATAACTCATTTTCATAACATAACATAATATAATCGATTACAAAAAAGTAAGACCTATTTCAACAATATAAATTGATAATACAAGATATTCAAAGACCAAATATGGAGCTCTGCATGTCTAGTGTATTTTGAAACCAACAAGAAATACTGAAATTCGGTTGAACAAAATTTCACTGCTAAAACATGAGAATTGAGAAAAAGAATATGGAGCTCTCTAAATGTAGGTGTAATTTGAAACATTTGAAATACCTAGAATAGAAACCATTCCTCCTCTTCAATGAGTGCAGTGTCTTCTTCCTCCTCTTCGACACCTATTGTTGGTTTGAACAATGATTTGCATGAGATGCTTTGCATTCCATTCGTATGTTTCAAATGTAATCTTTGCAATATGGATGGCCTCATTAATGTGTGTATTGTTCTCAGTTTGAATTTTGAATCTTCCTTCAAATTGCTCATCTATGTTGTTTATGTTGTTTATTGGTGATTTGATTGCCCTTTAATTGAAAATAGTGGCCTTATGTGAATTTTGTTGTCGATGCAGGTGGATTGAACATGAAATGACCAATATGTGTGTGGGTGAGGTGGGAAGATGGCACAGGGTGGTGGCAGTACATGTCACTCAGATGTGACCTTCCCTATAGTAATAATTATTTTGTTAGAGTTCGTTTGCTAATTGTTTTCATATTTCTGGTTCATGGAGAACCATGTGACACTTAAATGCATAATGATTGTAGTGTTATAGGCTTCAACAACCTTGCACGCATAAAATGTTGATTTTTCTTTTCTTTTACTTATAAATAGTTGCTTAGTGTATAAGGCTTAGTTCTGGACACGACATGATGTGTCAGTGCACGATTGATAGATCAAGTATAATCTAGGCGGACTTGTCAGACCGACTCGTTTAGAACATAAATTTTGTACTTTTATATATATAACTTATGTTTAACCCTTAAATGGTATTATTTTTATCTATTATTGTTTATTGTGTGTAACTAACACATTTTGGTAGGTTTTTTTCCATCTGTAGGCCCACAAGTTGCCCAATACTATAGCATGTAGTGGACCTACGCACGTATTGGCATCCCTCCCCTAGATATCCATCGAAGCATAAATAATTGTAGAGTTTTATCATATGATGCAGTCCTAAATAACTTGGTATAAATTTATGAAAAGCTTAAGATCCCCAAAAAAGCACATAAACCATTTAGAAAATGGAAAAGAAGATAAGGTAATGTATTTATGAGCATTTGGAACAAAGTATGAACAATTTTCTAAGTTCCATAGTTACAACATCTTGTAAATTTTTCTTGATTCCCCTAAAAATAAGCTAATGCATTATTTTACAGTTCAACTCGTTACAGAGCTAGAGGCATGGAAATTCTCAAGAAAGCTTTCACAATCTCTTCTCATTTCTTAGGTTACGGAGAAATAATAAGGCATATAATTAATTGAGACCCCAACAGCTGAGATACATGACTTTTTGCAGTGCCTCCTTAAATTGCTTTCTTCTTTGGCAATGGAGACCAACAACCTCTTCAGATTGAGATTGAGTTTTGCGTGAGGAGAAGAATTAAAGTGCTATAGAAGAATATGGAACAACAAATGATAAATATGAGAGCTTCAGTTTCAAACCCTCTTCCCTCAAAACCCTGATAAAATCCTTTGAACTCATTTTTCCCTTCTTCCTTTCTTAGATGAAAAGCTTGAATAAAAATTTCTCAAATGAAAAGAGCTAATATCATGTCCCCATGTTGCTACTTAAATGAATTTTCTACTTAAATTTAAGTAGTAGAGTGTTCCTATGCAAAATAAAATTTGTGGAAAAAGGAAAATTTAGAATCTTTTCCTATTTTTGTGGAGCAACAATTTTTTAACAAATAAAAATAAGCTGTGGGAAAAATGGGGGGGCTGAAAATAAGCAGCAACTGCTTATATTGAAAAAAGCGACACATGTCTTCACCATTTTTCTCCCATCTCCTTTTTATTTGCCTATAATTTTGTTTTCAGATTTATTTGCAAGAGATATGACTAAAAGTATGATTTAAAAATAATATTTAAGAGATTGCTTAAAATTAAGCAACTAACATTACCATCCATGGGGCCACCAACTCCACAAATTGTAGCACAAAAAGTTGAGCAACTACTTCTATGGCAAAAATAAGCTTAAGCAGCGGCATTGGGACTTGCTCTAAGAGATGATATTTGTATTTGGATAGCAAAATCAGGGATGTGAGAAAGATTAAGAAGATCGAGTGGCAAGAGAAATTAGGTGTGACAAAACTATCGACTACTTTGAGCTCCACTTGGATTACCTTTCTATACCTGAAATTTAATTCTAGTGGTTTTCAAACATCACAGGAAGCCAACATAATTGTAATGTAAGCAATTTTCCATAGAGCTTGGATGAGAAAAAGTACATCATTTTTAGTTCCTGTCGTAGGCTGTAGAACTATAGGCATCGACTTGTTTTTAACTAGTGATTAAACTAGTTAATTCCAACAAATAAAATTTCATAATTTCTTTGTCATATCAAATTTTAATATTTGATAAAGTAAAATGCACAATATTTAACTTTTCCAATTTATGAAATTATTTATCTTTGATTTGATTGGTTTAAAAAAATTGAGCGATAAGGATGATTTTTTTGGAAATATTTTTTTGATTGCAATGTTTTGATTATATCATTGACAATAATATTATTATTAGTTTGAATGAAGTATGGGAAACAATATTATGATTTGATATTTGATAAAGTTAAGTTGCAAATTTTTAGTAATATCATATTTTGAGATAAAGTTAAGTTTCAATTTTTTTAACAAAATACTGTAGAAGAAATTTTTTAAAAAATAGAAAGAACTATATATACTAAAGTACATGTGAATAATTTTTTTAATTTATTAATCTTTTAGAAAATATTAATCTTTGTTAATGTTTACTTACGCAATTTTTAACAAAATATAATTATAAAATTAATTTTCTAACAAAAGATTTAGTTTATTTGTTGGGTAAGGCTTAGTGTGCATGGTTCCTTTATTCTTGCCATACTGCTTATTTTTTCCATGTCTACAGTGTTATTGCAGGCACATCTCCGTTATTTCTGCCACCACCTCTATTATCTTCTGAGCATACGGTTTTACTTCGGCCCTTCCAACTTGGTTCACCATTATTCAGTTTATCTGCTCTATTAAATCCCTTCCATCAACTAGGACAAAATATTTAGTGGTGCCTTTTGCTAAATATTTGGTATTACTTTTTGTTCTGTAAATAGTTTTTGTGGTTCAGAATGATGGCATTGATCTAATTATTGTTTCTATTATAACTGGTAAATGTAGATTCTTCTGATTTTGGAATGACTCGCACAACAACTAGACTGGTTTGGTATGCACATCTCGGTAATGGTTAGGCCTAAGATAGAGATTTGTTCTAATAACATGAAAATCAGTGAGAAGGCTAGGTTTTGAAGATGGGGTTTTAGAGTTTATTATAATTCTTTTACTCATTTATTCTTTATATATGTGGAGGTGCTCTTATAGGTATACTTAAAAAATATTGCAAGTGAACAAATGAAATCAAAACAACTTTTCATTTGCCCTCATTTTAGTGGCTTCCTTGTGTTTACTTTGTAACAAAAGTCTCTTTCTCGCAGGTCTCTCTCTCAAGCATTCCTAGTTAGATTTTCTTATTTATCGATCTCTTTTCCCCATCAAATAAATAGTCCTAGTATGTATATTGTGTAGTTACAATGCTCAGAGATTCTATATATCGATGTTAACTCACCATTTTACATTGACTATGATATCACCTAGATTGGTTGTTAGTTTTGCCAAGGTTTTACCTGTTAAACCTCACATTGGCCTCTGACATAGAAAATTTTGTGGGCGAGTTGGGTTTCGATCTGTGGTTGCTCAAATGGAAGAGGCTTTGGATGTCTAAGTTAAAGCTACTACAGGGGCACTAGATAAACCTACAGACTGTATGTTATAGTGTTCTTAAATGTGACTGCTATTCTTTGTTAATTTTTTGGTGCATTTTTAATAATCACGAGCTCAAAACCCTAGTTTGAAACCTATGAAGAAGTAATGATTCCAAGATTCTTTTGTAGAACAAATTTTGTTTAAAAACTAATTAATTGGCAGGTGATGTTTTGTGCCTCAAATTTTTAACATTGTGTGGTGTAGGCTTAGATGGGTTATGCACATTTACCCTATAGTTGTTGCGGTCAATGGTCTTTCCTAATGTTGGGGGTTTTCAAATTTGGGTGCTGAAAAACTCCCATTAACATTGCATCGGAGTTCCTTTGAGATTATTTGTATGTAAGTCTTGTGTAGGCTTATAAAGTCTTGAGTAAGGTTAATAGGATTTCAATTTGCAAATCAAATGTACCCTGTGATTTTTTACAAAAATGTTGTTGATCATACTCTTCATCACAATGAGATGAACTATGTGGAAATTAAATTTATTATTTGAATCGATACTCAATACTAAAGCAAAATCATTCAAGGAGTCAAAAATTGATTGCACTTATGTCAATGGATTCTCCATGCTTCAAATTCTAATATACTATACTAGGTGAAACAAATTAGGATTCTTTGAAATCTAGATGATGGATTGGATAGTTATCTAGGTTTAAGGTAGAGTCTAAAGATCAATTACAAGTTTTTTGTATTAGGCATTGAGTTGAAATAAAAAAGATATCAATGCAAAACACTAAGAAATCAGTTTGAGACAACATTTCTTTGTACATGAGGGTTTTATCTGTATGCTTTTATGATTATTTAAAACAAACTACTGTTTTGGTCTAGCTTAGGAAAGTTAAGATTCTTCAAGCAATGTTTGGGTTTTTTTTGGTAGCGTTAAAATAAATGAAAATGTTGTCATTTCCTGTTAGGGCAATATCTTCTGAATTTCAGAGGCATCTCTCCTTGTAACCTGGCTATTAGATTCATCTACTTATTTTATTAATGAGGTAATTTACTATATATTTTCAAGTAAAAGAAAAGTTGTTTGGAAACACAAGCATAGTTGATAGGCATTGTTGATAGTGTGTGGTGCAAGAGCACCTTGTCCCCTAAATGCTTTCAAAGGGAAAATTGTAGACATTTGAATTTTCAATTATAAAAGCATTGTGCAATCATAATTAATGTGTTTAAAGCCTCAAAATAGGCTTCTAATGCTGAGAAATGTAAAACTTGCAAAAATTTGCAAAGTTGTCAAACTAGGAAGTTCAAAAATATACTAAAGAACAAGAGTATGAAAGTTTAAGGGGGGAAAATAGAATGTTTGATTGGTGAATATGATGAGCAGTTACAAAAATACTTGAAAAATTCTTTATAAGTGTTTGTAAGGAAAGCAAAGAGGCATGCATTGTAACCCGAACCTGAAAGTAATTCTATCAATACAAATTACACTATTTTGAGCAAAATCGGAATTTCTTTCTGTTAATTGTTAGTTGAATAATCTGAAAAGAGGTATTAAGCCTTGAATCTTATTGAATCAAGTAGCATAGTGAATTTCCTTTTATTTGCAACCTTCTTGAGTGGAATCGATTATTTATTTATGTATGTGTGTGTTCATAGTGTATATTTTAATAATTGAAAGCATTGTTTACATTAACTAATTTATTTTGAAAAAAAGTTATTTGAAAAACAATTAAATTTTTCATTAACAATTTAATTTTTTTTCAAAAACAATGTAATTTTTTTTCAAAAACAATGTAATTTTGGTAGGAACTAAGCTGCTCTGCAGCCTTGTTTAAAACATTATCTGTGCACAACTCACTCAACTCTATAATAAACAATATTTGTGCATCTTAAGAAGGTTTCATTAGGTAACTTCATTTTTTTTTAATCTTTTGATGAATTAACTCATTATACTCCCCAAAATATATGTTGCTATGTGTAGGTTGAAGGAAAACCTCCTATTTATGATCTTTTCTAGTATGTCATCTTAAAGCTTCATGAATTACATGATAACTTCATCATTTTGAAACCATATGTTAAGTTTAGTTTTATAATGTGAGATTTTTCTCAATCACAATAATGAAATAAAATTACATTTCAAATGCATGATTTCATTTCAAATTCTAATTAAATGAACATTTGAATTCGTTATGCACATAGCCTAAAAATATAAGAATTCTACCTCAAGCTTAAAGATAATTAACTATGATACATAAAACCCCTTGAGTCCATCCAAATTCCTAAATTGAAAACTAATCGAACCCAAATGTGGGAAGGTGACTAAAATCCAACATTAGGGTATTCATGTCTTGGAAATACAACTATTACTTGGACTTTGAAGTTTCACGAAGTTGGAAAACATAGAAGAAATGAGGTTTGTTTCTCATGCTATACTTGGGCATTTATACATCCTTAGATATTAGGTTGTTACTCAATTCTAATATACATAGAGACCCAAGTCTAAAAAGAACAAGGACACTTATCAATTAAACCTTTAAATGTGAGTTCCCTTTAAACCCCCACCACATAAATATAACAATAAGATGTGATATTTTGGACAAAACATGACATAGCAAAGGATTGAACACATGAAAAGAAAAAGGGACTTTGTGTTGAATGACTCAAATGAGAAATGGGGAAAATAGCCACTAGCCACCATGAGTGTTAAAAATGAAAATCAAGTCATGTGATAATGTGGGAACTTGATCATGACAATGCAAACACAAGGCAATAATCCAAGTAAAAGAAAATATAATTTTAGTGTTTGATTTTCTAATGGAATGTATTGAAAGGAAATTAGAGCTTAGATTGATTATCAATAACAAAGTTCAATTACCAAAAGAATAAAATGACCATGACAAGTAATCAAATTAATAGATTGTTAATTAGATGAATTGGTAGATTAGATGAAATGAAAACAAATTAACTTGAAAGTATGCTAACAAATTATATTAAAATAAACCTTGATCAATAAAAAATCAAATTTAAAATATTTGTTATTCAAGACATCATATTTTCATACTCAATAATGTTTAGTTTTTTATATTTTTGGATTCAACTACATATGAATTATTTTACATCAACATTTTGGATCATATACCATGATCCATCATCGCCGAAGAAGAAAAATAATTATTTGCAACCGGATAAAAATAAACCAAGGCTGGGGGAAAGGTGATTATTACATGCAATTGTCAAGTTTTTTTATTATAAACTTTGAATCACATGTAATAGTCATGTTTCCCCTCCTTATCCTTTTTAATATGATCTTGGTTTGCAAATAATCATATTTATCCTTCACCTCTCTATCATCTTGATGATTGATCATAGAGCGTGATCCAAAATATTGATATAAAATAATTCTTACATAATTGAATTATGGAATACCATACAGTAAATAATTGCTCTTATTTAATATCATAAAATTGAAAACACAAACTCCAAATAGATTTATATTAAGTTTTTTTCAACTATGAAAATGTGTTTTGATTTAAATTGATAATCTCCTTATACATACAACGTTTTAATGTAAAACAATGTAAAAGAAGAATTACATGAAAAAGTTGTATGTTAAGAAAGTTGAGAAACTCACTGCTTCCACATCAGCATTGATAGATTGAAACAAAGATAAGGTTATGGATAGATTTGGGATTTAGAAGTGAGCATTTGGAACAAAGTATGAACAATGGTGGAAGTCGCTGCTACCATGTGGAGTACAGACAAAGCTACTTCACTGTTTGACATAATGCCTCAAAGGGCTGTAACGATTGCAGGATATTTCAGAAGGGATTTTTTCAAGGAACTTTTGAAACTTTTACAATTGTCAAGTGTAGACTATGGCAACTCTGAAACGAGGATTGACATGAATCACAATGAAAAGTATATAGGGGTTTCACCCGATGTATAAACTGCAAATGCTACGATATTATTTGATAACATGGCTCAAAGGTATGTATTGTAGGCAGAGACATACAGAACAGTTGATAAAGCTTCGGAAACTTTTCAGTAAAATCAATTTACACGCAAAATGTCTAACATTTATGCAAACTTTGGAATCGCAAACGGACGCACATAAACTGTTTGACAAAATGTCTGACAGAAATTTGATCTCAGGGTATGGATGATAGGTAGAAAATGAAAACTTAAAGCTTTAGAACAGAGTACGGGATCTCTTAGTGATCAATCTTATTGTCTTGTATTTGCGACCGACCCGATAGAAATGTATGCAGAAATGTGGAAGCACAGAAAAGATATGTGGACCGTTTGAGTCCGTTTGAAATAATGCCAGCTAGTAGGGCGCACATTAAATGGATGTGAACAGGCTTTAGAAACTTGAGAACATTACGTTTAATTTCATGACTTCATCTATTGCTAATAATGCTTGCCAATGAACATATAAACATACGAACAACTGAAACAAACAATAAGGATATGCAAAAAGCGTAGCATTCCTTGTGTTGAGAATACGAAGTTGTCTATAGTGCATTTCTTTTCATGATATAAGAGCTTCCCAACAACAAAGTGTTAGAGACAAGTCAATTTATGAAGTTCTCAAAAATGATTTAATCACAAGGAAGATGAAAATAGATCCTTGATTTTATTTATTTTTTATTTCAAATGGTTAAACTTCATGATTGACTATGACTTTTAGCTAGTTTCAATAGTATATGAGTTAGCTTTGTAAAAGATAAGAATCCTTGGTGAGAAAGAACTAGTTATATGATATGGGAAATAAGTTTTGGGAAAAATATATGGAGGGAAACACATATAAAAGTACATCAACTGTTGAAAAGAAGAATAGTTGTTGCTTGATTGCAAATATTTTTATATCAAATTATAGTCTTTTTCTTTGTTCTTTCTCAAATCAATTTTTTTTGTTTTTGAAGTCCTAGAGTTGTGTTGACACTTTTGGATAAGTTTGTGTTGATCTAGAGGTCCTAGAGGAGAATCCCTACTTTCATATTGACCACACTATAATATCTCTTGCTTATCTTAAATTCTCTCATGTCAACCACACAATAATATATTGTACTTATCTTATTAGATGCCTTTATCGAATCAGTTTTTAGACATTATTTATACTGATATCATTTTTTTTGGAGGGGATAATATCTTGTGCTTATCTTAAATTCTCTCATGCCGACCACACAATAATATCTCGTGCTTATCTTATTAGATGTCTTTATCAATCAGTTTTCAGACATTATTTATTCTGATATCAATTTTTTATTTTAGAGGGACACGATGCACCCATTATTATGCAACTACAGATGATTTTGAAGATTTCTTTTGTCACAAAATATCTCAATGATTTCCTTTTGTTTATATATATATATATATATATATATATATATATATATATATATATATATATATATATATATATATATATATATATATATATATATATATATATATATATATATATATGCCCAACCAGGCTGGAATTTGATGGCCGTATTGACGGTTTTTCCTCTTTTTAATCGTATATGACGAACTAAAAATTTATTGGACCGTACACATTGATATGCTAAATTTTTACAAAATCGTAAGTTTGACACTTAAGATTTTTTAATAAATCATCAAAAATGGTTATAGACAATATAATATATAAATATATTATTATATAATATGTATGACATATATGTATGATAAATATAAGATATTTTATAATATATATGATTTTATTTTATTAAAGTATGTTAATATTAATTTATAATCTTTTAAAAATAGAATATTATGTTTCTAATTTATTTTTATATATTAATATTAATTTAGAATTTTTATAAGATAAAATATATGAGTTTTAGAAACTAATAAATATTATTATTATGTAACATATATATTTTATATTATTTTTATCACAAATAAATATTTTACATAATTTTTTATTTTTTATTTTTATTTTTATTTTTGATCAATAAACGGCCGAAGCCTTGATTTTATCTATTTAAAATTTATTTTTTACATTTTCCTCCGTTCGTGCGGGCACTGGTAGGAAAGAACGGGGAAGAAAACCTCCAGTCTGGCCCGGGACTTTTGTCCAGAAACAAATCAAGTTTAGAGTTCCTACCAGCGTAGGATTACAAAGCTCCACTTGATGGAGTCGAAGAGGGCATTCCCTCTTTAGTACAGATTAATGGAGGCATACCTCCATGATAGTGAACATAAATATATTAATTTTTTATATACAATGGTCTTTTAAGAAGAATTGATAAGCATTCCCATCCTGTGTCGTACATTTATTTAGATTGAGATTACATATACCTTGCTCTTATCTTTAGAACTAATGAGCCTTCCTTTAATTTTAACTGTGCTTTTGAAAAATCATGTTATTTTCTCTCATCCTCGCTCTTCGAGTATTTGTCTTAGCTTTGATAAGTTCTTGAGCCTCTTTTTCTTTATTTTTGCCTTTTTGGTCTGTTATGCTTTCCCTGTATACCTGCAAAATAGAAAGACACCATGCAACCTCTATTCTCCTAATCCACAGTTAATTAATCATTTTCATGATCCAATCCTCATAAAGCTAGTTCAGGTTAGGTATTGATGAAATTAGGGAATTTCAAATCTTAATCCATGAGTTAGTCTACTAAATAAAACATTACAATCTGAGTCCATTTCTATTGACATTCATGCTATGAACATAAGAAATTTATGGGTACTTTACGAATCTTTTAATTTGTCATAACATTTTCTGTTTTAAAGATTATCATTTTTGTGATCGATGAGACTTCATTGTAGGTTGGCATGCCCTTAATATATGATGATTGTTTTGCCTAAATGAGATGTTAACTTCTTACATTCCCTATCTTGAAGTCTGCTATGTAAGAGGGCAGTATATATATATATATATATATATATATATATATATATATATATATATATATATATATATATATATATGTGTGTGTGTGTGTGTGTGTGTGTGTGTGTGTGTGTGTGTGTGTGTGTGTGTGTGTGTGTGTGTGTGTGTGTGTGTGTGTGTGTGTGTGTGTGTGTGTGTGTGCGTGTTTGTGTGTGTATTTTTGCATTTTTATACTATACTCGCAAATGTATCTATACTTGTTTACCTTTAAATTTATTTACATTTATTTACATCTAATCTTGATTTCCTATTTTGAAATCATTTTTCTTCACCTTCCGAGTTCTTCTTTCAAACTCTCATGAATTTCTTCAATTTCTTGCCCGTCAGCTCCTAGGTTAGCTAACTTATCTGCATCTATATTGCCCTCCCTGTAAATGTGATTCACTGTATAATCTCCTATAACTTCAAGAGATTCCAATATTTGTTCAATAGCACTATTTAGTTTCCAGTTTGGCGTTCTACCCTGTCTTATTGCATTTATAATAATAGCTGAGTCTCCTTCAATTGCAATTCTTTTAAGCCTCCATTTTTTGCACCAAGCCAGACCTAATCTTATAGCTTCTATTTCAGCTTCGTTATTTGTCTTAATTCCTATAGGTTTTGCTAACCTTCCTAATAACTTTCCTTCCGCATTATGTAAACATATCCCTATACCCACCACCCCTGGGTTTCCCCTAGCTGCCCCATCAAAGTTCAACTTAATCCATCCTTGCTCCGGTGGTTTCCATTTACAATTTGCCCTTGATAAGGATTTATTGTCAATGCTAGATCCAATCCAAGGAGGAACTTTCAAGCCATACCACTTCTTTCTCTGGCTGTTGTCTTCTAGTGAGAATTCCATCATTGATTGTCCCAGCATATTTCTATTGTTTGTAATTTCTACTATATTTGCCTCTAATTTGTTCAAAAAACTCTCAATGTTCATCCTTTTATCTTGAAAAATCCTACGGTTCCTTTCCTTCCATAATTCCCAGATTAACAGAGATGGGATTATGTATCTCATTTTACTGTATAAATCCTCCTTACATGATCTTTGCCATGAAATAAAAACTTCTGTGATATCATTTTGAAGAGCAATCTTCAGATCTAATTTCTCCAGAACCCAAAGCCAGCATTTATTGGCATACTCACAATTTAACAAAATATGATTAATCGTCTCACTTTCTTTCTCACACAGGGCACACCTAGAAGGACCATGGTACCCTATTTTTTCAAACCATTCAGCGGTGAGAATCCTTTTCTGTAAAGCTGCCCATGAGAATAGACCTGCCTTAGGAAGACAATTTCTATTCCAACATAGATCAATGGGAAGACTAGTGGGTGGATTATCTAATCCAGAAATAACTTTGAAACCTTCTTTTGAGTTGTATACACCACTCTTTGAGGCAGCCCATATAATTCTGTCCTCCCCAGAGCATGGATAGAAGTTTCGTTCTTGTAGAGCCTTGTTAAGTTTATTCTGGAAATCAAGGGGAAGTCTGAGTTCCTCTAGAGATTTCCATGCCCAGCTGCTACCCTCACTATTATTGATTTGTGAAAAATAGTCTTTAACCCGCTCTCCCTTACTTTGTTTGATTAGTTCAATTAGCTGATCGTTCCCAAGAATTTCACGTAGGGCCGATTTTCCACCCCATGAGTCATCCCAGAAAAGAGCCTTATCCCCACTTTTCACGTCCCACGAAAGGGACTCTAATACTATGTCTTTACATTCTTTTATGAAGTTCCATATGCGTGAGCCTATCGGATAATTATCAGAATGACAAACACTTTCCTCCTCTTCTCCTAGTAAGTATTTATATCTTAGTATTTTAACCCATTTTGCCTTTGGGTTTTTAATCATTCTCCATACTAATTTCGCCCCTAAGGCCTTGTTTTGAAGTGTAAGGTCTTTTATTCCCAAACCTCCTTCTTCTTTTGGCTTACAAATCTTATTCCAAGCAATTAAAGCTAGTTTAGATTTCTCCTCCGACCCTTGCCAGAAAAATCTCCTTAACTTTCGAGCAATCTCCTTATTAATACCTGTCGGGATTCTCATGCTCATCATCTGATAGATAGGAACTGCAGAGAGGACTGACCTGATCATAACAGCCCTTCCTGCATTTGATAACCATTTACCTTTCCATTGATCTAGTTTCTTGGAGATATTTTAAATTGTGCTTTCCCATAAGTGATTTGATTTGACCCCCTTATCCAGAGGTAAACCTAAATATCTACATGGGAAGAAACCTTCTTTGAAGTCTAGAATACGTTTAATCTCATTCTTTCGTCTCTCTTCAGTATTGATAAAAAAAATTTCTGATTTTTCCTCATTTATACATTGTCCAGAAGCGTTAGCATAAGTTTTTAAAATTTCTTTGAAAGCTTGAGCTTCTTCTAAAAGCGCTTTTCCAAAGAGGAGATTATCATCGGCATATTGTTGATGAGTAGTAGCCTCGACTCCCAAAGTAATCTTGATTCCTTTAACCTTATCCTCTTCCTGAAGTTTCTTGATACCTCTCCCTAAAGCTTCTGCCATAATAATGTACAAAAAAGGAGATAATGGATCTCCCTGCCTCAAACCTTGAGAACAGCTGAAAAAGCCTTCAGGAGACCCATTCACCATAATTGAGAAGTGAGGGGTGGAGATGCATTCAAAAATCATATTGATCCATTGTTTTGAGAATCCAAAAGCTTCCATACATTTACACAAAAATCTCCAATCCACTTTATCATACGTCTTACTAATGTCTAACTTAATCAACATACTCGGATCCTTATTATTCGTTACTGAATGTATAGCCTCATGAGCAATAATCACTCCATCCAAAATTGACCTATTAGGGACAAATCCTGTTTGTTCTTCGGATATAATCAATGGAAGAAGTTGTTTCATTCTGCCTGCCAAAGCTTTTGAGAAGATTTTATACAAAGTGTTGCACAGGGAGATAGGTCTAAACTCATTAAATTTCTCTGCATTGACCTTTTTGGGAATAAGAGCAATGAATGTGTTATTTAGCTCTTTAAGAATATGTCCTGAGTTTCTCATTCCCTCTAGAGCATCAGTAATTTCCTTGCCCATAAATGACCAACACTTTTGAAAGAAAAAAGTTGGGAATCCATCAGGACCAGGGGATTTATCCGGGTTCATTTCCTTTACAACCTTGAGTATTTCATCTTCTGTAAAAATATTTTACATAATTGATTATATATTATTATTTTAAAGAATCTTTTTTATATTAAACATATAATTTTAGAAACTTGTTTATATTTATATTAATTTAACATTCCTTTTAAATAGAATATATGAACTTAGAAACTTGCCTAGTTAATTTGATATTTTTGTGATTTTATATCACAAATAAAAACTTCTAACATTTAAATTTTAGTGTATATTATTATTAATTTAGAAACATGCATGATTTTTTGAATATACGACTCATTTATAATTATTATTTTTATTATTATATTTAGAATTATCTTTAAATAAAATATGTGAATTTAGAAACTTGCTTCTGTAATTTTGAGATTTTTGCATCTATTACTAATTTATGCTTATTTTCTAATTTTACATTCTTTGTATATATATAAAAAAAATTATATCACCAAAATTTTCATTTCTTATCAAGAGACAATTGCATCTCAATTTTATTGTAGCTTCAATATTTTTCTTCTTCATCATATTGAATCACAGAAGGTAACTACTTCATTATACAATTATATTCTAAATTATGTTATGTAATTTTCCAATGATTGTATACAATAATTTTTTAGAGATAGTTACTAATACTATATTGGTTTTTGCAGGTACCTCAAAAATGTCTTCAAAGAGAAGGAAACGAGCAGCTATTGGAGAAATGTACATGTGGTCTGGAGAGAAAGATTCAAGAGTTTCTGGTAGTTCATTGTTAAATCAAAACGTACAATCTCGTAATAATAATTTGAAAGAAACATTTAAGGAAGTTTTTGGGTCTTCTTCAGATCATGATTTAAATGGAGATGTAAATCAATTTAGGGAAGGGGATAGTTTTAATTATGAAATTGAAGACAGATCAAATATTATTAGTCAAGGGAAGGAAAAATTACAAGTTAAAAGAAAATTTTGAATGGGATGGCTAGAAAAATTTGTGTGGTTAAATTATTTTAATCATGATGGTAACATAGTAATGAAATGTAATTATTGTGAGAAGTATAAGATGTCAGGACCATGGGGCATAGGGGATGGATGTACTAATTTCCAATGTGATGCTCTTGTTACTCATGAAAAATCTTGGGTACAAAAAGATGCTCAAGAAAGATGGATTAATGCATCAGAAAGAAAGATAAAGTCCATTCTTAATCATATTTTAGAGATTGAAGATGCTAATAGAGAAAGAATAATAACCACAATGAAAACAACTTATTTTTTTTGTAAGGAGGATTTATCTTTAGCTAAATATGAGAAAATATGTAAATTTCTCATGGATTTAGAAACTCCTAATATGCCAAAATATCAGGACTACTCTGCATACACAAATCGTAAGGCTGCCAATGAGTTTCTTTTTGCATATCAAAATATCTTGAGCAAATTCGAATAGATGAGATGTTGAAAAGTCCCCTTTTTGACTAATGATTGATGAAATTACTGATCAAAGTTTAGAGAAACATCTTATTGTTTATGCAACTTATTTGACTTCAGAGGGTAATGGGACACCAGTTTCTAAGCTTATGAAGATAATGAATGTTCTAGATGGTAAAGGGAAGACTATATATGATACTATCAACCAATTAATGAATGATAGAGAAATTCCATTAACAAAAGTAATAGTTGTATCAATTGATGGTGCTTCTGCAATGATTGGCTGTGAAAATGGATTTGTTTCTCTTATGAAATAAAATATTCCAAATCATATTTCAGTACATTGCATAGCTCACCGTGAATCATTAGCAGCATCTGATGCTTCTAAAAGGATACCTAAGTTACTATTTGTTGAAAAAATAGCAAATAAAGTGCATTCATGGATCCAAAATTCACCAAAAAGAAATAATGAGCTAAATGATTTACTTAGAATTATGCAAATTGATGTTTTGAATGTTTTGCAGATCCACACAACTAGATGGCTATCCAGAGGAGAAGTCATAATAAGACTTGTGAAGCTTATGCTAGCCATCTTAGCTTTGTGGAAAAAAGATAAGAAGCATTCATCATTATATGAAAAGACAAGGATTTATTCTATTCAATTTTGTTTGCACATGCTTGCTAATGGTTTGGGAGAACTAAATAAAGTGAATAAGATTTTTCAAGAAGAAAATGTTGACATCATAGTTATTGGTTTGTCTCTTGATGAAGTTATAGAAAATTTATATAGATGGTTTTTGAGAAAAGGTACATTTGCAGAAGGTACAAATTATCTTTCAAAATTCTTGATTGATTCTCAATTTGGATTTATTGAAGTCAAAGAAGAAGATGTTGTAATTGATAAGCATAAATTATTAAATATTCCTATTCCAATTGAGGGATTTCAGTATGGGGATGTAGAGAATAATTCCATGAAACCTAGTGTTAAAGGAACACAAGAAAGTTGTCAACACTTGACAGAAGGGTATATTAAATCTCTCATTGATTGTTTGAATGAAAGATTTCTAGATCTTCCTCTTTTTAATGTAGAAAAAATCTTCATCCCTTCTTATCATCCATCAGATCATCAATCTCAAGATAGTATCCCAGAGCATTGGCTTGATAAGCTTCTCCAACATTTGCAGCATACTAGTCTTCAAGCAATGTTAATGAAGAATCCACATTTGATGTTAATGGTTGCAAAAGGGAGATAAACCCTTTTGTTGATTCATTACATTTGAGTTGTGAGGGTTTCAAAATGAAAGATGCATGGAGAGTCTTTCGTAACACAGAATATTGGCATAGAAGATATCCTCATATGATGAAGTTATGGCAGGTTGTGCTTACTATTACTGCAAGTACTATTGATTGTGAAAGAGGATTTTCAAATAAAAATATCACCAAAGATGTCAGAAAGTCAAAGCTAAGTTTGGATACAGTAGATGCATTAATGAGAGTATCCTTAAATCGATTTGAAACAAATGATGTAATTGGAATGAAATATATAAGATATGGAAGAACACAAAATCAAGATGAGTTTTTGACCTTTGATATTATTAGTTTATGTTTTGTATCCCAATTTCAAATGAATCAAATAAAATAATTTTTCTTTCTAGATTAGATTATTAGATGTTTTACTTTTGAATGACCTTTTAAAAGATTACAATTTATATTTAAAAATTAGTTAGTTTCAATTATATATAATAATATGTGTTTTAAAATAGTAATTAGATTATTTGCACTGTTTTATTAAGAATGAAATATATTTTATATTTAATATATGTTTTACAAGTTATATTGATAAAATATCTAAATTTAAAATAATTTATTAAATTATTCATAAATTAAAAAATTTGACAATCAATATTTTTCTTAAAACGTAAAATGAAAGGCAGTAAAATGATCAAACCGTCATAAAAAATTCATATGACAGGGTGACCGTCAAATTCCAGGCCTGAGACCAACCCACAGGAGAATATTTTAAAACAACTAGGGTTGTAGCCCAACGGGCCCCACCCAAAACCACTCATTACAATTCATAGTTTGAAAGGTAGTGGAAATTGGATTACGTTTCCTGGTACACTACATCGCTGGAAAGAAAACCCAAGCATAACTGACTGTAGCTGTTGGTTTTGTTGAATCGAACACACTCTTTTTAATCTTCATCACATGCTCATTTTTGCTATCCAAACACACATATCATCTCTTTCCTCTTTTCATCTAAGAATTTTTTATTCAAGCTTTTCGTTTGAGAAAGTAAGAAGGGAAAAATGAGTTCAAAGGATTTTATTAGGGTTTTGAGAGAAGAGGGTTTGAAGCTGAAGCTCTCGTCTTTATCATTTGCCACTTTGTCTTCTGCTACAGTGCTTGGATTCTTCTCCTCACACAAACCTCAATCTCAATCTCAATCTGAAGAAGTTGCAGATCTCCATTGCCAAAGAAGAAAGCAATATGAGGAATCACTGCAACAAGTCATGTATCTTAGTTGCTGGGCTCCCAATTGATTATTCGCTCTATAATTTCTCTGGAAGCTCATAAAATAGAAAGCTTTGCATCTGATGTATATATATAGAGGAAAAGGACTTCCAGGGCTCCAAATCCACAGTGAATTTAATTGTAAACTAATGTATTTATTTCATTTTTGGGCGTAAAAGGAAAAAGTAAAAGGTGTTGGAAGGTTTTATTTTGGGCCACGGCCATAGATCCTCCCTCATCGACATTCAATTATATTTTTCTCTATTTTGTAAATATGTTCAGTTCCACAAAAATTATATTGAATTCATTTTTTTGTTGAATTCGATTTGCTTCATTTGGGGATGGGGCTCTCTTTTCTCTCATGATTATGTAAAACTTAAAAAAGAAGATGGGTTCATTTAGAAAATTCAATGGCAATGTATTTTTAACAGCTCCCTGAATTGACCTACAAAAAATCATGGGTTCAAACGTTATGTTCAATAGTTCTAGTGAGGCGTCAAGCGGTTAATGTCTTTACTGCTGTCCTTTATTAAATTTCAGCTCCGTATGCTTATTACTGGAGATGTAGCAGGCAGTACATTTTATCTTCTTTTCAGACCAAATAAGAAGATAGGATAAGATAATTTTTAATATCCATGAGGCTAAACATAGTCTATGGGACAGCCTCACAAATTAAGTCAACTTTAATAACTCAGTTCTTTTTTTGTGCAAGTTGACGATGAGCACTCCCAACTTCTCAATGCACTCCTCATTGAAAAAATTATGCCAAGAGTTAGCAAAAAAATAACTACAACTTTGTCCTTGTTGTCCTTATATGCATCACATTCTAAAATAAAGTGTTGTTTGGTTTCTACAGTCCCATAATTTCAAAAATGTTAGTTCTTATGTACACTTGTTGAAGTTGATCACATGTGGGATTGAACTCATTGATGTAATATATTTTCTTCCTTCCAAGCCCATTTCCCCCATTTCTCTTGTAAAATTTCTCCATGACGAAGACCTTTATTTCTTTGTTATTTGTGGGGCACATATTGAAATGGATATTCCATTTACTCATCCACTTTATGTTTTGTTTCATCCACATTTTTTTACATTCATACAATATATCATTAAAGACAACTTTAGGCCATCTGGGTATGTGCAAGAAGATGAGGGGCCAAAAAGTGGCGATGTGAAAAATATTTACTTTTCACTCGTCCAAAAGCGCATGAAAGTGCTTGTTGAATTTTTAGTAGGCCTGGGTGTCAGTACACCTGGGCAAGCCTGCCACCAAAGCACATTCCTAATTGGGTACCCAAAAATATCGGGTACCCGATAACTGTGGCATATATCCCGCACCTGCGAGCCCTATTCTTCATTTCCTAGCATGATTTTATCATTTTCTAGCCGCGGTTTTCTGATACCCGATATATTTTCGGATACCTAATATTCGAAACATCAAATTTGACTTCAAGCATATTTGGTAAGTAGTTAATTGTATATTTTTATTAATTTATTTCATTTTCATTGTAAATGTAGTGTTTTTTTTTAAAATAGGGTTTTGTATTTATATTTGTAATAATATTTGAAACTTAGATTTGTTTTTTATTTAATCAGGCATGGCTGACAACAATGAAGAAAATAACCCTCCAAATAACAATCCCGAAAACAATCCCCCATATCTAAACCCTAAATCTTTACAAGATTTGATAGAAGAAAATTTGAACACAATACAAGGTTTCCAAAACACGTATCAAAATATACCTACATTAGCTCCCATGCTTACCACACTAAATAAAATTGTTGGAAATTTGACACACTCATGCAACAACATAATGCTGCTCTTCATTGGTGTGATGATATGCACGACCAATTTGATGACGGGCTTGACCATGATGGGATTGCAGCCCTTAATATAACTAAGGAAGATATAGCTGCCCTTTTTGTCGATCCTAAAACCGGAATACCAGCTGACCCCAAAAAGCCCAAATTATCAATAAAATGGTGCACAAATGAAGCAATGCGCACAAACTTTTGGGATCGCTGGTGGATGGTTTTTGATAAACCACCATATAGCAATTTGGAGGTCCCATTTTATTTTCTTAAAAAAATGTATGCTGAGTTTGTGCTTGGTCAACCTGTTGATTATTGGAGTATGAGGCCCAACATGGGCATAGGTGGAGGAGCTCCTCAGACTAGGCCATCTTCCCAGCGCTGAAAGGCCACTACCTTTGTCCCCCCCACTGATGTTGCACCCCCTCCTTCAGTGCAGCATCCTGATATCATTAGAGAGGCTGCTGAACAGACTATTAGGGCAATTCATTTACTGAGTGATCAGTTGATCACATAGACTAGGTCAGTGTTGCCTCCTATGGATGCTGCTGGTGCATTGACATCTCGTCAGAGTTCACATGTATACGAGCCCCATATGTGCATTATGTGCAGGCATATGTGCCTCGGACCACTTACTAATTCTGATATATATATCAGTTTCATGATATTGATGAGGGAGATACAGGAGAGGCTATTGCAAAGGCTGCAACACCTCATGGAGCATCTACATCTCATGAGAGTGCTCAGGAGGTGCACGTAGAGCCATTGACTCCTATTGATACAGTAAGAGTAAACATTTATAATAAATTTGTCACATGACTTATTTAATTTAAAAATAATTTATTTATTTAGATTAGTTTTTAATGATTGCATGCACTTATGTATATATATTTTTTCCATTTATGTTCAGTCGATGACACGGGAGGAGGTGAGACAGGTGGATGAGTCCACACTTTCGGCCATTTCATTTGGCCTTGATGACTATACGGTATATTATAAATTATGAACCCATTAGTTTTTTTTTATATCATTTGTGTACATGCTTAAATCTCTATCAATTAGAGCAATAAAATTCATACATTTACTAATATATATTGTCATCTTATTGTGTTCTTGCAAGCTACAGCCAACATCAGTGGGGGGCGTGAGGGGGTTCCTTCATTAGGTGTCGACAAAGGAAAGGTAGTTAATTGTTTAAGATTAATTATGCATGCATATGTATGCCACTTGTGTGTAGTAATAAATATTTTACTTGCACTTTATTGTATAGGGTGTGGCTATTGATGATGTCCCGACACCGGTTCGGCGGCGTATGGTTACAGGCATCTCGATTCGGAGTGATAGCCCGATTGTACATAGACTTTTACATATTGTTATTTGTATTTTGTAACTAGGGTTGCTATGATGAAGTACATTGATATATAATTGACAATCTTTTTACTCTCATAGGTTACTCCGACTGTGAGGGAGGTCCCACGAGAATCTTTCATTTCTTTGTTGACCCAGCCCACTATTCCAGAGGAGGGATCACCAGATGTAAGTTTTAATTTTAGTTCAATCAATTTGTAATTTTATTATGCTATCATCCTATTTTGTAGATTATTACTCTATGTTGCACTAGTCTACTAATCTCATTATTGCAAATATATATTTATAGGTCAGAGTTGGTATTGTTGGCATGGTCCCTTCGCTACCCAGGACTTATGTTAGGACACCTGATCATGGTAGGCGATCGAGAGACCAAGTACAAATTTATTTGTATTCAGTTATAATTTTAATTAAATTAGTGTTGAAAATTATGAATTATATATATATATATATATATATATATATATATATGTATATATATATATATACATATATATATGTATATATATATATATACATATATATATGTATATATATATATATATATATATATATATAGTATATATATATATTATATATATGTATATATATATATATATGTATATATATATATATATGTATATATATATATATGTATATATATATATATGTATGTATATATATATATATGTATATATATATATATATGTATATGTATATATATCTATATGTATATATATCTATATGTATATATATATATATGTATATATATATATATGTATATATATATATATGTATATATATATATATGTAATATTATATAATATGTATATATATATATATCTATATATATATATATATATATATAAATATATATATATATAGTATATATATATATATATTATATATATATATATATATAATATATATATATATATTTATATATATATATAATATATATATGTACAAATCATATAAAGTAAGCAATCTAAGTTTGGTTTGAACTCATTTTTTATGCAGGATCAATTAGAGCTCAACACTTCTTCAAAGAGGCTACATTTTGATGATCCCCCTACAGCATAGGATGCAGTTTTAGTTTTGTGGTCATTTAAAGATGACACTTGGCACATTTTGAGATGGCATATATGCCACATTGTACACCTTAAAACATTGATTTTGTAGACATTTTGAAATGGCATGTGCCATAATTTGTATATGGACATACTTTTGATACATTTGATACATATATAGAACATATTCATTTATATGTTATATTTGCATCATCTTTTGTATATACATATTTATTATTCATGTTTGTGGAATTGAATGGTGAAGTTATATCTTGACTATGATTATCATTATGATTTAAATTATATCTTGTTGAAGTTACATTTGTTTTTCTTTACTCTGGAATACCTGTTCATGGAGCTTATTATGTTTGAGGTTTAATCTTGTTGTGTGAACAGATTTGTCTTTGAAAGAAATGCTTACAAAATGACCTTTAAAGCCCAAACAAAAAGACTCAACCAACACCAACAGTTGGGTCACTTCGCTATTGAGAAGCGTAAGCGCCCTTTGAATTATCCGAGTACAACTCCCCGTGCAGGATTTACAATGAATCAACTAAACTATAAATGATAATGCTTTTAACCTGAAAGAAATAAAGGCTTACAAACATCTATTCATAAACATGAGATAGACGTGAAGGGACTAATTTACTGAATAGTGCCATCTGGATCTTATTGCAACACAAGTGTTAATGTGTTTGTGTTTTGATTGGACGCTTGGTGCTATAACTAGAGCGTGTCATTTCTGGCTCTCCACAAACATACCGCTTCATGTAAGTGACACCAATAAATATTTTATCAAAGCCATCATACATATGTATTTTGGGATTCAATTGCGAGCATGTCCTCCTCAATTTTCCCACCCTGTGAACCTGAAGCCAACATCTCTGAATCATGATTGATGTCAACACAAAGAACTAAATTATCATGCGTCATGAAGGCATCATCAGCTTGGTATTGAAAATCACTCTTGAGTTTCCCACTGATATAGTCCTAGTCCTTTATGAATCCAACAACCGAAAAGATCGCTGCCCAATCGTGCTTAGTGCACCTTGGGGTCACTTGGGTCGAGCGTGGTCGTGAGCATTTTCGTGACTCTATGGGTAGAATGGGGTTGTCACTGGCATTTACCCCAGCCAACCAAAGCTGATGGAGCAGACGGTTCGATGCCAGGTCAGATGGTTTGAAAGATAGGATGCTGAGCCACTTTCAACTGACCCTCACTGCAAGTTTTGGCATCGACTGAGATTGCCTTGCCAAATGCAAACGAAGTCGAATCGCCCAAATTGAGAGAGGTTATTGTAGACCTCAAAAACACAATCCTGTAGCACCTAACAGTTTGTCGATAGCTCTCACGAGGTCTGAGATACGAGCCCCAGAAGATCACTACCCAATCGTGCTTAGTGCACCTTGGGGTCACTTGGGTCGAGCGTGGTCGCGAGCATTTTCGTGACTCTGTGGGTAGAATGGGGTTGTCACTGGCATTTACCCAGCCAACCAAAGCTGATGGAGTAGATGGTTCGATGCCAGGTTAGACAGTTTGAAAGATATGCTGCTGAGCCACTTTTATTTGACCCTCACTGCAAGTTTTGGCATCGACTGAGATCGCCTTGCCAAATGCAAACGAAGTTGAATCGCCAAAAATTGAGAGAGGTTATTATAGACCTCAAAAACATGATCTTGTAACACCTGACAGTTTGTTGATAGCTCTCATGAGGTCCGAGATACAATCCTCAGAAGATCACTGCCCAATCGTGCTTAGTGCACCTTGGGGTCACTTGGGTCGATCGTGGTCGCAAGCATTTTCGTGACTCTGTGGGTAGAATGGGGTTGTCACTGGTGTTTATCCAGCTAATCAGAGCTGATGGATCAGACGGTTCGATGCCATGGTCTGATGGTTTGAAAGATACGCTGTTGAGCCACTTTCAACTGACCCTCACTGCAAGTTTTGGCATCGATTGAGATCACCTTGCCAAATGCAAATGAAGTTGAATCGCCAAAAATTGAGAGAGGTTATTGTAGACCTCAAAAACATGATCTTGTAGCACCTGATAGTTTGTTGATAGCTCTCACGAGGTCTGAGATACGAGCCCCAGAAGATCGCTGCCCAATCATGCTTAGTGCACCTTGGGGTCACTTGGGTCGAGCATGATCGCGAGCATTTTTGTGACTCTGTGGGTAGAATGGGGTTGTCACTAGCGTTTACCTAGCCAACCAGAGCTGATGGAGCAGACAGTTTGATGCCAGGTCAGACGGTTTGAAAGATACACTGTTGAGCCACTTTCAACTGACCCTCACTGCAAGTTTTGGCATCGACTGAGATCGCCTTGCCAAATGAAAATGAACTCAAATCACCCAAAATTGAGAGAGGTTATTGTAGACCTCAAAAACATGATCCTGTAGCACCTGACAGTTTGTCGATAGCTCTCACGAGGTCCGAGATACGAGGCCCGGAAGATCACTGCCCAATCGTGCTTAGTGCATGTTGGGGTCACTTGGGTCGAGCGTGGTCGCGAATGTTTTCGTGACTCTGTGGGTAGAATGGGGTTGTCAATGGCATTTACTCAGCCAACTAGCGTCGATGGACCAGATGGTTCGATGCCAGGTCAGACGGTTTGAAAGATACGCTGCTGAGCCACTTTCAACTGACCCTCACTACAAGTTTTGGCATCGACTGAGATTGCCTTGCCAAATGCAAGTGAAGTTGAATTGCCCAAAACTAAGAGATGTTATTGTAGACCTCGAAAACATGATCCTGTAGCAACTAATAGTTTGTTGATAGCTCTCACGAGGTCCGAGATACGAGCCCCAAAAGATCACTGCCCAATCGTGCTTAGTGCACCTTGGGGTCACCTGGGTCGAGCATGGTCGCGAGCATTTTCATGACTCTGTGGGTAGAATGGGGTTGTCACTGGCGTTTACCCAGCCAACCAAAGCCGATGGAGTAGACGGTTTGATGCCAGGTCGGATGGTTTGAAAGATACGATGCTGAGCCACTTTCAACTGACCCTCACTGCAAGTTTTGGCATCAACTGAGATCGCCTTGCCAAATGCAAACGAAGTCGAATCACCAAAAATTGAGAGAGGTTATTGTAGACCTCAAAAACATGATCCCGTAGCACCTAATAGTTTGTCGATAGATCTCAGGAGGTCTGAGATATGAGCCCCAGAAGATCTCTGCCCAATCGTGCTTAGTGCACCTTGGGGTCACTTGGGTCGGGTGTGGTCACGAGCATTTTCGTGACTTTGTGGGTAGAATGGGGTTGTCACTAGCGTTTACCTGGCCAACCAGAGCTGATTGAGGAGACAGTTTGATGCCAGGTTGGATGGTTTGAAAGATACGCTGTTGAGCCACTTTCAACTGACCCTCACTGCAAGTTTTGGCATCGATTGAGATCGCCTTGCCAAATGCAAACGAAGTCAAATCACCCAAAATTGAGAGAGGTTATTGTAGACCTTAAAAACACAATCCCATAGCACCTAATAGTTTGTCGATAGCTCTCATGAGGTCTGAGATAGGAGCCCCAGAAGATCACTGTCCAATCATGCTTAGTGCACCATGGGGTCACTTGGGTCGAGCGTGGTCGCGAGCATTTTCATGACTCTTTGGGTAGAATGGGGTTGTCACAGGTGTTTACCTGGCCAACTAGAGCCAATGGAGTAGATGGTTCGATGCCAGGTCAGATGGTTTGAAAGATACGCTGCTGAGCCAGTTTCAACTGACCCTCACTGCAAGTCTTGGCATCGACTGAGATCGACTTGCCAAATGCAAACGAAGTTGAATCACCCAAAACTGAGAGAGGTTATTGTAGACCTCCAAAACATGATCCTATAGCACCTAACAGTTTGCTGATAACTCTCACGAGGTCTGAGATACGAGCCCCAGAAGATCACTACCCAATCATGCTTAGTGCACCTTGGGGTCACTTGGGTTGAGCGTTGTCGCGGGCATTTTCGTGACTCTGTGGGTAGAATGGGGTTGTCACTAGCATTTACCCAGCCAACTAGAGCTGATGGAGCATAAGGTTTGATGCCAAGTCAGACGGTTTGAAAGATACGCTGCTGAGCCACTTTCAACTGACCCTCACTGCAAGTTTTGGCATCGATTGAGATCACCTTGCAAAATGAAAATGAAGTCGAATCACCCAAAATTGAGCGAGGTTATTGTAGACCTCGAAAACATGATCCCGTAGCACCTAACATTTTGTCGATAGCTCTCACGAGGTCTGAGATACGAGCCCCAGAAGATCACTACCCAATCGTGCTTAGTGCACCCTAGGGTCACTTGGGTCGAGCATGGTTGCGAGCATTTTCGTGACTCTGTGGGTAGAATGGGGTTCTCATTGGTGTTTACCCAACCAACTGGAGCTGATGGAGCAGACAGTTCGATGCCAGGTCAGACGGTTTGAAAGATACACCGCTGAGCCACTTTCAACTAACCCTCACTGCAAGTTTTGGCATCGACTGAGATCGCCTTGCCAAATGCAAACAAAGTCGAATCACCAAAAATTGAGATAGGTTATTGTAGACCTCAAAAACATGATCCTGTAGCACTTGACAGTTTATCAATAGCTCTCATGAGGTCTGAGATACGAGCCCCAAAAGATTGCTGCCCAATCATGCTTAGTGCACCTTGGGGTCACTTGGGTCGAGCATGGTCGCGAGCGTTTTCATGACTCTGTGGGTAGAATGGGGTTGTCACTGGCATTTATCCAGCCAACCGGAGTTGATGGAGCAGATGGTTCGATGCCAGGTTGGACGGTTTGAAAGATATGCTACTGAGCCACTTTCAACTGACCCTCACTGCAAGTTTTGGCATCGACTGAGATCGCCTTGCCAAATGAAAAGCAAGTTGAATCGCCCAAACTGAGAGAGGTTATTGTAGACATTGAAAAAATGATCTTGTAGCACCTAACAGTTTGTTAGTAGCTCTCACGACTTTCGAGATACAAGCCCCAGAAGATCATTGCCCAATCGTGCTTAGTGCACCTTGGGGTCACTTGGGTCGAGTGTGGTCGCGAGTGTTTTCATGACTCTATGGGTAGAATGGGGTTGTCACTAGCGTTTACCAGGCCAACTGGAGCCGATGGAGCAGACGGTTCGATGCCAGGTCAGACGGTTTGAAAGATACGCTGCTGAGCCACTTTCAACTGACCCTCACTGCAAGTTCTGGCATCGACTGAGATCGCCTTGCCAAATGCAAACGAAGTTGAATCGCCCAAAACTGAGAGAGGTTATTTTAGACCTCAAAAAAAAAATCTTGTAGTACATAACCATTTGTCGATAGCTCTCACGAGGTCTGAGATATGAGCCCCAGAGATCGCTGCCCAATCGTGCTTAGTGCACCTTGGGGTCACTTGGGTCGAGCGTGGTCGCAGAGTTTTCATGACTCTATGGGTAGAATGGGGTTGTCACTAGCATTTACCCGGCCAACCGGAGCTGATGGAGCAGACGGTTTGATGCCAGGTTGGATGGTTTGAAAGATACGCTGTTAAGCCACTTTCAACTGACCCTCACTGCAAGTTTTGGCATCGACTGAGATCGCCTTGCCAAATGGAACGAAGTTGAATCACCCAAAACTGAGAGAGGTTATTGTAGACCTCAAAAACATGATCCTGTAGTACCTAATAGTTTGTCAATAGCTCTCATGAGGTCTAAGATACAAGCCCCAGAAGATCTCTGCCCAATCATGCTTAGTGCACCTTGGGGTCACTTGGGTCGAGCGTGGTCGCGAGCATTTTCATGACTCTATGGGTAGAATGGGGTTGTCACTGGTGCTTACCCATCCAACTAGAGCCAATGGAGTAGATGGTTTGATGCTAGGTCAGACGGTTTGAAAGATACGCTGCTGAGCCACTTTCAACTGACCCTCACTGCAAGTTTTGGCATTGATTGAGATCGCCTTGCCAAATGCAAACGAAGTCGAATCGTCCAAAACTGAGCAAGGTTATTGTAGACCTCAAAAACATGATCCCGTAGAACCTAACATTTTGTCGATAGCTCTCACAAGGTCTAAGATATGAGCCCCAAAAGATCACTGCCCAATCGTGCTTAGTGCACCTTGGGGTCACTTGGGTCGAGCGTGGTCGCGAGCATTTTCGTGACTCTATGGGTAGAATGGGGTTGTCACTGGCATTTAACCAGCCAACTGGAGCTGATGGAGTAGACGGTTTGATGCCAGGTCGGATGGTTTGAAAGATACGCCGCTGAGCCACTTTCAATTGACCCTCATTGCAAGTTTTGGCATCGACTGAGATCGCCTTGCCAAATGCAAACGAAGTCAAATCACCCAAAAATGAGAGAGGTTATTGTAGACCTCAAAAAAAAAATCCCATAGCACTTAATAGTTTGTCAATAGCTCTCATGAGGTTTGAGATACGAGCCCCGGAAGATTGCTGCCCAATTGTGCTTAGTGCACCTTGGGGTCACTTGGGTCGGGCGTGGTCGCGAGCATTTTTGTGACTCTGTGGGTAGAATGGGGTTGTCACTGGCATTTACCTGGCCAACTGGAGCTGATGGAGCAAATGGTTCGATGCCAGGTCAGACGGTTTGAAAGATACACTGCTGAGCCACTTTCAACTGACCCTCACTGCAAGTTTTGGCATTGACTGAGATCGCCTTGCCAAATGCAAACAAAGTCGAATCGCCCAAACTGAGAGAGGTTATTGTAGACCTCGAAAACATGATCCTGTAGCACCTAATATTTTTTCGATAGCTCTCATGAGGTCTGAGATACGAGCCCCAGAAGATCGCTACCCAATCGTGCTTAGTGCACCTTGGGGTCACTTGGGTCGAGCATGGTCACGAGTGTTTTCATGACTCTGTGGGTAGAATGGGATTTTCACTAGCATTTACCCAGCCAACTGGAGTAGATGGAGCAGATGGTTCGATGCTAGGTCAGACGGTTTGAAAGATACGTTGCTGAGCCACTTTCAACTGACCCTCACTACAAGTTTTGGCATCGACTGAGATCGCCTTGCCAAATGCAAACGAAGTCGAATCACCCAAAATCGAGAGAGGTTATTGTAGAGCTCAAAAACATGATCCCGTAGCACCTAATAGTTTTTCGATATCTCTCATGAGGTCTGAGATACGAGCCCCAGAAGATCGCTGCCTAATCGTGCTTAGTGCACCTTGGGGTCACTTGGGTCGAGCGTGGTCACGAGTGTTTTCATGACTCTATGGGTAGAATGGGGTTGTCACTAGCGTTTACCCGGCCAACCAGAGCTAATGGAGCAGATAGTTTGATGCTAGGTCAGACGGTTTGAAAGATACGCTGCTGAGCCACTTTCAACTGACCCTCACTGCAAGTTTTGACATCGACTGAGATCGCCTTGTCAAATACAAATGAAGTCAAATTGCCCAAAACTGAGAGAGGTTATTGTACATCTTGAAAACATGATCCCATAGCACCTGACAGTTTGTCAATACCTCTCACGAGGTCTGAGCTACGAGCCGCTTTCAATTGACTGTTAGTGGTATGTTTGAAATTTGAACTGTGAAATTAATCATGATTAAGCTTGTTAAATTTGATAAAAAATAATATCCTTAAAGCATTAGAAACAACAATCAAACATGTAAGAATTCAAACCATGCAAATGACATAAGTATATGACATGTAAGATCTCTTCTTGGCACTATTGGCCACCCATACATGATTTTGGTCATAAGTCCTTATGAAGAGTTTTAGGACATTTAACTTTTAAATCAAATTGATTGTTACAAATTGCCATTATAGGCTTCAAAAGATCTCAATTTACCATTAAGGATCCTTTTGTCCTTCTATCTCTAATTGGATCCATGGTGACCATAGGCGTCTTCATAGGTGCTCCTGCACAAGTTACATTCCACATACAAAACCAAGTTTATTGACTCAAAATACAATCTAAGAAGGGTCAAATTAATGTATTGAAATTAAGCTTAACAAACTTAGAAAATAATGCACTAAGTTAACTTATTACCTAGTCAAGTGTTCCTTAAGGGTCATCTCTTTGCTTCAGGGTCTCCAATAGTGCTTCATGATCAGTAGTAGTAATAGTCCAAAGTTCTTTTGTCTTTGGTCTTCCTTGATGCTTTGACAACTTGACATTTGTTGCTATAACAAGGTGTGAATACATAAGAATAGTTTTGTGCTTCTCATAGTCTTCAAATGCTTGAACTCCATTCTTTCTAATCATGTATGTTCGCAGCCATGTTCCCGCAACAACAACTGAACCAGTAGGATATGTGAACCCATCACCATTTGTCATTGGTTGTACAAGCTTTTGTTTACCTTGTACACAATGTGCTAACCAATCATCTGACCTCTCATCATTCCCCTGCGGTGCAACCAATGCAAAAACATCTCCTGGCTTCAAAAGATCTGAAAGATGGTCATAGTCAACTGAAGCGTCCATGTCATCATTTCTTATAGAGAGTGTCAAAGATAAAGGAGTCAGATACTGTGGAACCCATGTATCCACCCACTCACTTGACTCGCAATGATCCCAATCATACTGAAAACACATGGGGCAAAAACAAGCCAACTCTAATGTCCAAATGGTCCATGTACTACTATTGGAGCTTCAGAATGAATGCATTTTTGAAGAGTCTTTCACTGTTTGACAATCCAATCTATCTCCTATAGTTTTGTCCTTAACCAACCAAAAGAATCTACGCACTGTAGAATCAAGAGTCCCCCCTGTGACAATGCTAAAGTACACCAATCAACAATAGAATGAGCATCAAGAAGTATAGCACCTGAAATCCTCAATTGCTCCTTAACTAGAGCTCTCTCGACACACACACCTGCTCCGTCATGATCCCCTTTCCCATGCCTTGACTCAAAAAAACTCCAAATATGAGGTACACCTCTCTCCACATGCATTCTACACAACCAATAAAACATTCTGGCATTTTTAAATTGACCAGTGCAATTATCCGACCAAATGAGATGCCTATCCATAGCAATACCATTTTCCTGCAAGAAGTCAAAATAGTTCTGGAAACAGTGTTGAACAAACTCATGAGAGTGAGACCTATTATCACTCATATAAAAATGGTACTCTCTGATTATCTTTTGCTCATCTTTTGTGCTATCAGGGGAATGTCTATATGTGATGTGTACAAAAATAGCAACCTGAATCGAATTATAATATTGAGCTTGAGTCTCATTTTGGGGCTGCAATGTATAGTTCTCCGCAAAGTCTACAAGGGATATAATAGTTCCAATGGGGAAAGTGTCCTTACATGTCCTGAATTGTTGATCCAACCATTAAGACCTGTGACTATGCCTTCCATACTTGTAAAAAAGATTTTTCTTGAAATCTGAGATAAAATCAGCAACATTGTATTCTTTTGCAACTAACTCACATCTAGAGCCTTCACCTCCACTCTTCAATGTATATTTCACTGTTTCATATACCTTTTTTTGGACGAGTGTCTTTCCAAAATTGTGTTCCAAACCCTCATGAAAACATGTTCTAAACTTGGACAAGCCACCACATTCTGAGCACTTGGCATTTAAGCAATTTTTTTTATAAAATAAACAACCATCATCTCTATGACATAAAAATTGATCTAGCAAGTCTCTTGATGATTTGGGAAGACCACTTGCACCACAATCCTCTAGCATTTCATTAGTATGCAATTTAGAACGAATGGACCATAATAATTCATGATGCATTGAAAACTCAACATGATATTTGCAACAACATGTATTTCCAATCTTAAGGGGTACACAATAAAATGGCTTCACGGATTCAAAAGACCTTTGTGATATTTTCAATTTTGGATGTGTCTCACAAATTTTTTTATACAACATTGTTTGACTTACCTCCACATAATGTTTACGATGTGGAGTGCGGTCTCGATTGCCAACTCTCAACTTCAAGACATCCTTCACATTTGGTGACACTCTTGAGTTAGCATCCCAAAATTGTTGAATTTCATCCTTGACAATGTCTGTTAGCTTCTTATCAAAATGTGGAAGTCTCCCACCATAAGCCCACGTATCAATTTGAAGCAGATCATCAAGTCTTTCTCTTCTTGTAAGTGCTCTACCCAAAGTTTTACGGTCTATATTGAAGTCAACACAAGTTTGTCTCATCAAACGAGCCTTTCTCAACTGATGACTTACTAAGGAGGTTGTAATAACCCTCTGAGCAACTCTCTTGTCTTTTTCTCTGCAAGTCTTCCCAATGTTATTGAGAGCATTGAAAAGATTTTTCACAACAATGGCATTTCTCTCCATTTTTTTGTTCACACGAATCTTCAATTTCACAAGCACAGGTCTCATCTTTTGCATCTTTAACAACTGCACAAAAATTTGACATTTCTCAACCAATGTCTTGTTTTGAAAAAATTGATCATAAAGTCTTGAAGCCCACAACCTAATGGTTCTATGTGACCTCTTTCCTTCCCAATTATTCATAATGTTCTCCTCAATTTCAATTAACCATTTAGGTGTTTTTGAAAGCCTCGAATTTGAAGATTGATTATCTTTATTACAAGGGACTTCATTTCGCATATAATTTGGAGATGTATAACATTCATGTCGTTCTTGTGCAACATTTTCATTCCCAAAGTCTATATTTTCAATCTCCATTTGTGCATTTTCAAATTGAACATCCTCTTCACTTACAACTACATTTACGGGGTCACCTTGATTAATGGTTAACATACCTTCTCTCCTTCTTCAGTGATTTTCCTTATCTTTTTCCCTATATCCCTGAATTTCATGATCTGTCAGTTTCCTCTTACATTTATCCTTTCGACGACTGGTGCTTCCCATGGTGAAACCACAAGTCGACAAAAATCAAACAATGGGCCCCAAATCACATTTTTTGTTTTGCAACGAGTGAAAAAGTATAAAATCCCGTGATTGTCTGCTCTGTGGGGACAGGGAATATTTTTGTCAAATATTGCCTGGCAAAAATTGGGTACACGAAAATATTGGGTACCCAATATTCCTCGACTGATGAAAAAATGGCGGGAGCAAATGAAAACAATTGAACTTTTACATATATTTATGTATATAATATATATAAAAAAGAGGCATATGATATATATAATGTATATTATATATGTACTAATGTGGCTGGCTAAATCTTTGAATTAAATGTGCCTTTTATAGGCATCGTAAACCCTAGCTATGCAAAAATGGATGCTTTGAAGAATAGTTCACTGGAGGCAGAGAGACTCCCTAGGGGTCCTAACGCGTGATAAGGGGTCATGGGGACTCCCTAGGGGTCACGATGTGTCAAAAGGGGTCACGATGATTCCCTAGGGGTCCTAGTATGCTTTATCATGCGTTAGGACACCTAGGGAGTCCCCGTGACCCCTTTTGACACAATGGAATGCTCAAGTGTGTCATAAGGGGTCCTTTTGACTCCCTAGGGTTCCTAACGTGTGATAAAGCATACTAGGACCCCAAGGGAGTCATCGTGACCCCTTAAGACACACTTGAGCATTCTAATGTGTCAAAAGGGGTCACGATGACTCCCTAGGGGTCCTAGTATGCCTTATCACGTGTTAGGACCTCTAGGGAGTCCTTGTGACCCCTTTTGACACATTGAAATGCTCAAGTGTGTCTTAAAGGGTCCTACGACCCCTTATGACACACTAGAGCATTCCAATGTGTCAAAAGAGGTCACGATGATTCCTTAAGGGTCCTAGTATGCTTTATCACGCGTTAGGACCCCTTAAGGCACACTTGAGCATTCCAATGTGTCAAAAGGGGTCACGGGGACTCCCTAACATGTGATAAAGCATACTAGGACCCCTAAGGAGTCCTCGTGACCCCCTTTCACACATTGGAATGCTCAAGTGTGTCTTAAGGGGTCCTACGACCCCTTAAGGCACACTTGAGCATTTCAATGTGTCAAAAGGGGTCACGGGGACTCCCTAGCTGTCCTAGGATCCCTAGGGAATCATCGTGACCCCTTTTGACACATTGGAATGCTCTAGTGTGTCATAAGGGGTCCTACGACCCCTTAAGACACACTAGAGCATTCCAATGTGTCAAAAGGGGTCACAGGAACTCCCTAGGTGTCCTAACATGTGATAAAGCATACTAGGACCCCTAGGGAATCATCGTGACCCCTTTTGACGCATTGGAATGCTCTAGTGTGTCATAAGGGGTCGTAGGACCCCTTAAGACACACTTGAGCATTCCAATGTGTCAAAAGGGGTCATGATGACTCCCTAGGGGTCCTAGTACACCTTATCACACATTAGGAACCCTAGGGAGTCAAAAGGACCCCTTAAGACACACTTGAGCATTTCAATGTGTCAAAAGGGGTTAGGGGGACCCCCTAGGGGTCCTAGTAAGCGTTAGGACCCCTAGGGAGTTCCCCTAACCCCTTTTGACCCCTAGGGAGTCCTAATGCATTCCAAAGGGTCACGGTTCCATAGAAGTTGCATTTCAAACCCTAATGACCCCTTAACATGCCTACTGACCCCATTTCGACATGTGGTCTCCCGAGAGCTCCCCATGGACCCCTTTTGCGTTCTACTAGAAAAAAGTCATCCAAATTTGGTACATAGATCTTTTGACATGTCTTAATGAATTTGAAAGGGTCACCATTCCATAGAAGTTGCATTTAGAACCCTAATGACCCCTTAACAGGCCTACACACCATGATTCAACATGTGGTCTCCCGAGACCACCCCATGGACCCCTTTTGAGTTCTACTAGAAAAAAGTCATCCAAATTTGGTACGTAGGTCCTCTGACATGTCTTAATGCATTCCAAAGGGTCACCATTCCATCAAAGTCGCATTTGGAACCCTAATGACCCCTTAATAGGCCTACCAACCCTGATTCGACATGTGGTCTCCTCAGAGAACCCCATGGACTCTTTTTGAGTTCTACTAGGAAAAAGTCATACAATTTGGTACATAGGTGTCCAAACACATGATAAAGCATACTAGGACCCCTAAGGAGTCCCCGTGACCCCTTTTCACACATTGGAATTCTCAAGAGTGTCTTAAGGGGTCCTACGACCCCTTAAGGCACACTTGAGCATTCCAATGTGTCAAAAGGGGTCACGGGGACTCCCTAGGTGTCCTAACGCATGATAAAGCATACTAGGACCCGTAAGGAGTCCCCGTGACCTCTTTTCACACATTGGAACACTCAAGTGTGTCTTAAGGGGTCCTACGACCCCTTAAGGCACCCTTGAGCATTCCAATGTGTCAAAAGGGGTCAGGGGGACTCCTTAGGGGTCCTAACAAGTACTAGGACACCCAGGGAGTCCCCGTGACCCCTTTTGACACATTGGAACTCTCAAGTGTGCCTTAAGGGGTCCTACGATCCCTTAAGGCACACTTGAGCATTCCAATGTGTCAAAAGGGGTCATGGAGACTCCTTAGGGGTCCTATTACAAATATCACGTGTTAAGACACCTAGAGAGTCCTCATGACCCCTTTTGACACATTGGAATGCTCAAGTGTGCCTTAAGGGGTCCTACGATCCCTTAAGGCACACACTTGAGCATTCCAATGTGTCAAAAGGGGTCAGGGGGACTCCCTAAGGGTCCTAAGACGTACTAGGACACCTAGGGAGTCCCCGTTGCCCCTTTTGACACATTGGAATGCTCTAGTGTGTCTTAAGGGGTCCTACGACCCCTGAAGACACACTAGAGCATTGAAATATGTAAAAAGGGGTCACGATGACTCCCTAGGGGTCCTAGTATGCCTTATCAGACGTTAGGAACCCTAGGGAGTAAAAGGACCCCTTAAGACACACTTGAGCTTTCCAATGTGTCAAAAGGAGTCACGGGGACTCCCTAGGGGTCCTAGTATGCATTAGGACCCCTAGGGGGTCCCCCTGACCCCTTTTGACACATTGAAATGCTCAAGTGTGCCTTAAGGGGTCCTACGACCCCTTAAGGCACACTTGAAAATTCCAATGTGTCAAAAGGGGTTAGGGGGACTCCCTTGGGGTCCTAACGCGTGATAAAGCATACTAGGACCCCTAAGGAGTCCCCGTGACCCCTTTTGACACATTGGAAAGCTCAAGTGTGTCTTAAGGGGTCCTACGACCCCTTAAGGGACACTTGAGTGTTCCAATGTGTCAAAAGCGGTCAGGGGGACTCCCTAAGGGTCCTAACGCGTACTAGGACACCTAGGGAGTCCCTGTGACCTCTTTTGACACATTTGTATGCTCAATTATGTCTTAAGGGGTCCTAAAACCCCTTAAGACACACTAGAGCATTCCAATGTGTCAAAAGGTGTCACGGGGACTCCCTAGGTGTCCTATCATGTGATAAAGCGTACTAGGACCCCTAGGGAATCATCGTGACCCCTTTTGACACATTGGAATTCTCTAGTGTGTCATAAGGGGTCGTAGGACCCCTTAAGACACACTTGAGAATTCCAATGTTTCAAAAGGGGTCACGGAGACTCCCGGTCCTAACGCATGATAAAGCATACTAGGACCCCTAGGGATTCATCGTGACACCTTTTGACACATTGGAATGCTCAAGTGTGTCTTAAGGGGTTGTAGGACCCCTTAAGACACACTTGAGCGTTCCAATGTGTCAAAAGGGGTCACGATGACTCCCTAGGGGTCCTAGTACATCTTATCACACATTAGGAATTGTAGGGAGTCAAAAGGACCCCTTAAGAAACACTTGAGTGTTTCAATGTGTCAAAAGGGGTCACGGGGACTCCCTAGGGGTCCTAGTACACGTTAGGACCCCTAGGGAGTCCCCCTGACCCCTTTTGAGCCCTAGGGAGTCCTAATGCATTCCAAAGGGTCATGGTTCCATAGAAGTTGCATTTCGAACCCTAATGACTCCTTAACATGCCTACTGACCCCATTTCGACATGTGGTCTCCCGAGAGCTCCCCATGGACCCCTTTTGCATTTTCCTAAGAAAAAGTCATCCAAATTTGGTACATAGGTCCTCTAACATGTCTTAATGAATTTGAAAGGGTCACCATTCCATAGAAGTTTCATTTAGAACCCTAATGACCCCTTAACAGGCCTATACACCATGATTTGACATGTGGTCTCTCGAGACCACCCCATGGACCCCTTTTGAGTTCTACTAGAAAAAAGTTATCCAAATTTGGTACGTAGGTCCTCTGACATGTCCTAATGCATTCCAAAGGGTCACCATTCCATCAAAGTCACATTTGGAACCCTAATGACCCCTTAACAGGCTTACCGACCCTGATTCGACATGTGGTCTCCACAGAGAACCCCATGGACCCTTTTTGAGTTCTACTAGGAAAGATTCATACAAATTTGGTACATAGGTCCTCTAACATGTCCTAATGTGTTCCAAAGGGTCACCATTCCATCCAAGTTTCATTTGTAACCCTAATGACCCCTTAACAGGCCTACCGATCCTGTTTCAACATGTGGTCTGCTAAGAGCACCCCATGGACCCCTTTCAAGTTCTACTAGGAAAAAGTCATCCAAATTTGGTATGTAGGTCCTATGACATGTCCTAATGCATTCCAAAGGGTCACCATTCCATCAAAGTTTTATTTGGAACCCTAATGACCCCTTAACAGGCCTACCGACCCCATTTCGACATGTGGTCTCTTGAGAGCACACCATGGACCCCTTTCGAGTTTTACTAAGAAAAAGTCATTCAAATTTGGTACATAGGTCCTATGACATATCCTAATGCATTCCAAAGGGTCACCATTCCATCAAAGTTTCATTTGGAACCCTAATGACCTCTTAACAGGCCTACCGACCCCGATTCAACATGTGGTCTCCCGAGAGCACCCCATGGACCCGTTTCGAGTTCTACTAGGTAAAATTTATCCAAATTTGGTACGTAGGTCATTTGATATGTCCTAATGCATTCCAAAGGATCACCATTCATTGAAAGTTTCATTTGGAACCCCGATGACCCCTTAAGTCACCTATCGACCCTAAATCGCACAATGGTCTCCCAAGAGCACCCCATGGACCCTTTTCGAGTTTGACTAATCAAAATTCATCTAAATTGTGGAGTTTGGTCCTTTGACATGTCCTAATGTGTTCCAAATGGTCATCGTGCTTCAAAGGTTGTCTCACGAGCCTTGATGACCCCTTAAGATGCCTAGTGACACTGATTGGACATGTGGTCTCCTGAGAGCACCCCATGGTCCCTTTTTGAGTTCGACTAGGAAAAATTCATTAAAATTTGGTACATTGGTCCTTGGACATGCCCTATTGCCTTCCAAATGGTCACTGTACATCCGAAGTTGCCTCACAAACCCTAATTACCCCTTAAGACGTCTAGCGACCCCGATTCGACCTGTTGTCTCATGAGAGGATCTGTTATAACTTAAATTAAATATTAAAATAATATATAAAATATTTTTAAAAATATAATATTTAATAGACTAAATATATAATATATATTATAAGATATATTAGATATTACATTTAATATATATTATCAAATATACAATATATTAATGTCCTATTAATTTTATATGATATATATATTAGACATTATATTATATACGTGCAACAATATTTTATATATATATATATATATATATTATAATATAAAAATATTGCATTTAATATAAATCTGAACATACTATATACTTAGGTCGTTTAAATTGATATTATCGAATATATAATATAAATAAATAATATATATAATATATATACTATATAATATAAAATATAAAACATAAAATATAAAATATATAAATTATTGATTGTCAGGGTGAAAGAAAAAAACATCAAAATTAAAGGGAAATAAAAAAAGAGTGGGACGGGGAAACTTTTCAAAATTCAAATTCAAACAAAATCGGGTACATGATCGGGTACCCGATTAGGCTTGGTAATAGCTTTGGAAACCAAAGCCCCATGGTCAACGCTGAAGGTGTGCAAAAAACATGTTTTTTCTCTATTTTTCTTATATCGACACTTCGACCATTAGGTTGACGACTTTTTTTCCACCCGATTTCGATAAAATGAAAAGGGTTTCTTTGGATGATTGTCAGCTTTCCATCGATATAAGTGCTGTCAAATTTTGAATTCGTTAAGTATTTATTAGTTATTTTCTAGTTCACTTACGTCTAAAGTCCTAATTGACATACTGATGGAAAAATAGCTATAACTTTCAAACCGTATAACATTTTTAAAATTCAAAAGATGCATCACATTCTATGCTTCGTCTAGCATAAGAAAAAATTAAAAAAATTGAATTATGATAAGTTTTCAATGAGTAAAGGTGGTCAGACATGAGAGTTTTTAAATTATGAAAGCGCTGTAGCAAAAAAATCATAATTAATTATCTATTTGGAATAAAAATACCAAAAAATATGTGTCACATCCGAGCATGAGTTAGCTACTTATATATAGAATATTATAAAAAAATATTATCATTTTCTTTTGATTAGGGTGGTCAGACATACACATACTTCTTATTTTTTTGCTGAAATGTTTGTAGTGCTGCATTGCGATCTATACTTTTTACCAATCATATTAATTTTTTTTCAAAAAAGGCTGAGTAGTTTAGAAACTAGATTCAATTTCCTACAAATTATGTTCTTACAACTTTTTGATATTAGGTAGATAACTAGTTCATTTTTTCACGTCAAGTTGACTAATCTTGATTTTCTGATTTTTCATTGCCACTTAAGGGCATAGTTTGGCCCCTCATGATCGTGCACATACCCATCTACCTTCTTCCATTTTTTCGGTCCTTTTTTGATAGCTAATGAAACACACCATAGAAAATGCCTCAATAGGGGCAACCCCCATTTCACTTAGCATTATATCATATGGGACAATGCTTTTGATTTTAAACTTGCTTGTGATCAAACACTTTTAGATTCTCTCGATTTACTTCCACCGTGAGACTGAAGTGGTGTTGGCCCATAATTCACACCCATAAAGAACAACTGACAGAACTAAAAGACCAAACAAGTTTGAGTAGTTTTCCAATCCCAAACTTTTGCCTCCCGACAATCTATTTTGGAGAGCATAAAGTGTCTTTCATCCACCTAACGTTATTTTCTTTCTGCAACCACCCACGTTAGATTTTTGTTGAAGTCAATGCTAAGATATTTGTACTCCACAACTTCCTCAAGAATGTTTCCTTCAAAATAAAAATTATGTTGATGTTGTTTTTTACTATTAGAGAAAACCATGACTTTAGTCTTGTTGATATTGATGTACATTCCCACCATTCTGCAAAAAATGCTGAAGGGAAAACAAGTGTGCTTGCAAACCATAGGTAGATTTGGCAATCAAAATGAGGTCATCCACATAGAGGAGCACCCTTATTACATATTCTCCCAACTGGATACCCTCACAATTTTGCATGTTTAACCACTCTTCAATTTTGTCGATATATAAGCCAAACAGAGTAGGTGATAGAAGACAACCTTGTTTGACCTCGATATCGCTCCTAAAACATTTAGAAATGCCAGCTGAAGTTCTGATTTTGACTTTTACCTCTTTGTACATCCTATGAACAACAACTCTGTGATGTATAAGGATCCCCAATTCTTCCATTCTGAGCCAAAGCTTGTCCTTAGAGATAATGTCAAAATCCTTTCTAAAGTCAACAAAAAGCCTCATACTTTTTCTCCCACCCTTTTTTGATAATGTGCCTCAGAGTGGTACATTGATCAACTGTCAAGTGTTTTAGTCTAAAACTAGCTTTCCCTTTTGCACATTTATGTTTAAATCTTCATCCCATTTATTAATTCTATTTTCTATCATGCTACAAAATAATTTTGCAAACAGAGGATTGATCATTATTGCATGTATTTTGAGGGGTTATTAACATCACCACTCTTAAAAAGGGGTATAACAAAGCTAATTGTCCAATCTTTAGGAAACCTAAGTTGGCTGATATTATTGAGATTTATGTAATGTATGGTATAAGGGTTTTCATGCCCCACCTGAGATACTCTACTTGAAGCTCAACCAAGTCCTTAGCCTTACCACCACCCAACTTCTTAATACCCATCTTGACATCTTGCACAGTGAAAATATATGTGATATTGTTGACCAAGGGTGGCAGGTCCACCTCACCTTCTTGGTCATATAGTTTCCTAGCACAATCAAACCATTGAGTGGTTGTAATATTATTTTTAGTTTTTTTCCTTCTTCGCTGAAGTTCCTTCCAAAAAACAATTTAATGTCAATAAAATTAGCTACTCTCTCCTTGTGACCATAAAATCAATTTTTTTCATCTTTAGAATCTACTTATAAACTTTAATGTCATTGTTTATTTTATTTGACTCTCTTAGAATCCTCCTAGCCATTTTGCATTCCTTATCAAACCACACATTGACTGGAAAATAATTTACTTCAGAGTTTCTATTATTTATTCTTTTGCACTTTGAAAGAGTCTTATGGATCAAATTTGTTGAAGTATGGCTATTAACATCGATCCCTTGCATGTTCTCCTCCTTACAAAGTCTCTCAAGTGTAGCATTGATTATGTTACCATTTTCTAAAGGTAAAAGAATTTTGCCTTTTGAAATAGAATGTTGAGGGGATTGAGATTTTTCCCCAATCTTCCTATCCTCTACCCACAAAAAAATTATGTACAATGGCCTATGATCATATTTGAGATCCCATATGTGTTCCCCAATTACAACATCCTCAATTCTCTCATATAAATTATGTGAATGTAATGCATAATCGACCGCGCTTGCATCATTGTAAGTGTTGCAAGTGAAATTGCCCAAATTTAACCATCTAGCCAAACCATTGCAAATTATTAAATCAAAAGTGTCACATAAAGTGATCAATTCTTCCCTAAAATGATTGGAGCCCTTAGCATCTTCAAAAACTCTTTCCCACTGACGTTTTCTCTTTTTTGTGAGATAAATATGATTGTAGTTTTCTTTGTAGCTGAAAATAATAACTTTTTTGTTTGTTGTTCTAATCTTAAAATATCCAACAAGGAGAGCATCCCCCCACTTTGAAAACACAACAACATCCTTCTTTAAAGATGCATAAGGGTGTTTGTGATCTTGACCATGATTTTTATACATTTTAGGAACTCGTGGGAAAAAGTAGTAGGCATAAATCTTGAGAAGACTATTATTTTCCATGATTTTGAACCATATGAACTGTTTATTCTAGACTCTTCCTTTTTCTAGCTGAAAGAAATGTCCTTCCTTTTCCTTTACTAGAACCATTATGCCTCAATGACCTATACTATTTCTCGCTACCACATTCTAAATTGTCACCTTCCAATAACCTTCAAACAAGGGAGTCTTGTATCCTTTGTGCTCATGCATCTCTATAAGACAAATAATGTCTTTTCCTTCCCTAATAGGCCCCAACCCAGACCCACGTCTCCAAGGATAACCTCTATAATTCCAGCAACTAAACTTAAGGACGTCTGGGTTGAGCTTGATTGCTATTTGTTTTGATGTGGAAGGTCTCTCAAAGTTGAGTTCTTATCCTTATGAATGAAAGTTGATCTAGTCGTATAGTTTCCTACTGAAGAGTTTGCTGCCAAATCTTTTCTGCCCACTTGCTACTCTACATTGAAAAGGTGCCCAAAAATAGCAATAACTTCTTTTCCCTTGAATAGCCATGCTCTTTTTCCTTCATTTCTAACTATTTGATTTTTGCTACTTCAACCCTTCTCTCTTCTTGCCATCTCATAGTTAGATCTTCCTCTAAAAAGAAGCGGGAACCTCTCAAGAGCTATTTTTTCTTAATAAATTGTGTTTGTCACTAATATTAGACATAACTACTTTTATGGGCTTATCTCTCTCATCAAATTACTTGCCAACCCTCCATGCTTGGCAGACTTGACCTTTCCAAAGAAACACTTCTTTTAGGAAGTGTCTCGTTAGATCAAGAGTGTGTTCACCTTCACCATAGTCTTTTACTCCTTTGATAATTACATTAGTTTCCCTGATTTGTCTTTCCCTGACCTCCCTATCTTGAGTGTTATTCTGATGAGTATTTTCTTCCATACCTACACAGGCAGATTATTTACTATTTTTATCCCATGTTTTGATAACTATTGAGAAACTCCTTTTGCCCTTGTCAACCTCTGTACCTTTCCCAAAAAACTAGCATGGTGTATTGATTTCTCCTTATCGTGAAAAGTCTCAATATTTACTATAACTGTATTTGCTTCCAGTGGAACTTTTGTAATTTTTCATTCATCTTTCATATTTTTCCATTCATCCTTCATGTTCTACCATTCAAGTTTCCTAGCTAAAAGTGTTTCTTGCAACATTAATATTAATTTGTTCTTTTTAAGATAAGAGATAAAGAAAGCAGGCACACCTCAAATTTGCTTGGTCTTGTCAAAAGACAGGAAATGAGACCCATGTTGCAAACTGGGACTCTGTATCCTCAAAAATTGACTTTGCCTCTTCCCACTATAGACTGGGCCCCTAACTGCCACACTATTGTTGTCACACTGTCGCAAGCTTGATGTAGGAAGACCTAATGCAAAACCTTGGAAGTGTCACTTTTGATGCTTTTCGTTAGTTTGGATATAACGAAAAAAAGTTTAGTTACGTTTTCTATTTGTCTACATTTATTGTTTGTATACATAAAGTATGTGACATTGGGTATTTTGATTATCTATTTTATAACAGTTAAACTACTGTACAACTTTGAATTAATTTTTTAATATTAAGATGACTATTATTTTTTATTTTATCAAATTTAATATTGTACTATTTATTTGTGATCAATTTGGTATTCTTATTATCTATTTTATAATATCTAAATTATTGTACAATTTTGAATATAATTTTAAATTAAATTTAAATATTAAAATTATTTTTATTGTGATAATTTTATTAAATTTAATCATATTTTAATTAATTCTTTAGATGTTTTAATGATGTAATGATGGAAATAGTATATAAATGTTTCTTTCCTTTGTGTTTGGGTCCATTTTGATTAGATTATCTTTTATATAATGACTAGTGTAAGTTGGGATATTTTTCTATGGAAATTGGTAAATATCCCTATCCTAACTTTATTATTTTCTAGAATGACTAGTGTGTAAGTTGGGATATTTTCCATGGAATTTGGCAAATATCGTTATCCTAACTTTATTCCATTTCCATACTTCTAGATCTCACAAGAAATCTCTATTATTAATCATCTTTGTTTACATCCATCAATATAGAAGTGACTATCATCAATTTTGCACTAGGATTTAAATCTTGAAGTTTTGAATGTAAAATGTAAATTATAAAATTGATTACATGTTCCTCTTTCAAACTAATTGTTATAAATTCATTAAAGAAAAACATACTTTAGATCAAGTGTGCCAGGATATTATATAAAAGAACACTACTTGTTGCATTTCAATGCATCAAGACATGGTAAGTTATTAATGAGAATCGTTAACCTGAGAACAATATAGTAGCTTATCTCTTAATAGAACTTATTGATAATCGAGATTAATGTTGCAACACTTCTATATAATATTGTAATATAAAGATTAGATTTGAGAGATGAACCTAAAATCTTATGTCTCTTACCCTCAAAAAAATATGAATGTGATTGAAAATTGGTGCACTTTTGATCTTTTATCTTATAATGACATCCTCATATTATAACCAAATTCTTCTCTATCATATGCTCTTCACTTTATGCCTCTAATGATAATTAAAGTAAGTTCAAGGAATTTTTAAAGAACACCTCTTGGACACAATGATGTCATTAAAACTATGAAACTCCCTCGAGCTTCAATCAAAAGCCTTTTTATGCTTGTACATAAAGAGTATGGCAATAATTTGAATATTAAAATGTTAAATGTGTGATGCAACAAATCTATCATTAATATTAATATGAAATGCTCTTAAAAATACAAGATTCTTGTGAATAATGTCCAAGTTCCTTACGAGGTTGCCTTTAAATATGAAATCCTAAATAATAATTTAAAATTGACAGTGGTTGAATTTTCATAGTAGTTGGCTTGGGAAATGAAATTGGTTTACATAAGAGAATAATGCAAATAAAAATAAAAATTATTATGTGATATTTTAGATAAAATCATTGTAATTGTATTCATTTACATAATAATATGAGTTTAATAAAGTAAAACAATAATAAGTTTTAGATTTTACTAATTAAATAAAATATGGGAGTAGAGATTATAGAAGAATTGGGAAAAAGAAGTGGACTACGAATAGAGAAGTGTGTCTAATCTAGCAGATGTGGAGATAGAATAAGGTTGAGAGTTGACTATAAAATATTTTGAATCATGAACAATAGGTTCTAGAAGGCTATTTTTTTATAATATATAATAATGTCTTCATACACACATTCTTCTCATTAGGGTTATACTCTCATCAATGATGTGTTCTAATTAGGTGGATATTTCCACTACAAGGTGCCACATTGAACTTATATATCCCCGTTTTGTGGGAACATGGTGCCTTGGTGATTTTTTGGGATCTCTCAAGTTAGATCTTGTATAGATAATCTAACAACTTGGTTGTATAATTTTGAGTTGTTTGGGTGGAAAGGCATAAGAATGAAAAATATGTGTGTGGAAAAAAGGGTGGATATTTAATAGAGGAATTTTCAGTCTTGGATGTTCATGGTAGCTTTTTAGAATGTGCGGGGGTGAGGTGTGTAAGTGTTTCCTAGTAACTAGAAGATGTTTCTTTTTCCTTAACTTATTTTCGGAATAAATTATGCATATTATTTTCTAGCTATTTCTATTCATTCATAGTGAATCATGGTTAATCTTGAAAGATTGGGGGATCTAATTAAAAAGATCTAATTAAAAAATAAAAGTGAAATTTGAACATGGACAATGATATTATTCATCCTAGTGTCTATGACTAGTGCATGAATAGTGAAATTTGAACATGGACAATGATATTATTCATCCTAGTGTCTATGACTAGTGCATGAATAGAAATGACACATGTGATAGTGCAAAAATAAAATGGAACCAATATGGATACTTGGAGTTTTATTTTTTGAGTAGATAAAAGGTTCTAAACAGTTGAAATAGAGAAGTATATAGAAAAAAACATGAATGAATAAATTAAAACATACTAGAAGAGTCATTTGTAACTATATATTAATTCATATAAAAATATAGTAATTATTAAAAAAAAGCTAGAGTAATTTAGGAGATGGAAGTAATGTGAATTATATGATAGTGGGAAGGTTGGGTATATAGCTATAAAGGTTTTCATGAGAATTCAATATGGTTGTGATGGAATATACATAAATGAACTAGTATGGCACTACAAAGATGCCATCACAAGGAGATCATGATTATATAGTTCATCTTAAATTGACTATATATGATATGATACAATCAACTTAAATAGAAGGTAGAGAAATTTGCAAAAAATTATGAGGGTTATTTTGGATGTAATACTAATTGTATTTATAGGAATAGCTTGCAAGAATACCCCTTAACATTTTTTCTCCCATGGCAAGGGAATGTAGGGGAGGATGATGTAGATAAGAATTAGGGACATGCAAGACTAGCCTAAAGAGAAGAAGTGAGATGCACTTGTATTTGAGATAAAGGATATGGATGATAAATAGTAATTTAATTTTAAAATAGTTAGTTACTTAAGTCTTTCCAAAACCACCACTTCAAGTTATCTTACCAATTACTCACAACCACTACTATGCAGACAAGTTTCCTTTTACAACATTTCCTTTGTTTCAACTAGTTGTCAAATTGAATTAGATTTATTTTTTTATAGGTGGATTAGGAATTTCTTGGTTGCGCATATAATGTTTGCATCATCCAAGTATATACATACCTAGTCAGTAATTAAACGAGCCTCCCTAGGTTAATAAGTCACTTATAATAAGGACTAGTTTCCCCACTAGGCATCTGCATTGAGTTGTTTGCACCTATCTATTATGTATAATGGAGACTTGACAATACCGAGAAGTATAAAACATAACAAATGCATTGAGTATGGTGATATTAGGTGACTTATGAATAACAAGAAACATAAGCATGCTATTGTGTCTCAAAGTACATTCTGGGGTGTTGTTAAAAAGTGAGGGTACAACTTTCATCTTTTATTATCACTTGCATTTGTCACAGAAAATTTACTACCTTAGATCTACATTTCCAATTTCCAATTTTACATTTGCAAAACCTCTCTACTCAATTTTTTAATATTTAATTTACCTTAAACACAATCCTCATGATACTATTTTTTTTTAATATTTATTTATTATTAAACATCTTATATCAACATTCTCTTTCTTACTTTTTTTATACTTTTATAATTTTATATTTATTCAATGCTCACAATACAATATCTTATAATACAAACACATTTAATTAGATTTTATATTATATTTATATCATTTTCATCTTCTCTTGAGATTCATAACTACCATTATTTTATTAGTACTTGCCGATAGGCTAGGCAAGTACTATTGCATTCGTTTTTGGATTTCTTCCATTAACTAGTGATTAAAAAATTACATTTATACCAATTAAAATTATTATTTTTATCAAATTTGTTACAAAATTAATAATTTGTATAGTATACATGCACATTGTTTATGTTTATAATTCAACAAAATTAATTTACAGTTCTTCTATTGGCTTAAAAATTTAGCCTATTATACACGGATTTTGTGGAAGCACTACCTCTATTACAATTTTCGAGGCAATATTATAGGGACAAATACTTTACCATGCCCTTAAAATAATTCACATTTTTTTAAAAAAATATGTTATAATATAAATGCATGGTTTTGGATATAGATTATTTCTTAACCAATGTCTATTAAATTGAATAATAAAATTTGTTATTTGTATTCTAATTAGATGTTATATATTTAGATTATATAACATAAATTATAATTATAATCTAAATATTAATAAACTTAACTTTTTCATTATATATTTTATATTAATTAACTTATGAATTAGTGATAATAATATCTATTATTTATAATAAATAATTATAAGTTACATTTTTAAATTCTAAATAATATGATTTGACAGAAGTTATATGAACTATATAAAATATTATTAAAATTGTTCCTTGTTCTTAGATTAATATTTTAGAAATAATTTATTTACTAACCAAATTACTATTTTTAAACTATTGGTTAACTTTAAATTTATAATTAAATAATTTTCCTAATTAAAATAATTATTCTCATTCTTTATATTTATTACTTTTATTACCATATTATATTATCGGCAAGTACTAGCCACTATGTGGCACTTGCTATTTTTTGCCAGCACTTTACTTTTCTTAAAAGTGTCCATATAGCTCTCTCTCTCTCTCTCTCAAAAAGAAAGAAAGAAAGAAAGAAGATTGATCACAAGAATAGAAGCTTTCAGTCCACATTTGAAAGGGAAAAATTTGATTCTAGAATTATAATTTAACCATTAGAATTGAAAAATTATATTAGATAAACTTACTATCTTACTAAAACTACAAAACTTACACATGTTGACTAAACTTATTATCATACTAAAACTACAAAACCTATTATTTGATTTACTAAAGTTGATCAATAACCTTTACATTCTTCTTGCCATACACACGATATATTAATAAAAAAAAATATCAACTACTATTGAAGAGTCTAATATTACTCTTGAGGAGGTATAAACGGTGGTTGATAAAAAGGGGGAAAAATCTTTTATTGTTTGTTTGCATTTGACACTTCTTATAGTTGTTTTACATTTAAATAAGGATTTTCTTTATGATTTTTTACATTGTCATGAAATAATTTGTTTTGATATCATTTTTTATTTTTTAAAGGTACTAAACTGTCTATAATTTTCAACTTCTCAACAAATTATAGAGTTGAATAATTTTTTAAATATAATATGCAATAAATATGGAAATAGATTACAAGTACCTTCAAAATTTGATCCTTAATAGATGTATTTATATATCACCTACCACTCTCATCACCAATTATAGTCAACTAATTGAACTAAACTCTTTTGACTTAAAAAATTATTTTGATTAAAGATATAATTAACGAAAGGCATCACACATTAGAACAACCCAACCCATATAGGATTTGGAACCTTCGAGAACATGAAAAACAATCTGCTTTGTAGGCCCACGAGGGCCACGCATAAAACCACAAATTACAATTCAAGCTTCCTCATTGGTTGGAAGCTTCTGGAACCCCCATTCCTGGTATACAGGGCATCCAAGTGGAAGTGGTTTTCTCGCACGTCACTCTTTTTAAATCTCACTCAGCTCCCCCATTTTGTTATCCGAACACACATATTCACTCAAGCTTATATTCATCCGAGGAACTGTTATTCAAGGGTTTCATCTGAGAAAGGAAGGAGGGAAAAATGAGGTCAAAGGATTTTTGTAGGTGGGTTTGAGGGGATGAAGAGGGTTTTAAAGCTGAATCTCTCGTCTCTATCGTTTGCTGCTCTGTTCTCTCCCCACAAAACTCAGTCTAAGGAAGCATCGATCTCCATTACCAAAAAAGAAAAGCAGTCAGAGGAGGCACTGCCGAAAAACTCATGTTCCTCAGCTGCTGGGGGTCCCAATTGATTATTTCTCTGCAACCTCAGAAATCGGGGAGGTCTTGCAAAAGTATTCCAGCCGATGTACTATAACAAAGATTAGGACTTCCATGGCTCCAACTCCACAGCGGGGCTCAATGGTAAAATAAATGTAATTATTAAATATTGGAGATACAAGAAAAAAGTAGAAGATTTTGTAAAGTTTTCATTTGGGGTTACGGCCAACAAGCATATCGACTTTTTGTGTACGTACAGAAGACTGTGAGTAAATAGAGTGTGATGAGATCTTCCCTCTCTTTTGTAAGAAATATGTACAGTTTTTAGTAGAATATTTAGAATTTATCCCATATTGCATTTGGCTTGCCTTTTGTAATGTGGCAGCCACCGGACCCCGGGGGGGCGCTCTCTTTTTCTTGCTTAAAGTTTGTGAAACGTCAAAGTGAAAATGAGTTCGTTTAGAAAGTCCAAAGGGCAAGATATTTTTTCCCACATTCGGATTTGATTAAAAAGTCCATGTAATGAAACGTCATGTTCATGCCTAACACACCTAAAGCATGCAATTAGCATTAAAAATAAACTAGCACTTAGCATCACCAAAGGTACAAGGGTTGTTGCTGATACTGATTTATATAAAATATTTTACAAATTTAGTAAAAGATATAACATTTCTTGTGTCAAAATTGAGAAAATTAATAATAGAAATTATTTCAAATCTCCCCTAAAAATAAATCAATATTAGTTATTGCACAAATCCACAAATAACATTCAAAAATAACATGAATTTGAATTAATTTCAATCTCTTTTTCCACAAATATTTCTATATGTTCATATTTTGAGAATTAAATTCAGATTAAATAGATTGAATTAGCTAAAAATAGTTGGATTGTGAATCTGATTTTAAAAGTGTTTTAAAATATAAGATTTGAGTCTTTCCACCCCATATCCCCTCTTATTGCACCTACCCGAGCAATAGTTTAGTTTGGCATATATATCTACTTCCATTAACACTTCGAAAATGTTGGGCATGTTTTACTTTTTGTACCGTGGCTGATAAAAACATCTACAATTGCTGCAATATTCATGAACTTTGTAAAATTCATATTGTCCAAAAAGAGATGATTTTTATTGAGTAGAAAGAGATATACTTTGCAAAATTTATACTGTAAAAAAAGGAGATGATTTTTATTGAGTAGAAAGAGATATACTTTGCAAAATTTTATACTGTAAAAAAAGAGATATGTTGAATATTAAGGAAGAAATAATTTTATGTCGTGAAAAAATGTTGATAAAACTTTTAGACAACAACATCAATATGTATGTCACAATTGGAAACAAAATTTGAACAAACCACAAAGTTAATTGGTCTACTACAACACTTGTTGAAGCTTACATATAATTTTTTTTGGCAATTGTACTAAAGTGCCATATTGTCACCTATCAGTGGTTCTATCTTTATCATTTATGTTAATTTTCCTAAACATTAACTCCAGGATTTGTACCCATCAATAATGCCATGGGATGGAAGGGGAAAAAAGACCTGAATTAATTTATATAAAAAGATCTAATTAAAATACAACATTCTATAAAAAAAATAGTGGTCCTTCAATGCCTGTTGATGACACTATTTCTTCAATGTACAGGCTTCTAATAATATCCTCAACCAAAATTAAAGAAATTTGGTTGCTGGAATATGACCTGGAATTGGGAAAACGAGATTGGTTTTCTGTTCTCAAAATTGAATTCTCAATTCCAATTCCATGCCTCAATTCTAATTCCAAATTCTGAGGTGGAATGGCAGAACGCTCATTTTGGACCAAAATCAGAATTGGCCCTATACCAATTCACCAATTCCCGTTTTCCAATTCCAGGATAATTCCAGCAACCAAACGGGCCCTTATTAGGAAGTTCTCTTATAGAAAGCGAACTCAATTTTAAAGCAATTAATGCTTTTAAGTTGGGAACCCAAATATAGCAAATTTCAAAGCCCAAGGTGACAGATGCTCAAATACTTGAGTATTCAAAATAACTTGCTTTAGGACTAAAAGTCTAAAACTAATATGGCAATTATAAACTAATCAACAATCTTAGATTATTTATAAATTGATCAACAGTCCTAGAATATCATTCTCTAAGGGCCCATTTGGTTGCGGGAATTAGGAAATGTTGGATTTGATCAAATGCTGGAAATGGTCAAATCATGGATTTGATAATTTGGTATTTTCATTTCCGGATTATAGTTTGGACCATTTGGTTGACCCAGGAATATGAGCAAGAAGATGTATTTCCTCTGTTTGGTTCCACTATTTGAAACTGGAAATTAGAATTTGACTATGATTTTTAAATTTTTTTTTTTGATTTATTTAATATAGAAAATCAAAGCGAAGTTTAAAGGAATTTAATTCACGTCAAATAGCAAGGTAAGGTCATCGGTAGAAAAGTGAAGTTTAAATGAATTTTCGCTTTATTCATGTACGTCAACAAACTTAACTTGAATGCGCTTCGTGTCATTGCAACCTACGTGAATGAAAATCAGAAAATGGAATCGCAAACCATTTTAGGCAGCCAAAGTTGGAGGCAAGCAACCAAGTTACAATCACTGATCGCAACCAAATTTGATAAAAAAATTCGACAAAAAATTTGGAAAATAAATTTGAGAAAAAAATTTTAAAAATTAAAATTAAATTTTTTTTTTTAAAAAAATTGAAAAAAAAATTCGACAAAAAAATTGATTTTTGTTTTCAAAAAAATTTGAATAAATAAATAAATTACAAACCACCCAAACAAATAAAAAATAAACTAAATCCTTCTACACACAAATAAAAAATTAAAAAATTAAGTGGTAGACATGAAAAATTTAAAAATTTGCGTTACCCCCAATTCCAATTCCAATTTCAAAACTCCAATTCCACCTTTTCAAGTGGAAGATGTAAATGCTCATTTTGGGCAAAATGAGCATTTACATCTTCTTATTCTATTTTCATATTGCACTCCCAAACTGAAGAATCGACAAAATCAAAATCGAAAATGCCAATTCCAGGCTAATTCCCACAACTAAACAGGCCCTAAAGTAAATATCTCGCTTCTCTAGATTCATCCTTTATCTGCAATCTTGGCAGCGTCCCAAGGAGTATGCAATGAGGAACTAATTTCTACTTTCACACAAGGATTTGATGGAAGTGTTTTAATCTTGGGTTATTGAGACAGTGCTAAATTCATCCATTTTTGTCCTAGATGTCTTTAGAGCCTAATAATTTTTTCTTTGAAAACCTATAGTATCATATATCTTAACCCTACTATAGTTTTCCTTTTTTTCTTATTGCCTACAGTCTCTTAACCCTGCTACTGTAATATATATTTTTAAATATCTCATCTCTTAACCCTACCATTGTACGCATATCATGTATTCTGAATTCAAGAAACCTACTTTTAATAATATTTTGACATTAATGATCACTCTAACTCTATTCTTGCATTTTATTTGCTTCCACGATGCAATATTTTTATTATAACAAACTGAAAAAATAAAGATTGTAGAATATATTGTAATAGAGAAAATTCCATACTTGCTATAGACTATTTGATCAAAAGCTTGAGCTACAACTTGGAGGAAGAAAAGATCAAATAATTCAATTTGACAACGTTTAGAGACTAGTGATATTTTCCAGGATTTTCAAATGGTTAAATAAACAACCAATTTTGTAGGGTTAATGGAAAAGAGATGTACTATTAAAACATTGCACCCACATTCATGACTCCTATGAACAAACTAGTGGAAGTAATTTTGAGGTGGTGAACTTAGAATTGCATATCTCTTACCCTTTCTAGCTATCATGGCCACAACATTGACCCCCTTGACATGCCCTTCTTCTGTATGTCATGGAAATATACGCAAAGAGGAGAGACTTCCCCAATACATGAATGCATGGAGCATACCCAACTATGCGTAATATTTTTTCAAAATCATCATCCTCCTCTTTCAAGTTATATTCTACTGAATTGGGGAATTGTAAATATTCCTCTCCTTAACTCCCTCCCTCTCCTAAATCATCGTGGCTATAATTAGATGAAAATAAGTTCTTTCTTAATTTGAAAATTAATAATAATGAAATTGAGAAAAACATAATTGTAAAATATGAGTAAATAATTAAAATATTTATTCTGTAAATGATTATTTTTACTCCTTAGTTATTACTATAAGTACTTTTTATTTTATAAATATTTACTTAAATTTCTCACACTTAAATATATAAAAATATTTATTTTAATCTCTAGTGTTTATGTTAATTTCTATTTTGCAAATGTACAACATAATATCGACATAAACAAAGGGAAGTAATTTTTATTTGGTATTGATACATGTGCTCAACTTTTGTATAAAATAAAGGACATAGTATAGTCATATATTATATTTTAGGCAAGCAAATGCAAAATAAGAAAATCTCTTTTTATATTAAGATAAGGCTCAAGTTGAAATAAGTTGGTTTTAAAGCTAAATTCTTGTTCTCTTCATCATTTGGCATTCATTTTTTTCTATGTTAAAACTTCTATGTAGTTTATATAAGTTAAAATCTAAATATATCAAGAATTATAGCTTTCCTAAAGAAATGTTTTCAGGATTTTAAATACTAACAAATATTTTGAATCCACAACATTAGCCAATTTTAGCTAAGATTCTTTACATATAGTTATATCTAAAACTTATTATATTGAATGTAACCTCTTTAGCTATACAAGTACTATATTGTGTGTTGTTTGAAAAGGTAAAGTGTTGAAGAAACGAATCAAGGTCATCAAGTTTTGATTTACGATGAGGCTTTAAACTACCTGACACAAGATTGCAATTTCATTATGTTAGTGTTTTCAGATGCGTATGCAAACAAAACAAATTTAACGTTGTATGTCATGAGGGTAAATATTAGTGTATAGATAACTATGAGAAGTTCAAAGAAAAAATCATACAATTCAAACAATTACATTATGTGTTTCCATTTTTATCATCAGATATTAGATATTTTTTTATGTAAATATTATCCTTTTTTGTAATGTATTCATATGATAGGGAGGTCTGATAGGTTCAAGGTAACTACCCATTTATAGACCGGTGTGATGAATAGAGTAAAATGTTCGGATGTCCCTCATCTCTCCTGGGGGAAGCTCATATGTCCCTTAACCATACTAACAATTCCCAAGAATCCCTTGCAGTGCACAATAATGATTAGCATCTGAACTAATAAAAATAGAAATTTATTTAAGAAAAGAAGGGGGACCTGTAAATTCCTCTGACCTAATATGAACCTAAAATAATTTAAACAATTGTTCAACATGGAGAAGTGAAATTAGTTTTATCTTGTATCTGGGAACATACAGGGGTGATTGAAGTGACTAGAATTGGTTGATTTTCCTAATTTTTTAGATGTTTCCCTGTGGCTTGATGCCTACTATGCTTTTTTTGACATTTTATATTTGGAGGGTTTCTCTAGTTGTCCCTTAAATTCAATCCACATCCCAAAAACACATTCTCTTATCTTGGAATCCTTGTCACCATGCCTTGGAAAATAAGATCTCTATAGAATATTTCCATAGCTAGATATTATAGATATATAATTTCTCATACTATGAAGAAATGATTCAGCTATCTAGAAAATAAAAAATCTAAAATGAATGAATTCTCTTACCTATGTTATTGCAAATTTGGACAGGTATGGAAACTTCAAGAAAATGGAGAACAAATTTTGAGGGTAGATAAAGAATGAACAGCTTAAAGTGTGATGGGTAGGTAGATGTTCCCAATTTCAGTGAATGACAACAGTTTAGAAATAGTGAACCCCCTGAAATATGCATGGATTACTAGACAAAACCATAAAGTTGTAGTCTGGTAGAATAAGGGTATTGTTCCTTATCCAAATCTTACCTTTTCATAAAATTCTCTGGTGGCCTTGGTTCCTCTCTTCCTTTTTCCATCTTTGAAAAATATTCTTTTAAAATGAACATATTTAAGGACTTTTAGAATTCTTAAATGTCACTCAACTAACCTAAGGAATGCACAACATTAGATAAATGTCTACATGACTAGAATGCTCAAATTTCACTCTACTTAGGGAATGCTCCTCTGGATCCTAGTAGATATCCGAGAAACGAGTTAGGGAATGCCACAATTTCATAATTAGAATATTCAAATGTTACCCAAGTGACTTAGGGAATGATAATTTGGATCCCAGGAGATACCTGGGAGCTAATTCTCTAAATTGCTAGAATCTAGGTGTGTTGTATGTTGTAGCAAATATTAACAATAATCAGAAATGATAAAATACATTCAAGTAAGGAAGCTTAAAAAATGATAATAGAAATATTAAGAGGTATTTCTTAATTTGATTATTCTCTACATGGTATACACTCAAAGAAGATATATGGTTGTCTATCTTCTAGATACATCTTTCTTATGTTTAGTTATCTATGTATGTATAGATAATCATACAATACTATAGAAGTCAGAGAATCATTATAAAAGATGAAGCAATTTCTCTTCCATGAGTAGCTCTCAACCTTCCTTCAGTTGTGGTTAAGTCGTTAAAAAATATAATGGTCGAACCTGAACTGAGTTTCCCTACACCATAGTAGGGTGGTCCCACAATAGTGTGTCCCACTTTTTGGCCAACTTTGACACAGAGATCAACATTCTGAGAAAAAACTTCACTTTCGAATACTTGTTGCCGCAAAATTATTAGGAATTTGAAGATAATGTAAAATAGAGTCTTTTATAATTTTCTTTTTAGTTTCTAAATATATTTTTCTAAAAAAAAAGTAAAATTCATTAAAATTCATTTTTTCTTCTCCTTCGAAAGTGGTTTGTGTGAAAAAATGTGTTTTTAAGGAGTTACTATCACTTGGATCAACATAACATTTTTTTAAAATATGATAACAATGTAATTCTTTTGAGATTATATTTTTAACTTCAATATCTAAAGGATGCAGTTGGTTTCATTCATTTTGGGTCAATATTTCATAGTTTATTAAGTTCTAAAGTGACAGTAACTATAATTTAGACATAAGGTCACTTGGATCGCTCTAACTTGATTTGTGTATATCGAAATGCATTTTTTCCTTTTTTTATAGAAAGGTAACACAAATACTCTTTTCCTACATATTTTTCATTTTTTTTTTTTGTAATTTACTATTTTTCCCAAAGTCTTGAAGAGATAGGTTGTTGAATGACCAAACAACCTATGTTTAGATAAAGTAATATTTAAAAGTGATAATGAACTCAATATGTATTAAAATTATATTCATTATAAATCTTGTTCCGAATAACATCATATTACATAGATAGGTTTTTCAAATGGATTCATTTGATCTTCCAAAACACAAAGTTGAAGTGATTTTTTGTCAGCATTTTAATAGGTGCGAAGGAGACTCCATTCTAGGTATGAATGAGGAGCATAAATGTTATTTCAATGTTTTTTTTAATCTAATAGGCTTTGAGCTAACTATTTGTAATTAATTCCTTCAAATGGAACCTCTCAAGGCTTAAATCATCATATTTTATTAAAAATGTGTTATTTTAGAAAAAATCAGCATGTCTAAAAAAAGTGGGACACACTATTGTGGGACCACCCAGTAGTCATAGGAAAAATTCTTCCCCTCTTAAGGACGGAGACAACAACATTGTTAGCACTCAACAATGTTGTGTGTAGAGAGTTATATATGTGGTTTGAAGTTTAAACAATAGGTGATTTAGACTATGACATGTCAACTAATGTATGCCTCATAGAGTCTAGTGTACACTCGATACAACATACAAACCTCTCCAGAATACCCCATGCCATTGAAACTATTTGTTATATCCTCTAGAGAAATGTTGATCATGTTATATCCACTCTATCCATCAATAAAAGAAAAGTACTTTTTTACCATCTAAGGTATCTAGAACTTGATCAATGAATGGCGAGGGAAAATGATCTTTCTTTGTAGCATTGTTCCTAGTTCTCTGTAGTCCACACATATTCTCTATTTACCTCCCTTTTAGGGATAATTACCAAAGGAGAAACTCATTTGTTGTCTAAGATTGGATAAATAAAACCAACATTCAACAGTTTCTGCAACTCAGTCTTTACAATTTATCTCAAGGCTAGGTAATTCTTCTCTAAGGTTGGTAGAGTGGTAAACTGTCTTCATTGATATAGATTCTATGTGTATAGATATTTGGGATAAATCCTTTCATATCTCCATAGTCCTAGACAAAAGATTTCTCATGTTTACGAAGGAGTTGAGTTAACAATGATAGTTGTGGTGATGACAATTTATTGTTGACATGCAGGTTGTGATCAGGTGAGAGCTCTACCTTAGTTGTTAGTTCAAGCATTGATACTTTAGGTATAGGAGGTGTGGATGTCTCAAAAGGTAATAATTGATGGATAATATCATATTCAACAAGAAGAACACAGTTCTCATAGGTAGATAATTGCAAAACAGAGCTATCAGAGATATAGAGATATCTTTTACTATAACACAGTCATTGGTAAGAATACTTTGAATCACATCATCATCTTCTTGAAGTTTTAGGAAATATTTTCTATGTAACATTATAAGTTTAAAAATAGAGTTAAGCTCTTCCAGCTCATCTCCCAAATCAAGCCAAATAGGAGTACTTAAATCTGGTTGAGGTTGGGTTGAGGATATAAAGCTAACTTATTAATTGTTTGGCCATCTGAAATAGTCATGTTACATGAATGACAACTGATATTGGCATCAGTTGTGGCTAACCAAGGTCATCCAAGGATGGCTGGGAAACCAACAAGAGTTACCTTAGGTGATAATATCATGAAGTCAACAGGATATTCCTAGGAATCCAATGTAACTACAATGTCTTATATTATTCCATTTGGAGTGACAGTGGAACTATTTGCAGGTTGCAAGACTATTGGAGTGGTTCTCAATCCTTCTATACTCAGTCTATGCATGGTATCTTTAGTCATAACATTAATAGAAGCACCCAAATCTATTAAAGCATTTTTCACATACTGACCATTAGTTATAATATCAACAACTGGACTTCCAGGATCAGAGTACTTTGGAATAACTATCTTTCCCAGCATAATATCTGCAAGTTGGCCAATAACATGTACTGTTTGAGGATCCTTT